>CM045737.1:23512347-23614847 GCA_024760905.1 Plotosus lineatus | reverse complement strand
GGTGAGAGTGTTGCCAAACAGCATAGGATGGTGGTGTGCAGGATGACACTGATGGTGAGAAAGGTGAAAAAGGCAAAGGTAGAGCAGAAGACAAAGGGGGGGAAGCTGAAAAAGGAAGAGTGTCGTGTTGTCTTCAAGGAGGAGTTGAAACAGGCTTTGGGTAGTCAGGAAGTGCTTCCAGAGGACTGGACAACCACAGCCAATGTGATCAGGGAGACCGGTAGGAGAGTATTTGGTGTGTCCTCTGGAAGGAAAGTAGATAAGGAAACTTGGTGGTGGAATGAGGAAGTGCAGGAGTGTGTACAAAAGAAGAGGTTAGCCAAGAAGAAGTGGGACATTGAGAGGACCGAAGAGAGTAAACAGGAGTACAGGGAGACACAGCGCAAGGCGAAGGTAGCAGTGTCAAAGGCCAAACAGAGGGCGATGATGACTTGTATGATAGGTTGAACAGTAAGGAGGGAGAAAATGATCTATACAGGTTAGCACAGCAGAGAAATAGAGATGGGAAAGACGTGCAGCAAGTTAGAGTGATAAAGGACAGAGAGGGAAATGTATTGACTGATGACAGAAGTGTGCTGGGAAGATGGAAAGAGTACTTTGAAGAGCTGATGAATGAGGAAAATGAGAGAGAAAAAAGAGTAGAAGGGGTGACCGTTGAGGAGCAGGAAGTAGCAAAGATTAGTAAGGGAGAAGTGAGGAGGGCATTGAAGAGGATGAAGAGTGGAAAGGCAGTTGGCCCTGATGACATACCAGTTGAGGTATGGAAGTGTCTAGGGAGGTAGCAGTAGATTTTCTGACAAGAATATTCAACAAGGTCTTAGAAAGTGAGCAGATGCCAGAGGAATGGAGGAGAAGTGTGCTTGTGCCCATTTTTAAGAACAAGGGCGATGTACAGAGTTGTGGCAACTACAGAGGGATAAAGTTGATGAGCCATACAATGAAGCTATGGGAAAGAATAGTGGAAGCAAGACTAAGGGCAGAGGTCAGCATTTGTGAACAACAGTTTGGTTTCATGCCAAGAAAGAGCACCACAGATGCAGTGTTTGCTTTGAGGATGTTAATAGAGAAGTACAGAGAAGGTCAGAAGGAGCTGCATTGTGCCTTTGTGGATCTGGAGAAAGCATATGACAGGGTGCCGAGAGAAGAACTGTGGTATTGTATGAGAAAGTCTGGAGTGACAGAGAAGTATGTTAGAGTGGTGCAGGACATGTATGATAGATGTAAGACAGTGGTGAGGTGTGCTGTCGGTGTGACAGAAGAGTTCAAGGTGGAGGTGGGACTACATCAAGGGTCAGCTCTCAGCCCCTTCTTGTTTGCTATGGTGATGGACAGGCTAACAGATGAGGTTAGACAAGAATCTCCATGGACTATGATGTTTGCAGATGACATTGTGATCTGTAGTGAGAGCAGAGACCAAGTGGAGGAAAATCTAGAGAGGTGGAGGTATGCCCTGGAAAGGAGGGGATTGAAGGTTAGTCTTAGTAAGACAGAATACATGTGTGTGAACGACAAGGACCCAAGAGGAACTTTGAGGTTACAGGGGGCAGAGATAAAGAAGGTGGAGGATTTTAAGTACTTAGGCTCAACAATCCAGAGCAATGGAGAGTGTGGAAAAGAGGTGAAGAAGCGCGTGCAGGCAGGTTGGAATGGATGGAGAAAAGTGTCCGGTGTGATGTGTGATAGGAGAGTATCGGCAAGAATGAAGGGAAAAGTGTACAAGACGGTGATGAGGCCAGCAATGTTGTATGGTTTAGAGACAGTGGCCCTGGGGAAAAGACAGGAGTCAGAGTTGGAGGTAGCAGAGATGAAAATGTTGAGGTTCTCTTTGGGAGTAACGAGGATGGATAGGATCAGAAATGAGTACATCAGAGGGACAGCACATGTTAGATGTTTTGGAGACAAAGTCAGAGAGGCTAGATTGAGATGGTTTGGACATGTACAGAGGAGGGATAGTGAGTATATTGGTCGTAGGATGCTGAGGTTGGAACTACCAGGCAAAAGGCCCAGAGGAAGACCAAAGAGAAGATTTATGGATGCAGTGAAGGCGGACATGAAAGTCGTTGGAGTAGGAGTAGAAGATGCAGAGGATAGGGAGAGATGGAGGCAGATCATTTGCTGTGGCGACCCCTGAAGGGAACAGCCGAAAGGAAAAGAAAGAAGATGTATGCGTGTATATATGTATGTGTATATATATATATATATATATATATATATATATATATATATATATGTATATATGTATGTGTGTGTGTATGTATATATGTATGAGTGTGTGTGTGTATATATATATGTATGAGTGTGTGTGTGTGTGTGTGTGTGTATATATATATATATATATATATATATATATATATATATATATATATATATATATATATATATATATGTGTGTGTGTGTGTGTGTGTGTGTGTGTGTGTGTGTATATATATATAATGGTGTGTGTGTTTATTTATTTACAAAAACATACAGTCTGGATAGCTATTTAGGTTGTACCCTGTCTTCACCCATTGTCAGGTGAGATGGGCACAGTCACCCGGTAATCCTAATAGGATTAAGCAGCAGTTTGGCAATTAATTTTATAAATATATCTGTCTGTAGCTCAAAAACGAGATTATTGTGCATCTTTTGAATACCCTCTTCTCTTTCAAAGGTATCGATGATGATGATTCTGTTGTGGAGGATCTTGTTCAGCCCACTGAGGAGGACATGCCAGTTCTGGAGGGTGATGATGACACTTCCCGAATGGAGGAAGTGGATTAAGATTTGAAAGTCCACATGTAGAACAAAAATTGTAAATGCAATCAGGGGGAAACACGTTTTTATTGCAGTTATATAAGGATTAGTGATAATCAGTCTGTAATAAGCTTGTTTATTTTAGAATGTTGTTCTTGTTCAATTAAGTCACTAGAAATTATATTTTTGTGCCGTTTTAAACTTTAACCACTTTTTTAAGAAACTTGCAAATTAATGTTTCTAATAAAATATTATTTGTAAAAGTACTAAACTGGCTTGTGTAAAGTGAAATTATTAGTATTTTTATATTTTCCTCAACCATTTGGATTCCCAGGACATCTGATGACTGACACCTAGTTAAGACCCGCCCCGCGCACACACAACAAAGCGCGCCGCGAAGATTCGAGATGTTTCTCGAACACTCCGCAAAGGCGCTATATATACACCCACCGGGGGCGCGCTGCTCCTCCATCACAGTGCACACACATACACACACAGTTCGCTAGGTGGTCGCAGGCAGGCCAGAAGCCAAGCAGTGTCGCGATAAACTTCTCAGCAATTTCATATTACGAGACTTCTTTCAATCAAGGTAAGCCACCGGGCTTAGTGTGGCCATTTTTATAAATATTTTATTAACCCGGACAGGGTTTGATTTTAGCTATAAATGTGGCTGAAGTTAAACTTGTTCGGAAAGATTTATGAAAACATTCATTAAGTCAGGTTCACAGAATTCGTGTCGAATGTGTTTAACGTGAAGTAATTACATTTCAATGTTTTTAATGTGCGCTTGCTACCTAGGTACGTCATAGATGGTTTGATGGTTGGACTAATTATCCTTTACCACTATGAATGAAAATGGCTGACTTTCGCTGGGATGCAAAACAAAATCAGTGTGAGGCAGATCCTGAATGGTCCTGTACTTGAGTGGAGAATTTAAACGACGGAAAGAGAACAGGAAAACGACCTGTACTGTTTGTTTTGTAGTCTTCCTCGTGCTGTCCTTCAAAAATGGATTTGGAGGATTTTTTTCTCAAATGATTATAAGATGTAATTAAAACAAAGACAAGTTTGGGTGTTTGGAATTTCGTACAGACAGTACATGCACACTAACTTATAAGTGGCTAATGTGAGCTGATGTAGACGGTAAAGCTGTTTGAGCTTTGAGACGACTGTGGTCCTACTGAAGAGCCGTATTCAGATCCGGATAGTACTCCATGTGTTAGCTTGTTGGCAGCTGACTCGAGACGGTGGAGGTTTCTAGAAGGCTGTAGTTAACATTGGCAGCCAGTAGATGGCGCGTGCGCACTGAAGGATTAGATTGTTCCAGAAAATGGCCCACACGTGGGATAACGGGGATTGAAACTTAAAGTTGAGACCCCTGCATCTGTTTCACGTTGTATTCAGCGATAAATATATATAAAAAAAACTTAATTCCAGTTATACAAATTAATTAAATCGGTTACTATAGTGTTTACTTTACTCTTGTTAATTTATGGCTTATACTTCAGCAGTCTAATCCTCACTTTGTGCTAAACCTTTCCACTTGGCTGTTGCAATTAGGCAAGGATGGCATTGAACATCTGATCTGTTAGTTCTCAAAGAAAGACAAACTACTCCACTATCGAAAGGGAGGCAACCCACTGAAGTTCCTACACAAGATGAAGGGCAAGAACAGAAGGTTGTTAGGTTGGAATCTGGTCCTGATCATAAAGCATATGAAAAGATAACGTGTACAGATGTGCTCTGGGCATCATCTTGATCAACTAAACAGAAAGTGAAAACTTCGTTTATATTTATATAATGTACATAAAAATATGTCTGACTGTCACCATTTTATTTCCATGCCTCCTTTATAATTTTGTTTCATATTATATAAAGTTCTGCCAAAATTTGTCATGAATTCCAACTTATCACTTTGGGAGGTGGTGTGATGCAAAGTGGTTGTTCTGGTAAGTTATTGTGACATGTGTGCAGCTGCTAGGACTTACCTGTGATGTAAACTAGGGTATAAAAGCTGTGTCCAACACTTCACCCCTTGTGCCATAGACCACTCCAAACCTTGGATGAAAAGACATTTCACACTCCAAGCCCCTGCTGACCACCACCACCACCACCCTGGTGCACTTCCCCACACTCTCTGCTTCACTAAATTGTCAGACTGACTGACCCTTCTTGATTTGGATTATTCTTGGTATTTCTGTGACACCCATCAGTCCAACTACAACTAAGGTCCCAGGGAGGCTGGAACCAGTTTTGGGTAAAGGCAGGGCACACCGTGAACAGTTCACTCATCCATGGCAGGGTCAACAGTCATTCACTTTTGCACCTAGAGAAAATCTGGAACAGCCACTTGGCTTAGTGTGCATGTCCGGGCTGTAGGAGGCAACCAGAGTATGGGAACACTTTGCTTAGTTTATGATTTGATTTATGGCAGGGTGCTATCCCCTGTGCCACTCAATCTAATACTGTACTGTATTATATCAGTTTCCCAGTAGTATTAAAAATTGTAAGTCACTTTGTACTTTGGCACCTGCCAAAATGCTGTAAATGCAGTGCTCAGATTTTTAAAATGTATGAAGGTGGAGTAAAATAATACATGCAATTAAAAACGCTGAATAATTCTAACCTGTGCCTTAAAATACTGGGAGTCTTTACTTCTCTGATGAAGTGCTGTATGGGTATTTTGAAGCTGAAATGTGGGTTTAGTGGTACATTGCATCTCAAACCCCCCCCCCATACAGATGCCAGAAGGACGAGACCAGCCAATGGAGGAGGAGGAGGCAGAGACCTTTGCCTTCCAGGCAGAAATTGCTCAGTTGATGTCCCTCATCATTAACACATTTTACTCAAACAAAGAGATCTTTCTCAGGGAGCTAATCTCCAACTCCTCAGATGTAAGCCACACTCTTAATGTCACCATCATAAGATATACATCTGTTAAGTTTGCATGTTATGTATTTGCGTTACCAGGCCTGCTATACTACGAGTTTCCCCTGACTCCTTTTTATTAATTTAGGCACTGGACAAAATACGATATGAAAGTTTGACCGATCCAAGGAAGCTGGATTCTGGAAAAGATCTGAAGATTGAAATCATTCCCAACAAACAGGAGCGTACACTGACCATCATTGACACTGGGATTGGCATGACCAAAGCTGATCTCATCAACAACTTGGGGACAATTGCCAAGTCTGGAACCAAGGCATTTATGGAGGCTCTGCAGGCTGGAGCTGACATCTCTATGATTGGTCAGTTTGGTGTGGGTTTCTACTCGGCCTACTTGGTTGCGGAGAAAGTCACTGTCGTCACCAAACACAACGATGATGAGCAATATGCTTGGGAATCGTCAGCTGGTGGCTCATTCACAGTTAAGGTGGATAGCTGTAAGTATTTAACCCAGCACTTTTATAAGTTACACAGCAGAACCCGAATCTTTTCATTCATTTTCTGAACCGCCTAATCTTAAATGGGGTCAATGGCACCCATCTCTGCTGATTTTGGGTGAGGGTGGGGTACACTCTGGACATTTTGCCAGGCCATTGCAGGGCCAACACTCACAACTGTACCAGGAGGAAACCAGCAAGTACAGGGAGAATATGCAAACTCCCACACAAACACCCAGGACCTTGGGACTTTGCTGTGAGGCGGATGTGCGATATACTATGCCACCCACAAACCTGGAGATTTTAGATAAATTTAATGCATGTACATATTTGCAATTACTTTTATGTTGTAATAATTAATGATATCACCTTACTAAATACAAATCCATGCTTCCTTAGCTGAACCAGTTAATCGTGGCACAAAGGTGGTCCTGCATTTGAAGGAGGATCAGACCGAGTATATTGAAGAAAAGCGTATCAAGGAGATCGTAAAGAAGCACTCGCAATTCATTGGCTATCCAATCACATTATATGTAAGTAGCTATTGTAATTAGATGTAGGTGTCCAATTCTCCTGGCTCTTCACATATCCTGAGGTTTTATGCTTACCCTTTTGCTTAATGGGAAGGTGGAGAAAGAACGTGACAAGGAAGTGAGTGATGATGAGGCAGAGGAAGAGAAGGAGAAGGACAAAGATGTGGAGGAAGGAGAGAAAGATGAGGATAAGCCAGAGATTGAGGATGTTGGCTCAGATGAGGAGGACCATGACAAGAGCACAGATAAGAAGAAAAAGAAGAAAATCAAAGAGAAGTATATTGACCAGGAAGAGCTCAATAAGACCAAGCCTTTGTGGACCCGCAACCCTGATGACATCACTAATGAGGAGTATGGAGAATTTTATAAGAGCCTGACGAATGATTGGGAGGACCACCTTGCTGTTAAAGTGAGTGTAGTGTGTTAATTAAAAAAAAATAAAAATACTTATGTTGAGGAGTATGGTGATAAGTGCTTTTTCCCCCAAGTAGTCATGCTGATCACATAAACAGCATTAATTTGTTTGGGGTTTTTTGTTTGTTTTTGCAGCATTTCTCAGTGGAAGGGCAGCTAGAGTTTCGTGCCCTGCTCTTTGTACCCCGCAGAGCTCCCTTTGACCTTTTTGAGAACAAGAAAAAAAAGAACAACATTAAGCTTTATGTGCGCAGAGTCTTTATCATGGATAACTGTGATGAACTCATTCCAGAGTATCTCAGTAAGTGAATCACTATCGTCTACACACACACACACACACAAAGTGCCCACAAGGGTACTTATCATTGAGTATGTGGAAATTATGCATTTATTACATAACACTTAATTTGTAGTAATTTACAAAATAAAAATCTTGCTCTTTTTAGATTTCATCAAGGGTGTGGTGGATTCTGAGGACTTGCCCCTGAACATCTCCAGAGAGATGCTGCAACAGAGTAAGATCCTCAAAGTCATCCGAAAGAACCTGGTCAAAAAGTGCCTTGAGCTTTTCACTGAACTTGCTGAGGACAAGGACAACTACAAGAAGTATTATGAACAGTTCTCCAAGAATATTAAGGTTTGTTGCTATATTAGGTAGCTGGATTTTTTTTTCCTTTTAATATAAAACATTACTGCCAATCAGACAGAGTTACCAGTTCATGATAAAATCTTAATCTGTTTTGTGAGTGTCATCTGTTTCCTGGTTTGATCCTGTAAACCTGCCTAGTGTTCATGCATGTTTTTTTATAGATTGTGTAAACTGCTTGTTGCATTTGGCATTGTGGCATGAACATAACTTTTTTGGGGGGTCTCTTTTCTCAGCTTGGTATCCATGAGGATTCACAGAATAGAAAAAAACTCTCTGAACTGCTGCGCTATTATACCTCAGCGTCAGGAGATGAAATGGTGTCCCTTAAAGATTATGTTACACGCATGAAGGACACACAGAAGCACATCTACTATATAACTGGTAAAGACTCCACCAGGAATGTTATTCACTCGGGTTATAAACATTTTGTGTTTAGCGCTGTATTTGAGACTAGTGTAAATGTTGTTGCAGGTGAGACAAAAGAACAGGTAGCCAACTCTGCTTTTGTGGAACGACTTCGCAAAGCCGGCCTGGAAGTGATCTACATGATTGAGCCGATAGATGAGTACTGTGTTCAGCAGCTAAAGGAATTTGAGGGCAAGAACCTTGTATCGGTGACCAAGGAGGGTCTGGAACTGCCTGAGGATGAGGAAGAAAAGAAAAAGCAAGAGGAGAAAAAGGCACAGTTTGAGAGCTTATGCAAGATCATGAAAGACATCCTTGAAAAGAAGGTTGAGAAGGTATGAGAACAATTGGAAAAATATCAGAGTTATTACTGTATATTAAAGTTTATAATTTTTATTTATTTATTTTTGACACCTTCTCCCATTCCTGCTTCTCTAGGTTACTGTCTCTAACCGCCTGGTTTCCTCGCCATGCTGCATTGTGACTAGTACATATGGCTGGACAGCCAACATGGAGAGGATTATGAAGGCTCAGGCTCTGAGAGACAACTCTACTATGGGCTACATGGCTGCCAAGAAGCACCTAGAGGTCAACCCTGATCACCCGATTATTGAAACCCTGCGGCAAAAAGCAGAGGCTGACAAGAATGACAAGTCTGTAAAGGATCTGGTCATCTTGCTATTTGAGACTGCCCTGCTTTCGTCAGGCTTCACCCTTGATGATCCTCAGACACATTCAAATCGCATCTACAGAATGATCAAGCTGGGCTTGGGTAAGAGTAGAGCTCATATCTAATATATTAGTGTTGTGATGTAAACCATGCAAAGTCGGTTAGGTTTAGAAAATGACCATTTTGATATGCAGTCTATGTATAATTTGTTCGTTGCTCAAGTTTTCCATGTGTTTTAGGCATTGATGAGGATGACCTCTCAACTGAAGAGCCCAGCTCTGCTCCCATTGAAGACATGCCTCCCTTGGAAGGGGATGATGACTCGTCTCGTATGGAGGAGGTTGATTAAAACTGAATTTTTCTGTTTGTAGCTATGTAAAAATTGTACAAGTTTAAATGTGTGGGCTTAAGATGTACCTCGGTGGCTGCAATGCAACTGCATGAGTCCAAATTGTAAAAAGACGCATGTATGTTCGTAAGACTGTAATCTGGTACCTTGATCAGTGCATAAAGAAAGATAGTGGTGATTGCAGCATTTACATGAAAAACCAAGTTATGGAGACTGCTCATTATTTGTGCAGTTGTACCAGGGTGCTGATTGAGTCCACCGAGTATTGATTTGTTATTGATATTCTTTGATATTTTTGTGTTGTGTGCAATTTTTTGTTTGTTTGTTTGTATTATCACATTCTGCAAATCTTTTTATTTTGTATTTTTTTTTTGGGGGGGGGTGTTTGAAAACACTTGGAGTTCCAAAATAAACTTTATTTAAAGTTGAATTAAACCTAATTTGAGTCTTTTTTTCATGCAGCATTTTTGTACCTTGTGGTATCTAGCAATTTTGTACACATTCAGTTTTCATGGTACAGTAATTTCATATTTTAATGCTGTGGTGACATGAAAATGGTGGTGCTCTTAATGGCCCCTGTCCTTTTAGTAGACAAGGTAGAATTGGGGTTTAGCTTTTAGTCGTGTTGGAGATTATCTGAGGCTGAAACTGGAGGAGGTTTGACACATGCTGCTGAACAGATGGGCTACACTCGGTTGGTTGTATATGGCGATGTCTGCCCACGTGGTAGATAGACCTGGTAAAATAAAGGAATTTTAGGATTAAATTCCAAAAATAAATCCAGTAAATGCAAATCTGATATTTACATCACAGAAATAAAATGTATACTGTACGGCCACATTAGACTTTAAACATTTACTCAATTTTTGTTTTGAGCAGCAGGTGGCACTAGAACACAACCTGATTCTACTCGAGAGATTTTAATGCAGGTATCCTCAGGACTTCTTTTTGTGCAGACAGGGCCTGGTTTGATGTAAAATAATTGTAGTCTATAAACAATAATACTTATTTTGGAACATGTAAATGTCCAGAATGTTGTCTGAATTTATTGTTCATTTTATTCTAGAATTTCCCAGTAAACGCATCAGGCTCAAGTACATGGCTTTTTTTTTATTATTATTAATTCATTACATGACACCAGATCAAGGACAAACAGCAGAGGGTTGTGATTTCTAACACTTTCAATTAAAAAGAAAATAAATCGTGGACCCATCACAATCTGAAAATAAATTTTAAAGAACAGAATTTTTTAAAAACGAGTGTTGTGAGGCGTAGAGTAAAATTTAATTCACTTATCCTTTAACATCCGAGGATGTCGTTGGGTGAGACTTCATGGCGAGACTTGGGCTGATTTGGCCTGGCGGAGCCCATCCCTCTCCAGGTCATAGAAACATGCTGACAGCTTTGCAGCCAACTCTTTACGAAAATCAGCAATGGTTCTTTTACATGCCTCTCACCATAGACCGTGAGCGACATGGCCTGCCTTTGATAACCAAGTTAGCCGCACTGGGGGGACTCGAACCCCCAACCTTAGGATCAGCGATCCTGCGCCCCAACCACGAGACCACCACTGCCCCTAAAATTTCATTAAAAACCAAAATATTAAATCATTAACCACATTAGCCATAACAGATTCTCACCTCACACTCAGCAGTCCTGGGACTCATTCTGACCAGGTCAATATGGCAATCTTAGAAAGACACGTGTGTGGTGAAAAGGAATGGACAGTTAGAGGAGATCTATGGCATTTCATTTCATTTACTCAAACTGCCTTTATTAGAGTCTCGGGGAGGCTGGAACCTATCCCAGCCGACACTTGGCTGTACACCCTGAAGTGCTCTCCAGTATATCGCAGTGCCAAGACACACACAACCATTCACACTCACACCTCGGAGCAATTTGGATCAGCCAGTTAACGTACATGCCTGGACTGTGGAAGGAAAAAGAAGTGCACCCAGAGGAAACCCATGATGGCACGGACAGAACATGCGAATTCAACACAGAAATGCTCTCATGAGTCCAGGACTCGAACCCAGGACCTTCTTGCTGTGACGTGTACATTGAACTACCTGGCTGTTCAAGAATGCAGAGTGTGAGTGTGTGTGTGTGTGTGTGTGATGGCCCAAAATTAATTGGTGCATATCAGCAGCTATGGGTGTAAATAAAACATACATTTTCACAATTAAATTGGTCAATCAGTTTAAATTATATTCATCTCATTTTAATCCACAACACAACATCACTCAACTCTGTCTCTGGCTTTATTCTGATGAGGGTCATCATGTATCTATTTGAATTTGATCTGGCAGGAACACACCGAGTATGGTTCCATATCATCACAGGACAGGACACAGAGAGAGAGTGAGAGAGAGAGCGAGAGCGAGAGAGAGTCCAGATCATCATATCATATCACAGGACAGGACAAACAAGACAAGACAAGACACACACACACACACACACACACACACACACAGAAGGGTCCAGATCATTACATCACATCACAGGACACACACACAAAGGGAGAGAGAGAGAGAGAGAGAGAGAGAGAGAGAGGTGCAGATCATTACATCACATCACATCACAGAACAGAACAACACAGAGAGAGAGAGAGAGAGAGAGAGAGAGAGAGAGAGAGAAGGGTCCAGATCATTACATCACATCACAGGACAGAACAACACACATGCATGAGCATACACACACAGAGAGAGAGAGAGAGAGAGAGAGAGAGAGAGAGAGAGAGAGTGGTCCAGATCATTACATCACATCACAGGACAGGACAGGACAGGACAACACACACACATAGAGAGAGAGAGAGAGAGGGGTCCAGATCATTACATCACATCACAGGACAGGACAGGACAGGACAACACACACACATAGAGAGAGAGAGAGAGAGAGAGGGGTCCAGATCATTACATCACATCACAGTACAGGACAGGACAACACAGAGAGAGAGAGAGAGAGAGAGAGAGAGAGAAGGGGTCCAGATCATTACATCACATGTCGCGCGCGCACACACACACACACACACACACACACACAGAGAGAGAGAGAGAGAGAGCGCGAGTGGTCCAGATCATTACATTACATCACAGGACAGGACAGGACAACAGGGAGAGAGAGAGAGAGAGAGAGAGAGAGAAGGGGTCCAGATCATTACATCACATGTCACGCGCACACACACACACACACACACACAGAGAGAGAGAGAGCGAGAGAGAGAGAGAGAGAGAGAGGGGTCCAGATCATTACATCACATCACAGGACAGGACAGGACAACAGGGAGAGAGAGAGAGAGAGAGAGAGAGAGAGAGGGGTCCAGATCATTACATCACATCACAGGACAGGACAACACACACGCGCACACACACACACAGAGAAGAGAGAGGGGGACAAAATACACCTGCTGGTATGTGATGGGAGAAAACCAGAGAACCCTGAGGAAGCCCCATGTAGAAATATTCCACCTTCACAATATCTGGGAACAGTGAGACTGCTGTGTAGTATAAATAAAGTTTAATATTATATATTAAAAATAAGAAAAATGTCCTTTTTAAAATCTCAAAAGAATAAATGAGAACTTTAACAGGATTGGGGGGGAGTTCGTCTTTAAATAAAGTTTGAAACGTAAACACATCACAGGTCTATCATCAAGGAAATTCAAAGTTTTCACCCTGTACTGTAGATCCGAATGATTAAGTCGAGATGATAATAGAATTCGGGTATTATTGGTAAATGCTGGTGTGGAGATGTTTGACAGAACCGTGCACTGACAGGCACATGAGCCGCCTCTCAGAGGAGACATGAGGGGGAAAGTGTGTGTGTAGCTCCAGTCGGGGAGTGGGCTCTCAGTCTCAGGCTTGGCTCGGACATATGAGTGCGATGCCGAACAAAACAAAAAAAGACAAGGTAATATTAATTTCACCTCACACAGCTTCGAGTTCGTTCGCAAACGAGTTATCTCAGTGCAAACATTTCTTGAATGAGACAGAATAACAAAGGCTTATATATTAGTAACTTAGTCAAGCTTCCTGTTCATTTGAGGGAGTTGCTAATGCAGGCTAGCTAGGCAACGCTAGCGAATTTTATTTTAATTTTCTATCAGATTAGCTACTTTTGTGCGCACTTGGACAAATATATTAACTAATTTATTTAAACGTGAAAGTCGAGTGCTTTGTTAAATATTAAAAACACCATTTACTATTTCGTCAGGATATTTCTGAGGTAAATTAGGGTGTGTAGCTAGTTTGCTAGTTAGCATGCGCTAAGTCATTTGTTTCAGCAGTGCTGGTGCTAAATAGTTAGCTGGTGATGGTTATCTAGATCTCGTGTGTTATTTTTAATAAATGGCAACAATGTTTAACACAGCTTAATGCTTGTCTAACTTCAGACTTTTGTCACTAACACGAAAGACCGAAGTTGATAGTAAACACAACGTTAGTTGCAAGTTCCGGACTATCCGGCTAAGTTAGCTAACAGTCATTAACACCGGCTAAGCTACTCAAATGATCTCTTCATCTCGGCTTAACCGTCGACATATTGTATAAACATTTATTATAAGGACATTGTGTCATGATTTGCACTTCTTAATTTCTTATTTCTGTTCTGATTAGGAATCGTCGAAGTCTGGAAAAGTCAGTAAAACTGCAGGACAAGAAAATTCCGATCATGAGGTAATTTTATAGCGAATCAATAGCCAGTGCTGCACAGAAAGCACATTCGGGAGATTTTATGTTCATGTGACTGTTATGCCCAGGAGAAATTAAAAATAAATAAATAAATAAAAAAAAAAAAAAAGAGAATAAACCCCAAAGCTGTACCTTCTGATAAATATCCCACTATCTCCAGCCTGTACTCAAATGTTCTGCTTTCAGTGTTTGTTCAAAGAAATTAATTGTGTTTTGGTCAGTTTTCCCCAAAAACATTTGACTCCTGACTCTCAGTACATCTGAGCTCCTGCATCATATGTGTATTTGCTTTAAGTCACACTGGATCTGGTTCTTGCACCCCAGAGTATAAAACTGGATGACATATTCAGAAGAGGCTTGGTTGGTTCCACAATGTGCAGTAGGGTTTATTGATCCTCTCATCACACGGAGATGTAATATGGGGAATAAAATATAATTTGCTTATCATGATGCTGCTCTTGTATTACACTTATAGGAAAGTGTAGTATGAGAAAAGTTCAGGTTTTTAAGAATAATAATAATAAAATGAAAACCAAGGAACCCAAAGTAATAAAAATAAAGAGTCAAAGGATGGGAGCAGGTGAAGTGTTTGAGGTTGGCTTGTAGCAGATCTCAGTTAGGAGGGCGTTCCATGGACTAGGGGCAATGTCACTGAATGTCCTATTCTCTGACAGCCTGCAGTGGTGCAGAGGATAGAGTATAGGTCTGTGTGTGGACCGTATGATCTGAGACAGGGTGTAGGGGACATAGAGGCCTGATGAGTACTGGGAGGCAAGGGCATAAAGGGATTTGTAATTGAGGAGGAGGATTTTGTAAGAGACATAAGAATTAACTGGGAGCAAGTGAAGGTGCTTCAGTGTGTGGATGATATGCAGCTAGAGCTTAGTGTAGGTAAACACTCAGCTGAGTTGAGTACATATACTGCAGCTTGTCAAGGGTTTTACTGGGCTAACCAAACAGGGCACCACTGTAGTTGTCCAGGCAGGAGGTGATGAAATCAGAGATAAGGGTTTTCAGCTGTGGAGCTGGAGAGAAATAACGGGAGGCTGGCGTTGACCTTGTGATGGTAAAAGGCAGGTCTAGTGATGAGTTTGATATGCACAGCTGGAATGACAAGGTTGAGTCCAGAATGACCACCAGATCGCAGACCTATAGGGATGGAGAGATGGACCAGCTGTTCACATCAAAGTGATCACTCACTTTCCCGAACATTAGATTCGGAGCCACAACCAAGATCTCAGTTTTATTATTATTGAGCTTGAGACGGTTGGATGACATCCAGGTTTTGATGTTTTGATGTTTCCAGGCTGTTGAAAAGGGATGATATGTCATCGTTATTTCCAGGAAAAGAATTTGGGTTTATTTTTTATGACTTACCCAGTCATGGTCTTCTGTTAGCTGAATTAAGTGCGTTCTATAACTTGGCTGATTGCTGGAAGCAAGTGTTGTTTGGTGGTATGTATTTGGTTGTGTGTTTTCCTGCACACCGAATGTTTTCCAAATTGGTTGAATTTCTTGGTTGAGAAAAAAGCTAATTGATTTCAGAGAGACTGGAATTTGAACAAGTGACTTGGCAAACACTTTTCTTCACTTTAACTTGAATTAAAAGTAAACACATGTAGAATCAAATCATAAAATACAGACAAGGGGAGTAAAACTCAGTGACAGAGTTCAAATGCAGATGGTAAAGCCAGAGTACCTCAAACCACGTTTACACAGGAAGCGACAAACTCACTGCCAAGTGAGAGGTGATTCGCTTCAACTTTTTTTTACTGCTTCAAAATATTTCCAAGTGAAACTGTGTGTAGCACTTCGCTTCTCTGCAGCTGGTTTGTGAGAGTGCTCATTATCACATTATTTTTGACCCATATTATCAGCATGTACAGATTAATGTTATCAATATTATTATGTCACGGCGAGTATGGGATGGAGAATTTTGTGCATTATGAACCAGGAAAAGTTAATTCTCCTCACCCTGTCCGCTTTTTTCTTTTCTCTCGAGGAAGAGTACCTACCATATTGTCACTGCTTCTATTGGGTTCACCTAAAGACATGCGCTCGGTGTTGGTCACAGGGAGAATTCTAGATTTGTGCAGGAGTTCTGTTAGAGTACACTTTTAGTAGTTCAGTACTTTATTCTGAACTGCACACAGTTTGTATCTAGTGATTTATTTATTTTTGCTAAACTTTAGTTGATCGCATGATTCAGTAAGCAAGGATTTCAGCAAAACTAAGTACTCGAGTTACTACCCAACCCACATCATGTACGTTTCATGTAAGTCTAAATAAATGTTTGTTTATAAATATAAATTCACAGAAAATGCTGATTATTTCAGAAACATGAAGCAAGGCATCGCATTATTGTCCATACAAAATTTATTATGCATACATGTCTTATGCACCCAAAATTTCTCGGTGCAGTCATAAATCACACGGCATTTACACAGGAGCAGTAATAATGCCTTGCAGTTCCATGTTGATCTGAATGGGACATTATTTAACCTTCTGTTTATGGTTTCCAGACAGAGAAATTATGAGGAAATCTGTGTTTGGAAATATCTGTTGATTAATATTGCCTTTAAGCTCTGATTAATAATCAGTTGACTCCTGTCATGTGACAGTTCAGCTCAGTGCACCTACTCTCTTCACATTGTGCTACAAAATTTTGGTTCTTGTTGTCTCTTGTCGCGTGCACAGAACTGGACTTAACCAGGATCTACAATAGATGTTTTCCTTGATATAATCTGTGGGATTTTTTTTTATTTTTTTTTTTACTTTGCTGAGTGTAGATGCCCTTGGCAGCAGGAATATTACACTGTCCACATCTCATTTGGCTCTTATGAAACCTTTTTGTTTCCCAAGATAGGATCTAGGACTCCTTTCCATCATCACCTGAAACAACGGAATCAGTTATAAGATCGCTTTGAAAATCTACAAACTGCTTGAAACTACTACACCCGGTCCTGAATAGATGCTCACGAGATGCCAAACAGTGAATTTATGGAAATGCATTATAGCAGCAGTGGCTGATGGTTCTTTGTTGTTGTTTTTTTTTGTTGTTTTTTTTTTTTTTTTTGCTTTTTTCTCTTCCCAATTTGGACTATTTGCTCTGCATTATTTGTCAGTTACTTTGAATAAATGAGAAAAAAAACAGAGAGAAAGGCAGGACTGCACAGTGCAAAGCAGCTGACCCCATTTATTATTGTGCAAAATAAGTGCATAAACCACATGACCCCAGAATGTGTAGTCACCTGACTACCAAACCCACATACAATATGACTGTTGATCTAATCAAAGATTAAATATTAGATAAACAGTAATGTGTCTACCACAGGAACCATGTAGCTCAGGGGTGTCAAACTCATGCCAGAAAGGGCCATGTGGCTGCAGGTTTTTGTTTCAACCAAGCAGCAGCACACCTGACTTTGCTCATTTAATCAACTGAGCTGAGTATTCAGGCAGTTGATTGGTCAGTCTCTGTACAGAGCACACAGATTGACCAATCAGCTGCCTGAACACTCAGATGAGTTGATTAAATGAGCAAAGTCAGGTGTGCTGCTGCTTGGTTGAAACAAAAACCTGCAGCCACATGGCCCTTTCTGGCACGAGTTTGACACCCCTGATGTAGCTTATTGGATCTAATGAAAGTCCAAGTATGGCCCAAATAATTCATAACATCCTATACTGTTTGATGTAAGATGGCATATCTCAGCATACTGATTTGATCAATGACATGTCAGGACATACATGAAGTCCTGCTGTTATGCTTCTCCTGACTCTTTCTCAAGTGCACATTTTACCATATAGTTTAGCATCACTTTTGCTTATATATTAAAGATTAATAAACCTTGCTGCTTGTTTGCATGCTTTGTGCGTACACAGACAGGTTTGCTTCTAGTTTGATTCTGTTGTCTGCAGTGCAAACAAGAGATCAGTTTAGTAGAATCAATCTTGCCAAAATCTCGGGAACAGATTTCGATAGAACTGGTTTTCTTATGATGTGGTCACGGATATTGATTTAACTTGGTGAAGAAACCATTTTCAAACTTTTGTGGACCGCGCCAAAATGGACCCAATGACAAACTGGCCAGATTTCCCCCACCTGCTGCAGTGCTTTCCTTATTATTCTTATTTGTTTATTTCCCTTCCACAAAGGACAAGTTTTCATCACTGATAGTGATTCTGTAGGTCAGACTGCTCTCTATGAAGCACCTGTAGGAGCTGGTGAGAATGAGTGGACACCTGTTGGCTCTCATCTGCCTGATTGGGAAGTTGAAGTGCTGCTGTGCTTCGTTCATGAATGGTTAGCGTTTGATTGACGATGGAAAGTTATTATTAGTGTGCTTTCAGGAAAATTCCAGGGTGTTTTGCTAAAATTAGTAACTGGAATTGATGAGTCAAGTGGGGATGAATTTTTATTTATTTATTTATTTATTTTTATTTTTTATAAAATGTAACCACAGTGACTTTTTTTTGGGGTAGGTCTGCTATGATGAATATTATTTGATCATGGGGAAGTAGTTGCTATGTTGGGTTTACACCCGTCGAACTGGCTCATCACAGCAAGAGATTATCCCAATGACTTGGACTCCTCCTGGATAGTATGCCGGTCTGCTGCAGGTTTCCTTCCAAGTATTTTTTTTACTGGTACCCATTTATACTGCTGGATGGACGGAGGAACACTTGTGATTAAGACCTTGCCCAGGTTTCTTAGCACAGTAGGGTGTCTGATGGGAATTCGAAGACACAACCTCTCAATCATGTGCTCAGCACCTGAACCACTGCCCCATGTTGCAATGTAAAATGTAGAAACTAGGTTAACTGGATGTGAGTGTATGATGAATGATATAAACCCCTTGTGAGTGTAAAAAAAACTTTTGTCAGTAGCTGTTTCATAAAGCTGCACAAAGTGTGTTTTAAACAATTATGCTAAATAAGAATGAATACAAGTGAGTTCTTCTCCTCCCTCCAGGGATCGAACAGGAAGGGCAACAATAGTGTGCCGCCCACCACACAGCTGCTGAAGGGGAAACAGTCTGGATCTCAAGCTCCTGTTAAAAAGGAGAAGAGGCAAAGCTCCTCTCGCTTTAGCCTCAGCAATAACCGGGAGCTCCAAAAACTGCCTGCCTTCAAAGGTATGTTCATGTTCTATACCAGATCATGCAAGCCATAACTTTAAACATCAAATTAAACTTAGAAATTCAAGACAGTTTGAGAACTTTAAGAATATTTATAATTAATTTTATGGATGATGTATAAAACTTCTTCAAATCTTCCTCACAGATTTAAACTCTTTCTGACCTGTTAATTTAAATACAGTAAAACCTCCGCTGACGAACGCTTAAGCTCACAAACTTTTCGCCTCAAGAACATTAAATTCGCGAGCATATAGTCTCTGCTGACGAACTAGTTTTCGGTGGACGAACCAAACCACGCGGTCGAACAGCGCCACGGTGGCGGCCACGAGAAGCTGACGCACGCTCACGGCGTCCCAGTTCGTCACCCCCTTTCTTTGAGTGCGGACGTGGTTTATGTTTGATAGACATTTTGGACCATATTGAGTGTACTTTTGCTATTATGGGACCGAAAAAGAATATTCAAGAATATAAGGTATATTTTTGTGTAGTTTTAAGGCTTATTTAGTAGAAAATTATGTTTTATGGGGACCTGGGAATGGATTATTCTCATTTTAATGGTTTCTTATGGGAAATAAATGTTCGGAAGACGAACTTTTCGCCTTACGCACACTTTCTGGGAACCAATTATGTTCGTGAGCTGAGGTATCACTGTATCTGTAAAATTTACAGTGCCTTGCGAAAGTATTCACCCTTTGGCATTTTTCATGTTTTGTTGCCTCACAACCTGGAATTAAAATGGATTGTTTGACGGTTTGCATCATTTCATTAACAGAGCATGCCTACAACTTTGTTCCACCTTTTACGGCAAGTACAGCTGCAAGTTGTGCTCGATAAGTCTCTGATCTTGCCACTGGGATTTTTGGCCTTTCCTCAAGGCAAAACTGCTCCAGCTCCTTCAAGTTGGCTGGTTTCTGCTTGTTAACCGCAATATTGAAGTCCGTCCACAGATTTTCAATTGGCTTGAGGTCTGAGCTTTGACTAGGCCATTTCAAAATATTTAAATGTTTCCCCTTTAACCTCTTCAGTGTTTCTTTAGTAGCAGTATGCTTCAGGTCATTGGCCTGCCGGAAGGTGAACCTCCACCCCAGTCTCAAATTACAATCAGACTGAAAGAGTTCTGTCCAAGAATATAACTTTTAGTACTATCCATCTTTTCTTGATGCAGAGCTGTTTCCAATCCCATTCTGCAGAAAAACATCCCCACAGCATGATTCTTCCCCCATCATGGTTCACTGTGGAGATGGTGGTCTTGGGATGCTGGAGTGTGTTGGGTTTGCACCAGAAATAATGTTTTCCTGAATTACTGAAAAGTTAAATTTTAGTCTCATTTGACCAGAGCACCTTACTCCATACAAATTCAAAATGTGCCTTCTTATTTTTAACACTACGTAATAATGGCTTTTTTTCTGGCCACTCATCCATAAGGCCCAGCTCTGTGGCATGTACAGCTTATTGTGGTCTCATGCAGAGCGACACCAGTCTCTGCTGTGGGACTCTGCAGCTCCTTCAGGATTACCTTTGGTTTCTATGCTGCCTCTCTGATTAATTCCCTCCTCGCCCAGTCTCTTGAGTTTTGGTGGATTCTTTTCTCTTGACAAGTTTTTTGTGGTACCATTTTCTTTACATTTGAAGATGAAGGATTTGATGGAACCCTGGGGATCATCAATGATTTTTTTTTTTTTTTTCCTTATAACCAAACCCTGACTGATACTTCTCAACAACTTTGTTCCTGACTTATTTGAGGAGCTTCTTTGTCTTGGTGGTGTTGCAGCCTCTGGGGCCTTTCAGAAAGGTGCCTTTATACTGCCAGATCATGTAACAGTTGGACTGCACACAGGTGGACTTCATTTGACTAATTACGAGACTTTTGAAGGCAATTGATTGCACCAGAATTTTTGAGGGGCTTCATAGCAAAGGGGATGAATACTTTTGCACACGCCAAATTTCAGATTATTTTTATATGTTCTTTTTTATGTATATTTTTCCTCATTTCATTTCACCGAATTGGACTACTTTTGTGCAGATCCATAACATAAAATTCAGATTTAAAAAAATGAAATTACAGGTTGTAATGTAACAAAATGGGCAAAAAGCCAAAGGGGGTTGTGGGGAATACGTTTTGCAAGGCACTGTAGTACTTTATTCAGTACATATTCATCAAAATGTCTTCTACCAGGTCATGGAACTGAGCAGGTGCTGCCTTAATGTGATTGCGTGTTAAATTAATGTCTTTATTATGTTGGATTGTTAGCTAGCACATTTTCATTTACGTGCAAAACATTATGCAACAATTTCCTCCATTATTTCTGATGATCTCGAGAGAAATGTGTGCAAACAGTGTGTGTATCTATATATCAAGTATACAGGAAACAAAAAATGTACATACAGTGTTCTTCAGTAGTGAGCAATCAGCCATGCGTACTGAAACATGAACTGAACAAAGATTAAAAACCAAAAACAGCCTTAATTATGCTTCCAGTGTAAATGTTAGTTTACATGTTGCAGTGATTTGACAATGAGCATGCTTTCATATGCTTGCATACATTTCTGGGTTGAATTAATTTATTATAGAAACACAGTTTCAGTCCGAAACCGGGGCATCATTTAATTTATGACTGTCGTTTTTAACCTACTTATGGAAATGATTGAATACGCTTAATGTCCAGTGTATTTCATACACAGACAAGTCATAAATTCAGTAGCTAGCCTTCTGGACAGTTAAAGCTCCAATGTGTGGCCCAGTCCCATTGGTTTGGTTTCCAGGAAACCTAATTGATTAGGCCAACATGTGACAGCTAATGTAATAATGAATGATGAGTTAGTAGCTTATGTTGTACGTGATGTTTGCAACCTCAAGATAAATTGTCAGGGTTTTGGTTCTGTCTGGGTAACGTCATAATTTTCTTTCAATGTTTAACTAAAAAATGACGAGCTGATGATGTTTTTTTTGCCAGTGTTTCTGCAAACCTCTGTTCTTGATTCTGAATTAATTTTATCGGATCGCAGTTTGGACAACGTGTGTAGTGTAATGGCATTAGTGGCATGCACTGTGCTCAAGTCGTTGGAGTGTAGAACACCATAGTGAAGCAAATTATTTTTTTAAACATGAGATCATATGAAAAAATAAATTATGTATTTTTAGGTTGAGTTCATTAACCCTATTAAACAAGTTCCTTTCTAATTGTGTTAAGATTACAGTATTTTCTTTGGCAAGCAAATTTATTTTTGGGTCAATGTTTAAATTTGTTTTTTTTAAATTCTAGAATGTTAACCCTTTCACTTCATGGAGCAGATATGCCATGCTGCTTTATAGAAGGTTAAGGATAAAAATCCTTCCAACAAAATTATTTTACTGCTTGTTGAACCTGCTTGTTGGTCGAGGTTTCTCCACCCCAAAAAAATGTGAGCCCGGCAAATTTGCTTGTCCTGGGCACAGAGTTCACCGATTTTGATACTTGTATATAATATTCACTTGGTGTTTGACATTGAGTCAAAGAGTAACAGCAGTAGCTGTTAGTAGATGGCCAAGTAATAGCAAAGCGGTTGTGGCTGTGAGTTTCTGTTTTACACGCTGTACCTTGATCATACTGTATTGCATCACTGAGCACAATGCTTATGGGAAATTAAGGTTAAACTTGTTATTTATGAAAGGAAAATATTTTATGCATTTAAAAAAATTAGATCGAGTTATGATGTTTGTTAGTGACAATAATTTATGTCCGCAGTTACTCGGTAACGTAAACCAATATATCTCACCGTGTGACAAGTTTATCTACTGTAAGTGATCAGCTGGATGGTGGATGATGGGTTGGTGAATACGGATGTTGTAGTGTCAGGCTTTCACAGTGAGTGAAATGCACTAGCCCATGTTGCTTTGCCCTTTTACCAATGGTAATGAACTTCACACACCTTTAACTGGTCTGGTGGTTTGCACATTATAAAAATGCATCTTTTTTTGTTTTAATGATATATATCACAAACCTTTTCTACAGGCTTACAATGGTCTGCTTGGCAATTTTCTTTTCATATAGTTACTTCACCGACTTAAGGCATGCTTTCTTTTAGATGATTTATTTTTTTGTGGGAGAAAAGTGAACTTTGCTCTGGTTTCAGCTGAAGCTTTTACAGAATTCCACATGCTTTATAATCATTTTTTATTTCAGCTGTCCTCCAAATAAATGCACCTTAAACTAAAGTAGCCTGTTTACAGGAAGTTTGTGTGATGGTTAGCTACAGAACACTGATTATTCAAACACCCTGGACACTTGTTATCTGTGCCTTGAAAGTGTTTTTCTTAACTAAAAATGTCCTGAATTTAATTGTTCACCACCAGTAAACTTATACTTATCTGTGCAGTAGACACACTGAGGAAATGATTCAATACAGAGTTTTCCTAGTTTGATATATACATACATATACACACGCACATGCATACATGTATATGTGTAGCATTTTTAGATATTTTTTCTTTGTCTCTGCAATGACTTAATGACTGAGTTAAACAAAAAGCAATTTTTTATTTATTATACGGAAATCAGTGATGTGGTCCATCTGCAGTGCTTTGCTCCAGGATTTCTCAGTGTGCCTAGTGAGGTTGAAGTGTGATCAGACATGACAGGTAGCACTTCCTGACTTCTTTCGTTATCTCGTGCATATATTTAAAGGTTACCAAGCTTTAATGGGAAGTGCATTTTGAGAGAAGTGAATTTTGAACGGTAGATGATGAGTTTTAAAGCTTTTCTTCAAGCTGGTTGTAACAAAATTCCTGGCAGAAAGCCTGCCTGAGCGTATATAACTTATATATTGACTGAAGAATCCAATACATATCTGTAACTGAACTATTGAGTACCGTTACATGCGTACACAATCAATCTGTATAAGTAAGGTACAGTAATGAGATGCCGTTTTGTTAAATTTTGACTCTGATTTTATCTTTATTTCAAATAACACAAAGTGCAAAGTTTCTATTCTGTTATTCTTTTGGGTCAATGTTGAATCTGCTTTTCTCAGGCTCTTGGTCTGAACTGCTGCCTTTACTCTACATATTTTTCTCCTTTCCTAAAGCTGTTAACTGTTACATAACCAGCTGTTATGTGTACTGTGCAAATTAGGAAAAACGCATTGTGTGTGTTTACATCAGTCAGGTACAATACACATAGATTAGTGCAAAATGACCTGTTCTACAGTTAGTATGAGAGCGTAAAGGTTAATAGTACAGAATTTTGTGAAGGACAGTGACTCAATGATAAAAAAACCTTAAGTTGCTACAAGCATTTTTAAACAAATTGATAAATTTATTTTCAACTTTGCTTGCTTTTGATCTCTTGCTTAATAGTGACAAAGTGGTGCTCCTTACATGTGCAAATGTTGGTCGCAAGTCACGAGCTTGATTTTTGTTGTTGCGTCCATGTTCACATGCGCACACAGGCTTTTGTGCTGCCATTATTCACATTGTTAACTTCGCAGATTGTTCCTTTACTTTACATAAGCATGTTTCCGTAAACTTAGACATGTGAACATTTTATGAGCTTCACTTTTAAGCAGTGTATAAATATTTATATTATTCTCACAATCAGAGCTGCTATGATGTGTCTTGTTACTAAGCACCAAACTAAATTCTTTTCAGCTGCAATGATGATTTATGTACACAGTTATGTATATATTTTTTTGTTTTTACATTTTTTTTTACTACTGAGTAGTCCAAAATGTACTAAAGAGAATGGCAAAGTTGTGTAATGGGAAATTCTATGCTTAAATTATTGTGCATGGATTTTCAGTTTATTTCTAAGAATCTGTCCTGGAGAACATAATATTCTTCAAGTCACAGGTCTCTATTAACACAAGTTCATGACTGTAGTGAGGTCATTCTAATAACAAAAGCTCTTTTAGACTGAACCACATCACAGCCAAGGCTTTTATCATGGGGCTTTTTACCGGTACACAATCGGGGATTATATTTACTCTCGTTCTGCAGCAGTTATGATCAGGTCATGTGTTATGCAGATCAGTGTTTGTTTTTTTTTTTGGGAAACTCACTAACTTCTCTTAGGGTCTATCGAAATTGATTGAACCAGCACAGTTTGAACTTGGTGACATGATAATAAAATGAATTAAACCCCTTGCTATTTTCTATCTATGTATATCGGCACCTGTAATGATGACAGACTGCCACCTCATCTCAGCATTGCATGTTTTGGCACTTATAGATGCTTTACTAATATGATTTCTCAGAAGGCTGTTCTCTCTTTCTCTCCAATGCACCGAAAGCTTATTTTAGTTATATTAAAAAATGGAATATATATCTGCTATAAACACTTGTCCCTGAGCTCTATGCTAAACTTTGTGTTCCCGTGATGATGATGATGACTGGGTGTGTTTCCGTTGCACCGGATCCATACATGTTCAAATAAAGACTCGTTGCAGTGAGTGAGCTGCTGATGATGTGGTTTCCTGTCAGTACTTTGCTGCCTCTGTCAGATGGCTTATTTATTGTAAGTTTAAGAAATGTGTCAGGGTTTCACCCTGGGAGAAATTCTTAAGTTATCCTTTTCCTTTCACAGTCAACAGTAGAAGTGTTAGGGCTAATTCTGGCTCAAAAGCTGACACGTGTGTCTTTCTCTAATCATAGCCTGGCCCTGTCACTTAAAACACCTGATACTGTAGTAATTTTCTGAAACTGGTTCCATAAATTGTGGCATTGGGGTGAATAATTCACAATCCTAAAATCTGAAAGAAATACAACTTATTTCTCCTCTGTTTTCACCATAAATTCCTGAACCAATTTTACAAAGACAGCGAGAGAACTATTTCATACACACACACACACACACACACACACACACTTTTATTAGTAATAAACATGAATACATTCAGATGTAACATTAAATTGGTTTTGGTGAATAAATAATTAGTGCATAAATATGTATAAAATAAATCCACTACAGGAGTAATGCAACTGTATGTCAAATGTTGTAACATGGATGCTCACCCCTCACAGGAAAAATGAGTTGTAACTGGCATGGTCATCACTGTTTACATATGGAACCACAAAATAATGTGTGATCCTCAGTCCTTCTTCTTCTTCTTCTTCTTCTTTTACTTTCGGCTGCTCCCTTCAGGGGTCGCCACAGCAAATCATCCGCCTCCACCTCACCCTGTCCTCCGCATCTTCTTTTCTGACTCCAACGACCTTCATGTCTTCCTTCACCACATCCATAAATCTCTTCTTCGGTCTTCCTCGAGGCCTTCTGCCTGGTAGTTCCAACCTCAGCATCCTACTGCCAATATACTCACTATCCCTCCTCTGTACATGTCCAAACCATCTCAATCTCGCCTCTCTGACTTTGTCTCCAAAACATCTTCGTGGGCTGTCCCTCTGATATACTCATTTCTGATCCTATCCATCCTCGTTACTCCCAGGAGAACCTCAACATTTTCATCTCACTTCCTCCAGCTCTGCCTCCCTGCCCCTTTTCCTCAGCGCCACTGTTTCTAAGCCATACAACATCGCTGGCCTCACCACCATCTTGTACACTTTTCCCTTCATTCTTGCTGACACTCTCTATAAGCACATCACACGGATACTTTTCTCCAACCATTCCAGCCTGCCTGCACTGCGCTTCTTCACCTCTTTCCACACTCTCCATTGCTCTGGATTGTTGAGCCTAAGTACTTAAAATCCTCCACCTTCGATTATCTCTGCTCCCTGTAACATCACCGTTCCTCCTGGGTCCTTCTCATTCCACACACATGTATTCTGATTTTCTGAGGCTAACCTTCATTCCTCTCCTTTCCAGGGCATACCTCCCACCTCTCTAGATTTTCCTGCACTTGTTCTCTGCTCTCACTACAGATCACGATGTCATCTGCAAACATCATAGTCCATGGAGATTCTTGTCTCACCTCGTCTGTCAGCCTGTCCATTACCATAGCAAACAAGAAGGGGCTCAGAGCTGACCCTTGATGCAGTCCCACCTCAACCTTGAATTGCGGTCACACGACAGCCCACCTCACCACTGTCTTACATCTCTCATACATGTCCTGCACCACTCTAACATACTTCTCTGCCACTCCAGACTTCCTCATGCAATACCACAGTTCTTCTCTTGGCACCCTGTCATATGCTTTTTCCAGATCTACAAAGGCACAATGTAGCTCCCTCTGACCTTCTCTGTACTTCTCTATTAACATCCTCAAGGCAAACATTGCATCTGTGGTGCTCTTTCTTGGCATGAAACCAAACTGTTGTTCACAAATGCTGACCTCTGCCCTTAGTCTAGCTTCCACTATTCTTTCCCATAACTTCATCGTATGGCTCATCAGCTTTATCCCTCTGTAGTTGCTGCAACTCTGCCGTCTCCTTGTTCTTAAAAATGGGCACCAGCACACTTCTCCTCCACTCCTCTGGCATCTGCTCACTCTCTAGTACCGTGTTGAATGTTCTTGTCAGAAAATCTACTGCTACCTCTCCTAGACACTTCCATACCTCCACAGGTATATCATCAGGACCAACTGCCTTTCCATTCTTCATCCTCTTCAATGCCCTTCTCACTTCACCCTTACTGATCTTTGCTACATCCTGCTCCTCAATGGTTACCTCTTCTACTCTTTTTTCTCTCTCATTTTCCTCATTCATCAGCTCTTCAAAGTACTCTTTCCATCTTCCCAGCACACTTCTGTCATTAGTCAATAGAGTTCCCTCTCTGTCCTTTATCAATCTAACTTGCTGCACGTCCTTCCCATCTCTATTTCTCTGCTGTGCCAACCTGTATAGATCATTTCTCCTCTTTACTATCCAACCTATCATACAAGTCATCATATGCCCTCTGTTTGGCCTTAGCCACTGCTACTTCGCCTTATGCTGTGTCTCCCTGTACTCCTGTTTACTCTCTTCGGTCCCTCTCAATGTCCCACTTCTTCTTGGCTAACCTCTTCCTTTGTACACACTCCTGCACTTCCCTCATTCCACCACCAAGTCTCATATCTACTTTCCTTCCAGAGGACACACCAAGTACTCTCCTACCTGTGTCCCTGATCACATTTGCTGTGGTTGTCCAGTCATTTGGAAAGCCCTTCCTGGCCACCCAAAGCCTGTTTCAACTCCTCTTTGAAGACAACACGACACTCTTCCTTTTTCAGCTTCCACCACCTTGTCTTCTGCTCTGCCTTTGCCTTTTCACCTTTCTCACCATCAGAGTCATCCTGCACACCACCATCCTATGCTGTTTAGCAACACTCTCACCCACGATGACTTTGCAGTCACTGACTTCCTTCAAATTACATCGCCTACACAAGATGTAGTCTACCTGTGTGCGCCTACCTCCGCTTTCATAAGTCACCCTATGCTCCTGTTTCTTCTCAAAGAAAGTATTCACCACAGCCATTTCCATCCTTTTGCAAAATCTATCAACATCTGTCCTTCTGCGTTCCTGTCCTGGATACCAAACCTGCCCATCACTTCCTCGTCCCCTCTGTTGCCTGCCCCAACATGTCCATTGAAGTCTGCACCTATGACCACTCTTTCACCTCTGGGAGTACTCTGCATCACTTCATCTAAGTCACTCCAGAATATCTCCTTCTCTTCTAGCTCACATCCTGCCTGTGGGGCATAAGCACTAACAACATTGAGCATTACACCTTCAATTTCTAACTTGAGATTCATCACTCTGTCTGACACTCTTTTCACTTTTAGAACATTCCTGACAAACTCCTCCTTCAAGATGACTCCGACTCCATTTCTCTTCCCATCCACACCGTGATAAAATAGCTTAAACCCTGCTCCTAAGCTTTTAGCTTTGCTACCTTTCCACCTGTCCTCAGTCCTCAAAGTTAAAAAAGAAAAAAGAAAAAGGAATTTCTACTTAATGCGTGATGTCATCGATCGTCTGCTTCTGCTAAATTTAGACTGTAAACAACATGGGTCGGAGATTGAAAGAATTATCACAGTGCGACAAAGAAGGGATCATCAAACTATTTGAATGTGGAGTTAAACGGTCTAAAATAGTGAGAATTGTCGGATTACCTTCTAGCACCATTTATAGTTTCTTAGATAGATATTTTGAGCGGGGAAATTAGGAAAATAAGCCATGAAGTGGATGGGCTCATTTGTTCAAAGCCCGTGACAGCAGACGACTTGCATCGTCGTCAATCATTATCAGAGATAACCAACATTTTCAACAGCAAGAGACAGAACTTTCTCTAAGAGGACTGTTGAGAGAAAATTGCATTCTCTGGGATTTCACAAATGGTCTGTGAGGGGAAAAATACTCACACTGCTGACGCCATGTTGTTTTTCCGAATACTTATGGCGGAATGCTGTATATACAGACGCACCCCGACTTAAACTTTTAATTGGTTCCGGACGGCCGAACGCAAGTTTACAGTGATGTATGACATGTGACGTATGATGCTCATACTGTACTATACATCCATAAATACCATTACCGTAGCTCATAAAACACCCCTAAATTAATTATTATAAACATAACATTGTAAAATAATATCAAATATATCAAATAATATCAACATTAATTTCAAATAAGTCACCTATTTCTACCGAGATACTTTACATGAAGCTTAAAACAGCCAATCAACTCTTACAATATGTGAGGTGCTCAAAACTGAAAGTAGTGTACTTGCTGTGTGGGTTATACAGACTTCTGGTCTTTCAAGTGAGCAAGGGCGCTGTTGATCTTGTTTAGAACTCAGCCTGCACTGATGCGAATCACCAGCAGAGCGGAGAGTTGTCTTTCTTTTCTGGATTCAGGTTTTCATTCATTTTACAACTCTCTTTGCTTAACCGAGTATGCATGGTAGATTGCGCCGATCCGAGTAGATAGTTAATTCATCTCTGTGTATGAGACTTGCACCCATACTAGTAGGCTTACACTTCTGACCAACTGAACTGGGATGAAGGAGGGGCACGTTCAGTCTGTCGTTTGTAAACAATGGACGCAGCGTCATTGCATCATTACGTCAGCGTAGTACATAGGTACATCTAAACTCAAAATTAGTTTTTTTATTTTTGGGAAAAAACCCCCATAAAACGGATGAACGTAAGTTAGGGAGCGTCTGTATGTGTGTGTGTGTGTGTGTGTGTATGTATATATGTCTGTCTGTCTTCCTTTCGGCTTTTTCCCTTTTACTCGGGAGTCGCCAAAGCAAATCATCTGATTCGCACAATTGATTTGGCAGAGGTTTTTACGTCGGATGCCCTTCCTGTCACAACCCTTTTTAGCAAGGGACAGAAACACGCTGACGACTTTGCAGCCTACTCTTTACGAAAGTCAGCAATGGTTCTTTTACATGCCTCTCACCATAGACAGTGAGAGACATGGCCCGCCTTTGATAACCCAGTTAGCTGCACTGGGGGGGGGGGCTCGAACCCCCAACCTTTGGATCAGCGATCCAGTGCCCTATACCACTAGACCACCACTGCCCTGTGTGCATGTATGTATGTATGTACGATCTATATGAATGTCTGTCAGTAATTTTATGAATGAGTAATGTTTAAAGCTTTAATAGCAGTCCTCCTCCTTTAAAGCAGTATTTACTATAAATTGCAGTCGTGTTCATCCATGGTTTTCATGTGCATTATATACTTCCCTCAGATATTGAGGCTTAATGTAACTGGTAAATATTGTCATGTATTAGACAAATGTTTTGATAGCCAGAGAACATCTGCAGATAGTCAGCTGTACTTTCCTTTGAAAGCTCTATGTCTTCAATGTGTAGTCAATATCCCACCCTCCTTTAAACTTACCAGCCAATTGCAAGCCTTCTCAGCTTGCAGTCGTGAGGGCCAGTCATGTGGCTCTGGCCAGCCAATGGCACGCGACTCTCTGTAGATGACATCACTAGTGAGCTGTTTCCCTCCAGCTTGCAGTGGAGCTTCATTTTCTGCTGAGAAGGCTGGTGCTGAAATGGAGGCTAGCTCAAATCGCTGTAGGTGATCCGCCTTCTCCCTCCTACCCTCCTCAACTTCCTCCCTCTTGGACGGACAGATAGGTGTTGACATGCTTTAAGGAGGGGAGCAAAGATGGTTTTGGACACCCCAAGCTCAAACGGGCCTTTTCAGCCTTTGGCCCTCACGTATTTCAGAGGTGAGCCATTCTACTTCATTGTCTGTAGATGGGGGTAGGGGTAAGACTGGCTTTTTAAGAATGCAATATGTGTGCTTGTTGTAGTAAAAAGGAGAATTTTGTTTTTAGGATGTGATTGGAAGGTTTAGTTAGTCATACGTATTTGATTTTCGTCCTATTTTTATCTGGATGAAGGGGCTTGGGAGTCTGCTACATGTTGCAGAGAAATAAATGAAGAAAGAGCAGTTGAAATGTAGTTAAAAGTGTGTGCAAGGAGGTAGTATGTAGAGGAGGGGGTTGGAGCTGTTTTACTGTCTTCTGCCTCTCCCATCCCCCACCGAGACTGTTGATGTCAAAGGAAGTGAGGTCACAGTTTGAGGAAGTGTGTCGAAGTGGGGCTTTGAAAAGCTATAGGATTTTGTGTAGATTCTGCTAGTGTGTTTTGACTGAGGAAGAGTAATCTGCTCCTTTCCAGCATCTACCTAGCCTTCAAATTGCCAAACATTCATTTTGAAATGTCCTGTTCATTTGTTATTTAAGCTTTATCTGGTTTATGTTGAGGTCACTAATGTGTTTGTCTTTCCCATTGTTGTTTAACATGCTTAAACCTTGATACGTGCAATTCAGAATTATTTTATGATTGTGTTGATGCTTGTATATCCTTTAGATCTCGGTCTGTAATGGTTAAACACTCCTCGCAAAACTGTAAACTCGGTCAGGTTCATTTGAAGTACTGTATTCCGTTCTTCTGGTAGTTTGGTATGTAGCCCACACCCTGCAGTAGTTTGTAACAAGACCCCTTCATCAGTCCTGTAATCCTGCACATACAATAGCAGAAAAAAGTGAAAAAACAAGTCCGCCTGCTGTTCAGAAGGGAGCAGTCAAGCATTAGCCATGTATAAATGTTATATTTATTAATCCATTGATCATTGAAGTAGTTCTCTTGGCATTAAAATATTGGGACAGATGTTTACAACATCAAGACAATTATGGTCTTGCCACACATGGAGGAAGTTCCCCCAGCCTTTTTACTGCATAACAAGTTAATCAAAGATGGACCTCAAAGCAATTTTTGTTTGATAGCTGAACATTTTGGCTTCATAAAGTGAACCTCAAAAATGAATATAAAAATCAATAATTTAGTCAGTTTATGAAATACTTGGTTGCATGCATTTCTTTAAAGATTTCCCTACTCGGTCTAAATTGGACCATTGTATTGTACAAACTTTTTAGTTTTCAGCATACGTTTTCATTCAGATTAAAATATTAATTTATATAAACCTTCAGCATCTTTGCTTTGTAGCAAGACACAGCATCGTTGTCTAAGAAAAATGTCATCAGCACCAAACCTGTGTTTTATTGATTCACTAATAATAATGATTAAAAAAAAAAAAAAAAAAATCCAAATTTTGCCTCTTGTGCAATGACTGTCATATACAGTTGGCCCCCTACTTACAACATTAATCCGTTCCAGAGCCTTTTTAGTAACGTGGGAGTTTTTGTAAGTAGGGGTGCATTTTCCATGTTAAACGCTTAATTCGTTCCAAGGCCATAAACTCTTTAAAAATTATAAAAGTACATCAATTTTATATGAAATGTGTTAAAAGAAAATTATTTATTAAATCATTTAAACATTTTATGAACGTATTAAACCATTTTATTAGCATGTTTATTAAGTAAACCATTATTAAACATTTTTTATTAACACACACACACCTGTCTCTCTCTATCGATCTCTCTCTCTCTCACTCACACACACAATACAGTACGCATTAAATGTGTATTGTATACACATTAAATATTTGTGGCACTGCGGGCCGCAAGCAGGACAGTGGAGCAAGACATGGAATTCAAAGCGCATTCCCTGCTTGACAGATCGGAGGTCCAAACTCAACTTTAACTTGATTCCACATTTTAATGCCACATTTAATAAACATTTACTGAATAAACAACTTAAAAAACTAAAGTAAAGAGTTAAGCCTCCTTCTGTCTCTCTCTCTCACACACACAACTCGGGCCACATCCACACTAAACGCGCAGCTGACGGAGCAATTCTGTTTAAATGGATGGGATGTTTTATTTAAAACGTAGTTACAGTACCTGTTTGAAAGATCAGAGGTCCTCATTCAATATTAACTTGCTTCCTTGCGAGATCAGAGGTCTTCTCCTACGGAGCTCTCTGTTTTAATATCGTGCCGAAATAATCGCCTCCGTCACTGTATTTCCACTTTAAGGTCTCATTCTGGTTCAATATCGTCTCAATTGTTGAGGGGTTTTGGCGATAATGAAATATAACGCTGCATGATCAATCTCAAAACAAGCCAACAGTCAACTCTCCTTCATGCGTGTGACAAACAGGAAGTTTAGGTAACGTTCAGCTGCGTCATCCATCCTACACAATGGGAGGCCAGCGGGGCGGGATGTTGGGAGATAGCCATTGAGAGAGCAACTCGCGCATCGTGTGAAATTTTGATTGCTGCGTTTGAATGGCGCTTTTCGTATCCCCAGGACGAAAACTTCGGAAAATGTTTTTCAAAATCCGTAATTTTCGTACCCAGGGTGTTTCATAAGTAGGGGGCCGATTATATAATCATGCACAGGGCTGGAACTAACGATTATTTTAATAATCGATGAATTGATTTTTTTGATTACTCAGAAAGAGAACAAACATTTTTTAATTTCTATATTCAAAAATAGAGCATTTGTCTTCAAATTACCAGTCCATATGTGAGTAACTGAGTGTATATTTACTCATTTGTTAATTCTGTGATGGCTCGTTAATCATAGTTCAACATATTCATATAAATAATAAAAAAAAATGTCGGTTATTATTTATTAATATAATTTTATAGATGCTATAGCTTAATTACATGCTGTTTGGCTCTCAAATGCTGACAAAATTTTTGTAGAAAGCTTAAATTTAGTTTTGTAAATTAAAATTACTATACTTCAATATTCATGCAAATTGTGTATTCTAAAGACTCACGAGAGATGTTTTGTTATAAACTCTATTAGCGTTGCCACATTTCGAATCATGAAAGAGGTCTATTCCCTCTATAAATAATACAGCAGTTTCTCAGCACTTAACTTGAGTTTCTAATGCTAATATAAACAATTATTAAACGCTAATAAAGAGAGCATGACAAACAACCTTAACATTTCAAATAGTTCACTGAACTTTTGCAATTGTACAACATTTCAGCCCGCGCAGTCCAGAAAAAAACAAACAACCTCACTAGGAACATGACAGCTGCCATCTTGTGCCATCTGTACTTACTGGACCTACTTTAGATCATGTGACAAGCAAACACGCTTGTGTATTACTACTCTTAGTACATGTGCTGCCCAGGCCAGGTGCCTAGGTTATTTATCAATGTATGGAAATTGCGGAATGAGCCAATTCATAAGCATTGTGAGCTTTCGTAATAAACTATCACATATAATAATCCCCCCCCCAAATAAATTTAGGATTCTGTAGTCACTTACCCTGCTGATTAGCTGGCTTCCTCATCAATAATAATTCTTACATGTTTTCTTTTAAGGTACTCCCATGTCACTGTAGTGCTCCTGTGCCGAGCCATTTCACTTTTACTAAGCCTGCATTTAACACATTTTCAGGGACTGGAGATTTAAAAACTTTTGAAGATTTCGGTCGAACACTTTTTTCCGTCCCAGTGCCACTGGTAGTTGACTGAGCCATGTTTTGTGATGTTTATGAAAATGAAAAAATGTGAAGGACACGTATGACACGTCCGTTCAACTCTGTACTGAGATACACTTGTCTGTAGTGGCTGACTTATGCAATAATCGCGAGATATTCGACAATGAAATCTGTTGCCAACACTTTTAATAATCGATTTTATCAATTTGTTGTTGCAGCACTAATCATATGGTACATCTATACGTCATTGCTTTCTTAGAATGCAACCAGATAAAACGTTTGCTCTTTGGCCAAAGTAGGTGTGATTCATCACCAAAGCATACTGTTATCCAATTATTGTCCTTACTGTATAGTTGTGTTTTTATTTTATTTTTTTAAAGCCCCCTCTGTCCTTTTTGTGTCTTTAATGTTAGGTTTGTTTGTTTTTTCATTTGGCTTTTTTCTTTTTCAATGTCTAAATCCTATTTCTTACAGTTCTCTCACATTGACTCTTGTGTCTGCTCATTTGATTTTTAATTTGTTTTGTTGTGGGCTTTCTACTTGTAATGCTTATTGAATTGCATTTTTTTGTCCTGACATTTAATATACATCTTTCTGGTTCTACTTGTACATTGTATTTTGTAACATTTGTATTTTGTTTATAATTAAACTAAATTTGAGACAGAACTAGCTGGTAACAACCAAGATCTTTTGGCTACAATCCGTATTTGATTTCCTTCTTGAAGGATTTTATAACTTGATTTTCTTCAATTTGTCTGTCGGGGCAACATAGTTTAACTATTAACCAGATTCACTTTAACAAAGAAATCGCTTTATCTCTGTGATCATATTTGTATTCTGGCGATTTCAGTGTCAGATTTGCACCAATTGATGACTGAGCAACTTAGTCAAACATTAAAGGTTAGACAGTTTTAAACATATTGATAATTTTTAGATTTTTCACAATGCTTGAATTAATTTAATTTGAATATTTTTAAACTGGCACAAACCTTCGCGGAATACTGACCCCTTCTTTGGTTCAGGTCCAAGTTTCTGAACTGCAATATTTGGGCAGATAGGAAGGCCACCGCTTATTAATTTCGATTTAAGTCCAGACACTACTTCAGATAACTATGCCATAACACCATAGTGATGTAATACAGTCTCCATCATCTAGCTGTGACCTACATCATTCTGTCAGTATGTTAAAATATCAGTCATTTTCAGCCCTGTGATAAAAGAGAAGAACAGAAACTTCCCAGATACAGCCAGTAATATAATTTGACTAGAACTGAAGTTAACCCAGATTTTAAAAACTTTTTCAAGTCACATGGTGTATGATTAGGTCATTACCTCAACAGTAAAAATACTTATCGACAGAGATTTATTTAATTAAGGCAGCATGGTAGAGTAGTGATTAGCACGTTTGTGTCGCAGCAAGAAGGTCCTGGGTTTGAGTCCCACGTGAGGGTATTTCTGTGTGTAGTTTGCATGTTCTCCAGGTACTTGCATGGGTTTTCTCTTGGTACTTAGATTTTCTCCCATAAGCCAAAGGCAGGCACAGTAGACTATTGGCTGCTTCAGGTTCTCACGGGTGTGAATGTGACTGTGTTGCCCTGTGATGCACTGGTGAGCTATTCAGGGTGTATTCAAGCCTCTTCCAGAGATGGCTCAGATTCCAGTTACCTTGCGACCCTTGTAGGATAAAGTGGTTAGGAAATTGAATGAAGGAAACGATATAATACATTACGTACATTAATTTACTTTTCTTACTGTCTTAGAAATTTTATAGTATTCTTTTAACATAGTTGATCATTTTTCCACTCCTTTTGTGCTTGTGGTTCCCCCAAAACCTTGGACACCTCCACTCAGGATTCTCTGTAAATCATCTTACAGCAACCCCTGCTTCTGTGCACAGTACATGCAGACTAATGTTAAATGTTTCAGTTTTGCTGTACATGTTACATTTCCTGATTTGTGCTTTGGGAGCCATTCTGAGTTCTAAGGATGGAGTGTGGCTAAACTTACTACTGCTCAATGGGAATTTCCATATTTTTTACTCTGAAATAAATAAGTTCAGAGGAAATGGTAAAGTGTGTAACTTTGTATCATATCAATCATCCAGTGTCAGGTAGTGTGCGAAGCAGCCTAATAAATGAGGTCCAGAGTTCCCTCTCCCTAACCACTTCCTCCTGCTCTTCTGAGGGACACACGAAGGTGTTCCCAGAACAGCCGAGAGACATAATCCCTCCAGCATGTTCTGGGTTGACCCTGCGGTCTCATCCCAGTTGGACATGCCTGAAACACCACACCAGGGATGTCTTCGGGAGGCATTCTGACCCGATGCTCAAGTCACCTCAACTGGCTCCTCTCAATGTCAAAGAGCAGCTTTGAGCTACTCCCAGATGGCTGAGCTATTCACCATATCTCGAGAGCCCCACCACCCTGTGAAGAAAGCTAATTTCAGCCGCTTGTATCCTCGGTCTTGTTCTTTCAGTCACTACCTAAAGCTCATGACCATAGGTGAGGGTTGAAACATGGATTGATTGATAAATTGAGAGCTTTGCCTTGCATCTCAACACCTTCTTTACTATGATTGATTAACTGTTTGGGTTTTTACACCTGTGCCTAGTCAAGTCATCAGGCCGGTGCTTATCCCCGGTTTCCGTAGTGTGACGCGATCAGGAGTTGAACTCCTCCTGGATGGGACGCTAGTCCATCGCAGGTTACCTTCCCAGTATATTTTTACTGGTACCCATTTATACTGCTGGGTGAACAGAGGCACACTTGTGGTTGAGACCTTGCCCAAGGGTCTTGGCACAGTGAGGGTCTCAGTGGGATTTGAACTCACAACCTCCCGATCATGAGCCCAAAACTCTAACCACTACACCACCGGCTCTTCACTATGACACCTATATAGCTTTGCTTTACAGCAGAAGCTGAATCGATTCCATCTGTTGATCTCCTGCTCCATCCTTCCCTTCCAAGAACAAGACCCCAAGACACTTGAACTCCCCCACTTGGGGAAGGATCTCATTCCATACCTGAATTGTGAATTGCACACTTTTTTGGGCTGAGAACCATGGCTTGGAGGTGCTGATTCTGATCCCGGCCACTTTGCACTCGGCTGAAAATTGCTCCAATGAGAGTAGGACGTCCTAAATTGGTGAAGCCAAAAGGACAATATCATTCGCAAAAAACAGACAAAGAGATCATATGACCACCAAATCCCACCACTTCAATGCTGCAGCTGCACCTAGAAGTTCTGTCCGTAAAGATTGTGAACAGAATCGGTGACAAAGGACAGTGTCGGTGGGCTCCAATCCTTACCGGAAGTGAATTCAACCTGTTGTTACCAATGCAGACCAAGCTCTGGCTCCAGTGATACAGAGACCGAATGGCCCATAGCAATAGGTCCGGTACACCATAGTCCTGAACACACTTCACAAGATGGCCTGAGGGACACAGTCGAAAGACTTCTTTAAATCCACAAAACACACGTGGACAGATTGGGCAAATTCCCATGCCTCCTCCAGGATCCTGTAGCGTGTATAGAATTGGCCAGAATGAAAATCACATTGTTCCTCCTGAATCCGTGGTTCAACCACCGATCGGATTCTCCTCTCTAGCACCATTGCATAGACTTTCTCAGGTAGGCTGAGGAGTGTGATTCCATGATATTTGGAACACACCCTCCGTCCCTCTTTTTAAAAAATGGGGACTACCACCCTGTTTTGCCAATCTAGGGTATGGCCCCCAATGACCATGCGATGTCACGGAGACATGTCATCCAAGACAGTCTTACAACATCCAGAGCCTTGAGATATTCAAGGCAGATCTCATCCACCCCCAAGCCTGACCAACTAGGAGCTCTTTGACCATCTCAGCCCCAGTGATGGGTGGACCCCCCCCCCCCCAAAATCCCCAGGGTCTTCCTCCTCCACAGAGGGTTGGTGGGATTGAGGAGGTCCTCGGGAGTATTCCTTTCACCTCTCGACAACATCCCCAGTGGAGGTGAACGGATTCCCACTTACACTGTAAACAGGATTTGTGCAGAACTGTCCCTCTCCTGAGGTGTCGGATGGTGGTCCAGAATCTTATAGAAACCAACCAATAATCGCTTTCTAGGCCCTCACTGAATTCCTCCCACGCCCAAGATTTTGCATCAGTTCCAACTCGGGCTGCAGCATGTTTGGCTTGCCAGTACCTGTCTGCTGCCCTGTGGGTTTTACAGGCTAAATATAAGACCAAATAGGCTGCCTTTTTCAGCTGGACAGCCCCCTTCATCACGGGTTTGGGAGTTACCAGTACGACAGGCACCGATGACCTTCCGGCCACAGCTATGGGCTTCCACCTTAACAATGGAGACAAGAAACCTCGCCTATTCGGATTCCATATTCCTCGCCTCCTTCGGAATGTTTTTGTAGCTCTGCTGGAGGTGAGAGTTAAAGGCCCCTCTGACAGGAGTCTCTGCCAAACATTCACAGGAGACCTTGACTACGCGCTTGGGCCTGCCAGCTCACCACCAGGTGGTGATTGTTTGACAGCTCAGCTCCTCTCTTAACCCGAGTGTTGAGAACATGCGGCCGCAAGTCTGGTGACACAATTATGATCATCGAACTGCGGCCTTGAGTGTACTGTTGCCAAGTGCACTTATGGACACCGTTATGTTTGAACATGGCGTTCATGATGGGCAAGCTGTGACAAGCACAGAAGTCCAACAGTGAAACAGCATTCGGGTTCAGACCGAAAAGGACGTACCTACTGATCTCACCCTATCAGGTCACACTATTGTTGCCCACATGGGCATTGAAGTCTCCCAGAACGAGTGAGTTCTGTGGAGGTGCGTTCTCCAACACTCTCCGAAAGACTCAAGAAGGGTGGGTACTCCAAACTGTCATTTGTGCATAAGCACAAACAACAGTCAGGACCTGTTTTCCCACTCAAAGGCGGAGGAAAGCTCCCCTTTCGTCTACTGGGGAGAACCCCAACGTATGGGCAACAAGGATACCCACACCGGCTGCCCCCGCTCCCCATGAGCAACTCCAAAATGGAATAAGGTCCAGTCCCTCTCAAGATGGGTGGTTCCAGAGCCCAAGCTGTGCATTGAGGTGGGTCTGACTATATCTAATCGGCATATCTCAACTTGTACATGTACCAGCTCAGGTTCCTTCCCCGCTAGAGAGGTGACATTCCGTGTCCCAAAAGTCAAAAGTCAGTAGCTGAGGATCAGTCTGACAGAACCCATGCCTTCGCTTGCCATACAACTTAGAATGTACCCGACCCCTATAGCTCCTCCCACAAGTAGTGGGTCTATGGGAGGTTGGACCCATATCAGCTTTTTGGGCTGTACCCCACTGGACTCCATGGGTGGAAGCCCAACCACCAGGTGCTTGCCTTCGAGCCCAGCCCCAGGTCTGACTTTAGGGCAGGTCCTCGGTGACCTACATCTCGGTAAGGGAAACTGTGACCTTGTTTATTTGTATAGGGGTCTTTTGAACTGTTTCATCAACGTTTGCCCTGGGTAACCTTGCCAGTGGCATAATGCTGCTGACAACATAGCTCCTCAGATCATTAGGACACACAAAGCACTCCACAAAAATAAGATGGCAATTCAAGGATGGGATGTAACATTTTATCAGCCATTTTATTTCAACAAACAAAACTATGTTGCTAATGAAGTGAAGGTGATGAAAAGAGCATGGATGCCACTCTGTACTGTGCTTTTTTTTTTTTTTACCTTTACTGCAGACAAAAATAGTTTTCGTAACATACCCATAATGCAATGTAACCCATCACTCTTTGCCCCTTAACCTTTCAATGTTCAATGCTACAATTATTTAACTTTATTACTCATGAAGAAAAGCATAGCGATACAGCTGTCTGTTGTATGCAACACACTGCAATCTCCCCCCCCTTAACCCAATGTTTAAACTCATCTGTACCTTTTTGACCTGTTGGTGTAGACGTTCCTCCAGCGGAGCAGGAGAATCTGTTTGTGCAGAAGCTACGCCAATGCTGTGTGCTCTTTGACTTTGTCTCCGACCCACTGAGTGACCTGAAATGGAAGGAAGTAAAGCGGGCGGCACTCAGCGAGATGGTGGAATACATCACGCACAACAGGAATGTCATCACTGAACCCATCTACCCAGAGGTGGTGCACATGGTGAGTTTTCTGACCATCATTTACATCTCTGATCCCTCTGAATATAACCAAATTTAAATCGATAATATTTTTCATCAATAGTGAATTCAAACATTACATTTGTTAGCATTGCGTAGTGGTGTTCGAGCAAGCACGGCTATAACCCAGAAATGATTATTTCTCCTGATTTTAATTCTGTATAACAAACTCTGCAAAGTAGTGTGTTTATCAGTTTAAAAATAAATAATTTAATAAAATTTATGTACAGATGTTTAAGATGATGAACAAATGCTCCATATCATAAAAACAAATAAATTATTATCTAGATTTTTCTACAAGTTCCAGATTTTGGGAAAATGGATGACTGAAGCATAAAACAGCCTCATAACGGTGTCTGAGGGTAGAATGCTCAAATTTCATGACTATATTTTTAGACCCTGTAAAATGCAGCAACAAAAAGGCTGGTGAAGTGAACAGTGCTGAAGATCTGGTTTTAACTGTTCTAGCATGGTTGTATAACTGTATAATGCATGTCGGTCAGTGCTGTCTGGAACTATCAGTGAGTGGTCCCTGTATATTTTGTGTTGTGTAGATTTAGGACCTCTGGTGTTTGAACAATGTAGCTGCATTGGCTGCAGAATTCATATAATGCTGATCTACACAATGTGAATTACCACATCTTATATACCGTACATTCTTTTTAAATATTAGTGTTTCATGTCACAAGGTATCAATATATATACCTGATTAATACAATCTTGATCCTCGTTCTGTTGGGTTATCAAATCATTGGGTTATCAAAATTTTGTGTTACATTATGGACCAAGGTCCTTTCTTGCGGGGTGCTGTGATTTGTTGTTGATGAAAGTAACAATCAGACAAAGATTTAGGAAAATAATGCAGGAAAGCATCCATTAAAGAAATATAGATTGATTAGTTTAATCTTATTCACACCAACACAATCATTATATTCCGGTCGAATTAGGAATTTTGGCTGGATGTCTCTCATTATTGTCTTGATGAATTAATAGAACAAGTGCACGATTTCATACAAGTACCTGTATGTGACTTTTCCCTGTGAGCTGTAATTTGAACAGGCAATAAAGCCCCCTTTCAGACACTTGTTAGTTCTTGGCATGAATCCACTTAGTGGGAGATTACTCCCATTTAAGGTCATCACTTAATATGTGATTTATTATTCACTTGGTGGAGTCAAAGGCTATCCCAGGAACCAATTGCACACCTTCGGACAGTTTGGCGTAACCAGTCCTTATTCTGGCTTGTAATGTAATGAACTCTATGGAAACCTACATTGACCCACACAGAACATGTGAAACTCAACCCAGAATATGCCCTGAGATTGATCAGAAATAATCCTCCATTAATTTGTAAAATATTACAGTAATAAGAAAAATAGTTTGGCTATCCGGGGGAGCTCGGAGTAGAACTGCTGCTCCTTGGCGTTGAGGGTAGCCAGTTGAGATTACTTGGGCATCAGATTAGAATACCTCCTGAACACCTCCCTGGTGTAGTGTTTCGGATATGTAGAAAATGGGAAGAGATCCTGAGGTCGACCCAGAATATGCTGGAGGAACTATGTCTCTCGGCTGGTCTGGGAACGTCTCGGTGCTCCCTTGGAAGAGCTGGAGGAAGTGGCTGGGGAAAGGGATGTCTGGACCTCATTGCTTAGGCTGCTGCACCTGAGAACTGATCCCGAATCATGAAAGACGATGATGATTATTTTCCTTATATATCCCAGTCTGTTATAAAGCCAAAACTGTTTTTTGGGTTTCACCCAGAAAGCATTAGAGGAGAGAGCTTATTCTGGCTTTATTTTTCACTGTACTTTCTTTAACATCAGTGCACTTGGTCTATTGATGTTTTGGCTTTCCTTTGTGGAAGGTGGTCATGGCTTGAGCCTCCTAATAGTCATCAGCAACGTGGTTGATTTCGTTATCATTCCAAATAAGTAGGATTTCAGTTTGGGGGAAACAGCAAGTTTGGTGAATAAGGTGCATGGGGCAACAGTTCAAAGCCATATTTGGCTGCTTCTATCACTACTACCTGTTCTGTGTGGCCAGGCATGTTGTCCTGGAGCAACAAAGCAGCTCAGTGCTCTTAATATTATTTATTTATTTATTTAACCCTCCCCCCCCTCAAATCAAACAAGGACAAAAATTAAAGTTTGGACAGTAGTATTTAGTTATACCCCATTTTTCTTGATGAGGTTGAACTTTTCGAAGCAGTCGGTAGTTTTAAAAAGCTGACGATTGTGAGAAGCATACTGGATAGTGATTTCATTGTGTCAAATTTTTAATATACATTTATATTCTTTTTTTTTTTTTTTTTTTTTTTTTGAGCAAAATGCAGACACTTGTGTGCAAGTATGCCTAATATCTTTTTCCCTAGAGGACTTGTTTACTGTACTGTCCCAGGGCTGATTCAAAGTGTTTTTGTTTATAATAATGGTACCGTGTTCTTAAATAATAAGACTTCATTTGTTGACTTTATTTTTGGGTCATGCACTGTTAGTTCAGCTGGAGCGCTTCAGTGAACCTAACCACGGCTATCTGCTGCCAGCATTCACAAATTCTGTGCTGGATAACATCCCTTTGATATTTATCAGATACAGCCTACATGTTAAGCAGGAAACCACTTTTAATCAAAGTGCAAATTGAATCCTTCTTATTCTGCCCCTGTTTAATCCATGTAGCATAACACTGTAAAGCTTCCAATATCAGCATGATAATATACTTGTACAGGAGAGTTCCCTCATCCCGTCCCCTTTAGAACGGCATCACTTTGAAGTGCTTTTCTTTCATCATCAAAGTGTAGGGATGATCGGAGCCCTAAAGAGTGCAAATCTTCTGTTTATTGTTTTTGTGGGTAGACTGTGTTACTGTTGTCAGACCAGATAGTAATTAGGGTTCGGATTTATATATATATATATATATATATATGTGTGTGTGTGTGTGTGTGTGTGTGTATGTATGTATGTGTATATATGTATACACACATCATACATACATACATACATACATACATGCATACCTACAGGGATCCCTCACTTTCCGCAATTAATTGGGACCGAGATCGCCATGCGACCACCAAATTCCGCAAAGTAGGATTACCCCCAACCCCCCACTGACGTATATTGGTATATAATATCAATTAATACATATAAAATGCTTATAATAACAATTAATCATTAAAAAAACTGCATATTATTTAAGTAAAATATAAATGCACATACAGACGTGTAGATGTGCGCACTCAGATGCGCACCTCACAAAAATGTAACTAGTTTTGATAGGAGGTTTTTTGTTTGTTTAGGGATATTTTTTTGTTTGTTTTGCATAATTGGCCTTGTTTTTGTGGCATTTTCCTAAACCTTTTCCCCTATTCTTCCTTAATGTCCTTATGCGTTAACTTGATGAATATTTGGGGAAAAAAAAAAACCCACGATGCACTGAAGCTGCATGAATTGAAGAGCGAAGTAGCGAGGGATCCCCATGTGTACTTGTGTGTTTATATATATGTGTGTGTGTGTGTGTGTGTGTGTGTATGTATGTATATTATACACACACACACACACACACACATACATACAGTCGGCCCCCTACTTACGAAATTAATACGTTCCAGCGCCTTTTTCGTAACGCAGGAGTTTCATAAGTAGGGGCGCATTTTACATGTAAAACGCCTGATTTGTTCCAAGGCTCCCATGACTACCCCGTAAATCCATTAAAATGATAAAAGTACATCAATGTTGTATGAAATATGTTTTAAAAGTAAAAAAATTATTTAAACCATTTAAATATTTTATTAACATATTAAACCATTATAAAACATTTTTATTAGCACACACACACCTATCTCTCTCGCTCTCATTCACACACACAAAACACTACACATTAAATGTCTATTGTGGCGCTGCGGGCTCCGCCCACAAGCAGGACGCCGGTGCATTTGAAGACGGGGAATTCAAAGCGCATTCCCTGCATGACAGATCAGAGGTCCAAACTCAACTTTAACTTGATTCCTTGAGGGATCGGAGGTCTGGGTGAGCCACGTTTAGCTCATATTCGGCGAGCATGCCACATTTATTAAACATTTACTGACTTAAACAACTTAAAAAACGAAAGAGTTAAGCCTCCTTTCATCTCTTATTGACTCTGTAGGCAGTCTCTCTCTCTCTCTCTCTCTCTCTCACACACACACACATGCACACACAAACAAAAAATACTCGAGCCCCGCCCACACACAACACGCAGCTGACGGAACAATTCTATTTAAATGTTTAAATGGACAGGATGTTTTATTTAAAGCAGAATTACAGTACCTGTTTGAAAGATCAGAGGTCCTCATTCAATATTAACTTGCTTCCTTGCGAGATCAGAGGTCTTCTCCTACGAAGCACTCTGTTTTAATATCGTGCCAAAATAATCGCCTCAGTCACTGTATTTCTGCTTTAAGGTTTCTTTCTGGTTCAATATCATCCCGATTGTAGAGGGGTTTCGGCGATAATAAAATATAACGCTGCATGATCAATCTCAAAACAAGCCAACAGTCAACTCTCCTTCACGTGTGTTACAAACAGGAAGTATGGGTACAGGAAGTATGGGTAACGTTCAGCTGCCTCCTGGCCAATGGGAGGCCAGCGGGGCAGGATGTTGGGAGACAGCCAATGAGAGAGCAACTCGTGCATCGTGTAAAATTTTTATTGGCACGTTTGAAATTTGAATGGCGCATTTGGCGCTTTTCGTAAGAGGAGGTTGTTTTCGTATCCTGGGGACAAAAGCTTAGGAAAATGTTTTTCGTAACCCGGAATTTTCATACCCAAGGGTTTTCGTAAGTAGGGGGCTGACTGTGTGTGTGTGTGTGTGGGTGTGTGTGTGTGTGTGTGTGTGTGTGTGTGTGTGTGTGTGTGTGTGTGTATGTATATATATATATATATATATATATATATATATATATATATATATATATATATATAATATAATATATTCATTAATTAAAAGAAGCTCCGTATTAAGCACAAGGTCATGTGGTGTTTTTGTGCATAGCAAGGCTGCATAGTGCAATGATGCAGTAGGCGAGCATTTGTAATGACAAGGCCAGAAAAAATATCAGGTGCTTTGACTCCACAGAACACCAGTTTTCTGCTAACAGAAAACAAGATAATTGAAGTTTTTTTATATTTTAAAAATTAAATATTTCTAAGAAATGCCTTTCGGCGTCCGATACAAAGACGATCTGTTCGTCTTCACAATAACACATTTGCTACAGAGTCTTTAAAGTAGATGTGGACCCAAAAAAAAAGATTGTTCTTGAAGGCATTTCTTTGATGCACAGGGTGTGTCATGTTTTATGTTTTTTCGCAAAATAAATACAGTGCTGTTGCAATATATTCACATTTCTAAATGGCCCCCGACGTATACGTACATGTAAGTCTGTTGAGCTTTTATACCCGAGCCATAGTGGCGCATCAGACCGGTTTCCGTAGCGTGAAGCGACCAGGAGTTCAACTCCTCCTGGATGGGACACTAGTCCATCGCAGGTTACCTTCCCATTATATTTTTACTGGTACCCATTTATATTGCTGGGTGAACAGAGGCACACTTGTGGTTGAGACCTTGCCCAGGGGTCTTAGCACAGTGAGGGTCACAGTGGGATTCGAACTCACAATCTCTCGATCAGGAGCGCAGCACCCTAACCACTACGCCACCGGCCCCCCCATATGTACATGTATAGGCGTATATAATTTATATCCAATGCTATAAATGCTTATAATAACAATTAAACATTCAAAAAATAACTTATCTGTCTTCCTTTCGGCTTTTTCCCTTTTACTCGGGAGTCGCCACAGCGAATCATCTGATTCGCACGTTTGATTTGGCAGAGCTTTTTACGTCGGATGCCCTTCCTGTCACAACCCTTTTTAGCAAGGGATAGAAACACGCTGACGACTTTGCAGCCTACGCTTTACGAAAGTCAGCAATGGTTCTTTTACATGCCTCTCACCACAGACAGTGAGAGACATGGCCCGCCTTTGATAACCCAGTTAGCTGCACTGGGGGGGGACAGTGACAACCTTGTGGAGAGTGGGACTCGAACCCCCCAACCTTTGGATCAGTGATCCAGCGCCCTATACCACTAGACCACCACTGCCCCTTATTCAAAAAATAACATAAGATGTAAATAAAATATAAATACACACACATACAGATGGAACTGCTTGAGAAGAGGACATGCATAAATACACGCACATGCATGCACGCAGATGCGCGTGCACACACGGATGCAACAATGGAAGTACAGATGCTCCCCAGCTTAGGTCCCTGACGGCTGGTTAGATAAATTTGTTTGTAAGTTGTTACAGGGCATTCTTTAGAGGGGATCGTATGTTTAAACCTTGTATAAGTAACCTATACGAGTTTGTACTGTATACAATCTCTCTTATGCTCTCTCTCTCTCTCTCTTTCTTTCTCTCTCTCTCTCTCTCCATAATCATCACATTATCATTATGTCTCGTGTTTAAACTTCAGATTCGCTGTGCTGTGTTTGAGAGGAACCAGATCAGATTTACAGAGAGTTTTACTCTTATCCAGTTCATTATAATACTGGAGTGAATTTGTTTTTTCTTTGAAAGTTTTGGCAGGAGTTCAGAAATGTATCGTGGACCTTGTCAACCACGCCTCCCTCTGCCGGAGCCTAGTATTAAATATACCTCAGGACAATGTTTAATTGTATTTCATACTTATATTTGATATATCTTTCTTTCTGGGGCAGTGGTGGTCTAGTGGTATAGGGTGTTGGATCGCTGATCCAAAGGTTGGGGGTTCGAGTCCCACTCTCCACAGGGCTGTAACTGTCCCCCCCAGTGCAGCTAACTGGGTTATCAAAGGCGGGCCATGTCTCTCACTGTCTATGGGGAGAGGCATGTAAAAGAACCATTGCTGACTTTTGTAAAGAGTAGCTGCAAAGTCGTCAGCGTGTTTCTGTCCCTTGCTAAGAAGAGTTGTGACAGGAAGGGCATCCGACGTAAAAAGCTCTGCGAAATCAAACGTGCGAATCAGATGATTCGCTGTGGCGACTCCCAGGTAAAAGGGAAAAAGCCGAAAGGAAGACAGACATATTTGATATATCGTTCTATAGATTTTATTCCATTTCTATTTCTATTTGTTCTTCAATTTTATTTCACTTTTGACCTCGCCCTGATCGTATCTCCAGATGGTTTAGATGGGAGATTTTGGGTTCTTTGTTTAGGTTTTTTTTTTTTTTTGCATAATTGGCCTTGTTTTTATGGCATTTTCCTTAATTTTTTCCCCTATTCTTCCTTAATTTCCTTATTTTTTAATTCGATGGATATTTATTTATGCACTGAAGCCGCATTAATTGAAGCGTGAAGTAGCGAGGGATCCCTGTATTTGGTTGGTCTTGACCCATGACAGTGGAATATGCTGATGAATTGAATGGATTGGTGGAGAGAATGTAAATTGCACTACTTTGAGAAAATATTTTTTTATTTAATGTTGTGATCTCTGCTCCAGGATGTCAATGCAGTGTTTTGGGGTGTTTGCACTTTGCTGTAGAATAATAACAGCATTAATCTATTTGCAGTGGTACCTCGACTTACGAAATTAATCCGTTTCGAGGGCGAGCTCATAAGTGGAAATCTTCGTTAGTAAAACAAAATTTCCCATAGGAAACAATAGAAAACCAATTAATGTGTTCCCAACCCCTCCCAAACTCGTATAACCTGACACAAACATGTATTTTTGATGTAATATATTTAAGATAAATGAGGACGGATAGGATCAGGAATGAGTACATCAGAGGGACAGCACATGTAAGAGGTTTTGGAGACAAAGTCAGAGAGGCTAGATTGAGATGGTTTGGACATGTACAGAGGAGGGATAGTGAGTATATTGGTAGTAGGATGCTGAGGTTGGAACTACCAGGCAGAAGGCCGAGAGGAAGACCAAAGAGATCTATGGATGTGGTGAAGGAGGACATGAAGGTAGTTGGAGTAAGAGAAGAAGATGCAGAGGATAGGGTGAGATGGAGGCAGATGATTTGCTGTAGCGGCCCCTGAAGGGAAAAGCCGAAAGGAAAAGACTATATTTAAGATAAACATGTAACAAACATTTCACAATAATAACACGTGTACAGTAACATTAATAATACTGTAATTAACAATAATTAATAAAACAAGAATAAACAAGTCAATAAACAATATAAGTAAGTGTGTCTGAACTGAAGAATAGCACTTAACATTAACTTGCACTACTAATTTTCTTTTACTTTTATTTATTTAAAATTTTTTGGATTTTATTTTAACTGTTTGTTTTACTTCACTAATTTTGATCACTTGTCTTCTGCTGCTTGGCCGCACTCCCATTGCTCTCCACACTACCGTCAATCAATGGCCTTCTTACCATCTTCTTATGACCCAGCTTAGAAACACTGGGATATGGGGTACACTTGCCACATTTGCCTTCAGTCTGCTTGAAATCTGGAGAGAACATAATGGTGACAGTATATACAAGTGAGGTCCAGGACTGTCTTTTCTCTCAGTGCCTTTCTTTTTCTTTACTTTTTTTAAATTAGATTTATATATATATATATATATATATATATATATATATATATATATATATATATATATATATATATATATATATATATAAAAAGCATTTCATTTTGGAATCCTAAATTTGATCCCAAAAAAAAAAATCAATTGGTTTGGTCTGTCCATGCTGTCATAGAACTCGTCTACATCATTGGACAGTAAAACAAAGATGGGCCCTTTGCTCATTGAACAAATTCAGGCGATGTTTAGCTTGACCTGTTGGATCACTTTTCAAACGTATCAGATTCTGTGCCAGTCAAACTAATCCACATGATGGTTCGTGTTAAGCACATAGTGGTATGTGTGGGTGTATGCATGTGCCTGCGCGTGCACATGTGTGTATATTGCAGTATGTTTATGGTTAAAGATAGCTGTAGAGGAGTAATCTCATTTAACATCGAACTTAAAAACAATAACTGGCCTGCTGAACATGCCCATTGTCAGGAAACTTGAAAAAGCAAAGCAGCAACCCTTTCAACCCTTGCTTTGCTGCTGCAGGAGGTGACCTACATATGCTGTTTGTTTGCTCATTAATTAATAATATTTTAATTTAAATTAAAGAATTTGGAATGTTGATTTTTTTTTTTTTTTCTTTGGTCCATTTAAGTCTCTTAAATGCATGCATAGCACAATAAGCGGTTACTGAAATGTATATATGCTGTTTGTTCATGAGTGATAATCATGAAAAATTTAATTCTAGGCATTTTTGAACCTACAGTTTTTGTTCTGAGAAATCAAGGTAAACATCTTCCTGACAGTTGAGAGAAAGAGCCGAGATGAGCATATGGAAGGAGATCGAATGGCTGACAAATCTGTAAACCTAAGCAAAAGAATGCACACTTCAGCATTTTCTCATAAAATCACGAATAACAGTGCAGACTTTGCTACCTAAACCTGTACAGTGTTCTGGTTTAAAGAGCTCTGATGCTGTGCTCTAAAGGTCATGTAATGTTTCTGTGGTTGTGGGCTTGATGTTGATGACACAAACACTACATAATGCACAAGGAACTGTCGACCTTCTGTTCCAGTTCCAGTCTGTAGTTTCTGGGCTAAAGTTTCACAGGGGAAGCCGGTGAACTTGCAGACTTGTGTTTTCTGGTGCATTCTGTATGACGAGCTTTGTCCCTTATACATACATACTTATGGTACTTGGTACATTTATAGTATAGCCAGTACACCATTCTTTCATATTGTGACATAAAGACCTGCTTCTGAGGAAACACAGATGGAGCAGAGAAATTTAATACAGCTGTATAAATGGTTTTTGTTAAGTTGATAGTAAAAGTTGCTCTGATAATCATTCAATTAAAATGTTGCCAGGTTGAAACATTTGCTCTTTTTTGTTGATATTTTTATTAGATGTGTTGAGAAATCTTTATTGTAACTAATGGTTTACTAAAGCTGGGAATATTTTCTCTGTAGTTTGCAATCAACATGTTCAGGACATTACCACCCTCATCCAACCCGACTGGGGCAGAATTTGACCCAGAAGAGGACGAGCCCACATTAGAGGCTGCCTGGCCACACCTGCAGGTACACATGTGCGCGCACACGTACATACACAATATACCTTCAACACCTACCCACACTGATGTTTTTTCCCCCCTCAGCTCGTCTATGAGTTCTTCCTTCGGTTTTTAGAGTCTCCAGACTTCCAACCAAACATAGCCAAAAAGTACATTGACCAGAGATTTGTGATGCAGGTATGACCTTGCAGTGCATGTTTGCAGTGATTTCTTCAAATTAAGTACAAGTCCTATAATAGTGGTTTATTTTTTAGCTCTTAGAACTTTTCGACAGTGAAGACCCTCGAGAAAGAGACTTTCTAAAAACCACTCTGCATCGCATTTATGGCAAATTTCTAGGCCTCAGGGCCTACATCAGGAAGCAAATTAATAACATATTCTATAGGTGGGTATTACATACACATATTAAAGCTCTCTTTTGAGTTTTGTATTTCACATGTCTGATAGTGGTAATGAATGTACATAATTTGGTTTCAGGTTCATTTATGAAACAGAGCATCATAACGGAATAGCGGAGTTACTTGAAATCTTGGGCAGGTACGTTCGTCTGTTCAGTAAGAATTAAATGAGTGATTTTTCTGTCGGTGCAGCCTTCTTTCAGGCTTGAGCTTTAATTGTTTTATTTCTGTGCATTGCAGAGACTGCAAAAATATGAAGTATAGTGGCTCATTTAATGTCTCTGTTTTTCAGCATAATTAATGGGTTTGCCTTACCACTGAAAGAAGAGCACAAAATATTCCTGTTGAAAGTTTTGTTGCCTTTGCATAAAGTCAAGTCTCTGAGTGTTTACCACCCGCAGGTATGAGCTGTGTCTTCTATTTATCTTTTTGAATGTATTTTCCCTTTTTTCTAGTCTAATGAACTATTAAATAGGTTAACACTATGTAACACTGTAAATGTGAATGCAGTGCTTGAAATCCACTCTGATGAGAGACAGTGTTTGACAGGAAAATTCTTTTTATGCTTTCTAAGAGTTGTTGGGGTATAATTGTTGCTAATAAACACATTAAACGAGGTGCTATCTTGAAAGGGATTGAAATAACGCACCAGGAAACAAATTTACATTTAAACAGAGTTACAAAGCAGTAAAGGTGTTGCCTTCACTGAGCAATACTATATATGCGTCGTCCTGAGACTGCGCAATGTGACTTGTATTGTAATTTCCCCCTCTCCATTTTTAATCGCCCATGACCATCATGCATGACCACCAACCGGAGAGTGTCTTCAGCATGTGCAAAAAGAAAAAAGCTCTGACATGTGATGCTGCCACCCGCCACTTTATGAACTGCTACGCATGCAAATTTGGAGGTGGCCTAACGCACTCCAATGGGGCTGGTGGCGTAGTGATTAGGGTGCTGCACTCCTGATCGGGAGGTTGTGTGTTCAAATCCCAGTTAGACCCCTGCCGTGTTAAGACCACTGGGCAAGACCTCTGTTCACCCAGTAGTATAAATTGGTACCAGTAAAATATACTGGGAAGGTAACCTGCAACGGACCAGTGTCCCATCCAGGAGGAGTGGAACTCCAAGTCCCTTCATGCTACAGAAACCGGGGTAAGCACCGGGCTTGGGTGTAAAGCCCAAAGGAATTTACCTAACACATTCGGAGGGAAAGGACTAGCCTCCCGCTTTTGTATGAATGAGCTCACAGATAACCATGAATTGGCTGGTGATCGCTGTGAGTGACAGGGGAACGTATGCCGTCCCTCCCGCCAGTGACAGCTCTGATATTTAACTCACATGGACTCCCAAGTTCCTTCTGTGGCATCAACCTGGATTTGAACTTGCTATCTCCAGGTTGATAGTCAGGCACCTTGTCCATCTGCCACTCGGGCGCAATGACTCATATATAGTGAAAAAAAAAAATTGGAGACTAAAGTACATGTCAGTTAACTCTTTAGAAGTATCTAGGTGTCAGGGTCTTGTCCACGACTACAGTCTCTATCCATCTGTCTATCTATTTTGATCCAAAATTTTACACCCATATCCCCTTTGACTTTGTTCTGACTAGGACATTTTTACCCTTTCTCGCCAATAGGAATGCGTCTGTCCATAGTTGCATCATGTGCATGAACTCAAAAGCGCCATCACCGACCATCAGTATTTTTAGTGTAGATGTTGGGACTGTGTAACTCTACAAGTCTATCAGTGTTCATCACGACCCACTATCCAGGATGGCCATGACAGCTGATTTCTTCTTCAGGTTGCATTTCGCGTACTCACTCAAAAACACCATCGCTGATCATAAACATTTTTGTTGTGGGTGTTAGGATTGTGTGACGGCGTGTTACCATGAAAATGGCCTCACCTTTCATCAACAGTGGCGGGCCGTGCGTTTGGTACCTGGGCATTCAGGGGGGACTTAAAAGACTTGATACCCATGTTAATACCACCACTATCACATTGCATTTATACAAACCATCAATAATATACAACAGCAGAATATGACAAGGCGTGGCATTGAAGAGCTGGTAGGGCATTTTGTGCTTTTCTGCTAGTAACTCCAGCGTTTACGGTAAAAAGTTTGCAATTAATTTAGTACTTATTAAAATGTAACAATTGTAAACTTTACGTCCCTGACCTCTCCTTACGATATCTAGCTCCTCTGGAAAAGTTCGCCTTGAAAATGGATTTTTAAGAATGTCCGACACCAAGTTAATTCGCCCTCCTTTGTTAGCCAATGTGTGCGTAGAAAATTCTAACTTAAATGTATGGTGTGTATGTAGACCAATACAGACGATTAAGCTAGTTTTGCAGTGACCAACCAATCAGAGGATGGAAAATTGCTGACATCATTTTTATAGGCAAGTTAGATGACCCTGTGAGGTGACTCTGAAATCTGATTGGTTAAAGAAACAGCCCCATTGATAAACTTTAAGTGACAATAGCCAGCATAGCTTATTCTGAAGGCCCTGGGCAGATTACATTAACATTTTATATAATGTTATACTGTACTTTAAATTAATACAATTTCTTGGAACAAGTTCTAGAATTTAATTTGTAAATGTAGGGTACTTCTGACAATGTTTAGGCCAGCTGAGAAGGCTTTGCTGGCCCTGATGGCCTACCAGTGATCAAGTTTCAAGTTTATTTGCATTTAGGGCCTCGTGACCCATATTGCTAATACACAAAATACATACAGTGCACTTTTAATACAAGTTTTCATATCATATTGGCAGATTTCTTTTCAAGTATAATGATACAGATCAGATGAGTTTTACATTTGTAGATGACAGTAACTGATTCATTTTAGAAATGGAAGGTTCATTATAATAATATCTGTCTGCTGGCCTTAAAATAAGGACAAACAAGTAAAAAATGGCCTACCAGTGAACAGTGCTTTTGTTGTCCATAATTGGGCTAGGCATACCTTTTTATAAGATGCTGCATGGGCTGAGGGGTGTTGCCTGTTTATTTCTGTTACTTTACATTTACAGCACTTGGCAGACATCCTTATCCAGAGCAACTGGCATTTTTTATACTACTGAGCAACTGATGGCTAAGGACCCAAAGAGTGACAGCTTGGTCGTACTGGGGTTTGAACCCCCTGACCGTCCAATCACTAATCTAGAGCCTTAACCACTGAGCCAGCTTTAATTGCTTTAGTTCTGTTTTTTTTTCCGCTTCTTACCCAGTGTTTGCTCCTCCATCTCCCCTATTGTCAGAAAATTGTACTATTATCTGTCTGATATTAGTATTAAGCTGGCTACCTAGATCGCCTGAGGGAAACCTCACAAACATGAGTGGCTTAATTAGTACATTTTTAAAGCCTCCCCACCAATAGTATTTTCCATTTGTACATTTCCATTTGTAGGCTGCAAAGCCGTCAGCGTGTTTCTGTCCCTTGCTAAAAAGGGTTGTGACAGGAAGGGCATCCGACGTAAAAACCTCTGCCAAATCAAACGAGCGAATCAGATGATATATATGAGTAAAAGGGAAAAAGCCGAAAGGAAGACAGACAGACATATGGAAAGTACTATTGTACATACCAATTTATAAAGGAAAATATCAGTTCAATCACATGGTCCCCATTACAATTGGTAATGTACAGTACATTCATACTCGGCATTCTTTCCATGGCACTTAAATGCATTCTTTTTGTTCCCCCTCTTTTTTTGTAGTTGGCATACTGTGTGGTACAGTTCTTAGAGAAGGACAGCACTCTGACAGAGCCGGTATGTTCAGCCTCCTTTCTGACACTACATAAATATCCAGTAAAGTATGACTTATGTGTAGGAGTGCCTGACTCCAGACGTGTATATTTATGGAATGCTCAGACTTCAAGACACAAGACATGACACTTGTTGATGTACTCGAACACCTCACTTTTGTGTTGTTTCATCTGTGTTAACATACCCATCCATTTGCTTTATCGCAAACATGATCTTACCTGGCTTGAGGTAATGACTTCATAGATATCTCAATGTACTGTATTATATGTACAACAGACATAATTACCTAATTGCGCCTCAGTGCTGCCAGTTTGATCACATTGTTCTTGTTATGCAGATGTTTGTAGAGGTGTTTTTCTTTTTCTTATGTAGTGTGTATTTTATATTACCTCCTTGGGGCTATTATTTTAACAGGTGGTTATGGCTCTTCTGAAGTACTGGCCAAAGACCCACAGCCCAAAGGAGGTGATGTTCCTTAATGAGCTTGAGGAGATCCTGGATGTAATCGAGCCCTCTGAGTTTGTCAAAGTTATGGAGCCTCTCTTTAGGCAGTTGGCTAAATGTGTTTCCAGCCCACACTTTCAGGTCAGACTGCATTATTTTCAAAACCTGTACACTATTCTGGGTAATTGTATGTTACAGATGTTATATATTAAATTTACTTAATTATTTATTCATCTGAGAGATATTTTTAAGTTGTCAGGCTTCAGATTGTTCAGTGTTAGTTGGAGGAGCATTTAATGTCTCTGCTATGACCAGTGGGGCCTGCCATGGCCTCATTTGAAAAGCATTTTCAGGACCAAAAGGTCACTGGTTCAATTTCCAATACAGCAGGAAAAATGTGCGGTATTGGGGAGAGTGGGAAATACCGTCCCTTCCTCCACCTTCATGTGCCCTTGAGCAAAGAACCTGCTCTCTTGGCACTACAGTGTGCTTCATCTCTTTACTATTAGTGTGTGTGCTCACTTTGGATGGGTTAAAAACAAAAGCCAACTTTCCTATATCTGGTAAATGCAGTATTCATTCATTCATTTTCTAAACCTCTTCATCCTAATTAGGAGCAACGGGAGGCTGGTGTCTGTCTCAGCTGACTTTGGGTCAGGGTGGGGTACACACACCCTAAACAGCTCGCCAAACCACTGCAGGACAACACACACACACAAACTTTCACACGCACACTTAGAATGTATTTGGAACAGCCAATTAGCCTACCATGGATAATTTTGGACTCTGTGAGGAAACCAGTGTACCTTGATGAAACCCATGCAACCTTTACCTAGAAGCGCCCTGAGTCCAGGAATCGAACCCGGGACTGTAAGGCGGATGTGCTAACCACTGCAGCACCATTCTGCAGTATATCAAAAATAATTACAATTTTATTAACAATAGTACTGACAGTACTTGGTTTTTCCTAACATGACTTTATTAATACATCGCACTGAAATTGTTTGATATAACCAGTACCCAGAGAATCTTAATGGTATCACCAGTGTGCTTTTAGATATTTTAGCATTAATAGGGTAGTCAGATGTGTGCAAAAGGATCAGCAGACTGCATTTCTGTTGTTTATTTGGTTTTGTGTTATTCTAATTTGCTGTGTTATAACAGGTTGCAGAGCGAGCCTTGTATTACTGGAACAATGAGTACATCATGAGTCTGATCAGTGACAATGCAGCCAGAATCCTGCCCATCATGTTTCCGTCTCTTTACCGCAACTCCAAAACCCACTGGAACAAGTGAGTCACATTCTGTAACAGTTGACCCGCTCTCGCCTTTTTTAATTCTCTGTCGCGATTGTAGCTGTTCTTTATTAATTCCATTTTTTTAAAAAAACATTGACTTTCATTCAGTATGCTCTTCTATTTCCAGGCTTTAGGTTGTGGGTTTTTTCCCTTTTCTTCTCACCATGGTGTTTATATGTTAAAGGTGCTTGAGTTGTTTGATGCAGTTTCACACAATTTGTCTTCGATATAATCATCTTGCTTTTGTTTCTTCAGGACAATCCATGGTTTGATCTACAATGCTCTGAAGCTTTTTATGGAGATGAATCAGAAACTCTTCGATGACTGTACACAGCAGTTCAGAGCGGAGAAGAACAAGTATGAAAGTTTCTGTCAACTTTCTCATTCTGCCCCCCTTTACTGTCCTCTTTGGCTTTTTCCAAACCTCTCTCTTTTATCTTGTAGAGAGAAGCTAAAGTGGAAAGAGCGTGAGGAAGCCTGGATAAAGATAGAAAACCTCGCCAAGTCAAACCCCCAGGTGGGTGGTTTCTCCTTATGTTCCTTATTTGTAAAGAAAAAAAATGCTAAGTGAGGATTTGAGAGCAGCCTGATGTGGTTAAGAGCTCAGTCTTCCTCTGAACATTAAAAAGGCTTCTGTGAAACCTGTGAGTTCCAGTGCAAGCTTTTTGGGCAGGATTTATATGTTGACACCGTATCTGATGCTTTGGAACACTTAAAAGGCATTGCTTACTTAACCCCGTAGAGCTCAGTCAGAGAAAGCAATACGGGGAAAATTCTAATTAGAATTTGTTGCACATATGCAACATGGGGCACTACAGGGTTAAAATACAAAACAAAAACGACAAGGAAATAAATTACAGCCTACGAGTTTTAATTTAAGGGTTATTACATCTGATTTGATTCAAATGTTTTGGAATTTCAGGTTTTTATTTTTTTCATAGGACTGATCTACATTGGATATACTATATTGGTTTAACTGCGCTTATTGAATTGAAATAGAAAAGAAATTAATTAAAAGCTATTTATTTGCTCTTTTAAGCAAAATTGTGTAAAATCTTGACTTGAAGTATCAGTTAGATATTATTTCATTGTGTCAGAAAAACATGCTCGCCAGTTCCATTACAAAAAACCAAACAAACACAAACGAAATGACTTAATATTCGGTCAGACATGTTCGTTTGGTAAACAATGCAGACAATTCAGCTGCTATTTTATTGCCACACCAGCTTCACCTTCAGGTGGATTGTTGGTTTATTCGTATTTGTGTGGATTTTTGTGTTTCAGTTCCTCTTGTATATTGACTCGAACAGTTTGAGTAGCCCAATGGAGATAGAAACAGACAGCATAGGAATAGATGATGTCACAGCACTCAAAAAGACAGTAGAAGAAGAAGCTACACAGGTAAATACCACCACTTATTGAGATTGTTTTATTCTAAATAATTGGCACCGTTTTTCCTTGCCAAACAGCTTATAATTGTTTTGTCAGTCAGAAATGTGCAAATATTTATTATTTTTGCATTTAAATTCCCTTCACTAATTGATTGGCAACATTTAAACAGCCGAGTCAGCAAGAAATTTTGGCCACGCTTAAAAAAAGAACTTTAAATGTAAACTTGCTTGTTAAAATCCAGTTCCGTTTCAGGGTATTTTGTCTCAAGGATTCGTAAAGTCCAGAAATTATTAAATTTAGAAAACATATTTCCCAGAACTGGGTAAGTTAGAGGGGGAGAAGTCCAATATTAGTTCGTTTTGGAAACGTTCTTTAAAACCTATTTTTAATCAACCTTTGCAGTACACTTCTCTCTCGTGCACGAAAAGCTCTTGCACAGCAGCTCATCTCTTCATATGTGTGGCTTTATCCCCATTTCCTATTCCAGGTTCCCCTTCCATATTTTTGTCTGGTTTAAATCTCATCATCAGTGACGCTTCCTGACGTGGAGGATTTCAGTTCATGGGCACTGTTCTCTATACTTGTCACCGGGGTGCATGGATTTTCAAATGGTTTTGTGAAAATGAAAAGGGAGCACATTTACACATTCCAGCACAATCAAAGAAACTTTATACTATATGAGCATTAAAAGCATATTAAAGTGAACAAGATTTATTTATATAATTTATACAAAAATAAAAATTTATTTTAAAATTTATATTTTAAATTTATTTGTTTTAAGAAAATAGTTTAAAAACCATGTTGGTGCTGATTATTTTATTAGATGAATCTATATACACTCACTATCTGAGGTACGACGTACGTGAGTTACGACAACCCGTACTTAAGACCACGTCGAGCGGATGCCTATTATAAGTTTACTGTACATGTCTGGCAGTGCAGCGCGTAAGAGTTGTGGCATCCCAGCATCTCACACTCACACTCGCAGCATCCTACCACTACACTCAGTGACTAGATACCGTCGCAGTAACATCTCTTTTTTACAGTACAATTTTACATTCGTTTACTGTACACTGTTGTGGGGCCACAGTGGCATAGTGGTTAGGGTGCTGAGCTGCTGGTTCAGACCTTGCCCCACACGTGTCTCTGTTCACTCAGCAGTATAAATGGGTACCAGTAAACCATACTGGGAAGGTAACCTGCGATGGAGTAGCGTCCCATCCAGGAGGAGTTGAACTCCTGGTCGCTTCACACTATGGAAACCGGGGATAAGCACCAGCCTGATGAGCCACAATAAAAGCCCAACCGACTTTACCTTTTTACTGTACACCGTTACCATGGCTCCCAAGGGGAAGTTCAATTCATCAGATGGCAATTCTACCAAGAAAGCAAGGAAGGCACTGTCGTTGGAGACGAAGATGAACGTGAAGGTGAGATCTCCATCTCTCCCTCTCCATGGTGTCGACAATTTTGAAGGACAACGACCGCATTAAGGAAGCAGTGGAAGCAGCAGCCCCGTTAAGTAAACGATCATCGCAAAACGGCGTGAAGGACCGATTGCAGAGATGGAAAGGTTGCTGTACACGTGGTTGGAAGACGATAGGCAAAGAAATGAGAATGTGATGTTGTGAGCAGAACAAAGTAAGGACACACGTTTATTTCACATGTTGAAAGAACGTGCAGGTGAAGAATACGCTTCACATGAATTCATAGCGAACGCTGGGGGGTTTCGGTTTCATTGTGTTAAATATCCGACTTGCGACCAATTCGACTTATGACTGGTTGGTCAGAACCGATCTGGGTCGTAACTCGAATAGTGACTGTATTTATTTTTAAAAGTGGTAGATATTAAGTGTGTGGCATCAAGACATAGTTTACTTTTTTTGTTGAAATACAGTGGCCAAATACACTGTAATGAGTTGAGTGATCTACTCAATGTAAACATCAAATGTCAATTAATTTTACTTTGGAATTTATATTGAGTTCTTAAGTCTTAAGAGCCATCATTTTATGTTAGAATGTGGTTTTTAATTATAAAATCAATTAAGGGGGCGGATTCCTTTACACGGGGTAAGTGTTTGTACTGGTACAACCCGGTACATTTTTCCTGAATAGGTGGAACAACAAAAAACCTTTCCTTGGATGTGTAGGACTAGTGTAGTGAATAGTACTGTGTCTTCACAGCAAGAAGGTTCTGAGTTCAAACTGGGGGCCTTTCTGTAAGGAATTTACATGTTCTTGTGCCAACAGGCATTTCTTCTGGGTACTTTAGTTTCCTCCCAACACACACATTAGGTCAACTGACCGCTGTAAATTGCCCTGCCCAGTGTGAATGAGAGTGTGAACACTTCTGTGTGGAAAACTTGAGTTGTGAGTAATCTGACAATAGACTGGTGACCTGTCCAGAATGCATCCTGCCTCTCTGCCATTGTCATCTGGAATTTACTCTAGCACATCCATGGACCCACAATGGGTAGTTAGTTTAACAGAGAGTGGAACTAATCGCCACTTGAAACATTTTGTGACTTCACCAGGATTAGAATCCAGTGTCCTCATTGAGTGTATTCAAGAGCAGTGGTCCCCAACCACCGGTCTGCGGACCACCACCGGTCCATGGCTCAATTGGTACCTGTCCACAGAAGAAATAATTAATTATTGCTGTTTTATTTATTATTTGAGTCTGAACGATCTTTAATTTTGAAAAAGTATTTTACTTTGAAAAATGACCGGATTGTCTCGGTTATATGTCGGTTATTTGAGCGATAAAATGTAGCCCACAAGTGGACGGCACATGAACAGAGGCTTGCTGGACATGTTTCAAACAATAGCAGGGATTTTGGGTGAGCCTGAGCCTTCATTCTCCCAGCTGGTGCACCATCACCTTTTTTTTTTTTTTTAAGACAAGGTCAAGCTCTACTTCCCTACCAACTTTATTTCAGCTGTTGAAAAATAACATTCATGGAGTGCTTATTATTATTAGTTATTTTATTAATTTAATTTTATTAATAATAATAATATTTTATATAAATGTTATATTTACAATACAAGCAATCTATGACAGCCTCGTCTCCTCCTCCTCCCCCTGTAAATTTGTCGAGTGTTGACCGGTCCGTGGTGATAAAAAGGATGGGGACCACTGTTCTAGATGTAGAACTTGATGTATTATGCTAATATGTAGTGATGTCACACTTAAAATAGCCATTATAACATAACTCAGTTTTTTTGTTGTTGTTATTGCAACCAGCTTGCTTGTGTTTGTGCCATAGATTCAGAGGGAACAGAGGAAAGAGCGGCCACTAATGCGTCGCAAATCGGAGCTTCCTCATGACATGTCCACAGTAAAGGCCCTGGAAACCCACCGGCGCGCCGAGGACATGATAACCAGCCGTGATGGCCACTAAAAGAGCAGAACAGCTCAGAGGCAGAGGCCGAGAACAGCGCGCCCAGTGCACAGCAGCAGAGGCAGCAGCAGCACAGGATGGCCTGGTGTGACCCGGAAACCTGGACACACACTTAACTCTGTTCCCATAAAGAGCCACAGTGACCCTCCCTCGGCCAGTGCCCCTACGCTGGAGTTTTTATTTTATACCTTCTCAGGTGTTATGTTTTTTGTATGGTCTTTTTTTTCCACAAATCTTCCCCTTTCTTGTCACATGCATCTGCACTGACTGTCCTCTCCCCACCACTTACCAATAATTGTCATTTAAAAGAGTAGGTGCTAGGGTGAAAACCGGGTCCTTCTCAACATAGGAGCACTTGCAGTTTGACTGCTGACAATTTGTGTTTTAATTAAGAAAAGCCTCTCGACCCGCACGAAGCTGGGAGAGTGCAGATCTTGGGTGAAAAATGTGTAAGCATCTCTAAAGCATTTATTTTTCTTAATGCTAGGACATAGCTGCTATTGCCTCCAGCTTTGTGCCTCCGACTGGTAGTTCACGTCAGTTTATGTGTGATGTATGTTTCATGTGTTATCTGGTCCAGCAATGGGGTCAGCCAAGTGTCACTGTTTGGCAAAAGGAGCAGATTTATGGTATGTTTTAATTTTAAAATAAGCTTGCCAGACTTTTGAAAGCTCCCGAGCTTGATGAATATCTAAAGAAAAATATTCCTCTGTAGAAATTAGGTCTTGTGCCAATTTATTTTGTTGTAATATATTTTTAGATGCTATTCCGTACACCTGGCTATGTCACCCAGACTGTGTGGATGTTCAAACAATGGTAACAACCTTCCATATCTTAATGCCTGTGGTGGCTGTTTCGAGGAGTTGCCAATGACGGAATAACTGCCTGGAACCGCCCTCATGCTGGGAAAGCACCTAGGACTCTCTCCTGAATCCCCAAGCCAGCCTAATTTTAAAATTTTGTTAAATTGAGATTTTGAGGAACCACATAATCTTCTTTACGACTTTAAGGAGCTTTGAAGAAGCTGTGCACATTTCTTGTTTAGTTTACGTCTGTTGATTGGCGGTTTATGGATATGTACAAAGAACCAGGTTTTAAGCGAAAAGTAAAAACAAAGCCTTTATTTACATTGAGTGCCTTTTAGACTTACAGCCTTGATGAAATGTTGTAAGATAAGCATATATAAATATAAAAAGATCTAAAAGGCTATGAAGTTTTCCTAATTTAGATCCAATTTTCTATTACAAAATATCTCCAAAGTGGATGATGGAGAAGATAAGAGTCATTAAGAAGTCATGCACTGTGGATGAAGTTAGACAGCTCACTCTGGGTTTACATCGGTACATGATGTCTTCAATTTGAGAGAATCGTGAAGAGTGTGGGGATCATAGGATCAAATCGTGATGCTCTTGAGGGAACAATGTGAATTTGTGATGATCGCAGTGATCGATTTAATGCCATTTGTGATAGAATGTGGAAAGCGCGGTAGTGTAACACACCATTGTAGGGGATCTTGATGAACCCGGGAACACGATTTCTTAGAAGTTTCATCTCCTGGATGCACTCTACCTCCTTTCTCATGCCCAGGCCGTGCTCCAGGCGAGCTCGTTAAATGTGGAGCTCCTCACCTTTTTGAATATGGGAGATTGCAAACCTCGTGCTTCAGTGTAAACCAGTGGCTTGAGGAGTCGCCATGTGTAGTGGGGGAGAATTGAACTAAATATAAATAAAGATCAGCCAAATTTACTTAATATGGTCCATATTGAAAGGCTTTGGCTTGTATTATTTATTCTTTTTGTCTTCATCTCTTGTGTTAGTTATCTTTAAGACCCGGACCATTGTTTGAACCTCCATTGGGGTGCTGAGGAGAAACTCCTACCGTTCTGGGAGTCTTGTTATGTCTTTGGGAATTGCTCAGAATGATTCAAAGTATTTTGTTTGTTCTTTATGCTTGCATTAGCTTGTTCAGTTTGAATGTGCAAGTTTGTAAATAGGACTACAGTGATCAGTCATTTTAATTGTCAAAGAATAGCAATCACCAATTTCTTCCACACTTCTGGTGTGTTCAGCTGTTTCTAAAAGGCCAATGTGTATATTTTCTTTCTTTCTTTTTTTTTTCTCCCCCCACCATACATATACTAGTGATCTACAAGAGGTAAGTAGTGCTCTAGTGCACTACTATCATGTGTCATCCTTTCCTCTGCAAACCGGAGCTTGTTTTCAGCATTAAATGGCTTTAAAAGAACATCTCTGGAGGCTTTTTCTCTCAATGAAACTAAACCATTGCAAAGTGTCCTTTAGTATGCACCCCTGCTCAATGGCTTCATTTGATATTGTACATATTATTTTATCTTCTATCTATTATTAAATGGTAGAACTTTTACTTTGTACAAATTCTCATGTACAGATGAAAACGTTATTAGCAACTACATGCAGTTGATAAAGTGGCACAACCATCTGTACATCATGCTATTTGCATTAGAAATGTTTAGAGTTGAAATGCTATTTTTATCAATTTGTAATTCAGAACTTTTGATTTCAGAATCCTGTCAGCTGTGATGCGATCTGTCATACATTAGCCTTCGTGTGTGCTCTTAACCATTCTCAACTGGTGTACATCTATAGTAAATAAAGAAAATTGGTGAGTTTTATATTTTCATGCAGAGAGCAAATGCCATTGTTTATACTTGTGTCATTGTTCTGTGTGTGTGTGTGTGTGTGTATGTGACAAAACAGGTGATCTCTTATAGAGCAGAAATCTTTTAGGACATTCTGCTGCAATCTCTCTGCAGCAGGTTGCTCATGCTCTCTCGGACAAAGAGGTTTCCAATCTTCTCTGTAAAGTGCTGGTGTGGCTGCAGCTTTTTGTTCCAATCAAGCAGGAGACATGTCTGCTTTTGTTTTATCACTTGACCTTGACGTTGAACAGACTGAAAGGTGTGGATTCTGATTGGTTAACATCAGAACCTATACATCCAGTACCAGTCCTTTCTGAATAAGGCTGAGCTCACAATGTAGATGAAATCCTGTTTCATGGTATGATCTCAAATTGTCTCTCGATATTTATTAGCCTGACATCTCCATGTGATTAGTTGCTGGAGTATTGATATGGTTGATCAGTCAAATGTCTGGAAGAAGCAGACCTGCTGGTAGAGAATGTATCTCCTTTGATGCCATCACCGTGGCTTTCTTTTATATTTCTTTTATATTGGTCCTTTTCAAAAAATTAGCATATTGTGATAAAGTTCATGATTTTCTGTAATGTAGTGATAAAAATTAAACTTTCATATATTTTAGATTCATTGCACACCAACTGAAATATTTCAGGTCTTTTATTGTTTTAATACTGATGATTTTGGCATACAGCTCATGAAAACCCAAAATTCCTATCTCAAAAAATTTGCAAATCATGAGAAGGTAATCTAAACAAGCTATTAAGTTAATCATCTGAATCAACCAATTAACTGTAAACACCTGCAAAAGATTCCTGAGGCTTTTAAAAACTCCCAGCCTGGTTCATTACTCAAAACCGCAATCATGGGTAAGACTGCCGACCTGACTGCTGTCCAGAAGGCCATCATTGACACCCTCAAGCAAGAGGGTAAGATACAGAAAGAAATCTCTGAGCGAATAGGCTGTTCCCAGAGTGCTGTATCAAGCCACCTCAGTGGGACGTCTGTGGGAAGGAAAAAGTGTGGCAGAAAACGCTGCACAACCGGAAGAGGTGACCGGACCCTGAAGAAGATTGTGGAGAAGGGCCGATTCCAGACCTTGGGGGACCTGTGGAAGCAGTGGACTGAGTCTGGAGTAGAAACATCCAGAGCCACCATGCACAGGCGTGTGCAGGAAATGGGTTACAGGTGCCGCATTCCCCAGGTCAAGCCAGAAACGGCGGCAGAAGAAAGTACTTTTTTTTTGATGAAAGCAAATTTTGCATGTCATTCGGAAATCAAGGTGCCAGAGTCTGGAGGAAGACTGGGGAGAAGGAAATGCCAAAATGCAGTGTCAAGTACCCACAGTCAGTGATGGTCTGGGGTGCCATGTCAGCTGCAGGTGTTGGTCCACTGTGTTTTATCAAGCGCAGGGTCAATGCAGCTAGCTATCAGGAGATTTTGGAGCACTTCATGCTTCCATCTGCTGAAAAGCTTTATGGAGATGAAGATTTAATTTTTCTGCACGACCTGGCACCTGCTCACAGTGCCAAAACCACTGCTAAATGGTTTACTGACCATGGTATTACTGTGCTCAATTGGCCTGCCAACTCTCCTGAGCTGAACCCCATAGAGAATCTGTGGGATATTGTGAAGAGAAAGTTGAGAGACACCAGACCCAACACTGTGGATGAGCTTAAGGCCGCTATCGAAGCATCCTGGGCCTCCATAACACCTCAGCAGTGCCACAGGCTGATTGCCTCCATGCCACGCCGCATTGAAGCAGTCATTTCTGCAAAAGGATTCCCGACCAAGTATTGAGTGCATAACTGAACATAATTATTTGAAGGTTGACCATTTTGTATTAAAGACACGTTTTTATTGGTCGGCTGAAATATGCTAATTATTTGAGAGGGATTTTTGTTTTTCTTTACTTTTTTGCCAAAATGATCAATATTAAAACAATAAAAGGCTTGAACTACTTCAATTGTGTGTAATGAATCTAAAATATATGAAATTCTAATGTTTATCATACATTACAGAAAATAAACTTTTATCACAATATGTTCATTTTTTTGAGAAGGACCAGTATGTGCGGGCAGTGGTGGTCTGGTCCTAAGGTTGGGGGTTCAAGTCCCACTCTCCACAAAATTGTCACTGTCCGCCCTCCCCCAGTGCAGCTATATGGGTCGTCAAAGGTGGGCCATGTGTCTCATTGTCTATGGTTAGAGGTGTAAAAGAACCATTGCTGACTTTCGTAAAGAGCAGCTGCAAAACAGCCAGTGTGTTTCTGTCCCTTGCTAAAGGATTGTGTCAGGAAGGGCATCCGACATAAAAATGTGTTTGCATATATAGGCATATATCTGCCAATATATGCATCTGTGTGTGTCTGTGTATGTTTATATATTTTATATATACACATACACATTATATGTGTATATTATGTATATGTACATATATAATGTGTGTGTGTATGTGTATCTATATATATATATCAATCATTCATGTTTGTGTATATGTTAAGTCATCAAGCAGGACAAACTGTTTGCTAGAGGGGATGTTCTGGATGATGTTCAGGCTGTCATGGAACTCATGCTTGCCTCTGGACTTGATGTGATGTGGGAGTGTAGCTACTGACGAGGGTGACTGGGCTATCAGAGGTTTTGGAGAGTCAGTAGGCGTTCAGTTCACTTGTCACCTGGTTCACCTATTCTGATAGAATTGCTCTGTTGCTCTGAATTTTTGAGTAAAAACCCAGTTACTTAAAAATTTATGTGAAAACTGAAGCATAAGTTTAAAATTTATTCCCTCAGGGTAAAGTAGAAATACAAAAACTTAAGTACAAGGAAACCCTACAAGGAAATTCCTTCACAAAGCAAAACCTCTGCTAAACAGTGATTTATTTTATTGTGATTATTCTAGAGAGATTGACTGTAAAATGGCTGTTCCGGGAACATGATAAAATGACTTGTGGATAAGTAATTGCAGGGTTATTTCAAATCACTCTAGCTAGCAGGTTACTTCTATCTGAATGTTAAAGCGAAGTGTCATCACAAACTATGACGTGTACTCGTGTTGGGTAGTTCCCAAGGAGGAGTTCTGTCTAACTTTAAAAAGTCATTTGAAGTTAAGATCATTTTAGAGTTGTACGCTTCGAATGTATGTGATGGTCACACTATGACCTAGAGAAGTGTGATGGACATGAAAGTCAAAGGGATTACATTTGTTGAAAAAGAAAACCTGATTATCACGACTGTGACCTTAAGAACCTACAGCCTAGGTAGCCCGTCCACATCGGGTCAACATGGTTTAGGTTCCAGCCGTCAGAGCTGTGGCCTTAATCCCTTTGGAAAGCTGTGGACTGGCAGAGTTTAATCCATCAACTGCCTGCTTACAGTGCACCTAAGACTAATTTACTTTGGGCTCAGGATTAGGAGGTCAGAATAAAGGTAAGTTAGAGATGTTCATTGCGCCTCATTAATATATAGAGTTGCTCGAGGTTTCACACTTGCTTCAACAAACATTATTACACACTGAAAGACAGTGAGAAAAAAATATTAAAAGAACAATCAAATGTATGCATGCAGTAAATAACTTGACCAAACCAGAACTAGAAAACACATTATGGAGGAAGGTGCTTTGAGTGTCTGCACTATTGTGGACCTTAAATAATTCAGCTTTCAGCAATAATCTTTAATTAGTGCATTTTGGAATCTAATGAGAGGTTTATTTCACTACCCCAGCCTATACTTAATAATAATAATAATAATAATAATAAACTAAATAAAGATCAATACATTAATTAATTAATTAAAAATAAATAATCCAGATCATCATGAACGTAATATGTTGTGTATAATGTTTGACCCTATACTGCCATCCAGTGGTGGTGTTCATCCTATAGGAGCTGAACGATATCCTTTCATGACGTGCAGTATGAAGTGCCGTGATTTAAAAAAATATATATATTTATTTAGTTATTTTTAACTAAATCTGTTAAATAGGGTGCAGTTCTGAATGTTAAGTCAAAATAATTTGTAGATGATGTTCAGAAAATGTATTTGGAAGAGTCTCCTTGATTGGATCAAAAAATATGAGCTGTTCTGGAGGAAGCTGCTATCTGAGCTTCAGTTCTCAATTGTTTAAACTAACTCGGACAGATTGATCATGTGCAAAAGAGGAGTGATAGGTTATAAAAACATCTGCTACTTTGCATCAGCGTATTTACATTTGACTTGCAAAAAATTTGTGTCATTGGCATTTATTAAAATACGAGGCTAACCGACCCGGAAAAGATATTACCCCAGCAGAACTCATAAATCGAAATGGTTGGATAGGGCAGATTTTTGTGGGATCGAAGCTTGTAGCATGGAAAATTCGTTATAAGGGACACGGTACCACTGTATTGCCAGATAACCAGAGCAGTGGGCTGCCACATAATGGGGCACCTGTCGAACAGTTGGGGGTGTCGGGTGGTTTGGTCGAGGGCACCTCAGGTGTGACTTTTGGAAAGTAGGTGCTGTTCACTGCACATTTTTGTTCCTGGAATCATTCTTCTCGAACCACTAGGCCACAGCTGTTCCTGTGTGTGTGTTTTAAAAAAAATAACTGAGTGTAAAACATGGACTTCCAAAATTTCATTTTTATAATAATTGGCTCAGTAAAAAAATGTAATAACCTTACAATACACTCATTTACATTTTTATTAGAATCTGAGTTACATCTTACCAAATTTTATATATATATATATATATATATATATATATATATATATATATATATATATCTGTCAAGTGCTGCCTACAATTATATGTGCATGTCTTTTGACTGTGAGAGGAAGAAAGTGCAGCCGAAAGAAACCCAGGTGGGGAACAAATAGACTGACAAGCCACAGAAAGAGGGTTGAACCTAAAAGCTGTGATGAGATGGTACCAACCCTCCTGTTAAGCCTGTTGGATGAGGTCTGTGATTTCAAAATTTGAGAGGCGCATGAGAGGGTCATGGAATTGGATTGTGATAATCTTGAGAGAAGTTGGCGGGTTTGCGCTGATCAAGGCAAAAGTTTCATCTATTGAATGAGTTGCCTCCTTTTTATACCCGTCCTGCTCCAAGTGTGTTCATAAATCCTGGATTGCTCCACTTTTTTTGAGATGCGGACACCGTACACCAGTGTAAACCTGGGGGAACTGCTGACCAAAACAGCCATCAAGGCATGGGCTCTACTAAAGGTGTGCTGTGATCTGATACCAAGCAATCTGCAGCACATCTTTTAATTCTGGCAACGTGGGGCTTCCATGGTTTGGACTTGTTTGTCTCGTACATCAAACAGATGGGGACTTTAGAGGCCAGTTTTACTCAACCTGCTCCCAAAGAGGCAGTGGTTGTCTAGTGGTATAGGGCGCTGGATCGCTGATCCAAAGGTTGGGGGTTCAAGTCCCACTCTCCACAAGGTTGTCACCGTCCCCCTCAGTGCAGCTAACTGGGTTATCAAAGGCCGACCATGTCTCTCACTGTCTATGGTGTGAGGTTCATGGAAAAGAACCATTGCTGACTTTCGACGAGAGTAGCTGCAAAGCCGGCAGCGTGTTTCTGCCCTGTGATGGCCTGGCGAGCTGTCCAGGGTGTACTCTGCCCTCCCCCGAAGTTGGCTGGGATTGGCACCAGCCTCCCCGTGACCCTAATTAGGATTAAGCGGTTACAGAAAATGAACTGAACTGTTCCCGAATACAGTTTTTGCATTATGGTAGAGAATATTTTCCTGCTAAGAGAGCCCACTCATGTTGGAGAACATAGCTGTCATAAAGCTGTGTACATGGTCTGCAACAGTGACTCTACACTTAGATCAAAGTAACATCCACAAGCAGAACACAGCCGAGAACGTCAGACTGTTTCCTGTGCCTTGCCATCCTTACATAGTCGATCCTGATGCCATCTTCACAACCAACGCAACACACAGGCACCCTGCTGTCCACATGATGCAAAAGAAAATGACTACACTGGTGCAGGGGTTGAGCAGATGTACTCTGGCTGGTCTGCAGCTACACATCATAATATACAGCAATCTGCAAGTTCTGACACCGATCTATCATAGACTACATTAAAATTTTCAGCATGGTCTTCTACAAGACCATGCGAGCAACCTTCAGTCCTCGTGGGCGTCTGCAATTTAAGTGTTCGAGGATAACATACACTTGCCCCAATACCCCACTGTCACCATGGGCCCCTTGATTCACAATACTGACATCAGTCAACAGCTCCATACGAAGCCTCACTCTGTCTGCCTTGTACAGTGAAAACCGGAATTCAGCTGTGAAGAGAACACCTCTCCAATGTGCCAGACGCGAATGTGAATATTTGCCTACACAAGGCGGTTATGATGACAAACTGCGGTCAGGTCGAGACCCCTATGAGCACAACGAGCATGCAGATGAGCTTCCCTGAGATGGCTACTGACAGTTTGTGCAGAAATTCTTTGGTCGTGCAAAGCTATAGGTGCAGTGGGTGGCTGGTCTCAGACGATCCTGGAGGTAAAGAAGCTGGATGTAGAGGTCCCAAGCTGGTGTGGTTACATGTGGTCTGCGTTTGTGAGGGTGGTACTATCAAATTCTCTGAAACACTTTTGGTAGAGAAATGAACGTTCAATTCCCAAGCAACAGTCCTGGTGGACATTGTTTGCTCCTTCAAAACCTGTGACATTGTTTTGTGTGATAAAAATGTGCATTTTATTGTTTCCAGCCTAAGGCACGCTTGTGCAATATTCATGCTGTCCAATCAGAAGCTTTATATGCCACACCAACTAGTATAAGGTGGATGGATTATCTCTGCAAAGATGTGCTCTCTAACAGATTTAGACAGATTTGTGAATGATATGAGAGACATGTACCTTTTGTGTTCATAGAAAAAGTTTTACATCTTTGATTTCAGTTCAGAAAATATGGGGGTTAAAAAACAAGAGTGTTGCATGTATATTTATGTATATTTTTATTTATATATTTGGTTGTTCCAAATTTACTCTGGTCTGAGTGGGAATGTGAATGGTTGTGTGTGTGTTGGCTCTGTAATGGTCTGGTGGGCTCTTTAGAGTTGGCTGAGATAGTCTCCCCGTCTCCAATAGGATTAACCAATGTGGCAGATGAATAAAAACTGAATGCACAAAAATTATGACGCCAGCACATTTTGCATGTGTGTAAAGCCGTGGTCCTTCTATCTTGCTCAGGTTAGCGTTAGCCGTTATCTCTCAAGTCCTAATCAATAACACGGACAACCAACATATGTAGACACATCACTAATCAGAATTCTTAGTTAATTTGTACACATGAACCTTGAACTGCATTCAGCATACACTGTAAACATTCTCTCCCTATCAGAAAGGGAACAAGGTTCTTCAAAGGAAATTTCTACCAAGACATGATCATAGTGGTGTGACATAAAACCCAATAACCAGATTGAGTGTTTACTGCTGCTCTTGTTTCAGTGTCAACTTTTGTTTAAAACTTATGGCAGTTGGTAAACTGGTAGTCACTGGTCATATGTCATCCATTACGCCATTACGTATTCTGAATCTACAAACATTCATCGCATTGTACCTTCATAGTTATTTTTCAACCCGACCCAGGATTGAGCACAAGATGGAGAATTGTCTTGCTGGGTGGCATGTTGATGTAGTGGATCGTACATCTGCCTTACAGCTGGGGGGTATTAAGGCTTGAGCCTCATGCATGATGAGGGTGTTTGTCTGTGGAGGTTGCATTTTTTTTTTGCGCTTGTGTGGGTTTCCTCTGGAATGCAGCCATGAGGTGGGGGGAGCACTAACCAGTGTCTCTCCCCCTCAAGCCGGTCCCAAGCCCGGAGAAATGCAGAGGGTTGTGTCAGGAAGGGCATCCGACGTAAAACCAATGCCAAACTTTTATGATGCAAATCCCCCATACCGGATCGGTCGAGGCCCGGGTTAACAACGACCACCATCAGTGCTGTCAATCAACAGGGTGCTGATGGAAATTGGACTACTGTTGGTCGAAGACGTCGAAGAAGGAGAGGTGGGAGGCGTGTCCGTAGGCAGAGAGAGAAGAGGAAAGGCATGAGTCTTGGACTGAGAGTAGGGACTTTGAATGTTGGAACTATGCAAAGAAAAGGTAGAGAGCTGGCTGACATGATGCAGAGGAGGAAGGTGGACATACTGTGTGTTCAGGAGACCAGGTGGAAAGGTAGCACAGCTAAAAGCTTAGGAGCAGGGTTTAAGCTGTTTTATCACGGTGTGGATGGGAAGAGAAATGGAGTAGGAGTCATCTTGAAGGAGGGGTTTGTCAGGAATGTTCTAAAAGTGAAAAGTGTCAGACAGAGTGATGAGTCTCAAGTTAGAAACTGAAGGTGTAATGCTCAATGTTGTTAGTGCTTATGCCCCACAGGCAGGATGTGAGCTCGAAGAGAAGGAGAGATTCTGGAGTGACTTAGATGAAGTGATGCAGAGTACCCCCAGAGGTGAAAGAGTGGTCATTGGTGCAGACTTCAATGGACATGTTGGTGCAGGCAACAGAGGGGATTTTGATCGATTTTGCAAAAAGGATGGAAATGGCTGTGGTGAATACTTTCTTCCAGAAGAAACAGGAGCATAGGGTGACTTATAAAAGCGGAGGTAAGAGCACACAGGTAGACTACATCTTGTATAGGCGATGTAATTTGAAGGAAGTCAGTGACTGCAAAGTAGTAGCAGGTGAGAGTGTTGCCAAACAGCATAGGATGGTGGTGTGCAGGATGACGCTGATGGTGAGGAAGGTGAAGAAGGCAAAGGCAGAGCAGAAGACAAAGTGGTGGAAGTTGAAAAAGGAAGAGTGTCGTGTTGTCTTCAAAGAGGAGTTGAAACGGGCTTTGGGTGGCCAGGAAGTGCTTCCAAATGACTGGACAACCACAGCAAATGTGATCAGGGACACAGGTAGGAGAGTACTTGGTGTGTCCTCTGGAAGGAAAGTAGATAAGGAGACTTGGTGGTGGAATGAGGAAGTGCAGGAGTGTGTACAAAGGAAGAGGTTAGCTAAGAAGAAGTGGGACATTGAGAGGACCGAAGAGAGTAAACAGGAGTACAGGGAGACACAGCGTAAGGCGAAAGTAGCAGTGGCTAAGGCCAAACAGAGTGCGTATGATGACTTGTATGATAGGTTGGACAGTAAAGAGGGAGAAAATGATCTATACAGGTTGGCACAGCAGAGAAATAGAGATGGGAAGGACATGCAGCAAGTTAGATTGATAAAGGACAGAGAGGGAAATGTATTGACTGATGTCAGAAGTGTGCTGGGAAGATGGAAAGAGTACTTTGAAGAGCTGATGAATGGGGAAAATGAGAGAGAAAAAAAGAGTAGAAGAGGTGACTGTTGAGGAGCACGATGTAGAAAAGATCAGTAAGGGTGAAGTGAGAAGGGCATTGAAGAGGATGAAGAATGGAAAGGCAGTTGGTCCTGATGACATACCTGTGGAGGTATGGAAGTGTCTAGGAGAGGTAGCAGTAGATTTTCTGACAAGAATATTCAACAAGGTCCTAGAGAGTGAGCAGATGCCGGAGGAGTGGAGGAGAAGTGTGCTGGTGCCCATTTTTAAGAACAAGGGAGACGTGCAGAGTTGCGGCAACTACAGAGGGATAAAGTTGATGAGCCATACGATGAAGTTATGGGAAAGAGTAGTGGAAGCTAGACTAAGGGCAGAGGTCAGCATTTGTGAACAACAGTTTGGTTTCATGCCAAGAAAGCACTACAGATGCAATGTTTGCTTTGAGGATGTTAATAGAGAAGTACAGAGAAGGTCAGAGGGAGCTACATTGTGCCTTTGTGGATCTGGAAAAAGCATATGACAGGGTGCCGAGAGAAGAACTGTGGTATTGCATGAGGAAGTCTGGAGTGGCAGAGAAGTATGTTAGAGTGGTGTAGGACATGTAGAGAGATGTAAGACAGTGGTGAGGTGTGCTGTCGGTGTGACAGAAGAGTTCAAGGTGGAGGTGGGACTGCATCAAGGGTCAGCTCTGAGCGCCTTCTTGTTTGCTATGGTGATGGACAGGCTGACAGACGAGGTGAGACAAGAATCTCCATGGACTATGATGTTTGCAGATGACATTGTGATCTGTAGTGAGAGCAGAGAACAAGTGCAGGAAAATCTAGAGAGGTGGAGGTATGCCCTGGAAAGGAGAGGAATGAAGGTTAGCCTCAGAAAATAAGAATACATGTGTGTGAATGAGAAGGACCCAGGAGGAACGGTGATGTTACAGGGAGCAGAGATAACGAAGGTGGAGGATTTTAAGTACTTACGCTCAACAATCCAGAGCAATGGAGAGTGTGGAAAAGAGGTGAAGAAGCGTGTGCAGGCAGGCTGGAATGGTTGGAGAAAAGTGTCCGGTGTGATGTGCGATAGGAGAGTGTCAGCAAGAATGAAGGGAAAAGTGTACAAGATGGTGGTGAGGCCAGCGATGTTGTATGGCTTAGAAACAGTGGCGCTGAGGAAAAGGCAGGAGGCAGAGCTGGAGGTAGCGGAGATGAAAATGTTGAGGTTCTCTCTGGGAGTAATGAGGATGGATAGGATCAGAAATGAGTATATCAGAGGGACAGCTCACATAAGATGTTTTGGAGACAAAGTCAGAGAGGCTAGATTGAGATGGTTTGGACATGTACAGAGGAGGGATAGTGAGTATATTGGCAGTAGGATGCTGAGGTTGGAACTACCAGGCAGAAGGCCTCGAGGAAGACCAAAGAAGAGATTTATGTATGTGGTGAAGGAAGACATGAAGGTCGTTGGAGTCAGAAAAGAAGATGCGGAGGACAGGGTGGGGTGGAGGCGGATGATTTGCTGTGGCGACCCCTGAAGGGAGCAGCCGAAAGTAAAAGAAGAAGAAGAAGAAGTGTGGGTTTCCTCTGGGTGCTCTAGTTTCATTCCACAGTTCAAGCACGAGCTGGGCTTTTATACCTGAGGCTACTGACTCATCAGGTTGGTGCTTATTCTCAATTTGTGTAACGTGAAGCAACCAGGAGTTGAACCCCTCCTGGATGGGATGCTAGTCCATCGCAGGTTACCCTCCAACTATTTTTACTGGTGCCCATTTATACTGCTAGGTGGACAGAGGCACATTGAGTTTTAGCATGGTGGGGTCTAACAGGAACAAGTACATTTAGGCTAATTAACTATTCTTGACTTACTTCACACATCGTTCAGTTTATAGGGAAAAATATATCGAATTTAAATTTCATGGTGTCAATAAATCTCAAGAAAGTTGGCATGTGTAGCAATAAGAGGCTGGAAAAGGTAATTGCACTTCTAACAAACAGCTGGAAGACCAATAATAACCACTAAAGAGGTCCATTGGAAACATGACTGAGTATAAAAAGAGCTTCTCAGAGTGGCAGTATCTCTCAGAAGCAAAGTTGGGTAGAGGATCAACAATTCCAAATGTTGGGCAGAAACACAGTGGAGCAATATCAGAAAGGTGTTTCCCAGCAAAAAATTGCAAAGAGTTTGAAGTTATCCTCATCTACAGTACTTCACATCATCCAAAGATTCAGAGAATCTGGAGCAATCTCTATACGTAAAGGTCAAGGCCGAAAAACCATACTGGATGCCCGTGATCTTCGGGCCCTGAAATGGCACTGAACCACAAACAGGAATTCTACGATAAGGGAAATCACAGAATGGGCTCAGCAATACTTCCAGAAACCATTGTTGGTGAACAATGTTGTAAAAAAAACGGCCATCTGCCATTGCCAACTGAAACTCTACAGTACAAAGAAGAAGCCATTTCTAAACGGGACCCAGAAGGGTAGACGTTTTCTCTGTGCCAGGGGTCATTTAAAACGGAGTGTGGCAAAGTGGGAAACTGTTCTGTGGTCAGACAAATCACAATTGGAAGTTCTTTATGGAAAACTGGGACGCCATGTCATCCGGACTAAAGAGGACAAGGACAACCCAAGTTGTAATCAGCACTCAGTTCAGATGCCAACATCTGTGATGATATAGGGTTGCATGAATCGTGTGGCATAGGCAGCTTGCACATAGGGAAAGGCACCATCAATGCAAAAAGGTATACAGTATTCAGGTTCTGGAATAGGGGTCTCAAACTCATTCCAGAAAGGGCCACAGTGGCTGCAGGTTTTTGCTTCAACCAAGCAGCAGCAGATCAATCACTGTCCAGAGCACACAGATTGACCAGTCAACTGCCTGAATACTCAGATCAGTTTATTAAATGAGTCATGTCAAGTGTGCTGCTGATTGGTTGAAGCAAAAACCTGCCGCCACTGTGGCCCTTTGTGGAATGAGTTTGAGAGCCCTGTTCTAGAACAACATATGCTCCCATCCAGACGTCGTCTCTTTCGGAGAAGACTTTGCATTTTTCAACATGATGATGCCAGACCAAATGCAGCATTAATTACATGATGTAATGGCTGCGTAGGAAAAGGATGCGGGTATTGAAATGCTCAGCCTGCAGTCCAGATCGTTCACTTATAGAGAAAATTTGGCGCATCATAAAGAGGTAGGTGCAACAAAGAAGACTCAAGACAGTTCGAGGCCTGTATTAGATAAGAATGAGACAGCACTCTTATTTCTAAACTTGAGAAACTTGTCTCCTCGGTCCCCACACATTTGCAGACGGTTGTAAGAGGGGATGCCTCACAATGCTGTAAAATGGCCTTGTCCCAACTTTGAGATTTGTTGACACCATGAAATTTAAAATGAACATTTTTTTCCCCTTAAAATTATACATTTTCTCAGTTTAAACGTTTGACCCGTCATCTATGTTCTATTCAGAATGAGATTTCCTTTCAGCTTTTTCCTTTTACCAGGGGTCTCCACAGCAAATGATTCGCACATTTGATTTGGCATAGGTTTTTACGTCGGATGCCCTTCCTGACACAACCCTTTAGCAAGGGACAGAAACACACTGACGGCTTTACAGCTCCTCTTTACAAAAGTCAGCAATGGTTCTTTTACATGAACCTCTCACCATAGACAGTGAGAGACATGGCCCGCCTTTGATAACCCCGTTAGCTGCACTGCGGGGGACAATGACAGCCTTGTGGAGAATGGGACTCGAACCTTCAACCTTAGGATCAGCGATCCAGCGGCCCTAAATCTATGTTCTATTCAGAATAAAATCTTGAAATCTGGCACTTACACATCATTGCATCCAGTTTTTATTCACACTTTATATAGTGTGCCAACTTTTTTGGAATCTGGTTTGTACTTGGTTTTTTTTTTTCTTCGTGTTTAAAAGATCTGTTAGCAGTTGATTGTGGATTTAGTTCTTTTTAAAAGGTAGATACATTAGCAGACATTTTCACAGTTGTAATTTTTTTTACATGTTTTTATAAACAAGGAAAAAAATGATTCATTCATTCATTTTCTGAATCACTTAATCCTTTGTAGGGTTGCGGGGAGGCAGGTGCCATTCTCAGCCAACTGGGTGAGGGCAAGGGCAGAGTACACCCTGGAAAGCTCACCCAGCCATCGCAGAAGAAAATAAATGAAGATGAATAAGAATAACATTTTGCACAAAAAAGTAAAAAAAAAAGATTATTATTCATTCCTTTTGACTACCTTTTTTCTTTTGCAGTAGTTGCCCCCAAATAAATTTCTTTAATCTATATGCAAGATAGACATGTTCTTTGTGACAAAAATTGATATCATGCAGAGAGACAGACAGAGAAAGAGAGATAGGGAGAGAGGTCATATGAGTTTAAGTGTGTATCTTTTGTATAGTCTGCCTCTCTCATTTATCTGCTTCATTCTGTCACTATCATTCCACTTCTTCTTTAAACAACTCTCTTGTTTCATAATCACACTTGGTGGGATCCATGTGCTTTTTAATACTGAACATACTGAAAACTATGTCTCACAGTGTTTTTAACACACGCGCACACACACACACACACACACACACACACACAACTCTTCTTTTTCTTTTGGCTTTCCCCCTTTTTTCAGGGGTCGCCATAGCGAATCATCTGATTTGCATGTGCGATTTGGCATAGGTTTTTACGTCAGATGCCCTTCCTGACAAAACTCTTTAGCAAGGGACAGAAACAGGTTGACTGCTCTTTTACATGCCTCTCACCATAGACCGTGAGAGATGTGGCCGGCCTTTGATAACCCAGTTAGCTGCACTGGGGACACACACACACACACACACACACACACATTTTATATATATATAGGATTTTCTGAGTAGATCCTTCCGTAGGAGAGTGCTCAATCTTCTATAATCACCTGAAGAGAGAGGATGGTTTCACCACCCCTCGAAACAGATCTGTAGTGATAAATGGAGTTTCAATAGAAAGTCTTTGTCCTGTCATTTTATTTTTTCTTTTTTTATATATATATATATATATATATATATATATATATATATATACAGACATACATACAGTCGGCCCTCTACATACGAAAGCCTCTGAATACGAAAAATCCAGGTCATGAAAAACATTTTCATAAAATTTCATCCTCTTTTTACGAAAAGCGCCAAACGCACCATTCACAAATTCACACAATGCACGAGTTGCTCTCTCATTGGCTGTCTCCCAACATCCCACCCCGCTGGCCTCCCATTGGCCAGGAGGCAGCTGAACTGTACCCATACTTCATGTTTGCGTGAGAGAGGAGAGTTGAACAGGAATGTTGGCTCGAGAGTTTATTTTGAGTTTGATCATTGCAGTGTTATATTTGTGTTATCCATCATGGACCCGGAAAATACAGAAAAGCGGAAATACAGTGATGAAGGCAATTATTTCGGAACGATATTAAAGCAGAAGGAGCATGAAAACAGTGCTTTGTGGACAAGACCTCCGATCTCAGAATGAAGCAAGTTAATATTGAATCAGGACCTTTGATCTTTCAAACAGGTACTGTAATTCTGCTTTAAATACAACATCCTGTCCATTTAAACATTTAAATACAATTTCTCCGTCAGCTCTGCACTGTGTGTGGGCGGAGCCTGCATTTGGCAAAACACGACATCGAGAGAGTTTTGTGTGTGTGTGTGAGACAGAGAGAGACAGAAAGAAAGAGAGAGAGAGAGAGAGAGAGAGAGAGATAGTGAGAGAGAGATAGTGAGAGAGACAGTGTTGTGTGTGTATGTGTTAATAAAATGTTTATATAGTTTAATAAATAATTTTCTTTTACTCTTAACACATATTTCATACAAAATTGGTGTATTTTTATCATTTTTAAAGGGTTTATGGGGTAGTCCTGGGAGTCTTGGAACGAATCACGCGTTTTACATGTAAAATGCACTTCTATTTATGAAAATTCCAGGCTACGAAAAAGGCTCTGGAACGGATTAATTTCGTAAGTAGAGGGCTGACTGTATATATATATATATATATATATATATACACACACACACACTCGTCCTTCTCAAAAAATTAGCATATTGTGATAAAGTTCATTATTTTCTGTAATGTACTGATAAAAATTAAACTTTCATATATTTTAGATTCATTGCACACCAACTGAAATATTTCAGGTCTTTAATTGTTTTAATACTGATGATTTTGGCATACGGCTCATGAAAACCAAAAATCTCTATCTCAAAAAATTAGCATATTTCATCCGACCAATTAAAAAAGTGTTTTTAATACAAAAAAGTGAACCTTCAAATAATTATGTTCAGTTATGCACTCAATACTTGGTTGGGAATCCTTTTGCAGAAATGACTGCTTCAATGCGGCGTGGCATGGCCTGTGGCACTGCTGAGGTGTTACGAGGCCCAGGATGCTTCGATAGCGGCTTTAAGCTCATCCACAGTGTTGGGTCTGGTGTCTCTCAACTTTCTCTTCACAATATCCCACAGATTCTCTATGGGCTTCAGGTCAGGAGAGTTGGCAGGCCAATTGAGCACAGTAATACCATCGTCAGTAAACCATTTAGCAGTGGTTTTGGCACTGTGAGCAGGTGCCAGGTCATGCTGAAAAATGAAATCTTCATCTCCATAAAGCTTTTCAGCAGATGGAAGCATGAAGTGCTCCAAAATCTCCTGATAGCTAGCTGCATTGACCCTGCCCTTGATAAAACACAGTGGACCAACACCAGCAGCTGACATGGCACCCCAGACCATACTTGACACTGGACTTCAGGCATTTTGGCATTTCCTTCTCCCCAGTCTTCCTGCAGACTCTGGCACCTTGATTTCCGAATGACATGCAAAATTTGCTTTCATCCGAAAAAAGTACTTTGGACCACTGATCAACATTCCAGTGCTGCTTCTCTGTAGCCCAGGTCAGGCGCTTCTGCCGCTGTTTCTGGTTCAAAAGTGGCTTGACCCTGGGGAATGTGGCACCTGTAGCCCAGTCCACTGCTTCCACAGGTCCCCCAAGGTCTGGAATCGGCCCTTCTCCACAATCTTCCTCAGGGTCCGGTCACCTCTTCTGGTTGTGCAGCGTTTTCTGCCACACTTTTTCCTTCCCACAGACGTCCCACTGAGGTGCCTTGATACAGCACTCTGGGAACAGCCTATTCGCTCAGAGATTTCTTTCTGTGTCTTACCCTCTTGCTTGAGGGTGTCAATGATGGCCTTCTGGACAGCAGTCAGGTCGGCAGTCTTACCCATGATTGCGGTTTTGAGTAATGAACCAGGCTGGGAGTTTTTAAAAGCCTCAGGAATCTTTTGCAGGTGTTTAGAGTTAATTGGTTGATTCAGATGATTAGGTTAATGGCTCGTTTAGACTACCTGAACATGATATGCTAATTTTTTGAGATAGGAATTTTTGGTTTTCATGAGCCGTATGCCAAAATCATCAGTATTAAAACAATAAAAAACCTGAAATATTTCAGTTGGTGCGCAATGAATCTAAAATATATGAAAGGTTAATTTTTATCAGTACATTACAGAAAATAATGAACTTTATCACAATATGCTAATTTTTTGAGAAGGACTAGTATATATATATACACACACACACACACACACACACACACACACACACACACACACACATATATACAGTGCTGTGCCAAAGTTTTTTGCCCCTTACTGATTTTTTAGTTTTGCGCCTTTGTCACACTTACATTTTTCAGATCATCAAACAAATTTAAACTTTACACAAAGATAACCCACGTACTGTATTCAAAAAAATGCAGTTTTCCTGTTGTGATTTTGTTTGTTCAGAGAAAAATCCTATCCAAACTTACATACCTCGTTGCTGCCAGACATTTCCAATCAGGAGATCCCAAACATGAAACCTGTTCGACAAGGCGAAGTAGGCCATACTGAACACACATCATACCGTGATCTAGTGAGCTTCAAGAGCAAACAAGAAAGAAAAATATAGAGATGTCTCAGTCTGAGAAAGGATACAAAGTCATTTGTAAATCTTTGAGACTCCAGTAGACCACTGTCAGAGCCATTCTCCATAAATGGAGAAGGCATGGCACTGTGGTGACCTTTCCCAGGAGTGGCTGACATACCAAATTACTCCAAGAGCACAGCGAAAACTAACTGGAGAAGTCACAAAGGATCCAAAAACCACTTCTAAACAACCACAAGCCTCACTTGCCTCAGTTAATGGCAATGTTCATGATTCCACCATCAGAAAGACAAGAGGCAAAAATGGCATCCATTTTTGCCAAGAATCATCTTGAACATCCCCAAAGCTTTTGGGAAAATGACCTCTGGACTGATGAAACTAAAGTTGAACTTTTTGGGAGAAATGCATCCTGTTACGTCTGGCACAAAAGCAACACTGCACCAACAGTGAAACATGTGGTGGAAGTATGATGATCTCAGCCTTCTTTGCTTCTTCAAGACCTGGGCGACTTGTTATGATTGGATCCATGAATTATGCTCGACACCAAGAAATCCTGGCGAAGAATGTCCTTCCATCAATTTGAGACCTCAAGCTAAAGCGCATCTGGGTTCTGCAGCAAGATAATGATCCGAAGCACACCAGCAAGTCGACTTCTGAATGGCTAAAAAAGAATGAAACGAGGGTTTTGTAGTGGCCTAGTCAAAGTCCCAACCTGAACCCTATTGAGATGCTGTGGCATGACCTTAAAAAGGCTGTTCATGCCCGAAAACCATCCAATCTGGTTGATATTAAACAATTCTGCAGCGAAGAGTGGGCCAAAATCCCATCACACCAATGTGAAAGACTCATCGCTTCTTATCGCAAATGCTTGACTGCAGTTATTGCTGCAAAAGGTGGTTCAACCAGCTATTAGGTTCAGGAGGCAATTACATATTCACACGGGGCCTTGTAGGCAAACGTGCAAAAAATGTCAGAAATTGGTCAGGGGCAAAAACTTTTGCACAGCACTGTATGTATGTATGTATGTATGTGTGTGTGTGTGTGTGTATATATATATATATATATATATATATATATATATATATATATATATATATATTATGCACACACAGTATATTGCATCTGGTTCAGTGATATTGCAACCAAAAGCCTCTTGCCCTCTGGATTAAAAAAAACAGTAAGGGATGGTGTCAGCTCTTATTTCCATGGTAACAAGCTTTAGAACTTTTGAGCTTCAACCTCACTATGAACACGTCCAATCATTTTGAGGCAAAAACAAAATCCACCAACACATATTAGCTGTTTGGTTCTCTCTCTCTCTCTCTCTCTCTGTGTTACCGAGTTCCACCCCCACCATTCTGTGACTCAGCTTCTTGTACTTCACATCCGGATGAAACTGAAAAGATAGGGAGCAATGGAGGGAGGGTTTCCACTCCCCTGAGAGGGAAAAGCAGAGTAGGAGAACAAAGCGGAGATGAGCAGGAGAGCGAGAGAGAGAGAGCAAAAGGGATTCTGAGTCACGCTGGCCCCGGGGAAGGCTAGACTTCACCACCATGATCGTATCACTACCCGATCCTCCTTTTTCATTTCTCTACATCTCTTCACACACACTGTAGTCCCACGACGTCCAGACCCTACACAGCTACCAGTAGCTGCTCTTATACCAGATCATGTGCCTCACATCTAGTTCAGTTCATGCTGGCCTACTTTCTGCTTGTTGCTTATGTAATAAGGCTCTTAGATTTGGTTATTTGGGCCCGGCACTGACGCAGTTCTTCTGAGGTGAATGCAGCAAGGGAAGGAGGAGGGAGAGCAAAAAAAAAAAAAAAAAAAAAAAGAAAGCAAGTGACTTTTTTAAAAGAGCAAGCCAATAAGCTGCCGCCACAATATTCTCACATCAACTCACAAAATCTTGCACAGACATTTTTGTTTGATGTCAGACCTTTTATATTTAATGTGATCATTTTTGCATCTCCGTGTTCATTCTGTCCATTCTTTTACGTTTTATTATTCACGCTAATGTAACTATAAACACGCACATTATTTCTGTTCATAATCAGGATCCTCTTGAAGTATTAAATAGATGAATAAGATGAATGTGAAATGGCACTCATGCTTACAATAACCATAGCAAAAGGCTGCAAAATTATTCTTAACTAGAAAACCCACAGGACACAACAGTTAGCAGACTAGACTCCCACACACCACTCTGTTTCTTTTCACACGATAGGCGGATAATTTCATCTATTATTGACTATTACAGTTACATCAAATAATGTTAATATTTAAAAAAATGCCAAAGTTTTCAAAGTTAATGAACTTTAAAAAAAATGCATCTCTTCCATTAATTAAGATTTTTAAAGATAATGAATCATTAAAATAAATTATACTCATATTTAACACTCATCACTCATTCACTCATTCGCCCAACCATCTAATCCTACTAGGGCCACAGAGAGGCTGGTGCCTATCTCAGCCAGCACTTAGTACAGGTGGAATACATCCAGAACAGCTCACCAGACCATTGCAGGGCAAAACACACACACACACACACACACACTATGGGTGAATTTGGAATTACAGTGACACAGTGGTTAGCATATTCGCCTCACAGTAAGAAGGTCCTGGGTGTGAATCCTAGGCTTGGGGAGCATTTCCTTGTGGCGTTTGCATGTTCTCCCTGTGCCTGTATGGGTTTCCTCCAGGTACTCTGGTTTCCTCCCACATTCCAAAAACATACACAATAGGTTGATTTTATCAGTTTCAAATTGCCCCTAGGTATAAGAGTAAATTTAATTGGTTGTGTGTGTGTTGGCCCTGCGAAGACCTGGCAAACTATTCAAGGTATACCCGCCTTTGCCCAGAGTTGACTCACATGGGCGCAAGCCTCCCCGCAACCTTAAGATGAAACAGCTCAGAAAATCAGTAAGTGAATGAATATCTTTTTGAATCGAGTCCTTGTACTGTATATACTTTGTATAAGTAGAGGGAGGGTGGGCTAAAAAATTTATAGTCTGACCATTGGTCAAAATTGAACACATGGAGTTTATTTTTCAAAATCGTTTCCCCTGCAGTCCACACACTTCTTCCATCAGTGGTGCAGTGCTTGGTATAGAAGCTGTCACGTTTAAATGCTCGAGCATTAATTCCTTTTTGTGAGTTTATCACATTTTCCACCCACATTCATGTGGTATTTACAATACAACTAATCATACACAAAGTACTAGTATAGTTAGAAAATACTACCAAGTACAGTTTGTAGTATTTCTATATTTTATTGGAAACTTAATCTTTTTAAATTTCACAAATATCAGTCACAAATATGAAATATTTTTACATAAATCTAGCTAGTCCTCTTAATAGATAAAGCTTTGCTGATGAAATTTTATTCAAATATTATTATTATTATTATTATTATTATTATCACTATTATTATTAAGTTCTATTGAAATGCATTTTTTTTCAATATATTTGGCCAGTACATTGCAATAAAATTCAGTGCCTCGAGATAAAAGTAATATACAGTGGAGCCTCTGTCCTCCAACATAATGTGTTCCAGACGGCTGTTCGGATTCCGATTTGTTCGAAGTCCGAATCCGCTTTTCCCATTACAAATAATGTAAATGGTACTAATTTGTTCCGTCATCTTTTGAACAGAAGTTAACAGTGCCGTAATTCATACTATAGGTCCACAAATTAAGTGAAAAAATTATTGAATACAGTACACTATGTTATGGTCTGTGTCGAGAGACTCTGGTTTTGGCCGCGCTTTCTCTCTCTCTGTCGGTCTCTCTCTCTCTCTCTCTCTCTCTGTGCGCATTGAAATCATATGTGGGTGGAGCGCTAAACACACACACACACACACACACACACACACACCTGATTCCACTTAATCAAAGGCTATAAAGCCCAGCAGAGTGCTCATCCCGGTGCTAGAAGATTGTCCTTCTTTCCCGTGATATCTCTGGCTCTCAGCTCCGTGCTCCACCAGTTCCCACTTTAGTTTGATTTTCGTATTTCTCCGCATCTCTAACAGTGACTACGATTTCCCTGTGATCTAGTGCCTTCCCTGTGAACAATAAAGCGTACCCGTTTTCATCACACTTTGTCTCCAGCATTTTTGAAGATGAAAACAGGACCAATGTATTCAATAAAAAGAGCATGTGTGACAGCCACGCCCCTCTCCTGCACCTGCATGCATAGAGAGAGAGAGAGCGTTAGAGTCGCCAAAACCAGAGTCTCTCACAACGCAGACCATAACATAATGTACTGTATTCAATAATTTTTTTACTTAATTTGCAGATCTATGGTCTGAGTTACGGTTAACTTCTGTTCAAAAGACGACGGAACATTAAGACCATTTACATTATTTTTAATGGGAAAAGCGGATTCAGAATTCGACCAAATCGGAATTCGACCAGCCGTCGGGAACGAATTGTGGTCGAGTACCGAGGTACCACTGTACTTGAAAAGAATCTAAAAGAAAAATATTGGTTTTCCTGTCATTTGTTCAACATAAATAGATGTGATATTTTTCTATGGAGAAAGTATACCTTGCACTGAAAGGCTAGTATTGCCTATAATTTTTCATAACTTTTTGGATAATTGTCCACCATTATCTGACATTGGCTGAAATTATTCCACTCTTTGTTGAATTGCAAGATACTAGTATTTGAATTTTTTTTTTTTTGCATGTACTGCCCTTTTCAATCCTCCACAACATTTCAGTGCTGTTCAAATGCAGGCTTTGACAAGGCGATTTCATTATAAAGTCATTTCTTCGTTTGAGCGAGAGTGCTTTGATCATTATCGTGGTGAAAGATCAATCCTCCCCCCGTTACTGCAAGCTACCCAGTCCCTGAGGCAGCAAAGCAACCCCAAATCGTGCCTTTCCTCCTTCATGTTGAATATTTGTTACGAGCTTCACATGTTTTGTGACTGTGGACAAATAACTCTGTCTTTATCTATCCAGTCTGCCCTTTGCCTAGGGGTTCCCTGGCGAACTGTAGTCTTGCTCTAATATTTTTTTTCTGGAGAATCTCCTATGCAGATCAAATTTGCCCTCGGTTTCTGATTGTAATCATTGAGACTTTCACACCATCAGCTGCAACAGAGTTCCCTGCAACGATATATATGTATAATTAATTCATTTATTGAACCGCTTAATCCTAATTAGGGTCGCAGGAAAGTTGGTGCCCATCTCGGCTGACTCTTTGTGAGAACAGAGTACACCCTGGACATGTCGCCAGGCCATTGCAGGGCAGAAAATTACTGACGGCTATGCAGGCTACTCTTTTCAAAAGTCAGCAAAGGTTCTTTCACATCCTCTCAGCAGAGAGAGTGAGAAACATGGCCCGCCTTTGATAACCCAGTTAGTTGCACTGGGGGACAGCAGTGGCAAATTGTTGATGGTGGGGCTTGAACCCCCAACCTTGGAATTAGTAATCCAGCACCTTACCAAAAGGCCTCCATTGCCCCGATTGGGAAGTATTCATAGATAAATGGTCAGTCTGGCGAAATCTATGTACTGTATATCAGTGGTCCCCAACCCTTTTATCAACATGGACAGGTCAACGCTTGACAATTTTACCGCGGACCGGGGGTGGGGTGTCATAGGTTGTTTATAATATAAACAATCATCTGTTGCGATGAACCCGTAACTCGGGTAGGAATCTTGGTATTTTCTTTTGAATGCAGCTTTCTTTTTGCAGGCAGTCTGTAACCCTTCTGCTGTCTCATCGTTGTCTCGTTTCCACATTCCAAAATAACTCTCCAGTTAACTCTGTTTCTGGCTCATTTTGCGAGGACTAGCTTGCACTACTGATGCAGAATAAATACACGCCAAAGAGTCAAGCGTGGAAGTTTGGCAAGGGTGGAAGTGGTTGTCTTTCAAAATAAGACACCAAGAAACAAAAACATATTTTTATATATATTTTAATCACAATTATACATTCTTTGCGGCCCGGTACAAGATGATCCACGGACCGGTACCGGTCCAGGGCCCGGTCGTTGGGGGCCATTCTGTATATGATTTTTTTGAACAGCTGACTGAATTATTTCAAAGTCCTTAAATATCTTTTTAAATCCTTTGCCAGACTCCACATTGGCATCCACAAACCATTTTGTGAACTGAGAGAGATTTTTAGATTTTGGCATAATCACACCACATATTTAAAATGTAAAGATACTGAAATCCTTCTACTTAGTACAAAGGAAATAAAGGTAGGAAGGGTAACTTTGAATTGTAAAGACAAGCTCAAGTAATTCAGACTGTGCAAAATAAGCAATGGGCAGCATGGCAGTGCCGTAGTTAGTAAGTCTGCCTCACAGCAGGAAAGTCATGGGTTCAAGTCCTAGGCTTGGAGAAGGCATTTCTGTATGGAGTTTGCATGTTCTCCTCGTGCCCTTGTATGTTTTCGTTAGGTAATTGGGTTTCCTCCCACAGTATATAGAACTACATATTAGGCTCATTGGCTGTTCAAAATTTCCACTAAGTGTGATGGGAGCCTTTCTTTATGGTTCTCACCAAGAAATTTGTTTTATGCAGTCAATGCCATTTCCTGCATTCTAGTGCATTTTGGAGGTGGCAGTATAGTTTTAATACCAGTCTAGAACATTGGGACAAAACAAACAAAAAAACGCGGACTAGAAGTTTACAAATGAACAGAGTGCCCTGCGATGGCCTGGTGAGCTGTCCAGGATGTGCTCTGCCCTCGTCTAGAGCCAGCCGAGATGGGTACCATCCTCCTCGCAACCCTAATTAGGATCAAGCGGTTCAGAAATGAATGGAAGTGAGCAGAGCTGAGGATGATTCCCCTACTATTAGTATACTGAGTAGATCACTTAAAGATAAATGAGATTCCATAAGCTTCTGAAAAAAAAGACCATCTGCATCACATTTAACCTTTCATTTCTCTACACTGTCTCCGCATGTTGAAGTCCATGACTATAAATAAGCAAAAAAATGCAAACCGTAAAATCATAATACTCAAACATATTAATCCACCAATATATTATAACTTTATTTTTACGATTTACAGTGTTTACCTGTTCCACTAAAGTGCTAATAGATGTGTAAATTACTGACTGTCGACTTCAGAGACTGTCTGGTTTTCATGCTTTTGAACTTTGTGGCACAGAGATGAAACTCAAACCCCCCAGTACTGTATGTCAGGTGTTATTTCTGTGATACAGGATTTATACACCATGCGCTGCTTAAAATTTAGGTGGCCAGCAACAATTGAGTAAATAAAGTGCTTCATCTGGTGCAACTGTTATACTTAAATGAGCTCCTCACTCTAAGATAACACACCTTCCAGAAATATTAAACAGAATTTCTACTATTTTTTTTTTTTTACTTGATGGAAACGTTGCATCCACACCCACAATGTGGTTCTTTTGATGTAATTTTATACATCTTTCAATTATTTGTGGTGCTATTAGAGTGAAATTATATTTTAATTGTACTTTAAATACAATGGCAAATAAAACTATAAAACTGTTTGTCTTAACATGAAAATGATTTCATGTTGAACAACCAGAGCGAAGTTTCCAGGAAAAAGCAGAACAATGAGAGATGCACATAGAGATCAAGGGAAACCCTTAATTTCACAGCACAATGCTGCTTTAATGAGCTCTGTAGCCTCAACACGGTAAATAAATGTACTAGTGGCAGAAAACTTTACAGTAAAACTATTACTTTGCCAAGTATTGTTTAAATTTTAATGTACACAGTTACATGTAGGTAGTATCATGGTAAAGGTAGGTAAGTCTGTTGGGTTTTTACACCCGAGCCTCGTGGCTCATCAGGCCGGTGCTTATTCCCGGTTTCCGTAGCGTGAAGCCACCTGGAGTTCAACTCCCCCTGGATGGGACGCTAGTCCATTGCAGGTTACCTTCCCAGTATATTTTACTGGTACCCATTTATACTGCTGGGTGAACAGAGGCACAGTTGTAGTTGAGACCTTGCCCAGGGGTCTTAGCACAGTGGGGGTCTCAGTGGGATTCGAACTCACAACCTCCCGATCATGAACGCTGCACCCTAACCACGACACCACCGGCCCCACGTAGGTAGTATCATACTGTATAAATATTTAGTGCTCACTAAAAGAGCTGACTTATTCATTTTATTTATGATACTAAAGTGAAGTCATGGCTTTTATATTTTCAAATGTATGAAATTGGATTACATAATAAATTAGCTCACAGGTCTATGCACTGTAGGCTATTTTATTTGTCATTTATATTGATTTTATTTATCGATGTCTATATTTGTCATTGTTTGTGTATTAATAGTTTAAAAATCATGAAATAATTCATTTGGTTATTCTGATTAAAATATCACTTTTTAAAACCAAATATTACTGACAAACAACTTTGATCTGTCGGAGAAATAATAAACAAAAATCATGAATTATAACCAAGTGACTGCAATGATGCACATCAGAAAAGTCAAAATATGGTATTTAAAATTACTCTTTACAAAATTAGCCCCAGGAATAGAAGCATACTCAGAAAGTCCAACAAACTGAGAAAAACCCACATAAATAAGAAAATGAACATAAGAAATAACAATTCATATAAACCAAAGTGAGGAGCAGAATTGGCAACAACTGAGAAGTTAAAATAAAATAATAGCAAAAAAACCCAAGAATAAAAGCAACTACCAATAACCAGACTCACTGCCACCCACTGCTTTCACAAAGGCACTCACTGCCATCCACGGTGGCACAAATAGATTGATCTCATAGCAACATAGTCCCCATGGCAACATGAGATGCAGATGTCAGACCAGAGTGGTCCAGAAGGGATTAGATGCCTGTTGGTCTCTCTCTCTCTCTCTCTCACTTACTCATTCTCCACAGTCCTTGTTGCCAAAAAGATCTACCTTTACCACAAGGCTCTAGCCTTTCACATAACAGCATTAAAAATATTTAAGGACTTATTTGTTGCTCAATTATGAAACATGATCAAGCTAACTGAAGTGAAAAATATGTATGAAAAGCAATACCATGTTTTTTAAACATAAATGTGAATTCCCATTTTGAAAATATAATTTACCGTCTACTTTTTTCCCCCTCAGCTGAGTGTGAACTCGTCCCAGAAGAATAAAAGAGGTGACGTTGCATATAGATTTGTAGTTGTTATTTGAAACTTGGTTCGGTACAAGCATGCAGTATTGTAAAATACTTCAAAAGGCTTGAAAAAGAACAATGCGTGATCTGACTGCTTGATTGGTGCCAGAGTTTAAACAACATTAATTAAAAAAAAAATTAAAAACACAAAAAATTAAGGATATAATAGCAGCGCTGGGACTCAAATCTCAATCCATGCTAACGAGTCTTCCTTCTTCCGAACATAATGTGCCAACACAAACAGAATGTATATTAATAATAAAGCAACTTTGGACACAGATTTTGATGCAACATTAAATTGTTAAGTAGAATATCTGTACAATTTTTAAAGGAAAGTTTGTATGGAGGAAATAATGCCATGCAGTGAAATTTCTCATGACAATGGTGACATTATATAGCAGTGGTTCTTAACCTTGTTGGCGGTACCGAACCTCACCAGTTTCATATGCACATTCACCGAACCCTTCATCAGTGAAAAATAAAAATATGATTTTTTACAAATTCAAGACATAGGTACTGTTGTGTTCTTGTATTCTCCATCTCCATGCAGTTTCACGAAGTGTTCCTTTAGTTTTGCTTGTGAGCGACTAGAGTTGCTCAACTTGGCATTGCAAATCATTCAGATAGGATGCTGAGTCCCATCACGTTCCGTGATGCATGTGAATCCATGTTGTACATATTCGTCCGACCACTTTCTTTATTTGCTCGACATAGTTAGTATGGATTAAAATATTCCGAAAAAAATCTCACGACTTCACACATTGACGACTGAGCGGGCTAAATTCCCCGCGGCACTGATTGGCCAAGCAATGTAATGTGATCATCTGCAGCCAGTGATGGCCAAGCGGGGCGTGTCATCATTAATTGACATGATGAGTCGGGTGTGTCCTGACCTCCGTGGCAGAGGCTCCGCCGAACCCCTGAGACCGACTCACCGAGCCCCTAGGGTTCGATCGAACCCAGGTTGGGAACCACTGTTATATAGCCTAGCAAAGGTGCTTGGCATTAGCAGTTACATATTTAGCATCAGTCAATTTAATTTGTTCAACAACAACAACAACAAAAATAAATAAAATAAAATAAACAAATTCTGCTAATGTCTCTAGTGATCATAGATCTTTTCAACAACAAATACTGAACATATATGTGAACTGGTGTGTACCTATCAGTATCTCTTATGATACATTTACTCAGCCCTCCACATTAAATACATAAATGAATAAATCCGTGGCAAAGAATATGAATTAATAATTGCATATATCTTCTTTAGTTTTCCATTTCTCCAAGATAGAATTGTTGCATGTGTGCACATTTACCCTTTGAATACAAGAAAAGTAATGATGATCCATTTAAAGATCTATGTAGAATTTAAGAGAATGTTAACTTTTCAGCGTCATATGATCTTTACCAAATAATATTTAAAGAATGAACTGGCTGTGAGGATGGATGAGATGAAAAAGGTAACAGAAAATAATTAACATCGCAATGGTTAATTAAACACTTATTTATTTATGTATTATTAATTTATTGAAAGAATGACGCGAAACCAGAAAGATTCGATCACAGGACAGATAAATTATCTTAGTTAGAAGACGTTCACAATGTCTAATTTTTTCAAGTAGAATTGTCCTAATATCACTTTAATGCATGTTGAGTAATAAGAGTAATTTTAAAAAGGTGAAGTCTGTTGGATTTTTTTCAGCCGGGCCTCGTGGCTCATCAGAGCTGAGGCTTATGGTTTCTGTATTGTGACTCGACTACGAGTTCAAATCCTCCTGGATGGGCTGCTGGTCCATCGCAGGTTACCTTCCCAGTATTTTTACTGGTTCCCATTTATACTGCTGGGATGACAAAGGCACACTTGTGGTTGAGACCTTGCCCAGGGGTCCACAACCTCTTGGTCATGAGAACGGCACTCTAACCACTGCACCACCAGTGCCAAATATGGCAATTTACTCTGATCTATTATAAAATCTTCAACATTAGTCTCTTGTTTTATAATGAATGGGATAAATTTATTTTGGCAGTCCAAAAATAAAAAATGTCACCAAAAGCTCTCTTAGCCACACAACCCCCCCTCGGGCCACTCCATTGGCACTCCCATTTCTAAACTGTAAACAAGAGGGTGCTATTAGAACTTATTTTGGATTGCATATAAAGTGACCAGAAAACAACAGAAGATTGGCTCGCACTACTAAACCCGGTTTGCCCTCAAGCTTTCTTCACTACTAAGCCTCTTTTGTTCATCGAGAACAGCCAGCTCTAATTACCATACAGTTAAAACACAAAACGTGAGACTGTGAAACACTGAAAAACCAGTGTGGATCTATGTTTATTTTATTTTTACCATGTAAAACTCTTAAATACATCCTATTATATTTGCATGTTAGAACATAGAGAGAGCAGTGTGTTTGAAAAAAGTAAATAAAACTGAAAATTCTTATCACTTTTATTTACATTGAGAACACTAGACATTCTAATCCAAATCAAAATAAGAAGAAAAATATATCTCAGTTTTGTGGTATTCCCTGAAAGTAATCGAATTAAAGGGAATATGAGACTGCTAAAAAAACAATAGCAGTGTCTGCATTCTTCTTTACAAATGTAAACACTCAGTGTATAAACTGGAAAATTGTTTAAGATTTTGCTTCCTTTGTATCAACGAACTAATATTTAGTTGTACAACCAGTTTCTGAGAGCTGCTGTACATCTGTGTTGTATGGAGTCAACCAGCTTCTGGCACCTGTGAACAGGTTTTCCAGCCCAGGATGATTGGACGACATTCCACAGTTGTTATGTCTTTCTTGGTTTTGTCTTAGAAACTACATTTTTGATGTCACCCCACAGGTTTTCTATTGGATTAAGGTTCGGGGAATGGGCCGGCCGATCCATAATGCCAATTTTGTTGGTCTGGAACCAAGATGTTGTCCGTTTACTGGTGTGTTTGGGGTCATTGTCTTGTTGGAACACACATTTTAAGGGCATTTTCTTTTCAGCATAAGACAGTACGAGCTCTTCAAGTATTCTGATGTATTCGAACTAATCCATGATTCCTGGGATGCTATAAATAGGCCCATATCATGATGCTTGTGCCACCAGGCTTCACGGTCTTCACAGTGTTGAATTCAGTGTTTGGGGTTCGTCTTACAACCTGTTTCCGGAACCTAGACCCAAAAAGAACAATTTCACTTTCATTAGTCCACAAAATGTTGCTCCGTTTTTCTTTAAGCCAGTCAATGTGCATCTTTTTTCAACATTGGGACTTCGATCTGTAACAGAACTCACAGGCAACTTTAGACCTTCTTTGATCTTCCTGGAGCTGATTGGTGGCCGAGTTCTTGTTATTTTGGCTCATCTTCAATCCATTTGAATGGTAGTATTTACTTTCTTCGACATCTTTCAGGTTTAAGTTGCCATTTTAAAAAATTTGTGATCATTTTAACTGGGCAGGCGATCATTTTCTGCATTTTTTTTATGTTTTCTCTTCTCCAATCAACTTTTTAACCAAGGTACGCTGTTCTTCTGAACAAAGTCTGGAACAACCTGTTTTCTTCAGAATTTCAGAGAGAAATGCTCTATAACCAGCATAACAACATATGCTGCATTCCTTCCTTAAATTAAGGACAAAAATTGGAACCTGTTTTTCAAAGAATGAATGAGGTCACTAATTGAACTCTACACTGCTTTTATTTTGAACATATCCCTTTCAATTAGTGATTCAATCACACAGCAGAATGCACGGCATGACTGTTGGGCTGTTGGATTCTATTACTCTACTACACCGCATAGTAAATTATTTGCCATGTAAAAATATAATTTCTACCAAAACCAGTGATTGATCGGGTTAGTGATGCCTGCCTGCTATTATTTTGAACACAACTGTACATAGTATTAATTAATTAGGCAATTTATATGAATTGCAAATCAATTAGGGTTGTGCTTTCCTTTGAAAAAGTTGTATGTAAGGAACATTTTTGTTTTCACTGCAGAGAAATCAAATTGCCATGACCATAACCATATAGGTCATAACCATGATGGGTGTTACCGTTCTCCGTGAGCTTCCTAGAAACGTTAATTTATTCAGTGTTCCTAGAGTTGGCAGGAAAGGTGGGCATCTAGCTGCTTTGCTTATGTTTTTGAATGCAAGCAGATATCACCTGGAAATTTTAAAACTTTTTGAATCTTGTCGTAGCGGCATGGTGATGTCGTGGTTATCACATCAGCCTCACAGCTTGAAGGCCTTGGTTTCAAGTTCCAGGCTCTGGCATTTCATTGTGGTGTTTGCATTGTGTGGATTTCCTCTGGGTACTCTGGTTTCCTCCCACAATCCACAGACATGCATGTTAAACTAACTGGCTCTTCCAAATTGTCCCTTACAACAATTAAATGTGGCAGTGGCGGCCTGGTGGTAGGGTGCTTGATTACTGATGCCAAGGTTGGGGGTTCAAGCTCCACTGTCAACGGCTGTCACTGCTGTACCCCCAGTGCAGCTAACTGGGTTATCAAAGTTCAAACATGTCTCTCACTGTCTATGGTATGAGACTGCAAACCATTGCTGAATTTCGTCAAAAGTACTTGCATAGCTATCAGTGTGTTTCTGTCCTGTGATGGCCTGGCGAGTTGTCCAGGGTGTACTCTTCCCTCACCCAGTGTCAGCTGAGATGGGCACTGGCCTCCCCGCAACCTTTATTAGGATTAATTCAGCAAATGAATGAATGAAAGAATAAAATGTATTACTTTCTAACTCGGCGCCATCCTCCCTGTGACCCTAATTAGGATTAAATGGTTCAGAAAATGAATGAATGATTGACACAATTAAGTGGTCTGGTAAATCAATCAGAAAGAGAATAAGTCTTTATTGATCTTTGCACTGTAATGAAAACCTCTCTGAAAATTCGGTCTAAATTCATCAGTTCATTTTCTGTAAACGCTTAATCCTAATTAGGGTTGTGGAGAGGCTGGTGCCCACCCCAGCCAACTCTGGGTGAGGGCAGAGTACACCCATCACAGGGCTGGAACATGCTGACTGCTTTGTAGCCTATTCTTGTTAAAAGTCAGCAATGGTTCCTTTATATGAACCTCGCACCACAGACAGTGAGAGACATGGCCGGCCTTTGATAACCCAGTTAGCTGCACTGGGGAGGGACAGTGACAACCTGTGGTGAGTGGAGCTTGAACCCCCAACCTTGGGATCAGTGAACCAGCACCTATACCACTAGGCCACCACTGCCCTGTGCTGGCTAAATTTTATTGATAAATTCTCTGAAATGTTACTTCTTTTATTATAATCAGCTATTTTTATATTCACATTATTCACAGTACTACTGACAGTATGTCTAGAGCAGTGGTTGTTAACCTTATTGGCGGTACTCAACCCCACCAGTTTCATATGCTTATTCACCGAACCCTTGTTTATTGAAAAATAAGATGTGATTTTTTTCAAATTCAAGACATATGTATATATTTTTACTGGGGCACCAAAATGAACCGTGCATTAACATAACACTGTGTTCAAACAACTAAACCAATACAATGCATGAACTCCCCATCACAACTACTTACATTTTTATGTGAGGTGCGCATCTGTGTGTGCACGCGCACGTCTCTATACGTGTGTATTCGTTTTATTTACAGCTTATGCATTATTTTTGAATGTTTAATCATTATTATAAGCATTTATAGTATTGAATATGTCTTTATTGATATTATATACACATATACATGTACGTCTACATCAGTCAGCGGGGGTTGATCCCACTTCGCCACTTCGCAAATAATGCAGATAGGACGCTGACTAGCATCACGTTCATTGTATATGTGAATCCATGTTGTACATATTTGTCCGACCACTTTCTTTTTTGCTCAACATAGTATGGATTAGTAGCGTGATCACCTGCAGCCAATGATGGCTAAGCGGGGCGTGTCGTCATGAATATAAGTCGGGTGTGTGTCTTGACCTCTGCTGAACCCCTAGGGTTCGATCGAACCCAGGTTAAGAACCACTGGTCTAAAGCATGTACTGCCTTATTTGACATGTTTGATCTGGTACACTGACCTCACTCATATTTGAAGTCATCATAAGCTCGTTATCATAAAGACCTGAGTGTTCCTACCGTCAATGTTTTGGATAAAGCTCTGTCTAATCATTTCTCTGTCTCTCTATGATGGGTAGATCACTTCACTTATCCAAACATGATTTAAAACTAACAAAAACAAGTGCATTATTGAGAATGCCCACACTATTTATTGAAGCTATAATTATAAGAAGTATAACAGCGGTGTCTGTGAACGACCAGCTTAATCGGGTTAGATCTCTAAAATTCTCAGGGTTCTTGATGCTATTGCACCTGTCAAGCTTAAGACTATCTCTGGTAAACAAAAGCATCCCGGAGAAATTCCAGAGCTATAACAAGAGAACGTAGAAAAGCTTACCATAAATTACAAAAAAACAAGTTTCAGATTGATTATGATTTTTCAAAAACATACTCTGTATTTACATCTAAGTCAGGCAGAGCTGGACAATACTACAGTTATTGACAAAAGTTTTGTTGCATGTGTGCCAGATACAGTACTGACAAAAACTGATGTGTACAGCTCCGCTTAACTGATTATCATCAACTTTGCTTTACATTAATCCTACATGTATACAGACTGTTTTGTGAAATAACAGAAATCTGTAAATTTATTTATACTTTTTACATCTAATAAAAGACAAATGTGGTATGGTTTAGAAACAGTGGCGCTGAGGGAAAGACAGGAGGCAGAGTTGGAGGTAGCAGAGATGAAAATGTTGAGGTTCTCTTTGTGAGTAACGAGGATGGATAGGATCAGGAATGAGTACATCAGAGGGACAGCACATGTAAGATGTTTTGGAGACAAAGTCAGAGAGGCTAGATTGAGATGGTTTGGACATGTACAGAGGAGAGATAGTGAGTATATTGGTAGTAGGATGCTGAGGTTGGAACTACCAGGCAGAAGGCCCAGAGGAAGACCAAAGAGATGATTTATGGATGTGGTGAAGGAGGACATGAAGGTAGTTGGTGTAAGAGAAGAAGATGCGGAGGATAGGGTGAGATGGAGGCAGATGATTCGCTGTGGCGACCCCTGAAGGGAAAAGCCGAAAGGAAAAGAGGAAGATGTCCTTTCAAGGCTGGACAAAAGTCTTGTAATCATGTATCATCAAATTTTGGATCAAAAAGAAATGAGTAAAATTAGTAAAAAAGAAAAAAAAAAAAGAAAGGTTCTTGATTAACCAAATATATGCGAAATGCAGGTAATAAAGCAGCTTTCAGGCAATTTATAATAATGATATGTCGACTCATTCATCCTTCTCACCAAATAACTTTGGTCACATTGATTATTGATTCTGTTTGTGTTTTGTGTCTTGCTGCTTGGGTAACAGCCTGTCCCTCATTACTCCCTACCCAGGCTCTGTGCACTGGGGAGTATCACCAGTCGGGATACTGGCCAGAGCGCAGCCATAGTCCTTCGGGACTGACGGAGGCCTACGCTTGTGTTTTGAAAAAGTGCATAGCTTGAAACAACAAATGTTACGTTTTATTAAACAAAAGACCAAGATAGTCCTGTTTGGAAACACAGATTGATGGCTGCCATTTAGTTTGTACCGAAACTTAGGGCCACTCTTGACTTGAATCCATGTGAAAATCACTTCAGTGTCACTGACCATATCAAGGCTGGAACCAAATCATCATTGTGACGCTGCATGAAATATACAACTACGGCAAGAGACTCCGAGCACGAGTTCGAGAATCATGGCAGATTTGTGATTGACAAGAGAAATTTATTCAAACTTTTATCTCCTATAAGGTTGAACACTACAGTGCTCTCGTCACTGTTCTTCCTGAAAACACCATTAAACAACTAGAATTAGTTCAAAAAGCAGCTGCGAGAATTTTGATAAAACCTGAGAAAAGAGATCACATCGGTCCACTTCTCATCTTCCTGTGTTAGCTCGGAATATGATACAAGATTAAATTTAAATGTAAACATGTACGAGCCACAAAATGGGTTCGGCCCTGAACATACTGTATTTTCTGACATGTTTACTGAATCCAGTCATGGATCGTCTCGGAGATCTGTCAGAGCTGGTCAGATAGTGGTGTCAAAATCTACAAGTGAACCGGGGGAAATGACATTTCGCCGCCATGCTGCCCACTGCTGGAACAATCTGCCCATAGAGATCAGATTTGCCCCAGCTGCAGTCATTATAACAAGCCTTAATTATTAAAAAATAAATAAATAAAGTTTTATTAATTACTTTGTATGACTGTTGCTTCTTGCCTTATCTAATTTATTATGTCCCCTCTGCTATCATTTTAAAAATTATTCTGTTTTAAATGTATCGTTTAAATTAAGGCGGGTTAAATTGTCTGCAAAGCATTTTTAATGCCCTTCATGTTTGAAAGGTGTTATACAAATAAACTTGTCTGGCCTTGTTTCAGTTATCAGTCGAAGCTGAGCCACATGAACAGAGTAATGGGTTTTCACTGTACAGATTTTCTCTAGACAGATTTGATAATGTATAACATTGCAATTTACCTGATTAATTCAACTGAAGGGTAATGCTATTCCTCTTGATACTTTCTCAGGGCATATTTTATAGTCTGCTTGATTGCAATAATTAATTGTTAAATATGTCCAGCTCTGTATAATTTCATTTAATTGTGTGTACTTTTAATGCGATTGTGTCTTGTTTTGACTTCCATTATACAAGTATAATGATATATATAAGCAATGGACAGTATAGGTCATTAGGGTAGTATTTATGTTACTTTTATGTGTTCCATATGTGTGTGTGTGTGTGTGTGTGTGTGTGTGTGTGTGTGTGTGTGTGTGTAAAACAGTGTATATTATATCCCATTGGTCATTGCTTGTCAGAATTTGGGTATCTTTTACAAGTATGATTTAATAGGTACAGCTTTTGGCAGATACTGATACTGATGCAATCATTTTTACATGCTAGTTAATCTTGTAGTAGTCTCAGATGACTGATGTTGGGGGAAAAAATTAAGGCATTCCAGAAAACTAGAAAAATATTAAATATTTTATTGATAGATGCATTTCATGTGGATCATTATTCAGAGTGGAAGGGGTTGAAATTAATTATTATGATTAAAGGTCGTAAGATTAAAATGAAATGTCATAGCTCCACAAAAGCAGCAATCTTTAAAGCCAGTTCCGGTCGTGCACAGTTAAACATTTTGTTATTTGTTTGTGGGTGTCACTGATTTTCAATTGATTTTTGTACACAGCGCATGGGATTGATCTTGTATTACTGATTCGAGCAGTCACTTCCATCTTTGTTGTTCAGAGACAAGAGTAATGTGTTTCATGATCTCATAACAAATAGAGTGCATGCTAATAACAATTAATTTAACATGGTGCGGTGCCTGCAGAGAGCCTGTCATGGAAACTACAATATATTTATTTGTTAACTTCAATCAGTATAATAAAAAAAGTAGTTTAGCCAGTGATCAGTTTTAAAACTAGCATAACTTACCTGATGGCACAACACAAATGAACTTGTGTGACCTCTAGTTTGACCTTTGTTTTTTGAAACATGAAATTGTCACAGATTGGATCACAACTTCAAACTTGATTTTTTAAAAAAATCTATTTTTGAATTTATGTCTGTGCAGTCCTCTATTGAAAACTACAAATTACTCAAATTAACTAGCCAATTTTAACGCAGCAAACAAGGCAGATGATGTGGTTGTTTTAAGACATGGTTGTTTCAGTCTCTACCAGAGCGGTCTTGTACCCTCCTCCCTTCGTGACGTTCCAGATTTGTTTCACATTATCTTATTATGACTCCATAGAAGACATAAATACATTGCGTTGAATGAATATAAGAAAGTGTTTTGAGCTGAACTTATTTTCATTTATCCATTATTACGATTATTGGAACTAGATTGAGGGCAGCCCTCATTTTTATTGATGCCAAATCAACAATTACTGTATAAAAAAACTAATAAAATATTAAACATTTCATGATAATACATTAAAGATAAAAATACTAAAACAAAAATCACAGCAGAAATAGGAAAAAAACTTTAAAGTAAAAATGAAGGTGGCAGAGGTTCATATTCACAGTTGGAGTTTTGCATGCATGAAGTCTGCAGATTTTCTCTTTGCTTGTGTGGGTTTCCTCCACGTATTCTGGTTTTCTCAACCAGTCCAAAGATATGCACATTACATGAACTGATTACTCTCATTTGCCCTAAATGCAAATAAGATTGTAAAGAATTGCTTCTGTCAGTGTTACTCCTGTAGTAAACTGGAGATTTATTCAAGGTGTACCTCACCTCTTGCCTGAAGTCAAATGGGACTGACTCAAGCGTCCTTCATGACCTTAACATATAAGCGAAATACATATATATATATATATATATATATACAGATTATGCAATAGATGGATAGAAATAGAATGAAAAAATAAAATTTCCATCTAAAATCAATTATAAGCAGGGAAGCTTGCAATCATGAATTGTAATTGCTCACTGGAGAGTATATTATTTATTTTTAGAGTTTGTTGAAGATTATTCCAGGAAGTTCAAGCATTAAAAATGAAAGTCTGACTCTCTAAGTTTTTAGTGTGCACGAGAGACCCTAAGCATAAGTGCAAGCAATTTTGATACGGTCCAAAATTCCAGTCCAGCATCCTAGCAATATAAAGATGTAAGCTCTCCAACAATGGCCTTGTGGATATTAAATAAATCAATGTTTTATTTCACTCATCTGTCAGAGATCACCAAGCCACATGATCACAAAGGGTACAGCAGTGAGGTGTCATATCAGTCATATAAATCTGATGGCAGAATGATAAATCTCGTCCATGTGTTTAATGGTGGATAAGGTGCATTTCTATAAATTACATCACCATAATCCAGAACTGACCAAAAAAAAAAAAAAAAAAAGCACAATCATTTTCATTTGAGAAACAGGGACTCTGGTTCTCTATCTGCAAAAAAAAACTATTTTAATGTAATTTAAAGACAAAATTGTCGATATCTAGAAATTTATATTGAATTGCTATGAGTCGAATACCAAGATATTTATTTTCAGTACAGTAACTCTCTCTATCTCTCAACCTTTTTGAAGTAGATACCTACAAGTTATATTCAATATTTCTTACTCTAGAAAGCAGTATGTACTAGATTGGTTTTATATGAGAATATATTATATTAGAAAAAGGTGTAGGTTCTTGATGACTATTTGTATTGAATCAGTCATACAATCGACAGTAGTGTCATCAGCATAAAGGTGGACTTGATGTACACTCAATGAAGCATCAATATCATTAAAATAAATGATGAAGAGGATCGGGCCCAGAATTGATCCTTGTGGAACATTTCCCATCTTTACTCACTGAAAACGCTCAAACTGATTACAGGCCAAGTTAGAAAGTAATACATTTTATTCTTTCATTCATTATCTCAAATAATCCTGATGAAGGTTGCGGGGAGGCCAGTGCCCATCTCAGCTGACACTGGGTGAGGTAAGAGTACACCCTGGATAACTCATCAGGCCATCACAGGGCAGAAGCATGCTGATGGCTATGCAGCCTACCATTGACAAGTCAGCAATGGGTCTTTTGCAGACTCTTACCATGGATATTGAGAGACATGGTAGTCTTTGATAGCCCAGTTAGCTGCACTGAGGGGGACAGCAGTGACAGCGGTGGTTGAACCATCTACCTTGGGATTGGTAATCCAGCATTTTTCTACCAGGCC
>CM045737.1:23487347-23507347 GCA_024760905.1 Plotosus lineatus | reverse complement strand
TAAGCTGAGCATTCTGGACAATGTATTTGTCGGAAAACCACAAATAAGTAACTATTTCAGACAGTTTATTACATATCACATTGTCAAGATCAGAAACAAATGATGGTTTATTGGTGGTTATATAAATCCCCTAATGTAATTAGAGATTCCTGTGGATGACGCAGGTTTGGCATCTGACCTCCTTAAGCTAAAAAAAAAAGAAAAACCCTGAAAGCAACAGTCATGTGGGAAATACAGTTGGACATTGTGATCCAGTGTACTCACTGAAACTTCAAAACAAATACCCGACAAGAGAAAACCTTACTAATCGAGGGAGCGAGTTAGAATCGATTGGCAAAAAACGTTAAAAGAATTTTAGACATTCTTTTTAACATGTTGAACTAAATTAGCATACAATTACTTGTGTTTTTTAAACTTGTACTGATTTTATCATTTTAAAGGTCTCCAACAAAAATAATGTGAAGATGAGTGGTGGCTTATTGGTTAAGGCAATGAGTTACTGACCCAAAGGTTAGTGGTTTAATTTCTACTATCACCACTGCTGGGCCCTTGAGCACGGCCCCTTACCCTCAATTGTTCAGTTGTCTAAAAATGTTAATTGTAAGTTGCGCTCGATAAGAGGGTCTGCCAAATGCTGTAAATATGAAGAAAATAACGGTCCCAAACTGAATTTTATGTCTGAATTAATACAAAAAATGCTAAATTACATCAAACCCAGAAATGGCTTAGAAAATGAATGTATTAATGAATAATAATAATAATAATAAGATGGCCTGGCGAGCTGTCCAGGGCATACTCCGCCATTGCCTGGAGTCAGCCGAGATGGGCGCCAGGCTCCCCATGACCCTAATTAGGATTAAGCGGTTCAAAAAATGAAAAAATGAATGAATTAATAATAATAATCATAATAATAATGACGACAATAATAAGTGTGATACAGTGACATGGTGATTGTCACATTTAATTAGCTGTTCCAAATTGCCCTTAGGTGAAAGTGTTAATAGGAATGTTTGTGTGTGTTTACCTGAAATGGGCTGGCAAGCCGCTCAGAGTGTACCCCTCTTTTGAAGAGAATTGGCTGAGATCTGGGCCAGCCCCTCTGTGACCCGAGAGGGATTAAGCAATTTGGCAAGTAAGCCAACAAATTAAAGAAATAATTATTAAAAAAATCCAACAATAGCAACAATAAGAAGAATTTTATGGCATCATTTTGTGTTCTATCATTTATTTAAAAAATATTTGCTCAATAAAATATACACATTCCACGAAACAATGTTTGGCAATTACAAAAAAGGCCATTCTTCTGTTAACAAGTATTCTCATGTTAGAATACATCAGAACTGGTTTTCTGGACTAAATCCTTTTAAAAACCGAACTTCATGATAACATCAGAATACATTAAAACAGTCTAACGACCACACACACACACACACACACACACACTCAAAAAAAAAGGAATCATTAATATCATTAATATTATCAAATGAAATGAGAAAACAGTTTTACATAAAACACTGGCTCAACATCAAAACTATTAAAGGCAAAACAATGATTGTGTTGTTTGCATCACTGAACAACACACATGCTCGCTCTCTCTCTCTCTCTCTCTCTCTCTCTCTCTCCCTGTAACTCACTCACGCACACGTAAAACTCTTCCAAAGTTGCACATTTAAGAACAGAAGTTAACATGTGTAGATTTGCTTTCAGTTCATAGCAGCTTCCAGGACACTCACATTCTTGGTTCTTCATGGCACACACAGTGTTTGGCATGTATTTATATTCTAGTATGGACTGTATGTATGTATGTATGCATGTACTGTATATATGTGTGTAAGTAGGTTTGTATGTATGTAGTCATACATACATACATACATACATACATACATACATGCATGTATGTACTTTTGTATGTATGTATGTATGTAGGCATACATGTATGTATGCAGGCCTGTCTGTATGTATGTATGTATGTAGTCATGTATGTATGTAGTCATGCATGTATGTATGTATGTATGTATATGTGTATATATGCAGGTTTGTATGTATGTATGTATGTATGTAGGCATACCTGTATGTATGTATGTATGTGTGTATGTATGTATGTGTGTGTGTGTATGTATGTATACCTGTATGTATGTGTGTGTGTATGTGTGTGTGTATGTATGTATACCTGTATGTAGTGTGTATGTATATTTGTATGTGTGTGTATGTATACCTGTATGTAGTGTGTATGTGTGTATTATGTGTGTATGTATGTATGTATGTATGTATACCTGTATGTAGTGTGTATGTGTATGTGTGTATTATGTGTGTATGTATGTATGTATGTGTGTATGTATACCTGTATGTATGTGTGTATGTATGTATGTATGTGTGTATGTGTATGTGTGTATGTATGTAGGCATACATGTATTTGTTTTTAACATCTACACATGAACCACTACTTGTTTGGAGTCTTCAAGTTCTTGGCGGTACTGCTGGAGCCAGTTCCTCAGTTCAGAAATGCGGTAGCCCTCGGGTCCCCGACCTCCCTGATAAACCACCTTCTCATCTTTGACTACGTATAAGCGCTCGAAGTAGGCGCCATACGCTATATTGGACGAGTTGTCCATGGTGTCCACGACCACAACGCTGCCAGGTACCGCGTCGTTCATGAACGTCGCGGCTCGGAGCCGGTCCTTTATACAGCGGTGGCGCGCGATCTGGTACGGGGCGTCTGTGCTCACCCAGCCGTCGGACGGATGCGCCTCCTCGATGTATATGAGCAGCGAGTCGGCGATGTCGGCGTACTGGTCAGCGACGCGCCGGAACGCGGCCAAACGCTTCATGAACGGCGGTCACGAGCAGCTGCCGAAGTTCAGGATGAGCGGTCTCGCGCCGCGGGCGTAGTCCAATATGCGCGCGCGCTTCCGCTCGCCGAGCGGCACTACCTCGGTGTTGGGTGCCGTCAGCCCCAGGTGCGCCTCCTTGGAGAAGTCCAACTTCTGGCTGTACCACACGGCGCGCAGTGACTCCAGCGTGAACATCCGGTTCGAGTCTGACACGGTCATCGGCGGGTCGTCGGGACTCGAGCCTTCGCGTTCGCTCATCTTCAACAGCACCTTCCTCCGGATGCACACGAAGTCGAGGAGCCAGAGCAGCACGGCGGCCAACAGGAAACGCGGCAGCAGCATCCCGGAGCGCAGCACGTTTTTGAGCGCGTTCACAAAGTCCTGCACCTCCGGCATCCTCCGAGCGCGTGCGCACACCCAACTATCACCTCTCTCCATCTGTCTGACTGCCTTCAGCCTCCTGTGCCGAGTTCCCCGCTTTTATAGGACTTGTAAGGATTTGAATATGAGGGGGGAAAGAAAGGAAAAAAAAAAAAAAAATGCTCCACGCCTCCACGCCCGTGCCGCCTCCTCACATCGAGGGGATTACCTCCGGCACCTCGGGCGCGCGTGGATCACAGAAAGAGGACAAACCAGAGCGCGGGGGACACGACACCAGGGATGCCTTCATTCATTCATCCATCCATCTTATTAATGCCGAACCACGACGTTCCCTAATTAGTGGACATTTCAGACGTGAATTTTATTCCTTACCCTCCACCCACGACGCCTTGATCACATTCGTATGTCAAATCAACGAGTTGCACCGGAAAGCAGTAGCGACGGTTCACGGTGCACTGAAGGCTGTACTGAAGGTTGAACACATCACACAGAAGCTTATGAAAGCAGAGCATGTGGAGATGGGGGAGGAATTAAAGCTCCCAGTGGGTCATTCAAGTTTGATCTCAGGCTGGATGAACTTCTTAAAAGAAAAACTCCTGGAAAATCATTGAGCCTATTCAGTCAGTCAACCAAACAAGACGCACTGTACTGACCAAAACAATTGGGCTACATCATGTTTTTTTTTTTTTTTGCAAAATCCCTCCAGATCTTTTGGGTATACGTACTGTAAGCTGATTTATCCTGACCCATGCCTGGAAATGTCCCACCAGACGGCGCTAGCGCTCCCCAAATGAGCTCCGGAGGAGCGAGGGAGACGGACAAGAAACACGAGTTTCATAAAGATCACTCACAGTATCATCCTTTATTGATGCTTTTATCTATTCATTTTATACAGCTGGAGTATCATAACAACCTTAATGTGGCACCACACACACACCTCAGGACAATCTGGAACTGCCATTTGTCCTACTGTGCATGTTTTTGAACTGTGTTAGGAAATGTGAGCACAGGGAGACCCTGGAAAGTCCACAAAGAAATGCACAAGCCCAGGACTCAAATCCAGGTCCTCAATGTTGTGAGCAGGCCAACTGCTAGCTCACTCGCTCTCAAACAATTCTTTCTTCTTTATATATTTCTTCAATTCTCTCTCACACACCCACATTATATATACAGTGTATGTGTGCACATATATATATATATATATATATATATATATATATATATATATATATATGGGGCAGTGGTGGGTGGCCTGGTGGTAAAGGGTGCTGGATCGCTGATCCTAAGGTTGGGGGTTTGAGTCCCACTCTCCACAAGGCTGTCACTGTCCCCCCCAGTGCAGCCAACTGGGCTATCAAAGGCCGGCCATGTCTCTCACTATCTATAGTGAGAGGGATGTAAAAGAACCATTGCTGACTTTTGTAAAGGGTAGGCTGCAAAGTCATCAGCGTTTTTCTGTCCCTTGTGAAAGGATTGTGTCAGGAAGGGCATCCAATGTAAAAACCTACAACAAATCAAACATGTGAATCAGATGATTCGCTGTGGCGACCCCTGAAAAAAGGGAATAGCTGAAAGGAAAAGAAGATACCGTATACGGTATACAGACACTCCCCAACTTGTGTTCATCCGTTTTATGTTTTTTCGATTTTATGGGGGGGGTTTCTTCTAAAAAAAAAGTCAAATTTTGAGTTTAGACGTACCTACGTTGTACGCTGATGTAATGACGCTGCATTCATTGTTTACAAACGACAGACTGAACATACCCCTCCTTCTTCCCAGTTCAGTTATATATCTCAGTTGTATTGCGAGTGACCCTTGTGTTAAGATGTCGTCTCTGTGATATTTGTGTTTACACTGTTTTGCGGACTTTTGTAACCCTAAGCAAATCTGGTTGGTCAGAACCGTAAGCTTACTAGCATGGGTGCAAGTCTTATACACAGAGATGAATTAACTATCTGCTCGGATCTGTGCAATCTACTATTCATACTCAGTTAAGCAAAGAGAGTTGTAAAATGAATGAAAACCCGAATCCAGAAAAGAAAGAACTCTCCGCTCTGTTGGTGATTCACATCAGTGCAGGCGGAGTTGTAAATGAGTTCAACGGCACCCTTGCTCACTTGAAAGACCGGAAGTCCATATAATGCACAGCAAGTACACTACTTTCAGTGTTGAGCGCCTCACATATTGTAAGCATTGATTGGCTGTTTTAAACTTCATGTAAAGTCCCTCTGCTCAGCTTCATGTTGTGTGACTCGACTCAGCTTGATGTAAAGTGACCATCCGTCAACCATCGGAACCATTTACAAGCAGAAAGATTGCATCATAGAGAATGTTAAAGGTTGTATTTGATATTTGATGAGTGAATTTGATTAAAATTTATCTATTTGAAATTATTTTGCTTGAATTTCATTTATTTGAAATTAATGTTGATATTATTTGATATATTTGACATTATTTTACAATGTTGTGTTTAGAATAATTGATTTAGGGGTGTTTTATGCGATACGGTAATGGTATTTATGGATGTATAGTACAGTATGAGTGTCACACGTCACTGTAACAACTTACCTTAACAGTATGCCCTTGACTATTCACGGTTTTGCATCCACAGTTTGAGTATTCGCTGACTGCCAAGCAACCGGCACGTATTTCAAATTCAACCAATGGCTGTCCTCCTTTCTCCTGATTGGTTGAGCTGATGTCCTGCCCCTTTTCCTCATTCACGCACAAGTTGTTAATGAGCCTCTTTTTTGTGTGTTTTAATTACCAGTTAAGCTCTATGATACCACTCAGTCGCATAGCATTCTCCTGAGAAATGACGATTTTCTCTGAACTGTAGTATTAAAATCTTTTTCAATGATTATTCCAGTGCAGTACCTAAGTTCATGTTTATGTGTGAGATTCTATGTTGTGTAGCATGTTTAACAAACGATCCCAAAAGGATAAACTTTATTACAGTACTCTTCATGTCCTTTTACATTGAAGTTGGAGTGACGTTTCCAAGATGGCGCTGCCCGGAGGGTGACGTCACGGAGTTCTCAGAGTCAAATTGTTTCTTTGTTCATTTTAATTTGTTTTGTATGTTCATGTTTTGCACTATGCTTGTCTACGACCGGTCGACTCTACTACAGCTATAAGATCGGAGTATCTTCAGGGGTGTATAACTAAGCAGAGCTAACATGCTATTAGCAGAGCTAACATGCTACGGTAGGCAGCTCAATGCGAGCCGCATTCATTTCCAGCTGGCAATAAGCCCAGGCGGGAAGGGGCCGAACGACGACTCCGGTGCTTGGGATTGCAAGGGATGTAGGCCGCGTAGCTGGCTGGTATTATCGCCTTATCGGGTGTACTCTCCTCGAGCCATGTTTCACAGAAACACAGTCTTGTAGATCCCTCTGCGCTGCAGTCGGCGCATGAAGCTCATCCATCTTGTTTCGCAGGGACTCAACATTTTCAAGCAGTACGTATGGCCGGAAGTGCTAAACAAGCACCGGAGAATCTGAGAACTCTGCCTGGGCTTATTGTTAGCATTGAGCTCCCATAGCATAGCATAGCATAGCAGCTCACGATAGACGTTGTTGCGTGCTTAGTTGCCTGAAGCAGAAGCTGCTCATAGCTGTAGTAGGGTAGACCGATCGTAGACGAGCATAGTGCAAAACATGAACAAACAAATAAAACAAATTAAAATGAACAAAAACAATTTGACTCCGAGAACTCCGCGACGTTGCCCTCTAGGCAGCGCCATCTTGGAGACGTCACTCCAAGACATCACTCCAAGTTCAATGTAAAAGGACATGAAGTGTAATAAAGTTTATCCTTTTGGTATCATTTATTAAACATGCTACGGAACATAAAATCTCACGCACAAACATTCTCAGAATTAACTTAGGTACTGCACTGGAATAATAATTGAAAAAGACTTTAAACCGTGTGCTTTACAACAGTATATGCTGTATAATGTTTATATTTAATCATCAATAAAAAATAAGAGTAAAAATTGACAAGTTTTTATTAATCATTACTATATTTTACTACATTAATACTGTATTAATGAGTAAGACTGTCTATAGAATGTGTTTAAGAAGCATATTTTTGTGCATGTAATAGATACATAGTATTTTACTTCCGGCTGCTCATTCGCGCATGTGACGTGTTACATTGGGATTTTACATCCGGATACAGAACTCGCGGATTATCTTGATTCACGGGAGGGCTCAGAACCGAACCCCCACGAATGTCAAGGGCCTACTGTACTTTCAACTTACGTTTGGCCGTCCGGAACCAATTAAAAACTTAAGTCGGGGAGTGTCTGTGTATATATATATATATATATATATATATATATATATATATATACATAGAATACATAGAAGCAACTGACACGTCACTCAAATTCAGCCAATGGCCGTCCTCCTTCCTGCTGATTGGTTGTGATGATGTAACGCCCCTTTTCCTCATTAGTGCACAAGTTGTCAGTTGAGCCTCTTTTTTGTGTGTTTTAGTTACCAGTTAAGCTCTATGATACCACTCAAACGCTGTGCGTCTTCTCTGGCTAAACGATAGAAAACGTTGAATGTCTCTTCTGAAGAAATAAGACTTTCTCCTGAAGAAACGACAGTTTCCTCTGAACTGTTGTATTAGTCTTTTTCAATTATTATTCCAGTACAGTATCAGTAGGCTGCAAAGCCGTCAACGTATTTCTGTCCCTTGTTAAAGGGTTGTGCCAGGAAGGGCATCCGACGTAAAAATCTTAGCCAAATCAAACGTGAGAATCATTCGCTGTAGCGACCCCTGATAAAGGGAATAAGCCAAAAGGAAATCTCATTCCAGTACAGTATCTAAGTTAATGTTTGTTTGTGAGATTTTATGTTCTGTAGCATGTTTATCAAACGATACCAAAAGGATAAACTTTATTACGCTTCGTGTTCTTTTCCATTGAACTTGGAGTGACGTGTCCAAGATGGCGCTGCCTAGAGGGCGACGTTGCGGAGTTCTCAGAGTCAAATGGTTTCTTTGTTCCTTTTAATTTGTTGTTTTGTTTGTTCATGTTTTGCACTATGCTCGTCTATGACCGGTCGACTCCACTACAGCTATGAGATAAAGTTTATCCTTTTGGTATTGTTTGTTAAACATGCTACAGGACATAAAATCTTCCAGCATAAACTTTCTCAGAATTAACTTGGGTACTGTACTGGAATAATAATTGAAAAAGACTTTAATTCGAGTGCTTTACAACAGTATATTCTGTATAATGTTATCATCAATATAAATAAGAGTGAAAATTGAAAAGTTTTTCGTAATCATTACTACATTTTACTACATTAATACTGTATTAATGAGTAAGACGTCTATAGAATGTTTAAGAAGCATATTTTAGCGCATGTAATAGATACATAGTATTTTACTTCCGGCTACTCATTCGCACATGTGACATGGTACATGGGGTTTTACATCCAGGTACAGAACTCGTGGATTATCTCGATTCGCGGTAGGGCATGGAACCGAACCCCCGTGAATGTCGAGGGCCTACTGTGTGTGTATGTATATATATATATATATATATATATATATATATATATATATACACACACACACACATACTAGTCCGTCTCAAAAAATTAGCATATTGTGATGAAGTTCATTATTTTCTGTAATGTAGTGATAAACATTAAACTTTCATATATTTTAGATTCATTGCACACCAACTGAAATATTTCAGGTCTTTTATTGTTTTAATACTGATGATTTTGGCATACAGCTCATGAAAACCCAAAATTCCTATCTCAAAAAATTAGCATATAATGTTCAGGTAGTCTAAACGAGCTATTAAGCTAATCATCTGAATCAACCAATTAACTGTAAACACCTGCAAAAGATTCCTGAGGCTTTTAAAAACTCCCAGCCTGGTTCATTACTCAAAACCGCAATCATGGGTAAGACTGCCGACCTGACTGCTGTCCAGAAGGCCATCATTGACACCCTCAAGCAAGAGGGTAAGACACAGAAAGAAATCTCTGAGCGAATAGGCTGTTCCCAGAGTGCTGTATCAAGGCACCTCAGTGGGACGTCTGTGGGAAGGAAAAACGTGTGACAGAAAACGCTGCACAACCAGAAGAGGTGACCGGACCCTGAGGAAGATTGTGGAGAAGGGCCGATTCCAGACCTTGGGGGACCTGTGGAAGCAGTGGACTGGGCTACAGGTGCCATATTCCCCAGGTCAAGCCACTTTTGAACCAGAAACAGCGGCAGAAGCGGCTGACCTGGGCTACAGAGAAGCAGCACTGGACTGTTGCTCAGTGGTCCAAAGTACTTTTTTCGGATGAAAGCAAATTTTGCATGTCATTCGGAAATCAAGGTGCCAGAGTCTGGAGGAAGACTGGGGAGAAGGAAATGCCAAAATGCCTGAAGTCCAGTGTCAAGTACCCACAGTCAGTGATGGTCTGGGATGCCATGTCAGCTGCTGGTGTTGGTCCACTGTGTTTTATCAAGGGCAGGGTCAATGCAGTTCGCTATCAGGAGATTTTGGAGCACTTCATGCTTCCATCTGCTGAAAAGCTTTATGGAGATGATGATTTCATTCTTCAGCACGACCTGGCACCTGCTCACAGTGCCAAAACCACTGCTAAATGGTTTACTGACCATGGTATTACTGTGCTCAATTGGCCTGCCAACTCTCCTGAGCTGAAGCCCATAGAGAATCTGTGGGATATTGTGAAGAGAAAGTTGAGAGACACCAGACCCAACACTGTGGATGAGCTTAAGGCCGCTATCGAAGCATCCTGGGCCTCCGTAACACCTCAGCAGTGCCACAGGCTGATTGCCTCCATGCCACGCCGCATTGAAGCAGTCATTTCTGCAAAAGGATTCCCAGCCAAGTATTGAGTGCATAACTGAACATAATTATTTGAAGGTTGACCTTTTTGTATTAAAAACACTTTTTTTTTTTTATTGGTCGTATGAAATATGCTAATTTTTTGAGATAGGGATTTTTGGTTTTTCTTTACTTTTTTGCCAGAATTATCAATATTAAAACAATAAAAGGCTTGAACTACTTCAGTTGTGTGTAATGAACCTAAAATATATGAAAGTGTAATGTTTATCAGCACACTACAGAAAATAATGAACTTCATCACAATATGCTAATTTTTTGAGAAGGACTAGTGTATATATATATATATATATATATATATATATATATATATATATATATATATATATATTTCTCATAAGGAAAACAAATATCCCAGGTCAGCAAAATACAGAACATTGTTTCTGCATAACTCTGTGGTTTACCAATTCCATTAATCTAAGCTATGATATGAGTCGATGAACTTCTGCTGCGACCCAATGCCAAGCATTAGGATACCTCTCTCTGTGCTGTCTTATCTGCTTTTCTTATTCAATTTCTCATTCTGTGATATTCTAAATTGTGTGAATTATTCATTAATTTTCTAAGCCATTTAATCCTAATTTGAGTACACCCTGGACAGCTTGGAAGGCCACTGCAGGTCAGTGTACACCCATTCTCCTCAACCATTAACACTCACACCCACAGGAGATTTGGAGAAACCAATTTAGCCTACTGTGCATGTTTTTGGACTGCTGGAGGAAACAAGCTGGAGAAAACCCATGCAAGAATGAGGAGAACATGCAAAGTCCACAAAGAAATACCCGAGCTGGGAATTGAACCCGGCTTTGAGATGAGACCCACGTGCTAAACACTATGCCCAGTGCTGCCTCCAGGAAATTAGTTAATTTTATTTTAGACTGTTTATTTATTCTTGACTGTGGTGTTTTGGTCATTCATTTTGTTATTTTTCAGCTGTTAATAACTATAAGAACAAAACATTTGAATGGGTATATTGGATGATTTTTGTATTGTTGCCATAACATCCAATTAACCAAGAAAATTTCCTGCCTGGTGGTAAGGTGCTAGATTACTGATCCCATGGTCTGGGTTTCAAGTCTCACTATGAGAAGGTTGCCACTGCTGATCCCCCAGTGCCCATGTCTCTCACTGTCTGTGGTCGGAGGCATATAAAAGAACCATTGCTGACTTTGGTCAAGAGTAGGCTGTAAAGCCATCAGCATGTTTCTTCCATGTGGTGGTCTGGTAAACTGTCCAGAGTGTACTCTGTCCTCACACAAAATCGGCTGAGATAGGCGCCAGCTTCCCTGCGACCCGAATTAGGATTAAGTGGTTCAGATAATGAAGGAGTTTTATACCCAAAATGTACTGTAAAATACACTTCAATTCTGTTACCTCCAATAAAGTCTGCAAAGAGTTTGGCATTTACAGGTCACACAAAGACAGCTAACTAAGAGTGGGGGAAAACAGTCCAGATCCAGCTTCAGCAACAGTTATCTTAGTACACAGAAATTGAGTAGAGCACACTTTTCGAGGATCTTTTTGCTCAAGCTCACTTCTGAGTTATGTTTTGGCTGTTATTTGCACCTATAGGCATCTTGTGATTCAAAAATATCCATACAGCATTCACCGTCAGTTTACTAAGCTTGTTACTAAGCAACCTTTATCTATGCCCACTTTGGATTATACTGTTATCAAGGTCAGAGTTTAACACTGCAGGATTTTTTTGTCTGCAACTATCCATGCTGAGTGAGCAGATGGTATGTAGATAGTTGGATTATTAGGTATTAGATTATATTTATACTGTATATATTGTAAAATACATTTAAATAATTTAATGTATGATATATAATATCTTCATTGTCAACTGTTGCAAGAACAATGAAAATCAGTTTACCAGCTCTTTGTTTAGCAGCAATTAGAAAAAAGTGCTCAAAAGACAACAAAGGGATTATACTAACTATACATGTGCATATACCTACATACACACACACTTTATATATATACACACATACACACACAATTATATGTAAGCATATGAACATATACAAATATACATCTATTTTACATACTCACATTTACAGACATAATATATCAGATCACATTGATCAGAAAGACAATAAATACTAATGTTGTACTTGACAATAGGTTAGATAAAAAAAACAAAAAAAACAAAACAAAACAAAAAAACATTTATGGTTTCTCATCAGCACCCGCAACCGAAAGTTGTCACTGCATCTACCTAAAAAGACAATGTGTTGAAAAACCATCCTCAAAACATTCCTTAGACAACATTAAGACAGAACACAATTTTATCTTAAATTCTGTGATTAAAATTCTGATATTGGTTTAGTTTTGCCTGAAAGAATTAGAAATATATATTTTTAAAGATTTTTGGAATGGCAAGCTGCTGTTCTATAGACAGTTGTTGAGAGTTTCATTCAAATTAAATGTACATGTATATACTGTATACATGTACATGCATACACACACACACATATATATATACATACACACACATACAGAAGATTCTTCTGTAATCACCTGAAGAGAGAGGACGGTTTCACCACCCCTCGAAACAGATCTGTATTGAAAAATGAAGTTTCAATAGAAAGACTTTGTCCTGTCCTTTTATTTTTACTTATATTTGCTCTACGAAAAAGTATTGAGCACTCTCTTACAGAAGGATCTACTCAGAAAATTATATATATATATATATATATATATATATATATATATATATATATACACACACACACACATACATACATACATACACACACACGGGGGGGGGGGGTGATGGGGTGTCAGGGAGAGGTAGTACCTTTAGTGGGGGGCACGCCATGTCCTTTTCAAGACAGCTTGTCTGCCACTGGTCCTCACCTGTGACCCATCTCTCACCTGTGGCTCTTTGAAGCTGTAGCATGCAACAGCGGCCACCACCTGGGCAATGGCTTTGGTGAGCCGGCTCAACTGGTTGAGGGTAGTCAGTCGGGTTTGAAACCCTCGGACGAGTTTAGGAACGGGCAGTGTCAGCCTACTGCATGTGAAGACTGACTCCTGGTGGAACAAGCGGAAGAGATGATTTAGTTATTCAATGGTTGTGAAGACGGTGGCATCACGCATTCGTGGAGTGCCCTAGAGCATGGAAGTGGCATCTTAAGAAGTCCCGTCAGCCACTGCAGTCTGGCAGTCTCTTGTTGTAATGGTTCTCCGTGCCACTATATTAAGACTTCCCAGACCGAGAGAGTGGGATTGTCCCCGTGCAACGATCTTCCCACTATAAAATTTTCACGCACAGGTCCGGAAACTACAAGGACTCAGTCAAAAAAAATCTCCAGTGGTGTGAACTCAAACCAAAGGAATTGGAGAAGTTTGCCAGTGATCGATCAAGCTGGCGAGCCACCATCCATAAAGCTACTGTCACTTTAGAGGGTGTGATATGGGGTAGTCTTGGGAGCCTTGGAACGAATCAGGCATTTTACATGTAAAATGCGCCTCTATTTATGAAACCTCCGCGTTACGAAAAAGGCTCTGGAATGGATTAATTTCGTGATTAGGGGGCCGACTGTATATATAAGACTGCTGATCTCGGGTGTATTGTGAAGCAGAAAATTGAAACAAACAAATACTTCTAAAAGTTTAGTTATTTATTCTTATTTTATTTTAAAAACCTGTTTAAAAAATTGCCAGAAGTCACCTCAAGTTGCTAGATTCAGTTACTTTTCCTACTTTCCTACGTTTAACTTTAAAAGTATTTTGGGCTTCGATATTCACATTATTTCTTTTTAAAAATGTCAGCAACAGCAACATACTTGAGCCTTATTTAGTTTAGGATTAGGTTGAAATATTCTGATACAAAGCCAGGAATTTTTTTATCTGGCCTTTAAAGTGGAAATTGTTACATTTTTAGTGAAATTTCTACAGAGGTGTACAGAGTTCCCGTTGTACTAACCGTAATACTTGTGTTTAAAATGCATATTTTGTTAACGAATCCAAATTTTGGCAGTGATGGCCTGGTGGTAAAGGGCACTGGATTGCTGATTCTAAGGTTGGGGGTTCGAGTCCCACTCTCCACAAGGTTGTCACTGTCCCCCCCCCAGTGCAGCCAACTGGGTTATCAAAGACCGGCCATGTCTTTCACTGTATATAGTGCGAGGCATGTAAAAGAACCATTGCTGACTTTTGACAAGAGTAGGCTGCAAAGCCAACAGTGTGTTTCTTCCCTTGCTAAAGGGTTGAGTCAGGAAGGGAATCCAATGTAAAAACCTATGCCAAATGAAACATGCAAATCAGATGATTCGCTGTGGCGATCCCTGAAAAAAAAGGAAGAAGTTAGCTAATCCAGGTTTTTCGTGCTATAATTAATAATTAGAAAACCATTTTGCAATTATGTTAGCACAGCTGTAAACTGTTGTGCTGATTAAAGAAACAATAAAATTGCAAACTTGGGCAATTTGAATATCTAGAGAATCTGCAATTATGGGTTTTGTTACAGACTCAAACTGGCCAGGAAATTAAAAAAGAAATAGAAACTTCTTCTGAAATCCACGAGGTTATAATTATTCTGAGACATGAAAGATATTCTATATGAAAACCAGGAAAGTGAAGATTGTACACTATGTTATGTAGTACTTCATTCACAAAACACCACAAATTGATTTTAATCAGGATAAAGAGAATAGTCCCAGCTGCGCACAACTGAGCAAGAGGACAAGTCCATCAGAGTATCAAGTTTAAAATTCAGTCCTCACATGGAAACTTCCTGACATATTACCCATAAAACACCAGTCTCAACTTCAGCAGTGATAATTTGAGCCCTGCAGTTGCAAAGAAAAGCTTAGACAATGACAAGTTGAAGAAAATGCTATAGAAAAATCTATCTAAGTTTAAGAAGTTTGAGTCCAAAGAAACATTTGTAAAACAAAAAAGGAAAATATACTGAAGAGTATTTGATGTCATCTGTCAAATATGGTGGGGGGAAATGGTCTTGGGAGCTTTGGTGGTGGTAAACTGGGATCTTGAACAAGGAAGGTTATTACTTAATTTTGCAACTCTATGCCATACACTGTGGATGACACTTGATTGCAGCCACTTTCCTCTACAACAGAACAATGATCAAAACCCTCCAAACTATGCAGAAACTATTTAAATAAAAAGCATTCAGCTGGTATTCGGTTATTAATGGAGTGGATACTGCAGTCACCAGATCTCAACCTGATAGAGCAGCTTGACTCTCTTGACATCATAGTCTTTGACCTGACAAGATCAGCATTGGGACACAGCTGCTTGGAGCATGGGAATGGAGTCTCCAACACCCATGCAAAGTCTTCTTTTGCCAACATTGTCATTAGGGTCTGCTGCTTATCAATTCCAGACAGTTCTTCAACCCTCTTTCAGTTCCTCCGCTTGTCAAACATCGCATTGCATTTGCGCTGTGATTTTCAGATAATAGATGTTTTAGAAATCCTCACAGGGTTCTGATTGGATCATTTGCTGAAGCTTAGTGTTTGAGATTTTGAAAGCCGAGTCCAAGTTGTTGATGACGAGAGATGAAGAGTCGGTATCCTTTGTAGGATGGATTATGGGCAGTATATTCCTCCTTGCACAGCCCTAGCTATCATTTTTCTTAAAAACTCATTCCATACAGCATTGAGCTTCTGAAATTCAGTACTTGATAGTTCCCATGTCTGCACACTATAAAATAACCAAGACCGCACACGCCATTAAGATTTTCATGCGGGTTTTGAAGTGGATTTCGCGGTCAGTAAGCACGTTTCAGCTCATTCCAGTGTTCAAAGGCTCATGCTATCCTGTGGTGCATGACTTCCTGGGTTGGTTATAAAATGGCCAAGATAACGGAACTGCTTCAACATTTTTTTATTTCTACATTGTTCACCATTATTATACTTGTTCTAGATTTGATATTCTCATCAGAATTAAATTCCACTGTCATATAACATCTCTAGACCAAATATTTAGAAAGTGTTGTCATAAAACTTCATAAAACTCTGATTTTCTCGGAAGACATTACAGTGTCATCATCGTAGATGAACTGTAATAATCTGGTCACATCTTAGGAAGTCCTAGTACAAAGTTCTCGGGGGCATTTCATTCAGTATAACAATCTTAATATGTGCCTCTGCCTCAGGGAGTTGGCTACTGATCTCATGATTGTCACATCTCATGAAAAAAAATGAACATACACATTGGACTCTCAAGTGCACCTTGATAAACTATATAATTGTTTAAGCAACGATTGGCAACCTTTATGTAGGCTACTGTGCCAGTGTACAGGGCTTTGAGGATGGAGAACCGCTCATGGAACTAAATATGTATTTCTGTAACAGAATGTAGCACATCAAGTTGGATCCAGTCAAATACTGCCTTGAGCACAATGAAACACACAAAGACTGGGTTTCAGTCTTTCTCTAGTAAATGCCACACAATGCTGATTGCATCAAAGGTGGATCAATGACTTTTGAATCCAAACTGTGTAGGCAATAGAATGCTCTGGGAAACTGGCTATAACAACCATAAATGATATATATCTATATATAGGGGCAGTGGTGGCTCAGTGTTAGGGTGCTAGATTACCGATCCCATGTTCGGGGTTCAAGCCCCACAATCAATGGGTTGTCACTGCTGTCCCCCCAGTGCAATGCAACTGGATTATCAAAGACTCCCATATCTCTCACAGTCTATTGTGAGAAGCATGTAAAAGAACCATTGCTGACTTTTGTCAAGAGTAGGCTGCATGGTGATAAGTTTTTATGCCGGATGCCCTTCCTGACACAACCCTTTAGCAAGGGACAGAAACACGCTCATGGCTTGAGAGGAACCAGGAGTTTAAACACGGGACATAATGATATTGATGATGTACTGATGATTATGGAGAGAGAGAGAGAGAGAGAGCAAGAGAGAGAGAGAGGTGAAAAATTTTCTAAGTGTTTAATTTCATGTCCCCTACTAGTATGAATTTTCCACCTGTGAGCCGGTAATGTGTGTGCGCTGCTCTCAGAGGTCAGCACGACTTGCACAGTTACAGCGCACCTCCAGATCCTACACAGATAACTTCATTATCCAGGGACCGGGACCGGTGGGTTAAATGGTGTGCCTTGGCGAAGTTGAGTGGTTTGGATGTGCAGGATGATGCTTACCGCGGTGTCATGGGAGGAATGGTGTCATTAACAATGATTTGTGATGGTCATGATTTAACACCATAAAAACTTGAAAGCTTCAGGCGTGTGGGCAGCAGGTTGAGTCGAGTCGGGTCAACGTGGGGCTGAGTGAGACCCAAACCATGAATCATATTGGGAAATGATTTACAAATAATCCACCAATCAAACAGAATTATCTAAGAAGCATTACACACACTTCGGGTAACTAAATAAATAAATCAGATTATCTTCATGAAGTTTGATTATAGTTCTTCTGTGCTCCTTCCAAAAGCAACCAGAAGCTGATCAGTTCAATTGTCCAGTTGTAGTGTCGCCTGTTTGTGTGTGTGTGAGTGTGAGAGAGAATGAGAGCGAGAGCAAGAGGATATGCTTTCAATTAGACTGAGCTCAAGAACATCATTACACCGCGTGGTCAGTTATGTAAAGGATAGAAGAACACAATAACTGGCGCTGCACAGTGGCAACAGGTGCCACGAGCACAAAAACCAAATTTCATGTATGTAATGTACTTTGACAATAAAGACGTTATCATTAACTGAACACTCCCCAGTGTGCTTTGAGCATAATATTCAGTATGAATAAAGTGCAATATAAATCTACTACATAACATAATAGCTCAGAGACACACACACACACACACACACACACACACACACACACACACACACACACACATATACATCACATATACACATACATATACTAATATATACACATACATACATACATATAAACACTAAACACACATACATATACACACACACATATATAGTGTGTGTATATTTATATATTTATATATGTATTATATATACGGTCGGCCAAGAAAGAGCATCACAGATGCAATGTTTGCCTTGAGGATGTTAATAGAGAAGTACAGAGAAGGTCAGAAGGAGCTGCATTTTGCCTTTGTCGATCTGGAGAAAGCATATGACAGGGTGCCGAGAGAGGAACTGTGGTATTGCATGAGGAAGTCTGGAGTGGCAGAGAAGTAAAGTATGTTAGAGTGGTGCAGGACATGTATGAGAGACAGTGGTGAGGTGTGTTGTCGGTGTGACACAAGAGTTCAAGGTGGAGGTAGGACTGCATCAAGGGTCAGCTCTGAGCCCCTTCTTGTTTGCAATTGGTGATGGACAGGCTGGCAGACGAGGTTAGACAAGATTCCCCATGGACTATGATATTTGCAGATGACATTGTGATCTGTAGTGAGAGCAGAGAACAAGTGAAGGAAAATCTAGAGAGGTGGAGGTATGCCCTGGAAAGGAGGGGAATGAAGGTTAGCCTCAGTAAGACAGAATACATGTGTATGAATGACAAGAACCACCAAGAGGAACGGTGAGGTTACAGGGAGCAGAGATAAGGAAGGTGGAGGATTTAAAAAAAATCCAGAGCAGTGGAGAGTGTGGAAAAGCGTGTGCAGGCAGGCTGGCATGGTTGGAGAAAAGTGTCTGGTGTGATGTGTGATAGAAGGGTATTGGCAAAAATGAAAGGAAAAGTGTACAAGACGGTGTTGAGGCCAGTGATGTTGTATGGTTTAAAAACAGTGGCCCTGGGGAAAAGACAGGAGGCAGAGCTGGAGGTAGCAGAGATGAAAATGTTGAGGTTCTCTTTGGGAGTAACGAGGATGGATAGGATCAAGAATGAGCACATCAGAGGGACAGCACATGTAAGACGTTTTGGAGACAAAGTCAGAGAGGCTAGATTGAGATGGTTTGGACATGTACAGAGGAGGGATAGTGAGTATATTGGTAGTAGGATGCGGAGGTTGGCACTACCAGGCAGAAGGCCTAGAGGAAGACCAAAGAGACGATTCATGGATGTGGTGAAGGAGGACATAAAGGTAGTTGGTGTAAGAGAGGAAGATGCAAAGGATAGGGTGAGATGGAGGCAGATGATTCGCTGTGGCGACCCCTGAAGGGAACAGCCGAAAGGAGAAGAAGAAGATATACAGTCAGCCCTCTTCTTACGAAATCCCCTGAATACAAAAAAATCCAGTATACGAAAAACATTTTCCTAAATTTTTTTCCTATGTACTGTATACAAAACAAGTTCTTACGAAAAACACCAAACACACCATTCAAACATTCAAACAATGCATGAGTTGCTCTCTCATTGGCTGTCTCCCAACATCCCACCCCTCTGGCCTCACATTGGCCTCCCATTGGCCAGGAGGGAGCTGAATCTCCATTAGTACTGTACCCATAAGTTTGCTTGTCACCCGCGTAAAGGAGAGTTGTACTGTTGGTTTGTGAGTTTCGTGAGTTTTTTTGAGAGTGCTCATTGCAGCTTATTTTTCGTTTTTTTAAATTGTTTAATGTTTAATAAATGTGGCGCGCTGTGCCGAATGTGGGCAAAACGCGGCTCATCCGGATCTCCGATCCCTCAAGCAAATAAGTGAATGTTGAGTACTAAACAAATATTCAAAGCGCACTTACCTGCTTGACAGATCGGAGGTCCGGACTCAACATTCACTTGTTTGCGTGAGGGATCGGAGGTCCGGATAAGCCACGCCCCGTCTCAAAAGCTCCGGCGTCGGCTGCGACACTGCCCGCATTCAATTCACAAATGTGGCCGTATGCAGGTGCCGCCCACACACTCATCGGCGTGCGCCACAAATGTTTAATAATGTTTAATATTGTTTGGTTTGCTTAAAAAAAAATTGGTTAATAAAAAATGTTTGATAATGGTTTAATTAATATGTTAATAAAATGTATAAATGGTTCAATAAATAATTTTCTTTTA
>CM045737.1:23457347-23482347 GCA_024760905.1 Plotosus lineatus | reverse complement strand
TAATTGATGAGCAAGACAGATTATGGCTGTTGTATTTAGGTTGCATATGCTGTCTTTAGATATGTTGAAGCCAAAGAATTTGAATGACTTAAACTTGCTAACAGTATTGTTGTTGATTTCAATAGAGCAATGGCAATGTAGATTTTTAGAAAGGACCAATCACCAAAAAGTATTGAAGGCCTTTCCAAAGGAAAGAAAACTTAACTTACATCAATAGTGTACATCCAGAAAACTCAGTTTTCACCTCACGTATAAAACAATAAATATATGTGAGTCGATCAGTTGGATTATTTCTTTATTTTTGCTCTTATAATTGTGCCTGGTTAAACTCACACAAAAATACACTCTTAACCCTTCTATAAATTCCACAATGAATTTGGCACAAAGTTACAGGTCACACAGGGACAGTGCGTTGTATAAAATGGGACAGTACTCCACTCAAGCTCACAAAAATACAATTTATTTCTTCTTTTAAACCTTCTTTTGTGCGAAGAAAGGGCTCTTTGTGCTGGTAGTACAATTTTGGCCCAAAGTGGATTAAAATTTTTTGCTGTGCCAGCTGAATTTGAATATCACGCCCCCTATTGCACTAAACACCATCAACGCAGTCTATTTCAGTCCTGACCAGGAAAATAACATCTAATCAATATTGAAAGGAAAAAAAAAAAAGAAATAAAAATGTGTTAAGCGCAAAGTATTAGTGTGCTTTATGACACTAAGTTGATCTTATAGGTAAAGTTTCTTATTTGCTAAAGAAAATAAAAACTTTTCTGTTTGGCTATAGTGAAGATTAAAAAAAAAAAAAAAAATCACAACATACATGCTGTAAAGCAATCAGAAATAGCAAATATTCATATGGTGGGGATTACATTGGGTTGGCAGAGCTCCATACTCATTCAAGTGCACTATGTATTGAACAAACCCTAAATGTACCCTGAACAAAAGAACACTGCTCTTGCAGTATGTACTGGAAACCAAGCATACCTGAAACATCCCAAGAGAATATGACAGAGCAGAGTGGTGAGTACACAAAACATGTGTGCTGTGAGTCAAAAAGATTCCCGGACATGGGTTGCAACCTATTTCCCCATAAGGCACTAAAGTGATTTTGCAATGTCTAAAACATACTTCAAGTCACATTTTTTAACTACGAGTCGTCAACTCCTTTTGTTTATACAGTAGCGGTGTCACAGTGTGAATCCATGCACTTGCGCAAGTATTTTTAATTGTGATTTTCTTTTTTTTTTTTTTCAGGATTTTCTAAGAATCATTGCCAATATAAGCAGAAGGTTGAGGGATTAAGCTGGATTTGTAATTTCAAAATTAATTTTCAGGATCAAATATCATTTATCATGTATGTACTTTATTTTTCATATCTAACTGCAATGTAAACAAAATGGTGCTAAATCAATGAACTAACATTAAGCACATACTGTATATGAATGCGGAGCGGGACAGTGGTATTGTGGTCCGGGTACCCTGGTTTCCCCGCACAGTTCAGGGATATGCACTTTAAGCTAATTGGCTGTTACAAATTGCCACAAAATATGAATAGATGCAAGTGTGTTGGCCTGGTGATGGTCTGACAAGCTGTTTGGAGTGTTCCCTGCCTTCGCCCATAGTGCTGAGCCCCTATACCTATAGGATGTATATTCTTGAAAATGTTCATATAAACCACCATTACATAAATCACCTGAGCATGTCACATGAACACTGAATGAACAGGCTTGGTATTGTAGCAATGTTTGTGCTTTGATTCATTACCACATTTTTTTGACCATTACATTTGGAACCCTTCTTAGTCTTAGATCAGATTCATATATTTAGCAGCTTGATTTCACGTCCTTACATTACACGGGCTTACTAAATGTTCAACCAATATTCACTTACTTTTAACCAATTTCAACGACTTGAGTCACGGCTTCAAACATTTTCAATCCTGTTGAAATACTCTTTTCCTCTTTTATGTGAACAACAATAAAAACAAATCTATTTGCCAGCTTTCGGCTTATGTCACCTTAATTTATTTACCTTTCTAGATCTGTTTACCTTTACTGCTTTTAATTTTAAACCACTTCGTCCTAATTAGGGTTCGGCTGGCGCCCATCTTAGATGATTCAGGGAGAGAGTGGGGTACACCGTGGACACTGGACAGCTCACCCATCCTAGGGGTGATTGGTAACAGCCAATTTGTTGACTATGCATGTCTATGGACTGTGAGAGGAAACTGGGTTAAAACCCACACCAGCACGGGAAGAACATGCAAACTCCACACAGGAAATGCCTAAGCTGAGAACCCAGGTCTTCTTGCTGTGAGGCAAACATGCTAAGCTACGCTAACTTGATGACTCCTTTACTGCAGTATTCATGATGCATTGTAAGTGGTAACTTGCAAATTGGAATGATGTCACTTCCTGCTTTGGCACATTGAATGACTACTAAACAATGATGAAATGAGAGCAGGGATGTGATTTGGGGAAATCTGAAATTATCTGAAAATTTGGCTGCGGGTCTGGGGGCTGCAGACCCCCAACTAGGTCCAGGGCATCACCCTGGTGGGGGGACAAAGGGGCCGAAGCCCCCCCAAAGCTAATGGGTTTTCCCACTTTTTTTAGTACTCTGAAAGCACTCAGAAGAAAATAAAGTCAACAAGACAGAAAATTTTCAATGCATTTTAAAATATCCATTTATCATCGCAATATAGGCATCTCAAATCCAAAAGTACTGGACCTAAACTGCCTTTGCACTAAAATGTGCTAATGAAAATGTCAGAATATTTTACTAGAAAAATAATCTAATCAAAAGACACGTTGAAGAGTTAAAGTTTCTTGAACTAATAATTGTTATATCAAGGGAAACAGAAAAAAATCTAAAATACCTAAAACAATAATGTAGCATACCATTAATATCCTTTTTATCCTCCTCCTAGTATAAGTAACTGATGGAGTCTTGTGCATACACAAACTTCTAAACTACCATCCAGGAAAAACCTGTTATTCATTCAAGTGTCTTAAATGTCCACGAAGCAGACCAGAGTCATTTGTATGCCGTCACATTCAAGATGAATTACAAGTCTTCACTTGTTTGCTAAAGACCTAAATGATTGTTTCCTCTATTCTACTCACCCATGAACAGTCAAATTATTTACAGGAACATATTCAAGTGTTAAATCTTGAGCACAATCCAAACTCATGACAGCACTGTACAGTACCGAGTCGTAGACAGTTCAGACTCTTTTCTTCTAACCTTCACTGCTTTGGACCGGGTCTTTCTTGCTTGCATCTGAGCAGCTTGGATGGTTCTCCTTGATGCAGCCTTGCACAATTGAGTGTCCATTTTCACAGCAAGTTCTTTTCATTTTGTTGACAACATTGCTGCGTGCAGGCGCCTGTGTGCATGTGAGCGCTCGTGCATCTGTGTGTGGGCGAAATATGAAATCGGATTTCTTATACCAAAAAAATCGGAGTTTTGATTTTTTTTTCCATCTAAGATTTCTAAAAAAATAAGAAATTCCGCGAATTAGTGGAAGAATCATATCCCTGTGAGAGGAGTTTGTAGGTTATGGGGGGCTTTTTCTAGAGGCTAGGGTGTTGGGTGTAGGTGGTAGGTTGCTGGATTACAAAGCAGGGTTGGGCCGGAGGTAGGGTGCTGGCTTACTGATTCTAAGGTTGGAGGTTCAAGCCAACCCCACTATCACCGAACCACCACTCCCCCTATTATTATTATTTAAAGTGGTCCAGTAGTGGCCCGATGGTAAGGTACTGGTTTAAAGATTCTAAGGTTGGGGGTTCAAGCCCCACTGCCAACTGTTGTCAATGCTGTCCAACCCAGTGCGGCTAACTGGGTTATCAATGGCCGATCATGTCTCTCTCGGTCTATGGTGAGAGTCTCTAAAAGAACCATTGCTGACTTCGTAAAAAGTAGGCAGTATGGCCGTCAGCATGTTTCTGCTCTGTGATGGTCTGGCAAGCTGTCTAGGATGTATTCTGCCCTCGCTCAGAGTTGGCCGAGATGGGTGACAGCCTCCACTAATTAGGATTAAGCTGTGCAGAAAATGAATGACTGACTGACTGACTAAAGTCAGTACGGTATTCAATTCCTTTTGTAAAGTCCACAAACTAACATTTGAGTCATACATGTAGCTGCTAGTTTGTAAAGGTACTTTTTATTTACTAAATGAAGCTTGAAAGGAATTTTTCAAGTACGGTATCTGAGGTCTGTCTCGGAGAAATTTGTGTTTGTATTTCATATTTATTTAAAAAATACATTGCACTAGAGTGTATGGCTTTTTTTTTTTATACACCATTGGAAAGTGAGTTTATTTTGTCAACTGAGAATTTCATTTAAATGGCAGATCAGACCTTGTTAATTCTTGGTTGACGATGTTGGTGTCCTGTTCATTGTGATGCAGCTTTTTTTCATCTATTAAAATTTTTTTTCAGTTTGTTATCTAACTAAACAAAGTCCTCTCCTTAACAAGCAGTTTTTTTTTTTAATGAAAAAATACACTGTGCTGCTGTTACTCATTTCCTTTTTATTATTGTTCTAATAAATTCTCCTTGTTTTGCTTAGTGAAGTCAAGATGAAGAATCAAATGTTATCCAAAACTATGTTTGCTTTGATTCGTTCAAGCGGTTTTTAAAAACAATCTATGTTTTTATTGTTTTGCAAACACGACATGATCAAATAAAAATGATAAGTGGAAAAAGATGGGAAGCGTATCGTTTTAAACAACCAACTGCAGCATATCAAGTTCACTATCAACTACATTACCCCAAAGAGCTTTGTGAAGTTTATTCCTAATTCAAACGTCCCCATATTCATAGCTTAAATTTAAAGGGGAGACATGTTCGAATTCTCTGAATTTACCAGCAAATAAGAATTTTTTTTTACATGTTTTGAATGGATGTTGACTTAAACGTAAATCAATCCTGAAAAACCAAAAGGGCATTCAAGGCCACGGTTTGATGTACATTCCTGGGTATGCTCCAGGCCTCTGCTAAACCATTACAGCATGGTGCACTGCATCCAGTGAAAAATAAGGGCATTCGAGGACACTCGGTATTCCCCCCCAATCAGAAAGTAGGCACTCCTAAATCTGTGTGGCCACACACCCACACACACACACACACACACACACACACACACACACACACACACACACTTTGATAAACATATTGATGCTTCTGAGAGGGAGCAAACAGGCACAGTGCCGAAAGGGCAGATAATAGAAATAAGAACAGTTGATGAATGTGAATCATCTTAGACACAAAGAAAGATTCATAAAAACTTGGCAATCAAATGGTCAGAATTTATGCAAAGTTTGAGAATTACATGATGTGGCTGTGAATACAATAAAACATGTTTTGACTTGTGTTGCCTTGAATGAACCTGGGTACCCAGTGATTTCATTTGTCTTCCACATCCTACCTTACTTGCAATTTAATGATGGAATTGTTTGTTTGTTTAAACACACAGAACCTGATGATAAAGATGAAACAAAAAGAAAAAGGAAAAAAAAACCCCCATACAAACAATGTAACATTGTAAATGGCATTATCAGTCTCTATTATGATTGTATAAGTGAAACCGTTTATTATTTTCTTCTTAAACCCACATATTTACGAGAAACAATGATCCCGGATGGGTGGTGGTGGTGGGGGATACACGCACATACTTGGATCAAGTTTCGTCCTGTTTCCTTACAAGAGTGCCTATGTTTTAATGCAAAGTTTATCACTGTTATTTAAGTCAAAGCTTTTCAGTACTCCACAACTTCTGCATGCCTGTAGTATCATGTCCAAAAGCCTATAAGGGAAAAGTGATATATAAACTATGACAATAAAATATTTTAAAACGTAAGAAATATCAAATAATTTGAAGAAATGGAGCTTCCAGAATTCATCTGAGCTTTCAAAAAACCATTAGAACTCCTTCTTCTTCTTTTCCTTTCGGCTGTTCCCTTCAGGGGTCGCCACAGCAAATGATCTGCCTCCATCTCTCCCTATCCTCTGCATCTTCTACTCTTACTCCAACGACCTTCATGTCCGCCTTCACTGCATCCATAAATCTTCTCTTTGGTCTTCCTCTGGGCCTTTTGCCTGGTAGTTCCAACCTCAGCATCCTACGACCAATATACTCACTATCCCTCCTCTGTACATGTCCAAACCATCTCAATCTAGCCTCTCTGACTTTGTCTCCAAAACATCTAACATGTGCTGTCCCTCTGATGTACTCATTTCTGATCCTATCCATCCTCGTTACTCCCAAAGAGAACCTCAACATTTTCATCTCTGCTACCTCCAGGTCTGCCTCCTGTCTTTTCCCCAGGGCCACTGTCTCTAAACCATACAACATCGCTGGCCTCATCACCGTCTTGTACACTTTTCCCTTCATTCTTGCCGATACTCTCCTATCACACATCACACGGACACTTTTCCCCACCCATTCCACCCTGCCTGCCCCCGCTTCTTCACCTCTTTTCCACACTCTCCATTGCTCTGGATTGTTGAGCCTAAGTACTTAAAATCCTCCACCTTCTTTATCTCTGCCCCCTGTAACCTCAAAGTTCCTCTTGGGTCCTTGTCGTTCACACACATGTATTCTGTCTTACTAAGACTAACCTTCAATCCCCTCCTTTCCAGGGCATACCTCCACCTCTCTAGATTTTCCTCCACTTGGTCTCTGCTCTCACTACAGATCACAATGTCATCTGCAAACATCATAGTCCATGGAGATTCTTGTCTAACCTCATCTGTTAGCCTGTCCATCACCATAGCAAACAAGAAGGGGCTGAGAGCTGACCCTTGATGTAGTCCCACCTCCACCTTGAACTCTTCTGTCACACCGACAGCACACCTCACCACTGTCTTACATCTATCATACATGTCCTGCACCACTCTAACATACTTCTCTGTCACTCCAGACTTCCTCATACAATACCACAGTTCTTCTCTCGGCACCCTGTCATATGCTTTCTCCAGATCCACAAAGGCACAATGCAGCTCCTTCTGACCTTCTCTGTACTTCTCTATTAACATCCTCAAAGCAAACACTGCATCTGTGGTGCTCTTTCTTGGCATGAAACCAAACTGTTGTTCACAAATGCTGACCTCTGCCCTTAGTCTTGCTTCCACTATTCTTTCCCATAGCTTCATTGTATGGCTCATCAACTTTATCCCTCTGTAGTTGCCACAACTCTGTACATCGCCCTTGTTCTTAAAAATGGGCACAAGCACACTTCTCCTCCATTCCTCTGGCATCTGCTCACTTTCTAAGACCTTGTTGAATATTCTTGTCAGAAAATCTACTGCTACCTCCCTAGACACTTCCATACCTCAACTGGTATGTCATCAGGGCCAACTGCCTTTCCACTCTTCATCCTCTTCAATGCCCTCCTCACTTCTCCCTTACTAATCTTTGCTACTTCCTGCTCCTCAACGGTCACCCCTTCTACTCTTTTTCTCTCTCATTTTCCTCATTCATCAGCTCTTCAAAGTACTCTTTCCATCTTCCCAGCACACTTCTGTCATCAGTCAATACATTTCCCTCTCTGTCCTTTATCACTCTAACTTGCTGCACGTCTTTCCCATCTCTATTTCTCTGCTGTGCTAACCTGTATAGATCATTTTCTCCCTCCTTACTGTTCAACCTATCATACAAGTCATCATACGCCCTCTGTTTGGCCTTTGACACTGCTACCTTCGCCTTACGCTGTGTCTCCCTGTACTCTTGTTTACTCTCTTCGGTCCTCTCAATGTCCCACTTCTTCTTGGCTAACCTCTTCTTTTGTACACACTCCTGCACTTCCTCATTCCACCACCAAGTTTCCTTATCTACTTTCCTTCCAGAGGACACACCAAATACTCTCCTACCGGTCTCCCTGATCACATTGGCTGTGGTTGTCCAGTCCTCTGGAAGCACTTCCTGACTACCCAAAGCCTGTTTCAACTCCTCCTTGAAGACAACACGACACTCTTCCTTTGTCAGCTTCCACCACTTTGTCTTCTGCTCTACCTTTGCCTTTTTCACCTTTCTCACCATCAGTGTCATCCTGCACACCACCATCCTATGCTGTTTGGCAACACTCTCACCCACTACTACTTTGCAGTCACTGACTTCCTTCAAATTACCTCGCCTACACAAGATGTAGTCTACCTGTGTGCTCTTACCTCCGCTTTCATAAGTCACCCTATGCTTCTGTTTCTTCTGGAAGAAAGTATTCACCACAGCCATTTCCATCCTTTTTGCAAAATCGATCAACATCTGTCCTTCTGTGTTCCTGTCCTGGATACCAAACCTGCCCATCACTTCCTCGTCCCCTCTGTTGCCTGCACCAACATGTCCATTGAAGTCTGCTCCAATGACCACTCTTTCACCTCTGGGGGTACTCTGCATCACTTCATCTAACTCACTCCAGAATCTCTCCTTCTCTTCTAGCTTACATCCTGCCTGTGGGGCATAAGCACTAACAACATTGACTATCACGCCTTCAATTTCTAACTTGAGACTTATCACTCTGTCTGACACTCTTTTCACTTCTAGAACATTCCTGACAAACCCCTCCTTCAAGATGACTCCTACTCCATTTCTCTTCCCATCCACACCATTATAAAACAGTTTAAACCCTGCTCCTAAGCTTTTAGCCTTTCTACCTTTCCACCTTGTCTCCTGAACACACAGTATGTCCACCTTCCTCCTCTGCATCCTCTGCATCAAACCATTAGAACATTATAATGAATGTTATTTTATAGCATACACAGACCAATAAATATTCTGAACAGGTATTTTGATAAGATGTTTTTAACCTGTATAAAAAAACTCCAGGTTTTTGAAAATATTTTTTAGTATGTTTAGTATTATAACTTGGAGTAGAATATTTTAATTACGAGATAAATGCCTACATATGGGGCGGCATAAGGGCACATTGGTTAACCCATCCACCTCACAGGTCGTAGGTTTGATTCCTCTCACATGGGGTGTGTCTGTGTGAAGTTTGCATTTTCTTCCAGTCTTGGATGGTCTGTCTGTCTGTCTTCCTTTCAGCTTTTTCCCCTTTTACTCGGGAGTCGCCACAGCGAATCATCTGATTCGGACGTTTGATTTGGCAAAGGTTTTTACATCGGATGCCCTTCCTGTCACAACCCTTTAGCAAGGGACAGAAACACGCTGACGACTTTGCAGCTACTCTTTACGAAAGTCAGAAATGGCTCTTTTACATGCCTCTCACCATAGACAGTGAGAGACATGGCCCACCTCTGATAACCCAGTTAGCTGCACTGGGGGGTGGGATGGGGGGGGGGGGGGAGTGACACCCTTGTGGAGAGTGGGACTCGAAGCCCCAACCTTTGGATCAGCGGTCCAGCGCCCTATACCACTAGACCACCACTGCCCGCCACTTCCAGTCTTGGATGGTATTGTTCTAAATTACCCCTGCAATGTGTCCTGCATTGGACTGGCGAGCTGTTCAGGGTGTGCCCTGCCTTCTCTCAGAGTCGGCTGAGATGGGTGCAAGCCTATAAACAAATGAATGACTTTAATTAGATCCTTTAATTTTATTAGATATAGATTATGTATAGGACCCAGAGAAACATTATATATCAGGTCAAATGTGTCAAAGCACAGAAAAATCTTAGGGAATTTCAAACGTTTATACAAATGACTTGGACCAGAGCCAAATTTTGATGGCGAGACAACGGAATCAGAGCAGCCCCAAAGCACCAGGCTTCCAAAGTGGGGTATTTATGGAAGACAGTGGTTATTATTTCCCAAAACTTTACAGAAAAATGCTGATAATGATAGACAGGTGTCAACACTGTTTTACTGCAGACAGTTCAAACCACCCATGCTGACTACTGTCAACTGCTGAAAGTAACTACAATGGGGATGTGAGAGTCAGTACGAGACTACGGCAGTGAGATGTCGATGATTTGGGCAATTTTCTACGATAAAACCTTGTGTTCTGGCACTGATGTGGAAGTCACATTAACATGAAACACCTTCTTAAACATTGCTGGAGACGGACTACTCCATGGCAGCTGTATTTCTTACTTGCAGTAGCCTCTTTCACTATGGCAATTGTTAAGGAAGAGTTTGAGAAACATGACAGATAGTTCAAGGCGTTGATCCAGCGTCCCTTGAGCTTGAAGAAGTCATGCTGTATCTTAGTAAGATGTTAACAGCAAAGAAAAACTACAAACATAAGTATTACGTATATGATATGGTTGTTTTCAGTGTTACTTTATAATTTTACTTCCATTAGGACTACTGAACAATCAGAAGTCTATTTAACACACTATCTAGATCATCTTGGGAAATTCTACCAGACTCATGTAATTCGTGCTTACAGGCCACAGATTTAACTCCTTTCTCTTTTTTTCAGAAATTTTAGACCTTCTACTCTATAAATCAACAGTGTCTCCCATCAGGAATGCTTCATGTCTGTATGCATTTTACAAGAGCCCTTACATTCCTCACACACGGTTGCTCAGGATTACACACCTACAGTGATATGCAAAATCACACTACTGTGTATTATGAGTGTTGTGTATGTCATCCCATAACGTATAGATTAGTGTACACCATATTCACGGTTTGTTAAATTTGTGGTGAAGTGTCACTGTGGTAGTTTACTGCTTTTCTCTGCCAGTCCAACACTGGTCACATTAACTGTGGTCACATTAACTGTGACATGGGTCTGGTAAAAGTTTTTTTTATTATTTTTTTTTATTCCCTGCATCTGTAAGTAGTTTTAATAACTTGAGTTGACCTGGGTTCTACATATATAACTGTTCAATACCACCCAGGTCTTCCTTTATTGGTGCACTGCAGATATTTGCTCACTTAAGCCTTGTATGGATTTATAATAGACTCTTGGGTTTAAATCTGTTCATTTAATTTTAATCACTGGTCAGACTTTTGAGACAAGTACAGTCTGCTCTGGTCTCAAAAGCCTGACCAGTGATTAAAATTAAATGAACAGATTTAAACCCAAGAGAAACAAGAATAACTCCGTATGTTCATTTTACTCAATTAATTCTTGAAATGATTGAATGAATAATAAATTAATCAAATCAATTAATTAAACAACTTGCACTCAGCCGAAGGTGAATAATTGTTTTAATATTTAAAAAAACATTAAGACTAACAGTATTGGTCATTCTTGTAGCATGATCTTTGCATTTTAATATGTTTGAACAAAACAGACACTTATTTCAATATAAATGACCATGAAAATCACGGAATTTATCCCAAGGATTACTAGTGTAGTCTGAACCTATGGCTAGCTGGCATATCCCCCTAGAAGTGACATCAATGCATTATAAATGATTACATATTTCAAGCAGAGAGGGAAAAGTCTTGTGTAGACAGTGGGATGTGTTCTAGTGACTGAGGATGAGAATGCTGCCAGCAATGTGCAAAACAGTAAATCTGGTTTAAATCTTATTTTATTTTCTGGTTATTATCTTATTTTTAATCTTATCTTATTATGACTACTACCAGTTTGTAGATAAAAATGGTGATTTCTCTGTATGTTCTAATGTTAAGGTAGGTGTTCTACAAGGTTGTGTCCTAGGCTCATTGCTTTATTCTCTATACATGCATCCTTTGTGTAATATTATTGTATTATCTTTTATTGTTATGCTGATGATATACAATTATATATTTCAGCAAAGCCAGATGACTGACATCAGCTTAATAAAGTGGAGAAATGTGTAAAGGACATCAGGCGGTACAAATGTTCTTTCCTGTAATCATTTGGTTTTGGAACACAAAAGATGTGTTTTCTACAATTTCTGCACTTGTTGTCTGGGCAGCTCAGCACTGGATGATAATGTGTTATGATGCACAGAGTCAGTGACATGGCCCAGCCTATCCAATGACTGGAACAGCCATTCAGAAAGGCAACATGTCTCTGAGCATGCCTTGTGTTGTAGCACTTGCAAAAACTATAAAATCAGGCCTGGACTGATGTTCCTGAATGAAACTGCTGCTGTTTTTATTTATATATATATATATATATATATATATATATAGAGAGAGAGAGAGAGAGAGAGAGAGAGTGCTCAATACTTTTTCGTAGAGCAAATAAAAATAAAAGGACAGGACAAAGACTTTCTATTGAAACTTCATTTATCACTACAGATCTGTTTTGAGGGGTGGCGAAACCATCCTCTCTCTTTAGGTGATTACAGAAGAATTCTTTGAGGCCACCCCTCGAAACAAATCTGTAGTGATAAATGAAGTTTCAATAGAAAGTCTTGGTCCTGTCTTTTTTTATTATATATATATATTATAAATAAAAAATGATCATTTAAATTAGCTAGTAAAACAAATTTGCCACTGATTGTACTCCCCTTTAATTATATACCACTCTGAAACAAAAAACACATTAAACACGACAGAGTCTGGAAAGGTGAGCGCTACATGCTTTGAGCTAACAGCATTGTGTAGCTAAAGTCTCTTGAGCCTACATATTAAGAGTTTAATACATACTGCATGGAGCCTCAGTTAAACCAAGGCCACGTAAAGGTGGGTTTTTACATTTAGGTGAAGTTTTTTTGGAAAAACAAAATGCCAAACTAAACTGAGTCTTTTTGGTTTATCTTTCCATTTTTAAAGCCAGATGTTGCAAATGACTGTAACAAACGGAGTGTTCATCCATTCCGAATAATTTTTTTAATCATGAGTGAACTAACTTGTTTTTACTTGTGCTTAACCTTGAGTTACCAGCCAGTGAACACTTATGTTCTCTGACAGTGATGCTCACTGTGTATTTCCCCTCTTGATTTTTCCCATTTGTTTCATGCAAGTGAATATCATCATTTTGAAATTTATCGTAAATTATTAAATGAGAGCACACACTATGAATCTCATTGATGCCTAATTAATCGTGACACCATTATGTACTCATTGCATAATTACTTTTGTCATAGATTAGACATATTTTAAATATTTTAGTATGGGGACAGCTTAAACTGAAATCAGCAAAAATAAAAAAAAAATGCTTAATTGAAAGTCAGGGTTTATAAGAGACTTAAATTAATTAATCTTATTTTATAAGCATGGTAGGGTGGTGGGCAGCACATCCACCTTACAGCATGAAGGTCCTGGGCTAGAGTTGTGGGCTCCTTAGGCGGCTCCTTAGGGTGTTTGCGTGTTTTTACTGTGCTTGCATGGGTTTCCTATGGGTAATCCAGTCTCCTCCTATAGTCCCAAGACATGTACGTTCGGCTAATTGGTTGTTTCCCCTTGGTGTGAAGGTGAATGGCCATGTGATGTACTGGCGAGCTGTTCAGGGTGCCTTCAGCCTTTGCCCAGAGTCACTGAGATAGGCTCCCAGCTTTATGTGACCCTAGTAGGACTAAACAGTTTGGAAAATGTATGAACCTATGAATGAAACAGTGGCCTATATCATTCTATGTCTGTTGCATTCTCAATTCCTTCCCTTAATTTAAGTTACATCCATGAGGTTTGTGGGGTGTTTTATAGAAACATTGTAGTCTTGTGATGTCAAGGTGAGAATCTCTTTATCACACCATACAATCTGTTGATTCCTAAAACACTGACATGTTTGAGAAAGACTGTGTTTGGGAGTGAAATGTGTTCTTGATGAAGTGCACTTGTTTCAAGTTTCAACCAAGAGAGAGTGTTGCGTAATGATTGTTTCCCTTATGGCTCGAGTGTCTAGGTCTTTACATTGCAATAGGAATGCTTTTGGTTGCACAATCACCTTCAGTATAAATGTCTTATAAGGAGAAAAGCTGTGACAGACTTAAAGTATTAACACATGGTGAACTGTGGAGTGAATAACCTTCCCACAGTAGAAACACAGGCCTCTCTCTGTGACTCAAACATTTGGGGAAATGAGTAAATTGTGTCCAATGTACGTACATTCTGGGTGCATGGTTATACATTATAGGGTTTCTCACACATAGAAGGTAAGGTGAATTGTATGGTACAAAAAAGTATCATGCGTACATATTTTTCCTTAATCAGATAATTGCTGATGTAATTTATCAACACGAGCTCAGTGAATGACAAAATAAAAAATAGCTTTGCATCAGACACCTACATGGTTGCATGCTGAGCATAAAGAGTATACAACAGTTACAGCTGAGCATATACAGTATATATTGTTCAATGCAAAAGACAACCTAGAGTAAACAGTGAAAGAATCCACAAGTAAAGTCAAGCAGAGTAAAATGTGGACAACACACAGAAGAAACTGTGTTTTTTTTTATCACCACTTGTAAATCCATTCATCCATTATCTATACCACATCTATCTTATCTATATCTGTCAGGGTCAGGGGGAAGCTGGAACTGATTCCAGATGACTTCAGGATAAAACCAGTGCAGTTCACCAATTTATTTCAGGGTTAACACAGAAACAAGCATACACTTGTTTTTAAATCCACATTCAGACCTACAGGCAATTTAGATTGACCTACTGAATTAATCTGCATCCAGAAAGAACCCCCAAGCCAAAATTCAGAGAGCCATCAGACTACATACAGAAAGGCCACAACTGACTGCGAGTTTCAAACGCAGTCTCATTTTTGCTTTGAGTTGGTAGCGCTATTCACTGCCACACCATGTTACCCACTAGTAAATAGGCACTTAACATTTTTTTAAATGGACCAAAATTCACTGGCATCAGAAAGAAGTTGGAAAAGATAAAATTTTGGGACATCATTTGTTAAAATCAGTTCAAATAACTTTTTAAAGTTCTTTTGCTCTTATTTATTAACAAAGATTTAGGAACTGCTTAAAAGCCGAGCTCCCAATAGATGGCTCACTGATGGACGTCCGAGTCTGGGTTTGCCATTCACAACTGTTCCTTTCACTAGCTGGAATTATGCTTGTAGTTTTATCACCTGTTTTTTTTTTTTTTTAGATTAATTATCCATTTAATGTTCTCATGTTCTGTCAAGTTTTCAAGATCTCAGCATTGGTTTCATCAATACGGTATTTATTTACCTGCAAATCTGTCCATTTACCTGGGTTCGACATGTTTTATTTTGTACGAGTCTTAATGGTGGAGTATGATCCCATAAATATTTGTTAATTAATTTATTTATTTTTCCAGTGATATGACAGCCTTATTGTTACATTTGGTGGCCAAGCATAACAGATGTGACAATCATCCAAGCGATAAGGATAAAACTGTTATTTTTATTTTACTATTAGGTGGCATGTTTATGCTCATGTTTACGTTACTGTACCTCACATCAATCAATGCCAATAAATGTTCTAGTGATTGATGTTAAATGATTATAGTATTATATTTTGCATGATTCGTGTTGATATGATCAGGCTCAAAGTAAATTAAGGTCAGATGTGCTTACGTAATCTATGAATAGTCTGGAACTTTCATTTGCATAAAGAGAGCAGGAAATGAATGAAATGTTCTGTTGTAAATTTTGTTTTACAATTACATAATATAGGTACAATTACATACACACACACACACACACACACACATACACACACACACACGCACCTGGTTTGGTTGTGTTCTTTAGCTTAAATTCAACTGCATTTATTCACTGGGGGGGGGGGATCCCCACATTAAATAATTATTTGCAATCCTGATTAAATATTTTGTACGACCCCCTTACCAACAAAACAGCATCTAGTCTTCTCCGAAAATGTTTCACAAGATGGGAGAATGCAGAAAGAGGGATCTTGGACCGTTCCTCTCCGCACAATTTCTCTAAATCATCCAGCCATCTGGTCCTCTCTCTGCACTCTCCTCTTCAGCTCACTCCACAGATTCTCAATGGGGTTGAGGTCTGGTGATTGAGATGGCAATGGGAGAATCTTGATTCTGTGTCTAGTGAACCATTTCTGTATAGATTTGGCCACATGTTTAGGGTCATTATCTTGCTGAAAGATATGGTGACAACCCATCTTTGGCTGTCGGGCAGAGGCCACCAGATTTTGATTTAAAATGTCCTGGTACTTCAAAATGTTCATGAAGCCATGCACCCTAGCAAGGTTCCCAGGGCCTCTGGAAGAGAAGCAGGCCCACAGCATCACCGATACGACCCCATACTTAACAGTGGGCTCTTTTTTGCATGCTCAAATTTTGTTTTCTGCTGGACCCACTTAGAGTGTTTGTTGCAAAAAAGCTCTATCTTGCTCTCATCTGACCAAAGCACACAGTCCCAATTAAAGTCCCATTACCGCTCTGGTGAACTCCAGCTTGTTGGCACATAGATACACCTGATGGTTGTTTTGGAGACGTTGTGACCCCAAGATGCTACCATTTGTTGCAATTCTTTAACAGTGAGTTTTGGAGACATTTTTATTTCTCCTGTCATTCTCCTCACTGGGCATGATGGGAAAATAATCTTACGTCCTTATCCAGGTTTGTTTACCACTGTTCCAGTTGATTTAAACTTCATAATGATTCCACTGACAGTAGATATGGGCAGGTGCAGGCTAAGGGCTATTTCCTTGTAGCCATTGCCTGACTTGTGAAGGTTGACACACATCTGCCTTACATGAATGGTGTGTTCCTTTGTCTTTCCCATGTTGAAGAGTGGATAAGAGAAATGGCCTCTGTGTCACATCATATTTATACCCCAGGGAAACAGGAATTGATGAATCACTAATTAAAATGTTCCTAGATACTGTACTCTGATCAACTTTTTAAACTACTGTAGAAATGACAGAAATACTTATTACATTTATTTCCTAGGAATTGTTAGAGGTGCCAATAATTGTAGAACAGGTGATTTTATGAAAAGGAATTACAATGGTACCTCACCTTACGAAATTAATCCGTTCCAGAAGTGGTTTCCTAACCTGATTTTTTCATAAGTTGAGTAGCATTTTACATGTAAAAAGGCCCGATTCCTTCCAAGGCCCCCAATACTACCCCCGAAACCCTTTAAAGATGATGAAAGTATACCTTTTAAGGCCTACTTCTGCTTCAATATCGTACCGATGGTAGACGGGTTTGGCCATATTCCTTTGCGATATCACTCAACCACATGCCACGAGCCCGCTTCTTCTTTTCACTTGCACCGGGAATCACACCCTGTGTGACATATATACACACACATTATATATATATATATATATATATATATATATATATATATATATATATATATATATATATATATATATAACACACACATCATATATATATATATATATATATATATACATATACACATACATATGTATTATATACACACACACAATATATATACATTTTTAAATAAGACTGAAACAAAACTATGCATCTTTTTTCAGTATTGCAGCACATTCCGTCAGGTAAAAAAAAAAACTTGACATCAGATGATTAATTATACATCAATGACTCGCAGAAACTTTAGCTAACTTTAACTTTGTGCAGAGTTAGCCTGGGAAACCTAAACATTCATCCTTCAAGCAAGATACAAGTGGAAAAATGATGAGACAGAGTAATTCATTGCTTGTTTAGCAATTGCAGACTATACTACTGTATCATCTCCACTCTGGTATGGTGATCTCTGTGCTGGGCACACTTTAAGCACTCAAATAAAATCCTGAGCTATTTACATTTTGGGTAACATCATTCACAGGTGAGGTTAATTTGGAATCTGGTTCTGGTCAAGTAATAACAGGCCATAATATGCAGTTTCGTTGTTGCACTGGGAATCATGGGAAATGGAATTTGTAGTTTAGATGGATATACATGTCTGGAGCTGTGACATGGATACATAAATAAGGCTGTGAATAAAGCATCAATACTTTTTATATGTATATTTCATTTATTGATGCCATTATTATGCAGTTAATTTTAATTACTTTTGGCTTTTACACCCTCTGAGCATCTTTTTTATTGTGAGTATCTTCTAGCAACAACTGGTGAATAAACTATATTACAAAGGAAGCAAGGGGGTTTCTTCTAAATACAGCTATTCTGGCTACAGCACAAACAAGTATCAGCTCAAGCAGTGAGGATTGAGAATGGAGGGTGTGTGTGTGTGGGGGGGTCAAATAAGGCAGTGTAGAGTTTTGATGGATCACTAAGAAAGCTGTGAGGTGTATTTACATGCTTGAATTTAGAGAGGCAGCATGGCGAGTTGAGAACTATAGAATGAGTATGCTTCTTCATATGCATGATTTGCTTTTTCAACACATTTAAAAGCAGATGGTGACCTGGTTTTTTTTTTATTCAGAAATTCATTATACATACTGGAATACAGATGATAATTTTTTGCTGGTGAATCCATTTATTTGTTCCAGATATTTTTCTTGATGTTGAAACAGTTATTAAACAAACTTACTGTAAATAATTGTATATCAACTATTATTTTTAATTAACAATATCGATTACCTTTGAAAAGGTAAACTGAACACTGAAAGCAAAATAAGTGTAGTACTGTAAATTAATGTCATGTAATAAAGTGCTTGAGACCAAGACTTCCAGTCTGCAATTCCTATCAGCCCCTGAATGTCACATGACCTATATAATGAGCACCTGTATTAACTTTAGAACTGATTATGTAACATATAAGCTGCATAAGCTCACTCAAATTCTGTAATTTAATTTCTGTAATTTAATTTTTTTTTTTAAAAACTTACTCTTTATTGAAATTATTGCACTTGCACCCAGCCTCTCATTGGTTCTGTGAAAGTTAAATTCTATAAAGTTTATAAATTGTTATTTTTTTGTTCTCAGTAAACATTTTAAAATCATATTTATATAAATGTATTAAACATTTAAAATCGTATTTTATATATATTATAATATACTAGAAAGAGCTCACCAAGCTTCACACTACAATAGGAACAAAAGATATTGTAAAAACAGCAGTCACAGGGTGTGATGATAACTAATACAGACAGACGAAAGCAAGTCTACAATCCTGCACATACTTAATCGGATTGTTAAGAATAACCCAGACACTGCAAATACCTTCCACCAGCAGTCCAGGTACTATAGCAGATTAGCAAATTCTTAGTAAGGATGTTTAATTTCAATAGTCTAATTGTGCTTTTAACAAAAAGGAGCACATTCCTGGAATTCTATAACCTCTCGCTATGAAACTTCACTAGTTATCTTAAAGACCGAAACAAGACTAGACATGCATGTCACGTATATGTGTTGGTTTCAAAAATACTTTTAGTGCAATAATTCTGACATATCCATATCATGCACTGACTATCAACAAGGTCTTTATGTTTCATCATATTGGAGAAGCTATACTTCGATCCTGAAATTATTGATGTTACTAATAACATAAAAGTTGATTATATATTATACATAAAAATACTTACATTTAAATGGTATACATGTGCAGCATATAAATGATCTTCATAATGAGACCATTAAAAGTTTTATTTATAAATGATATGAAACTGTTCCAAAATTTTTTTAGAATAATAATAGAAAACCTTGACTGTTGTGCACAAAATAGCACACTGAAGAATGTTACCTTTTTTATATAATCTTCCTGTAGAAGGTATAACAGGTGCTTGAGAAGTTACCGCCTACTGACACCATATTTTTCCCAAGGGGACGTCAGTGCATGTTGGAAATAATGAGGATACTTGGAGGGGCATGAGTGGGGATAATATTTTACTGCTTTGAAGCCAAGCAGTGACATGTTATTAGATTGTTGTGCAAGCCAGATGTCAATAATATATTTTGTCTGAACAGTGCAAGCAATTAATTTGAAGAACAAGTAATGCTCACAGAGAGCTCTACTTGTTCAATTCAAGAGATATTGGAGAGCCAGAATAGCTGAGGCAAGAGCAGATACAGAAGCAATGGCTTTGATGATCTCTTCAGAGGCCAAAGAAACAGACTTAAAGGCGTTTTGGGAAAGTGATGGCGCCTTACAAAGGGGAGATGAAACATCATACCTGTCCTCCTGAGCAAATGTAGGGGAGCATACCATAAACAGTGCTTTTTCTGGTGTTTTAGAGTCCATCTCTGTGGCTAAGGTTACTTTGATGGTTAAAAACTTTGATAAAGGCAAGCGTACGGACATGGATTGGATCTGGCTAAAGACACTGGTCACATTTTAGGTTTGCGAAGTCAATACACCTCTTTAATGTGCATGAGGATCTGGGGCAGTTTCTTGGTAATGCCAAAGTGACATGCATATCTTTTTTTTATGAAGAGTGATTGAATCATGGAAAGAATGATTGAAATTATGGAAAAAGTTGATGCCAGGATTCTGCAAAAAAAAAAGAACCTCAATCAGTTGGACTTGTGCTTATCCAGTCTCCATGTGTTTTGTTTATTTGGAGAAGGGTAACAGTTTTGTGCCTCAGGACTTGTTTTGGGAGTGAATGCAAAACTACAGGATATGTGAGTTGCTATCAGGGATGGGCAGTATTTATGGTATACACTGATCAGCAATAAAATTAAAACTGCTGACAGGTGAAGTAAATAATATTAACTATCTTGATACAATGACACCTGTCAAGAGGAGAAATATATTAGGCAGCAGGTTAACAGATAATTTTCAAAGTTGACGGATTGAAAGCAAGAAAAATAGGCAAGCATAAAGATCTGAGTTACTTAATTAATGGCCAAATTGTGTTGGCCAGATGACTGGACAAACAACTGGCTCGATAACTGGGTCATCCCCAAACAGCAAGTCATGTAGGGCGTTCCCTTTATGCAATGGATAGTACGTACCAAACAGTGGTCGAAAAAAGAACAACCAGGGATTCAGCAACAGGGTCCTCGGTGTATTTTGGGACATCTATGTAATGACATCAAAGACCAAAATTACATATGCGGCCTTTGAATAGGCATACTTTTAATATAATAGAAAAATAATGCTCCCTTGGAAAAGCATTATGATTAGGTACCTTTCATGGGAGTTACGTAGAAAGTACTGTGACATGGGTGTTTGCATGTAAGCAGTGAGTGTGCTCTCATTCTTCGTCAATGATTCAGTTTAGCAAACCTTTGACCAGCTGAATCACATGTTTTAATAATAAGTTTAAGTTAGTCTTTGGGGCCGGTGGTGTAGTGGTTAGGGTGCTGTGCTCATGATCGGGAGGTTGTGAGTTCGAATCCCACTGAGACCCTCACTGTGATGGGGGAGTTATCTTGAGATCTTATTTTCAAATGCTGGGAAAAAAGGTATCACATTAACAAGCATATCGTAGCTGATGCAGCAGTTTCTGGACCAGTATGCCTGTATTTTCATCTATGGTTATGAAGTCTAGGTAACTGATTTATAAAATATGGTTACAAGTATAAGTAGTACAAATGAGGAGCACAAAAATCTTGAACTCTTGAAGTAGTGCTATTCCTCCTATGAATTAAAAGGAACCAGTTGTGGTGGCTTGGGAAACTTTGTAGGATTCCTTATGCTCAAGTCTCATTTGATCTGCATTAGATATGTCCAACGGAACCCAGACTTCTTGTCAGATGTAGAACAGAATGAACAGATATGCTACAATGGGTTTAGGATCAGAAATCTGTGGTTAGTGATAAAGACAGAGTGATGACTGAACTCGATCTTTTGCCAATGTTAAGCCCACCCGAGAAAGCAAAATGAAATCAATGAATATTTGGGTATTCATAGTCTATTCTTATACAGTGGAACTTCAACTTACGAAAGCCCCAACAAAAGAAAAATCCAGGTTACGAAAAACATTTTCCTAAAATTTTTGTCTCTGGATACGAAACAAGTTCACGTTACAAAAGCACCATCTCAAAAATTCAAACAATGCATGAGTTGCTCTCCTATTTTCCAACATACCGCCCCGCTGGCCTCCCATTGGCTAAGAGGGATGACGCTGCTCCCTACCATTGGCCATCTCCCAACATCCCGCCCCGCTGGCCTTCCATTGGCTAGGAGGGATGACACAGCTCCCTCCCATGTTGTTTCATGAGTTTTTTGAGTGTGCTCATTGCAACTTTATTTTTTGGCTCAGGCTTTTAACCTTGCATAAACATTTGTAAGATTATAACTCTGCTAAGAAGACATGGTCAACACATACGCGTGCACGCACACACACACACACACACACACACACACACACACACATGTGTGAGAGTGTGTGTGTGTGTGAGATTCCCAGTGCGAGGGAAAAGAAGCGGGCTCGTGGCATGCCGTTGAGTGATATCGCAAAGGAATATGGCCAAACCCGTCTACCATCGGTACGATATTGAAGTGGAAGGAGGCCTTAAAAGGTATGCTTTTATAATTTTTTTAAAGGGTTTAGGGGTAGTATTAGGGGCCTTGGAACGAATCACATGTTTTACATGTAAAATGCAGTTCAACTTACAAAAAAATCCAGCTTACAAAAAACATTTTCCTAAAATTTTTGTCTCTGGAAACGAAACAAGTTCACGTTACAAAAGTACCATCTCAAAAATTCAAGCCACTTCTGGAAAGGATTAATTTTGTAAATTGATGTACCACTGTATTTATTCACCTGCTGAGCTTTTTAATCCTACTATGGTCACAGGGAGGTGTCGATTCTGGATAAAGGTGGGGTACAGACTCCTAATGTGTATGCCCCATATGTCTGTCTCTCTCTTATGTGAAACCCATACAAGCACAGAGAGAATATACAAACTTCACACAGAAATGCTGAGGCTCGGCCTCAAACCCGGGACCTTCTTGTTGTGAGGTGGACGTGTTAACCACTACACCACAATGCTTTGATTTTATTATACTTTTCAGTTACAAATATTGTTTCTTAAGACGGACATTAAAAATGTGAAAAGTTGTTCTCTTGTTTTAAGGACGACAGTGCATCTCCGCAATGTGCAGAATGTTGTATGCATAGAAATATTATGGGGTAACCACCAACTGGAAAAATTTGAGTGACTTTTTTTGGATTTTCGAAGCACAAATATCCTGTATTTTGACTCACAAATAAGAAAATGTTCCTGCGGTGCATACAGAGTTACTTGGCCACAGGCTAAATCAAGTTCAGTGGAGATAAGGTGAATGTCTGATTGGTAAGCATATGCACTTGCTAAAGAAAACTGTATCTGAGAGTTGCACATTTTTACTGCAACATTGAGGGAAAAATGCATTTTGGCATATTTTGTTAAAGCAATCATATTGCTATATAGCTTTATATTAATATAGCTTTATAAAGGGCAGTGTCAGGAAGGGAATCCGACAAAAACCTATGCCAAATCAAACATGAAGAGGTATTTGGGTCAGCTCTGGCGTAATGGTCAGAGAAGCGGGTTTGGGATGTACAGGTTGCTGGTTCAATTCCCGAACTAGTAGGAAGAATGTGGCGATGTGAGGAGTGGGCTACACCTTCCCATCCTCCACCTTCATGGTTGAGGTGGCCTTGAGCAAGGCATCTAACCCCCAACTGCTATCTGGGTGCCGCAATGTGTGTGGCAGCCCACTTCACAAAGTATGATTGTGTGCTCACTTTGAAAACCTACGTTTTCAGGATTACTTGGAGTACTGTACCACAGATTTTATTTATTTATATGTATATTTATGTATGATGGTCCAGAAGGCCATCATTGGCACCCTCAAGCAAGAGGGTAAGACACAGAAAGAAATCTCTGAGCGAATAGGCTGTTCCCAGAGTGCTGTATCAAGCCACCTCAGTGGCTAAATGCTTTACTGACCATGGTATTACTGTGCTCAATTGGCCTGCCAACTCTCCTGACCTGAACCTCACAGAGAATCTGTGGGATATTGTGAAGAGAAAGTTGAGAGACACCAGACCCAACACTGTAGATGAGCTTAAGGCCGCTATCGAAGCATCCTGGGCCTCCATAACACCTCAGCAGTGCCACGCCGCATTGAAGCAGTCATTTCTGCAAAAGGATTCCTGACCAAGTATTGAGTGCATAACTGAACATAATTATTTGAAGGTTGACTTTTTACTTTTTTGTATTCAAAACCCTTTTTTTTATTGGTCGGATGAAATATGCTAATTTTTTGAGATAGGAATTTTGGGTTTTCATGAACTGTATGCCAAAATCATCAGTATTAAAACAATAAAAGACCTGAAATATTTCAGTTGGTGTTCAATGAATTTAAAATAAATGAAAGTTTAATTTTTATCAGTACTTTACAGAAAATAATGAACTTTAATACAATATGCTAATTTTTTGAGAAGGACTAGTATATATAAAAACTAAAATGAATTCATAAAAACAATCATACTCAGAGTTTTTACTGATGGTATACTTTGTGAAACAATATCAGAATATATTCACAAATAGTGACTTCAAAGCATCCTGTAAATTGTTCTGGAAAGAGGCATTTGCCAAATGGCATCAATGTAAATGGTTTTTCTCATTTTTCCAATACGAGATAATTTTTTTTTCAACTGATCTTTACAAGGGGAGTGAATAATCATGGAAGACAGGCATTCTGTAGTTACAGCAGAAAAATCATGGTTTCAATGATTACAGATTTTGATGGCATTTCACACCGATTCAAAAATTGCTGTGAAATGCCATCTGCTTGGTTTAACTGCATAACATATGAGCAAACATGAGTATGCACATATACCTTATCAGGTGCTGTGCTTTCCTAGCAGTTACTGGGTTATAATTTCCCTCAAGTCAAAATGTCAAGTCAAATGGATGGGTGACACCCTCCCCAACCGCCCTCTTGTTTTCAGTCCTGAGAGCATTTGAGGCCAAATGTAGACTTAGGGCTAGCAAACTATTCATGTGTCATAACTACATCATACCAGGTCACCATTCATGTGTATGTGGTAGTAATGTGTAATTATCTTTATCTCCAAGTGCTTTAATGTTATATCTGTTCAACTATTAAAAAAAGATTCTAATCAACTACATGGTTTGCAATTCATTAAATGACAATGATCACATATCAGTATTTGCTATAAGAAGCATTTAAAATGCTGAGCTGGTTAACCTTCAATAGAGGTAGCATGGTGGCATAGTGTATAGCACATCCACCTTACAGCAAGAAGATCCTGGAATCAAGCCCCAGGCTGACTGAGGGCGTTTCTGTGGCGAGTTTGAATGTTTTGCCCTACTTGCAGGGGTTTCAATTTGAGTGCCC
>CM045737.1:23317347-23452347 GCA_024760905.1 Plotosus lineatus | reverse complement strand
ACCAAATGTGAGATTAATTAAACACCTTTCAATTTATTCTTGTGAGTTGACCAACAATACGAGCAGCATACAACCCATGTACACACAAACATTGAAGAAAATCTGGTGAATCACGTTTATTTGCTTCGTCCTTTTATTAATGGTTTCACAGTGACACGTTTGAGATTAATTAAAATAATGAAAGCGAGGCATTGTGTAGCATAGAAAAAAGGATGAAAAATTGCCAGGCCAGAGAAAAACAACATAATACAGTATGTCTTTCTGGTGTCTTGAAGTATCTGGATGTTTTATTATCCCAATGTTGCATTAAAGAGCACTGGTATACAGCATAATGTTTGCACAGTGTAATATGTTTAAGTGATACACAGCTTATGTTAATATAAATGACCATTAAAACCATTATACTGTGCAATTTCATGCTGTGGATTGCTAATGGTGGCTGAGCCATTGCGGAGCAACCATTTTTCCCCTGAAAGTCACACGAACTGGTTGGGCTGGGTTGTCCAGGACAAGTAAAGAAGAAGCAAGGACATTTTATGTAATAAACTTGTACTAAAGGCTCTTACCTTTTACTGGTTTCTTTTGGTCAGACACTGTTCCCATCCACTGTCATCCTTTCACTTTTTATGAAGGAATTCTGTAGGAACAGTTTAAGTTGTAAAAGCTTGGGATTTGCGCCAAGTAGTTCTGCCAAGAGGTCATGCTAACCGCAGGTCGGCTTGAAGTGGTCTTTGCACACTACTGAATTGTGTCCGAAAGGAAATGTTTTCAGAGTATAGCCTGTGCCGATGTTTTCCTCAATTTCTGCGTTTGTTGTTTGTTCAGCCATATGCTTTGCACTCCACCATTTTCCTGGTGACACAGCTCAGCACTGACCGATACTGTGTTGTCATAGAGTGGTGTCGGCTGTTGTCAGCCTATTGAATAAGTCAACTAATTAATCTAGTGAAGAAGGCAAAATGTCTACTACTACTACTAGTAGTAGTAGTAGTAGTAGTAGTGTGTCAGCACATGCCTATACCAGACAAGAAGCAAGGACTGATGTTGCTTAACGAAACCACTGATGTCATATGTCAGTTTTTAACTTGACAAGTAGCAGACTGATATGGATTGCAACCAAGGACCTTTTTGAAATTTTGTTGGGATGAACAGTTTTCAAACACTGAAGTCCCATTGAAAAGTTCGAGCAGATTTGTTGTACAAATTGTGTTAACTAAACTTTATTAAATTTCCATCTATTTAAATGATTACATCTTTTAGAACCAGTATGATATTCACTCACACACTCATTTGCTGCCAAATCCTAGAGTCTTCTGGAATCTGGAGCCAACTTCGGGTGAAGGTGGAATACAGCCTGAACAGCTCATCAGATCATTGCAGGGCCAACATACTCTCTCTCTCTCTCTCACACACACACACACACACACACACACGGGATAATCTGAAACAGCCAATTAGGCTAATGTGCATGTCTTTTTTACTGTAGGAGGAAACTGGAGTACCCAGTGGAAACTCAGTGGAAACTGATGTGGAGCATTAATATAAAACATGTCTGTCAATGGAGTGTGTCAAACTGTGTTGCAACAATTTGGCAAAGGCCTATATATGACCTGTCAAGGTATCTTGATTAGATTTACAAAGAGAGTTTAAGTAGTCAGCTGGAAATATTTCATTAATGATGATACACACAGGAAGGAATATACTGAGCAACATTAACACCAGCTGACTGGTCTGCAGCTAGGATGTCCTAAACACCACAAGTTGCAATGCACCGTGTGTTCTGATGCCTTTCTATTATAACCAGTATTGACATTTTCAGCAGACTGTGCTATTGTTACTCTTCAATGGTATCAGTAATAATCACTTTTATTCACTTTTCCTGTAAGTAGTCATAGGGTTTCAATGTTATGGACAATCAGTGAATTACCTAAAGTTGAACTGGAAAATTTACCACAGGTTAACTGTGCTTTCGGGAGGAGCAGCTGCCTCGTTCTCCATTCTGTAGTTCTACATAGTGGTCGGTAGTGCAGTGTGATATTTAAATGAACTTACATAGGACATCATGAAGATTGGGATTGACGCAAAACCAAAGCCTATACATATAATTCAAGTATACAGTATATGCCCTCGTCTGAGTCATCAGAAGAAGATATTGACAGAGTGTACCAGCAACGGCAAGAAGCAGTTAATCAGGTCCCCCGATCAGAGCGCCTCATAGTAATGGGTGACTTCAGTGCCAAGATTGGAAGAGACACAATACATCCGAGCTGTGGAAAATTTGGACTCTGAGATAAATGAGAGAAGTTATTGGACTGGCTACAAGACAACTCGTTCATCACGGTGAATACATGCTTCCAACAAAGAACTAAAGAAAAACACACCTGGACTATACAAGAACATGATAGACTATATTGTAATCAGGCAGAGAGATAGAACAGGATGCAAAGACTCGATCACTGGTGAGTGCCGACTGTGGCAGCGACTATCAAATGGTCTTGGCTAAAATTAAAGGAAAAGAATGGACTCTGAAGAAAAAACTGAACAAGCATAAAAACTGGAACCTGAAATGTTCTCATACCAGCCCGTTCTGAACAATAACTGAAAGAAGAAATCAAGAAAGCACCCGAGACCACCTGGAAGACTGCTGCGCAAGTGTATACAAGCATCATGGACAAACAATGCCCTAAAACGAGCAAGGAAAAAAGACCATGGATAGATACCCCAATGTCTAAACCTCATTAAAGGGAGAAGACAAACGAAGAAAGAACAAGATCAGGGCCCGTTATATAGTTCTGTAGACAAGTGAAACGTGAATGCCAACGCGTGAAAAGAAGATGGACAGAAGAAGCATCCAGGGTTAATAACCGCAAAAAAGCAGACAAGCTGATAAGAACACTGATAGAATGGGTCATCTCGGAGCTCATTGTGATTCCGAAAGTCCCTGGAAAGCAAGAATGCTCAAACCACTACACAATCAGCCATGTTCCTCTCCAAGATGGCGCTCCCTAGAGGGCAATGTCGCAGAGTTCTTAGAGTCAAATTGTTTCTTTGTTTTAATTTTTATTTGTTTGGTTTTTGGCACTATGTTCGTCTATGACCGGGCGACCCTACTACAGCTATGAGAGCGCAGTCTTTTTGGATATTTAGAACTGAGCACGCTCAACTCCTATCCTGAGCTAATATGCTATGGTAGCTCAATGCTAGCCGCACCCCGGATAACAATAAGCCCAGGCGGAGACGAGGCAGGCGGGGAGGGGCTGAACGACGACTCCGGCGCTTGGTTAGCAGTGGAAGGTTAGCACTCCCGGTCATACTGCTTGAGAATGTTCGGTCTCTGTGAAACAAGATGGGCGAGCTTCATGCTTGGATTGCAGTGCAGAGGGCTCTACAGGACTGCTCCATGCTGTCTTTCTGTGAAACATGGCTCGTGGAGGGTACACCCGACGATGCGATTACACCAGCCGGCTATGCGGACTTCAGAGAGGACCGGAGCGCAGCAGATAGCAACAAGGCCCGTGGCGGAAGAACGGCGGATCTCGTTAAATTCAACCCGGTGTACCGACTGTAGATTATCTACAAACCTTTGCTCTGAGAATGTGGAAGATCTAGCTTTGAAGTTGCGGCTATTTTGTTTACCCAGAGAACTGTTAATTTTTTTTCCCCAAAACAAAATAATGGGCATAGTGCAATATAATTATATAACCATTTAAATTTATTGCTGTTATCTACCGATTACTTATTTATTTATTCTTTGTATCATCATCATCATCATCATGATTTTATTTGATTACTTTTATTATTATATTGATTACTGGGTCTGTGTAAGGTCCTTTTTAAATATAGAATTTTTATATATTTATTTTATAGCAGTTTGTGTTTTTGTTGATTTGAGCCTTCTTTTCGGTTTTGTAATTTGACTCCAAACAACCGCACAAAGTATTTCTGTGTGTAAAAGCCCAAATGGCGATTAAAATTTTTGATTCGTGAATCTAATAAGTCATGCATCAAAGGTCTCATTAGAGATTATTAGAAAAAGAGTCACAAGTATGTGCAATAGGTCACTACAGACAAACAATTTGGATTCGTTCCCGGAAAAGATACCACAGAGGCCATCATTGCTTTGAAGAACATTCTTGAGAAAGCTGTTTAGAAACAAAATGAAGAACTATGGCTCTTTTCATTGACCATAAGAAAGCGTTTGACACCGTCTTTCACCCACCACTTTGGAACATCTTAAGAGAATTTGGCTTTCCCCAACAGCTCATCTGGCTGCTCAGTAAACTCTATGATCGATCTGAAGGCGTAATTTGTACCGAAGATGGTCAAACGGGACCGTTTCGATTTTGAAAGGGAGTTCGGCAAGGCTGTTTAGTTTCCCCAGCACTATTCATTGTGATAGGAGAATACATCATGAGAAATGCGGAAGATAGGATTAATGAGCAAATAGGCTTCAACATTGGTGGAACCCCTCTCTGGAACATTTGGTATACAGATGACACTACTCTGCTAGCAAAAAGTAAACAAGAACTAACCTCCTTATCAGAAGCACTCCAAGAAGAAAGCTTGAAACTTGGACTCGAGATTAATACGAAAAAGACCAACGTCATGACTGAATGGCTCTGGAGAATTTGTTCTGGAAAGAGACTGCTTTGAAGAAGTAGACAGCTTCTAATTTCTTGGTTCTCAAGTAAGATCCAACGGTGATAGCGCCCCTGATATAAGGACCAGGCTAATGATGGCAAGAACAACTCCAGCAAACCTCTCCAGAATCTGGAAATCTACTAAAATTCGTATCAACACTAACGTAGGACTGGTCAAGTCCCTAGTTTGGCCCATCGCCCTGTACGCAGTGAGAGCTGGACCCTGAAGCGAGATGATCAATGGAGAATCGCCGGCTTTGAACTTTGGGTGTGGAAGAGTGTAATCGGAATCAGTTGGAGAGACAGGAAGACAAACAAGTATGTCTGAGAACAAGTCAAAGTAAAAGCAGAAGAAGGACTTCTCATCAGTGCCAATTACACAAAATAAGGAAATACCTGCACTGGAAAAGGTGACCTGAAAGTGCAATACTGAGGGCCAAAGAAGGGAAGACACCCAGAAAAAACATTGTGGACAGAGCAAGATATCGTGGATGGACAATATAAAGGCGTGGACAGGACGGGGGCTGGAGTGGCTGCATCGACAGGCTTGGCGAAGGAAGACGCATACGGTTCAAACATGGACTACGGCTGCAGATAGATATAGGACATCTCGTTAAAAAATTAATTATAATGTTATTGGTAATGCATGTGTTCATTGAGAAAGTATACATATTAGCATTGGGAAAATTAAGAATTAGAAATAAACAAGACAAAAAAATAAAATGCCTTGTTATTAGAATACATTTGGACGGTCAACAATAAAAACCTTACAATAACAAAGCAGCAGATCCAAAACACCTGCAAGGTCTTAAACTTTTGAAACCCAATCTGGAGTTCATGGTTGTGTGGTTACTGGTTCTTACCTACACCAAGCAGTTTATGTTTTTGGTTAAGTTTGTGTCTTTTCTAGCTGAAAATTTCTTCCAGTCGTCGGGCTTTGGAGAAAAAAAAAAAGACCTCATCTGATTTTGGAGATGACTCAAATTAAATTTAGGATCCAGGATTTTTATTTATTCCAGATGTGTAATATAATGAGATCGGATGGTTTTTGATATTTTGGTTCATATAGGGCATTGCTGAACTTGGTGAAGGTTTGCGTTCTCTTTCAGTGTGCTCTTCTTGTTAACAAACAAAAACCATTAAAACACTGGTAAACCTTTGACAGGATAAAGCCATATGCTACGGCAGGGCTGTGACAGTGCTATCAGGTCAAATCAGGACAACGCAGTTCCTCCTGGTGCAGTGGTCAGATGGGAATAAGCATGTGAAGCACCGGTACAAATGTTTTAAATCAGTAGCAATTTTTTAGGGATTGCTGTCAGTCTCATCTTACCAGAGCAGCCAGGCACTAATCAAGCCAGAATTACTTCTTAGTCACACACACTGAAGATTGTATTTAAAAAAAAAAAAAAAAAGGTTTGTATAATTCCTGGAACTCGTCTGGCAAGGAGTTCTCTCAGATCAAGCTCGAGTAACTGAAGCAAAGTGGCTTGTAAAGAATTTACTGAGTCATTTTCAGCAAATGAACAGCAAAGCATTCCTGGAGGTAAATGAAATGAAGGGGCTCTGCTGTCCTGGATCAGACCTCTCCATGGTAAAGCACCATGCTCACTGACCCCATTTCCTCAAAGTTGGGTTACTTCGATGAAGCAGTTCATCTGATGTCTTTTAAACAGTGACCTGAATTGACTCCAAATTTACTTGTGACAAAGAAATCCATTAAATATGCTTTAGTTTCCTTTAGTAAACTAGGGTAAACTGGGGTGAGGTATTATGAGCTTTGTGGTTGTAAGAAGATTCAGGTCATCAAAAAAAAGACGTGAATTCTTAGAGGGCTTACCTAAACTAAAACAGCAGCAAGCTGAGCTTAGTACATCTACAAACAGAATAAAGTGTTTACCATATTTTAAACTATGCTACAAATATCTTCCACAGCAGATGTAATTTAATTTATGAAGTACTGTATTGTAATGTATTTCAGTAAATATCTTCATGTCTATTTGTACATAATGCTCTCTGTGTTCTATAAATAATTCATTGTAGAGTTAAGAATAATTAACATTGCTTTCTATGACCATGTGCAAAGTTAGTGTAGTTAACAAATGGAGCTTTGGATCATCTGTTTGTTGGGAATCCCTACAAAAATCACATGGGGAAAAACATTTAAAATTTCATGTACAGGTCACGTTAATATTACTTGTGGGTCTTTGGGCTTCTTTTTAAGTCCCCAAACAGGCCAAGCTGCTCACTACGTCATCCATGTTAACACAATTTCCTCAGGGATTAGTAAAGTACTCTGATTCTGATAAGTTAAAAATGTTTGAATTACATGTTTTGGAAAACAATTTAATTTAGGAAAAACAAACGCAACATGTTTTAAGTAAAATTATTAAAAATACACAGGGATTCAAAAATTAAAGAATTATTGGATATTAATTTTACTATTTAGATTTGTGATAATAGATTATTAGATTTAGATTTGTGATAACACACTCGAGTGGCATTTCGATAATTTTTCCCACAATGCAATTGCTTCTTACATATTTAGTTGATGCGTTTCAGAACACAAAGACCGTACAGTCAGTTGTGAAATTAATCAAAATATGAGTCTAGGCTTGACTGCAGTTGAATTTATATAATAAGCTACATTCTGAACTTAATTTGAATTAAGGAGAATAACAGTTCCCCAATTCAAGAAAAAAAAATCAATCAGCAAAAGTGTGTGTGTGGTGAGGAAGTAATTATGTACTATTATGCTTTCTAAAAGGTTTGAATAGTAATAAAATTAACAGAGTATAAAAGCTAAAACATTTAGAACAAAAGTTATTCTATTAAACATTGAGTTTTTATTAAACATAACTATGAGAAAAGTAAGCATCACAGTCCAGTCTTGTTTGGAATTAAAACACATCAATGGTTTAAGTATAACCACTATTTCAAATTATTTATTAAAAATAAATAAATTAAATAAACAAACTTATTTTAATTCGATAATAAAATCATCAGTTCATATTTTGGACTAAATTGGTCATCATCTTCCGCTTCCTCCGGGGTTGGGTCGCGGGGCCAACAACCTAAGCAATGAGGTCCAGACATCCCTCTCCCAAGCCACTTCCTCCAGCTCTTCCGGAGGACACCAAGGTATTCAAAGATAACCCGAGAGAGCCCCTCCAGCCTGTTCTAGGTCGATCCTGGGATCTCTTTTCAGTTGGACGTACCCGAACCACCACATCAGGGAGGCATTCTGACCAGATCCCCAAGGCACCTCAACTTGCCCCTCTCAATGCAGAGGAGCAGTGGTTTTACTCCGAGCTCTCCCCGGATGGTAGAGCTTCTCACCTGATCTCTAAGGGAGAGATCCGTCTGTCAAGCTCCCACTCCATCCTTCTCTCACTCATGAACAATACCCCAAGATACTTAAACTCCTTCACTTGGGGCAAGACCTCATTCCCAACCCGGAGGGTGCATTCCATACTTGTCCGACTGAGAACCATGGTCTCAGACTCGGAGGTGCTGATTTTTATCCTGGTCGCTTTGCACATGACTGCGAATCGCTCCAATGAGAGCCGGAGGTCCCTGCTTAATGAAGTCAAAAGGACAATGTCAGTCGCAAAAAGCAGAGATGAGATCCGACGGCCACCAAACCAGAAACACCAAGAGAAATTCTGTCCAGAAAAATTATGACTAGAATTGGTGATAAAGCTGCAGCACGTTTGGCCTGCCAGTACCTGGCTGCTGCTTTGGTAGTCTCGCAGGCCAATAAGACCTGATAGGCCTCCTTTTTCAGCTTGATGGGGCCCCCATCACCACAGGTGTCCACCACCGGGTTCGGGGGTTGCCGCCACGACACGCATTAACGACCTTCCGCAATAGGTATGGGTTTCCGTCTCAGCAATAGAGGCATGAAACATGGCCCATTTGGATTCCATGTCACCTGCTTCCTTCAGGACGTGGTTGTAGCTTTGCCGGAGGTGGGAGTTAAAGGCTTCTCTGACAGGAGATTCCACCAAACGTTCCCAGCAGACCCCAATTACACACTTGGGCCTGCTAGGTCTGGAGGGCAGCCTCCCCCAGCATCGAAGCCAGCTCACCACCAGGTGGTGATTGTAGCCATGTCACCAAACTTGCGGCCACATGTTCTGGACATTTGGATGAAGAGGGGAGCTAAGCTGTCAACCAAAGTAGACAAACTGTGATGAGCACAGAAGTTCAAGAATGAAACAACATTCGAGTTCAGACTGAAGAGGCCGTGCTTTCTGATCACACCCTTCCAGGTCACACTATCGTTGCCCACATGGGCATTGAAGTCTCCCAGAACAACAAGTGAGTATCCCAAGGGAGCGTTCTCCAACACACCCCCTACAGACTCTAAGAAAGGTGGGTACTCTGAACTGTCATTTGGGCATAGGCACAAATGGTCAGGACCTGTCCCCCCACCCGAAGGCGGAGGGAAGCTACCCTTTTGTCGACCGGGGAGAACCCCAAAGTTTGGGCACCAAGACGGGAGGCAACAAGGACTCCCACCAAGGACTCCCACACCGGCTCGCTGCCTCTCCCCATGAGGAACTCCAGAATGGAATAAGGTCCAGCCTCTCTCGAGATGGGTGGTTCCTGAGTCCAAGCTATGCGTTGAGAAGAGTCTGACTATATCTAGTTGGTATCTCTCCACCTCATGCACCAGCTCGTGCTCCTTCCCCGCCAGAGAGATGACATTCCATGTCCCAAGAGTCAGAGTCAATAACCGAGGATCGGTCCGACAGAACCCATGCCTTTGGCCACCACCCAACCCATATAGCCCCTCCCACAGGTGGTGGGTCCATGGGAGGGCGGACCTATGTCTCCTTTTTCGGGCTGGGAACGACCGGGCTCCATGTGCAGAAGCCCGTTCACCAGACACTCGCCTTTGAGCCCCTCCCCCAGGCCCGGCTCTATGGGGGGACCCCGGTGACCCGCATCTGGGCAAGAGAAACTGTATCCTTGCTTTCTTTTTATTTGGCGTAGAGGTCTTCTATACCACACTTTGTCTGGATCTCCACCAAGGACCTGTTTACCTTGGGTGACCCTACCAGGGGCATGATGCCCCTGACAACATAGCTCCTAGGATCATTAGGTCATGCAAACCGCTCCACCACGATAAGGTGCCGATTCAAGGAGGGGACTAAATTTGTAATTTTTCCTTATTTTAGAGTGAAGATTCCCATACTCCAAATTTTACATGTTATTCACAAGGTTGTCCCTGTCCCTCACAGTGCAGCTAACTCAAAGGCCGGCCATATCCGTCACTGTCTATGGTGAGAGGCATGTAAAAGTACCATTGCTGACTTTTGTAAAGAGTAGCTGCAAAGCCGTCAGCGTGTCTCTGCCCCTTGCTAAAGGATTGTGTCAGGAAGGGCATCCGACGTAATAACCTATGCCAAATCAATGCGAATCAGATGATTCGCTGTGGCGACCCCTGAGAAAGGGAAAAGCCAAAAGGAAAAGAACATTTTGCTTTTAAGGTATTTTTCCATACTGCTGCTCATCTTAAACACGATTTGGGGAAGGCTTTAAAAACAGATCATCAGTTTTATGCAAGATATTTGATTGTTAAAAGTTCATAGGCCTGATAAGCAGAATCATTTAAGTTTTTAGTGAGTTGTTTTTTTTTTTAAGTTGGCACAGTGGTGAGCATGTTTGTCTCAAAGAAAGAAGGTTCTGGATTCGATTCCCAGGCTTGGAGCATCTCTTTGTGCTTGCATGGTTTTCCTCGGGGTACTCTAGTTTCCTGTAACACTTCAAAAACATGCACAGTAGGATCATTGGTGGTTCCATTGTCTCTAGGTGTGAAGGTGACTGCAAGTGGTTGTATGTGTGCTGGCCCTGCAATGGTCTGGTAAGCTGTTCATGGTGTACCCTGCCTTTCCCCCAGAGTTGACCGAGATGGGCTTCAGCCTCCCTGTGACCCTAATTAGAATTAAACATCTTAGGAAATGAATGAATGAATAAGAAGGAGGAGAAGCAAAATATTTGAAAGGAAGAAATAACTCGGCAAAAGTTTGAAGGTTTCAACTCCACGCTCGACCAGTTCCCGCTCTGTAGTTCCCTGTATCTAAAGTTTTTGTGTTTCTCCTCGTCATTAGCAGTGACTACATTTTCCCCTTGCTCAAATGCCTCCCCTGTACGAATAAGTCCCCAATACAAAAAGTCTTTGTTCATCCACTCTAACACACACTCTCACTAGTGAACATCCAGGGACAGGACATTGAGACAGTGGACAGTTTCAAATACCTGGGCGTTCACCTTAACAATAAACTGGACTGGTCCCACAACACCAACGCCCTGTACAAGAAGGGCCAGAGTCACCTCCACCTTCTGAGGAGACTTAGGTCCTTCGGAGTATGCAGACCTCTGCTCAGGACTTTTTATGACTCTGTGGTAGCCTCTGCAATCCTCTACGCTGCCATCTGCTGGGCCCCGGGCAGCACAGAGAGGGACCGAAAGAGACTGAACAAGCTGGTCAGGAGGACCAGCTCGGTCCTAGGCTGCCCACTGGACTCTGTGGAGGAGGTGAGTGAGAGGAGGATGGTAGCAAAGCTCACATCCATCATGGTCAACAGCTCTCACCCACTGCACCAGACTGTAGAGAAGCTGAGTAGCTCCTTCAGTGGACGACTGAGACATCCTCAGTGCAGGAAGGAGCGCTACCGCAGGTCGTTCATTCCCACCACTGTCAGACTGTACAACGCCACTTTGTAACTGTCTGTGAAAATACCGGTTATGTGCAATAAAAACCCCGTGCACTTTAATCAACCACATCTATCCCACTGACTGTGAACCATATCAACCCATCTACTCTGCCCTCAGATACATGTACACTTGAATATAGGCCAGTCTACAAAGTTGTTCCCTTCTTTTCTTTTATTGTTTATTAATTTATACTATTTATTTATTTACTTATATAATATATATGTATGTGTGTATGTTTGTATATGTATCTATTTTTGCACCCCCTACTGATGGTACCTCAAGAGCCTGTAACAGTGAATTTCTCCATTGTGAGATTAATAAAGCTGTATCTTATCTTATCCTACTCCGTCTCCGGCATTTTGGGTCCAACTGAAAGTTCCTGATGTCACAGTTAGCTTGATAATTTATGGTGCCTTTAGGTTTGCACCTTGCACCAATAAATGATAAATTCAATAGAATGAAATATGATTATGCAGAGAGAGAGATTGATTGTACTGTATACAGTACAAACTCGTATAGGTTAATTATACAAGCTTCAAACATGCGTTCCCCTCTAAAGAACGCCCTGTAAAGACTTGCGAACAAATTCATCTAATGAACGGCCGTCTGGAACATAACTCGTAAGTTGGGCATTGTCTGTATAAGATAAGGAAATCCCAAGTTGATTATTCCTAATTTAAAAAAAAGAGATACAAAAATTGCTAATACACTATTTGTGAATATTCATTTATTCATTCATTTTCTGAAGTGCTTAAAACTAATTAGGGTCGAAAGGCAGGCTGGCAAACAGTCTGAACACCGGCAGAGTACACCCTGGACAGCTCACCAGGCTGTTGCAGGGCAGAAACCTACTGATGGCTTTATAGCTTACTCTTCACAAAAATCAACAATGGTTCTTTTACAGGAATCTCGCCATAGACAGTGAGCGACATGACCAACCTTTGATAACCAGTTAGCTGCATTTGGGGGGTGTAACAGTGAAAGCCCATTTATAGTGCGGCTTGAACCCCCAACCTTGGGATCAGTTATCCAGCACCCTGCCACCAGGCTACCACTGCCCCTATTTTGAATATTTGAAATACAATACAATAGTACCGTAATTCCTAAACGTAGCGCCAGTTTTGTAATATTATTGTCTTATAGAACTCATTCACAAGAACTGTATTTTTCCCACTAGTACTTAAGATATAACTAGTTACACCTTCAAGCCACGTCGATGTGTGCCTTAATCTTTATACTGCACCCTCCACGTCCTTAGTCCTTAAACCTGACCTGCTATTAAGGTGACAAGTTTTGAAACATTATCGTGACCTGATACATGTGACCCTACACTAAAACACATGTTTACTTTTTCAGCATTTATCAATGTCCTATCATGTTAACAACCTCTGCACATTTGCACTGCACTGCTCTGACCCCAGATGACTTACATTCAACTCACAAAGTGATCTGTTCTGCCTTGAGGGCCTTTATGCAGTGGTCATTAGTGTGGGTGGTATCGTTTTAAACTGTGTACATTATATAGTATGCCAAAATATAATACATTTAACATGCATTTGTTTGTGTTAATATGTAAACAAAAATTATCATTTCATTGTTTTGCTGAATATGAAGGTGTTATGATGAAACCATCCCTCTAAACACTCTTGGGCTTAGTATCCCTTATTTACCTGCTTTACGTCTTGTTCAAGTTCTGGGTCTGATCACAGTGATAACTTGACTGAAGGAATGATCTTTCATATGTGTGATAACTTGACAGTGTCACACCGATTTATAGAAAAAATAAAAGTCAGAGATCAAGACTTAAGAAACAGAAGAAGGCTTATGATATCAAGAAATATAAAAGCAGATTGTTTTCACTAATATAAATGTAAGGGTCATGCACACTCACAGGAGTAAGCAAATTGTTTCAGAAAGTCATTGGGCTGATTCCATTTTACTTCAAAGAAAACATGTTTATTCAATATGTCTAGAAATGAATGAGTCCCTTTAGTCCCCTGTTAGTGACCAATTAGATGATTTTATTTCTGTGTACAATATACCAAACAATGTGTTTCACTTTACCTATCAGTGGTCATGATTTTAAATGTTATGGCTGATTAGTCTCCATTTTCTTGGCAGATTTATATAAAGTTGTAAATGGAATTGAGTGTACGGGTGCTCTTGAAGGCTCATTTAACTGTAATTTCAACTCTGAGATGTAATCGAAGCTTCTTTTATTATTTCTTCTGGAGGAAAGTGCAAGTTGTTTGGTTGATTTAAAATGGATAACACACAAACTTACTCATTCACAAAAATGTGCTGTTTGTCTGAATGATTTATTCATTATTCAAGAAGTAATGGCTTAGTCAGGGCTTCAAATCTGATACAACGATATAAACAAATGATTTATTCATTTATTTATTGTGGCCAACAAAATTTAAAAATTCCTTGTCAGATTTTTTTGTATTTTCTCACCCTAACAACTCCTTTGTTAATGACATGCAAGATCTCCCAACCACAAATACATAGTACTATGATTGTCTGATCCGTCAGTGTGACCAAGGACAAAAATACAGTATAATCTGACCTCGGAATCAGCGTAGTCTGATCCTGGACATGCCGTAGCCTAATGGTTAAAAGGTCACTGGTTCAATTCCCAAACCAGCAGGGAAAATGTGTAGTAGTGGGGACCAAGCAGATGCTTCCCTTCCTCCACATAAATGGTTGAAGTACCCTTGAGCAAGGTTCCTAACCCTCAACTGCTCTTTGAGTGCCCCCAATGTGTGCGTGTGCTCACTTTGGAGGGGTTAAATAGAGGTAGATTAAATACAATATACCAAAAAAAAGAGTCATGTACCTGGATTAACAATGTGGTTCAAATCTATTTATTCAGGACAAAAGCACAGCATGGGTGTGTGTTTGGTGGAAAATTACAAACCCAGCCTTTAACCTTGAAAATAAGATTGGTCATGGCTTATCCCCCTCCCATTTCCACATAAGCATTTGGGGTGAATGACCTACCAAAACTCAGAGCATCACTTTTCACTATTGCTTATTTATTTACATTTTTGTTAATGATTTACATACTTTATTGGTTGGCCTTGGTCACATGGATGACTTTGGGTTGTATAGATTGACGTTAGTGCTTTTATACATCTCGAGTGTAAACCAGCAATTGGAGACTAAACTAAGGTAAACGGCAGAGAAAATAAAATGGGAAATTTGAAGTAACTAAGCCACGGTTATAAAAGGCTGTTACCCAAGATACTACGCTGAAAGCAGTAGGCTTTATGAGTCTTTAAAGTACTACATTTGTTATGAAAAGGTCAAATAGTCAACAATATTTGAATTTAAAATTAAAAGACAAAATGACGCCCAAAGGAAGAGGTGCAGTGATTAAGTGAGCACTTAACAGGATTGTTGCTAAATATCACCAAATCAAAGGCTTCTTCAGCGGCGTCTCAGCAATGTCTGAATGATGAAAGCTTGACAGAACTATACTTTATGGTCATGTATGACTTTCTTGAATCTAGGCAATTGAGGCAAAAGCATGCTGCCAAAAAAAATATCATATGCTGTTAGTGAAGCTGATACTTATTCGGCACGGTCATGGAAAGGCCACAAACTTTTGTTTTATTTATTTATTTTCTATGACCAGAGGCACTTTATGGTGTAAACACCATTCTCTCACAAAGTTAGATCAAGGAGTTCAATCATGTTTTCATACATGTATGACAATTTTATTTTGGTTCATTGTGGTCTCAAGTAACAGCACAGACAGAACTTCCAGTGGTGTTTACATAACACAGACTTGACTTTCTTAATGTATGTACCAAATAATCATCCTTTATGACCTCTGAGCATTGCTGAAAGGATTCAAAACACTTTTACACATTTTGGACGTTGACCTAAATCTGAGCTGTTGAACATGGCCCAAATGTACCTCTGTGGACAGATCAAGCCTCACAAAACAGATCTGATGGATACATAGCTTCTGACAACACACTGCAGAATGACTCATTCCACTCTGTTTCAACACACTTACTTCTGTTTTTGTTTTCTGATGTTATCTCTCCTCAGTTGGCAAGGAATCGTGCACACTCAATAAAATGATTGTTGTTTCACCTCAGGCTGAGGTCAGCCTGAGCAGGATGTTGTTGATTGGCATCTAGTAGGAAGTGGAGGATTGCCCCATGTCCAGGACTACATCCAATACATTCCTTCTATAGAAGCAGGGAAACAATATGTTCCATTTATAATGTGTTGAAGGAACACATTCTGGAGAGGGTGGCGATTCAGGGACGACAAATTCAGTTGTGTTGTAATGTACATAAAAATGAATAGGCTGACTCTCATGCTGTAATGAGCATTCTGATTCCATCTTATTCAGGTCTGCGGTTTGTGTCTCATCGACCTTGGCTGAACCCAGTTTGATAATACGGGCTTGTCACATGGAGTAGTAGCTGAGAAGGTACAGGAGCACTGAGGGCACAGAAGGACAAGCATGTGCCTTACTCAGCATGGCATCCCTCTGCCTTGGGCAACTAAATATCTGAGCTCTCCTGCTGAGCACATGCTGCCCCCCATTGATTGGATAGAGACAATGGAGATACTAATATATAATAAAGTCAATGAAAAAAAAAAAGAAAAGAAAAATACAAAATACAAAAAAATTAAGAATTTACTTTTTCAAATAAAATACCAGTTTCCAAAATAATTATGATGTTAATGGTGTCATAATGAAAAGGTATATAACACTGGGGACATTTTAACAAATGAATTTGGTTAAGAGACTTTCAAACAAAATTTTGAAAAAAAATACATTTCAGGGAATTATTTAAAATAACAGTTAACCAAATAGGGAAATAAATAATTATTGACCGTGTTTTACCATTGTTTCACTTTGAATATTAAAATATATATAAAATTAAAACTAGTGACACAAGTCATTCACATTTTGTAATTTGAATTTAGAATTGCCCCCAGTGTAGCTAACTGGGTTATCAAAGGCCGTCTATGGTGTCACTGTCTATGGTGAGAGGCTGTAAAAGAACCATTGCTGACTTTCATAAAGAGTAGCTGCATCATTGTCAGTGTCTTTCTGCCCCATGATGCCCTGGCGAGCTGTCCAGGGTGTACTCCGTCTTCGCCCAGAGTTGGTTGAGATGGGCACCAGCCTTCCCGTGACCCGAATTATGATTAAATGGTTCAGAAAAATTAATGAATTTAGAATTGTTTGTGTAATACATAAACCTTACTGTTCTTGTCCAATTTTTAAACACTGTACCAGTCCAATTTTAGCCCGGCATTACTATATTTTTCCTCTCGGTGAGATTGGCACCAGCCTTCCTTCGCCCTCTTATGAAGCGATTTGGAAAATGAGTGAGTTGAGCAAAAGATTGAGATCTAGTCCTTCTGGCCTTTTCCATTACTATTAACCCACCCGATCTAGTGTATTCTCCAGTGAAGCATCCCTCTGCCTTTTCTATCTGTATATACTAGTTCTTCTCAAAAAATTAGCATATTGTGGTAAAGTTCATTATTTTTTGTAATGTACTAATAAAAATTAAACTTTCATATATTTTAGATTCATTGCACACGAACTGAAATATTTCAAGTCTTTTGTTTTAATACTGATGATTTTGGCATACAGCTCATGAAAACCCAAAATTCCTTCTTTTTCTTTCGGCTGTTCCCTTCAGGGGTCACCACAGCAAATGATCTGCCTCCATCTCTCCCTATCCTCTGCATCTTCTACTCTTACTCCAACGATCTTCATGTCCGCCTTCACCACATCCATAAATCTTCTCTTTGGTCTTCCTCTGGGCCTTCTGCCTGGTAGTTCCAACCTCAGCATCCTACCACCAATATACTCACTATCCCTCCTCTGTACATGTCCAAACCATCTCAATCTAGCCTCTCTGACTTTGTCTCCAAGACATCTTACATGTGCTGTCCCGCTGATGTACTCATTCCTGATCCTATCCATCCTCGTTACTCCCAAAGAGAACCTCAACATTTTCATCTCTGCTACCTCCAACTCTGACTCCTGCCTTTTCCCCAGGGCCACTGTTTCTAAACCATACAACATCGCTGGCCTCATCACCGTCTTGTACACTTTTCCCTTCATTCTTGCCGATACTCTCCTATCACACATCACACCGGACACTTTTCTCCAGTCATTCCAACCTGCCTGCACGTGCTTCTTCACCTCTTTTCCACGCTCTCCATTGCTCTGGATTGTTGAGCCCAAGTACTGAAAATCCTCCACCTTCTTTATCTCTGTCCCCTGTAACCTCAAAGTTCCTCTTGGGTCCTTGTCATTCACACACACATGTATTCTCTTACTGAGACTAACCTTCAATCCCCTCCTTTCCAGGGCATACCTCCACCTCTCTAGATTTTCCTCCACTTGTTCTCTGCTCTCACTACAGATCACAATGTCATCTGCAAACATCATAGTCCATGGAGATTCTTGTCTAACCTCGTCTGTCAGCCTGTCCATCACCATATCAAACAAGAAGGGGCTCAGAGCTGACCCTTGATGCAGTCCCACCTCCACCTTGAACTCTTCTGTCACACCGACAGCACACCTCACCACTGTTTTACATCTCTCATACATGTCCCTGCACCACTCTAACATACTTCTCTGCCACGCCAGACTTCCTCATGCAATACCACAGTTCTTCTCTTGGCACCCTGTCATATGCTTTCTCCAGATCCACAAAGGCACAATGCAGCTCCTTCTGACCTTCTCTGTACTTCTCTATTCACATCCTCAAGGCAAACACTGCATCTGTGGTGCTCTTTCTTGGCATAAAACCAAACTGTTGTTCACAAATGCTGACCTCTGCCCTTAGTCTAGCTTCCACTATTCTTTCCCATAACTTCATTGTATGGCTCATCAACTTTATCCCTCTGTTGTTGTCACAACTCTGTACATCTCCCTTGTTCTTAAAAATGGGCACAAGCACACTTCTCCATTCCTCCGCCATCTGCTCACTTTCTAAGACCTTTTTGAATATTCCTGTCAGAAAATCTACTGCTACCTCCCCTAGACACTTCCATACCTCAACTGGTATGTCATCAGGGCCAACTGCCTTTCCACTCTTCATCCTCTTCAATGCCCTCCTCACTTCTCCCTTACTAATCTTTGCTACTTCCTGGTCCTCAACGGTCACCCCTTCTACTCTTTTTTTCCTCTCTCATTTTCCTCATTCATCAGCTCTTCAAAGTACTCTTTCCATCTTCCCAGCACACTTCTGTCATCAGTCAATACATTTCCCTCTCTGTCCTTAATCACTCGAACTTGCTGCACGTCTTTCCCATCTCTATTTCTCTGCTGTGCTAACCTGTATAAATCATTTTCTCCCTCCTTACTGTCCAACCTATCATACAAGTCATCATACGCCCTCTGTTTGGCCTTTGACACCGCTACCTTCGCCTTACGCTGTGTCTCCCTGTACTCCTGTTTACTCTCTTCGGTCCTCTCTATGTCCCACTTCTTAGCTAACCTCTTCTTTTGTACACACCCCTGCACTTCCTCATTCCACCACCAAGTTTCCTTATCTACTTTCCTTCCAGAGGACACACCAAGTACTCACCTACCGGTCTCCCTGATCACATTGGCTGTGGTTGTCCAGTCATCTGGAAGCACTTCCTGACCACTGAAAGCCTGTTTCAACTCCTCCTTGAAGACAACACGACACTTCCTTTTTCAGCTTCCACCACTTTGTCTTCTGCTCTGCCTTTTTCACCTTTCTCACCATCAGAGTCATCCTGCACACCACCATCCTATGCTGTTTGCAAAGTAGTAGTGGGTGAGAGTGTTGCCAGTCATTGACTTCCTTTAAATTACATCGCCTACACAAGATGTAGTCTACCTGTTTGCTCTTACCTCCGCTTTCATAAGTCACCCTATGCTCCTGTTTCTTCTGGAAGAAAGTATTCACCACAGCCATTTCCATCCTTTTTGCAAAGTCGATCAACATCTGTCCTTCTGTGTTCCTGTCCTGGATACCAAACCTGCCCATCACTTCCTCGTCCCCTCAGTTGCCTGCAATAACATGTCCATTGAAGTCTGCCCCAATGACCACTCTTTCACCTCTGGGGGTACACTGCATCACTTCATCTAACTCACTCCAGAATCTCTTCTCTTCTAGCTTACATCCTGCCTGTGGGGCATAAGCACTAACATTGACCATCACGCCTTCAATTTCTAACTTGAGACTCATCACTCTGTCTGACACTCTTTTCACGTCTAGAACATTCCTGACAAACTCCTCCTTCAAGATGACTCCTACTCCATTTCTCTTCCAATCCACATAGTGATAAAACAGCTTAAACCCTGCTCCCAAGCTTTTAGCTTTGCTACCTTTCCACCTGGTCTCCTGAACACACAGTATGTCCACCTTCCTCCTCTGCATCATGTCAGCCAGCTCCCCATATTTTCCTTGCATAGTTCCAACATTCAAAGTCCCTACTCTCAGTCCTAGGCTCACGCCTTTCCTCTTCTCTCTGCCTACGGACACGCCTCCCGCCTCTCCTTCTTCGATGTCTTCGACCAACAGTAGTCCAATTTCCATCAGCACCCTGTTGGTTGACAGCACTGATGGCGGTCGTTGTTAACCCGGGCCTTGACCGATCCGGTATGAGTTTTGTTTTGACCATTTGCATTTTTAATGTGGCAGAAGTTTTACACCGGATGCCCTTCCTGTCGCAACCCTCTGCATTTATCCGGGCTTGGGACCGGCATAAGGGGGAGAGACACCGGTTAGTGCCCCCCCGGCCTATGTCTGCATTGAAAACCCAAAATTCCTATCTCAAAAAATTAGCATATTTCATCCAACCAATTAAGAAAAAAAAAAAAAAAAAAAGTGCTTTTAATACAAAAAAGTCAACCTTCAAATAATTATGTTCAGTTATGCACTCAATACTTGGTCGGGAATCCTTTTGCAGAAATGACTGCTTCAATGTGGCGTGGGAGGCAATCAGCCTGTGGCACTGCTGAGGTGTTATGGAGGCCCAGGATGCTTCGATAGCGGTCTTAAGCTCCTCCACAGTGTTGGGTCTGGTGTCTCAACTTTTTCTTCACAATATCCCACAGATTCTCTATGGGGTTCAGGTCAGGAGAGTTGGGAGACCAATTGAGCACAGTAATACCATGGTCAGTAAACCATTTAGCAGTGGGTTTGGCACTGTGAGCAGGTGCCAGGTCGTGCTGAAAAATGAAATCATCTCCATAAAGCTCTTCAGCAGATGGAAGCATGAAGTGCTCCAAAATCTCCTGATAGCTAGCTGCATTGACCCTGCCCTTGATAAAACACAGTGGACCAACACCTGCAGCTGACATGACACCCCAGACCATCACTGACTGTGGGTACTTGACACTGGACTTCAGGCATTTCGGCATTTCCTTCTCCCCAGTCTTCCTCCAGACTCTGGCACCTTGATTTCCGAATGACTTGCAAAATTTGCTTTCATCCGAAAAAAGTACTTTGGACCACTGAGCAACAGTTCAGTGCCGCTTCTCTGTAGCCCAGGTCAGCCGCTTCTGCCGCTGTTTCTGGTTCAAAAGTGGCTTGACCTGGGGAATGCGGCACCTGTAGCCCAGTCCACTGCTTCCACAGGTCCCCCAAAGTCTGGAATCGGCCCTTCTCCACAATCTTCCTCAGGGTCCGGTCACCTCTTCTGGTTGTGCAGCGTTTTCTGCCACAATTTTTTCCTTCCCACAGACGTCCCACTGAGGTGCCTTGATACAGCACTCTGGGAACAGCCTATTCGCTCAGAGATTTCTTTCCGTCTTCCCCTCTTGCTTGAGGGTGTCAATGATGGCCTTCTGGACAGCAGTCAGGTCGGCAGTCTTACCCATGATTGCGGTTTTGAGTAATGAACCAGGCTGGGAGTTTTTAAAAGCCTCAGGAATCTTTTGCAGGTATTTACAGTTAATTGGTTGATTCAGATGATTAGGTTAATAGCTTGTTTAGACTACCTTCTCATGATTTGCAAATTTTTTGAGATTGGAATTTTGGGTTTTCATGAGCTGTATGCCAAAATCATCAGTATTAAAACAAAGACCTGAAATATTTCAGTTGGTGTGCAATGAATCTAAAATATATGAAAGTTTAATTTTCATCAGTACATTACAGAAAATAATTAACTTTAATACAATATGCTAATTTTTTTAGAAGGACTAGTATATATATATTCACTTGGTGCAAAAGAAGACACACCATGTTATGAGATGTCTACTTAAGAAAATTTTTTTTATATAATATATATATATATATATATATATATATATATATATATATATATATTTATTCGCTTTTCTTACTTCTGCTTCTCCTCCAAGTCAATGTTTTTTGAGTGACAGCTGAGAGATCAGGTGAGGTGACTGGAAATTACCATCTGCCACCAGCAGGGTACCATTAAAAAAAAAGACCAAAATAGATCCCCTCACAAGATTCTGCTTAAAAGATGGCAAATTATTTCTGTCACCATGTATTTGTTTTGAGAAGTAGTTGCAGCCTTGACATTTGTTCTGTGGAAGAAAACAGACCCTGGCAGGGGATTTAATATGCATATGTGCACCATGTTATTTTTAAATTTAGTGAGACATGAAGTTGTAGACTGTAGAGAGAGAGAAGTTCTAAGATCTTGTTTAGATAATTGTCCACAGAAGAGAGGGGAAAATACATTTTAGCTTCAGTTCTCCTAAAAGGAACAACAACAAAATTATGTCTCTTTGATGTGACTGTGCAATACTACCTTTGAAAAAGACCCAGTTGTCTCCATGTTATAATTCTGATAAAAGTCTAAACATATTTGACATGACCCACTTGCTATACAGTTTTTGCTCAAATGGGTTTCCTTCACAGTTGCCTCATGGTGAGAAGGTTCAGGGTTTGATACATGTTCACTCTACACATGTGTGGGTTTCCTCTGGGTGCACCATCCTCCCTCAGTATAAAAAAATCAAGCACATCAATCAAGATCAAATGGTTATATAGGTGTGAATGTTTGTGTTGTCGGTGTTAACCCTGCAAGAGACTGGTGACCTGTTCAGAGTGTATCCCACATTCCCATTCGTTGGCTCCAGTTACCTCTGGCAAATATGGCCATAGATAATGGAAGGCGTCCTGTGAAAAGTAAAAGTATCAATGGAACTACAAAAAAGTTACAGTACTGTATTTGCAAATGTTTGAATAAACACCATTAAAAAAAAATAATAATAAAAAAAAAAAAAAATAAATAAAAACTAACTAACAAACAGGCATTCCATTTTACAGAGGTAACTGAGAAATAAGGAGTTATTTGCATAACATTATATAACACATTCTTGAATGTAATTAGTCAGAAGATGATTAGTGCTGTGTTCACCCTGTTCACTATTCCCTGTAGCATCAGTGGTCGTCAGTGATAATAAAAAAGGTCTAAAAAGTCACTTGCTTGTTCCCTAATGAGGTTTATATGCTTTGCCTTTGATTCATTTGAAACTGCAACTCTCTCCTCATCCTTCATGTCCTTGTTTAGAAAGGGGGCTGGGGGTGCATTTGCAACACAAATGCTAAGACCTCCCTCTCCCTACTACATGGACATTCTCAAACACACCTCCCGTCATTCATTGGTCAGGTTTGAAGATAATTCTATACTGGTGCTCAGGACAGCGAAATTTCTTTCATTCTATATAGACCCAGACAGAACAACTGCTCATTTAAGGGCAGCATGGTAGTGTACTGGCTAGTATGTCCACCTAATGGCAAGATGAATCTATCTTCGAGTTCTGAGCTCGGCGAAGCCGTTTCTGTGGGAGCTTACATGTTATATATGGGCATGTGGTTTCTTTGTCCTACAGTCGACAGGACGAAATTGAGGCACAACCACATTAGGCTAATTGGCAGTTTTAAGTGGCCTCTGTGTGTGGGTGTATATGGTTGACTGTTGGCCCTGGCGCACTGTTCAGGGTGTACTTCACCTTTGATATGTTTAAGATAGACTCCAGCCTGCCTGAGACCCTGTTAGAATGAAACCATAAATGGCGGAATTCTGGAGCCCCTCTCAGCTGATGCTGGCAAGGTGCAACCTGAACAGCTCACCAGTCTATCACAGTGCCAACACTCACACAACCATTCACTCACAGTAGGAATCCATGCTCCATGATATTGGTTATCGTGCTGAATATCACCTTTTTCTCTATGGCCTACGTATTTTCTTGTTTCTCAACCCACTTGGCTGTACTCTGAAAATTTTTTATAGTTCTGCCGTCTGTGCAACAAATACTCTATTGGTTATGGGTGGGTTTTTTTTTTTAATATCTGCAACTTTGTTCTCTCTGCATTGCTAACCCACTTTCAACATCTCAGCCCTCAAGCACATATCTGGGCACATGATCTAAGCATCTCCCACTGAGACGTCACCTCTTAACACTTATGATGTTCCATACTTATCAGAAATATGCAAGGTTGCTCAAGAGTCTCAATCAGAGCCCAAACTGAGCCCTTGGGTGTTTGGTGGGTGGATTTACTGTTTGAATTCTTGCCTGGTCTAGTTTGATTTTTTTTTTTTTTGACTACCCACACGTGATGTCCTAGTTTAAACTGATTACTAATAGTCAGACCAGTTCTCTTGTTCCCTCATTTAAAAGTCACTTTTGCTTCTTACTCTGCATGGATCTTTGCAAGATAAAGATATCATTTCAAATTAGGACTATAAAAAGAATTATACATCAACGTGCTCATTACAATGTACAGTACTGTATATATCTCGTTTCCTTTCGGCTGTTCCCTTCAGTGGTCACCACAGTAAATCATCTGCCTCCATCTCACCCTGTCCACTGCATCTTCTCTTACGCCATGTCCTCCTTCACCACATCCATAAAATCTCTTCTTTGGTCTTCCTCTAGGCCTTTTGCCTGGCACTTCCAACCTCAGCATCCAACTACCAATATACTCATTATCCCTCCTCTGTACATGTCCAAACCATCTCAATCTAGCCTCTCTGACTTTGTCTCCAATACCTCTAACATGTGCTGTCCCTCTGATATACTCATTCCTGATCCTATCCATCCTTGTTACTCCCAAAGAAAACCTCAACATTTTCATCTCTGCTACCTCCAGCTCGGCCTCCTGTCTTTTCCTCAGTGCCACCGTTTCCAAACCATACAACATTGCTGGCCTCAACACCGTCTTGTACACTTTTCCTTTCATTCTTGCCGATACCTTCCTGATTCCTCTCTTTTCCAGGGCACACCGCCACCTCTCAAGATTTTCCTCAACTTGTTCTCTGCTCTCACTAAAGATCACAATGTCATCTGCAAACATCATAGTCCATGGAGATTCTTGTCTAACCTTATCTGTCAGCCTGTCCATCACCATAGCAAACAAAAAGGGACTCCGAGCTGATCCTTGATGCAGTCCCACCTCCACATTGAATTCTTCGGTTACGGCACCAACACACCTCACCACTGTCCTACATCTCTCATACATGTCCTGCACCACTCTAACATACTTCTCTGCCACTCCAGACTTCCTCATGCAATACCACAGTTCTTCTCTTGGCACCCTGTCATATGCTTTCTCCAGATCCACAAAGGCACAATGCAGCTCCCTCTGACCTTCTCTCTACTTCTCTATTAACATCCTCAAAGCAAACACTGCATCTGTGGTACTCTTTCTTGGCATGAAACCAAACTGTTGTTCACAAATGCTGACCTCTGCCCTTAGTCTAGCTTCCACTATTCTTTCCCATAACTTCATCGTATGGCTCATCAACGTTATCCCTCTGTAGTTGCCATAATTCTGCACATCTCCCTAGTTCTTAAAAATGGGCACCAGCACACTTCATTCCTCCAGCATCTGCTCACTCTCTAAGACCTTGTTCAATATTCTTGTCAGAAAATCTACTGCTACCTTGCCTCGACACTTCCATACCTCCACCGGTATGTCATCAGGTTCATATGTTGCTCACCATCAGAGTTATCCTGCACACCACCATCCTATGCTGTTTGGTAACACTCACCCACTACTACTTTGCAGTCACTGACTTTCTTCAAATTGCATTGTCTACCTGTGTGCTCCTACCTCCACTTTTATAAGTCACCCTATGCTCCTGTTTCTTTTGGAAGAAAGTATTCACCTTGGCCATTTCCATTTGGCCATTGCAAAATCTATCAACAGCTGTCCTTCTGTGTTCCTTTCCTAGATACAAAACCTACCCATCACTGCCTCATCCCCCTCTGTTGCTTGAACCAACATGTCCATTGAAGTCTGCTCCAATGTCCACTCTTTCACCTCTGGGGGTACTCTGCATATAACTCACCCCAGACTCTCTCCTCCTGTTCTCGCTCACATCCTGCCTGTGGGGCATAAGCACTAACATTGAACATCACGCCTTCAATTTCTAACTTGAGACTCATCACTCTGTCGGACACTCTTCACTTCTAGAACATTCCTGACCAACCCCTCTTTCAAGATGACTTCTCTATTTCTCTTCCCATCCACACAATGATAGAACAGCTTAAACCCTGCTCATAAGCTTTTAGCCTCGATTCCTTTCCACCAGGTCTCCTGAACACACAGTATGTCAACTTTCCTCCTCCGCATCATGTCAGCCAGCTCTCTACCTTTTTCTGTCATAGTTCCAACATTCAAAGTCCCTATTATCTGTCCTAGGCTCATGCTTTTCCTCTTCTCTCTCCGCCTACGGACACACCTCCCACCTCTCCTTCTTCGACCAACAGCAGTCCAATTTCCACCAGCACCTTGTTGGTTAACAGCATTGATGAACGAACACACACACACAGTAATATATATATATAAAAAGTAAAAACATAGGGGCAGTGGTGGCCCGGTGGTAACGTGCCGGATTACCAATCCTAAAGTTGGGGGTTCAAGTCCCACTCGCAACAGCTGTCACTGATGTCCCCCCCAGTGCAGCTAACTGGGTTATTAAAGACCAGCCATGTCTTTCACGGTCTGTGGTGCGAGGCATGTAAAAGAACCATTGCGGTCCAAGCTGTACTCTGCCCTTGCCCAGAGTCAGCTCTCAAGTGACAATGTTGGCCCCAATCTTTACTGAGGTCTTGGATATTTGAGCATTTTTTGTTCAAAATATTAGACACCGGAAAAAGACTTGTATTTGTTCCCGATGTTGTACTGCTGCTGTACATCGGCCCTGCTTTAATTCAGTGGGACTTGTGTGGCAGACTTTCAAAAACCTGTGAATTAATGGATTATTTATTTATTTTTAATTTAAGAAATACTAATGCAAATTAGTTGCTACCGTTGCATTTTGTAAGAAAAAGATTTGCCCAACTTTTACCACTAAGTCATAACTTTCAAAGTTGTTCCTTTATAATTTTCATTATAGAAAGCAGAGTATTTTTGTCTCTAACAGAAAAAAAAAAAAAAAAAAAAAAACCCAGTTAGAAAAGGCCTTTTTTTTGCTGTTATAACAGATAAGAGACACCTTTTTTTTATCTTACATTCAATGCTAAATTTCTAGAAATTGTTAAAAATGAGGACAATAATACATTTTAAAAGAACTGTAACCATTACAACGTTACAATGGTAGAAGAGCAATGAAACGGTTGATATACAGTACTCAAAAGATGTTCAATTTCAGAACAGTAACATTACAGCACTGTATTTTTCCTAATAATTCTCTTGGAGATATGAATTTTCCATGTGGCATTTCTCTGGCAAACAGTTTCAATGAGATTTGTTATACTGATTTGATTAACTTATGGACTATTAGCTAAACACTGTATGGTAAGCTCACTCAAGTGGCCATGTACAGTACTGTATTTAATTATAGCAGAGTAATAATAATAATAATAATAATAATAAATAATAATAACCCAGCCTGGAGGTTTGTGTTTGGAGTTTGCATGTCTTCCTTTCCAGGTACTCCTAATTCCTCCCACAGTCCAAAAACATGCACAGCAGGCCAATTGGCTGTACCAAATCTCCTTAGGTATGACTGAGTATGAATGGTTGTGTGAGCGTTGGCCCTATGATGGCCTGGCGAGATGTCCAGTGTGTACCCACCCTCTCCCGGAATCAGCCGAGATGGGCGCCAGCCTCCCAGCGACCCTGATTAGGATTAAGCGGTTCAGAAAAATGAATGAATAATTCAGTCATTCAATTTCTGAACCGCTTCATCCTAATTCTGGTCGCAAGGAGGCTGGCACCCTCCCCAGCTAACTCCAGGCAAGAGCAGAGTACACCCTGGACAGCTCATTAGGCCATCATAACATGCTGATGGCTATACAGCCTATTGTTATTGAAAGTGAGCAATGGTTCTTTTACATGCCTTACACCATAGACAGCGAGAGACACGGATGGCCTTTGATAACCCAGTTAGCTGCACTGGGAGGGGGACAGTGACAACCTGTGGAAAGTGGCACTTGAACCCACAACCTTAGGATCAGTGATCCAGCACCTTACCACCAGGCCACCACTGCCCATAATAATAATAATTTTAAAGTTAAATAAAATTATTAAATAAATTTAACTTTTCTTTATCTTGGGCTTATTTTGATGATGCCCTGCTAGATCAGAGCCTTAACCCGAATGGTCCTATAGCTGCCACATGGGGGAGGCAAAGCCTATATGATCATACTGATTTAAAGTTTCACAACAATAATAGTAATGGAAGCCTAAATAACCTTGCTAGCACATGAGCAGGCCCGGTTACATACAATAATAAAGCTGAGGGATACAAACTTGAACAGTAACTAAAAACATAATTATACTCAATTTTAAAGCATATACAAACAATCTTTTACACAGGTTTAATGCAAGGGTATTTTTTAGCTTAATCTAAGGATATTATTAGCACCCCTCCTTGAAACTCCTTGAACACCACGGTTGAGTTTGTGTGTCCTAATGATCCTAGGAGCCATGTTGTCGGGGGCATTATTTTACTGGTATGGTCACCCAAGGCAAACAGGTCAGAGTTGAATTTCCAGAATAAGCACAGTTCAAAAATTCCTATGGCTAAATTTAAAAGGACATGGTTTCCCTTGCCCGGACACAGATCATTGAAGGCAAGCACCTGGCAGTTGGGCATCTGCCATGGAGCCCAGCTAACCGAGCCCAAAAAGGAGACATGGGTACGCCCTTCCATGGACCCACCACCTGTGGGAGCCGATTTCGGGGTTGAATGTAGTGCGAGTTGGGTGGCAGCCGAAGGTATGGGTTCTGATGTACCGATCCTCAGCTACCGACTGACTCTTGTGACATGGAATGACGAAAGGGTAGCTTCCCTCCGTCTTTGGGTGGCGGGACAGATTCTGACTATTGTTTGTGCTTATGCACCAAATGACAGTTTAGAGACCTCAAACTTCTGAAAGTCTTTAGTGGGCATGTTGGAGAACGCTCCCCCAAGGAACTTGGTCGTTGTCCTGAGAGACTTCAACGCCCATGTGGGCAACAATTGTGTGACCTGGAAGGTCATCGGTGCCCATCATGGCGGTAACCCCCGAACCTGGTGGTGCACACCTACGGTGAAGTGGGTTATCGAGTCTTATTGGCCTGTGAAACTGGGTAGCAGACAGGCACCGGCAGGCTGTGTTGTTGCCGATGCAAAATCACAGGCGTGGGAGGAGTTCAATGAGGGCCCAGAAAGCAATTATCAGTTGGCCTCAAAAAGGTATTGGACCACTATCCGACACCTCAGGAGGGGGAAGCAGTTCTCCACATATACTTTTTACAGTGGAAGTGGGGAGTTGCTCACTTCCACTGGGGATGTTTTCAAGGAGGTGGAAGGAATATTCGAGGACCTCCTCAATCCCATGAACACACTGCCGTGGAGGAGAAAGACTCTGGGGTTTGGGTGGGGTCCACCCATCACTGGAGCGGAATTCGCTGGAGATAGTCAAAAAGCTCCTCGTGGTCGAGCTCCGGGGATGACCGAGATCCGTTCTGAATATCTCAGGGCTCTGGATGTTGTAGGACTGTCTTGGTTGACACATCTCTGCAAAATCGCATGGTCATCAGGGGCCATACCTCTGGATTGGCAAACCAGGTTGGTAGTCCCCCTTTTTAAAAATGAGTACCAGAGGGTGTGTTAATATCATGGACTCCCACTCCCAAGTCTACCTGGCAACCTCTGTGCAGGGGTGCTGGAGGAGTTCAAATATCTCGAGGTCTTGTTCACGAGAAGGAGTGGGAGATCTACAGGTGGATCGCTGCAACCTCTGCTGAAAGCTGAGCCTGTACCGGGCTGTCATGATGAAGAGGGAGCTGAGCCATAAAGCACAGCTCTCAGTTAATAGTCCATCTATTCCAACTCTTACCTATGGTCATGGGATAGTGACCAAAACAACAAGATCATGGATACAAGTCGTTGAAATTAGCTTCCTTCGCAGGGTGGCAGGGCACTCCCTTAGAGATAAGGTGAGAAGCTCAGCCATCTGGAAGGAGCTTGGAGTCGAACTGCTGCTCCTTTTCATTATGTGGCCCCAGCTGAGGTGGCTCGGCGTCTGGTTAGAATGCCTCCCAAACTCTTCCCTGGTGTGGTGCTTTGGACATGTTCGACCGGGAAGAGACCCTGGGATCGACCTAGAACACAAGGGATTATGTCTGTCGGCTGGTCTGGGAATGACTCCGTGTCCCTCCGGAAGAGCTAGAGCAAGTGCCTGGGGAGAGAGACGTTTGGACGTCATTACTTAGGCTGCTGCCCTGTGACCCGACCCTGGATTAAGCGGAGAAAGATGTATTATTAGCATTCATTTATTCTTTGAAGCTGCTTAATCCTAATTAGGGTTGCAGGGAGGCTGGAGCCCATCTCAGCCAACTCTGGGCAAGGATGGAGTACACCCTGGACAGCTTGGCAGGTCCAACACTCACACAATCATTCACATTCACTCTCACACGTAGGAATGATTTGGAAAAGCCATTTAACCTACTGTGCATGTTTGTGGACTGCGGGTGGAAACCGCCCGAGCTGGGAATCGAACTCTGTACCTTCTTGCTGTGAGGCGGATGTGCTAATCATTGTGCTCTCTTATTCCTTTATTCATTCATTCATTCTCCAAACTGCTTAATCTTAACCGACTAACTCTGGGTGAAGGCAGAGTACAGCTGCCTGGGAAGAGAAGTCTGTGCAGAATACTCCTATGCATATATTTACAGAAATTGATATGATGAAAGCCTTCATTGGAGTCAAGTCATCTCACACACACACCCACATGCAATAGTTCTATGGTAAGTTTGTGGCATCTATGCAAGACGCTAATTGTACTAAATAAACTACTGTCACCGAGCTGAAATCAAATTGATCTATAGTTCGTAATTTGAAAATAATATCAAAACTAGGCGGTTTGCTAAGTGGGTACTATAGTGTACCCTCATGGCCTGTAGATAAAAAAAGCATTTTCATGACAATTAAAAGGATTGTATCGCAACAGGAAATCATTCTGACAACAAATTTATACATGTAGTCATACTTTCATAAACCCCCCTCCCACACACACACACACACACACACACACAACTACTAACTGGGTTATCAAAGGCTGGCCATGTCTCTCATTGTCTATGGTGTAAGGCATGTAAAAGAACCATTGCTGACTTTTGACAAGAGTAGGCTGCAAAGTCGTCAGCACGGTTCCACACTGCGATGGCCTGGAAGGCTGTCCAGGGTCGGCTGGGATGGGTGCCAGCCTCCCTGCAACCCCCAATTAGAATTAAGCGGTTACAGAGAATGAAATGAAATAGTCGGCCCTCTACTTACGAAAGCCTCTGAATACGAAAAATCCAGGTTATGAAAAACATTTGTCCTCTTTTTACAAAAACAACCTCTTTTTACAAAAAGTGCCAAACGTGCCATTCACAAATTCAAACAACGTGCGAGTTGCTCTCTCATTGGCTGTCTCCCAACATCCTGCCCCGCTGGCCTCCCATTGGCCAGGAGGCAGCTGAACTGTACCCATACTCGTCACACACGTGAAGAAAAGTTGAACAGGAATGTTGGCTTGTGAGGTTTGAGATTGATCATTGCAGGGTTATATTTCGTTATCCATTATGGACACTGAAAATACAGAAAAGCGGAAATACAGTGACAGGCAATTATTTCGGAACGATATTGAAGCAGAAGGAGGAAGGAAAACAGAGTGCTCCGTGGGACAAGACCTCCGATCTTACAAGGAAGCAAGTTAATATTGAATCAGGACCTCTGATCTTTCAAACAGGCACTGTAATTCCGCTTTAAATACAACATCCCGTCCATTTAAACTTTTAAATACAAATGCTCCGTCAGCTGCGTGTCGGCGGAGCACGCATTCGGCAAAACACACCAGAGAGAGAGTTTTGTGTGTGTGTGAGAGACAGAGTGTTGTACGTGCATTAATAAATGTTTAATAATGGTTTAATTAATAAATATTAATAAAATGGTTTAATATGTTAATAAAATGTTTGCAGTTTAATAAATAATTTTCTTTTAACACATCTTTTTATAATTTTTGTGGGGCCGGTGGCATAGTGGTTAGGGTGTTGTGCTCATGATCAGGAGGTTGTGAGTTCGAATCCCACTGAGACCCTCACTGTGCTAAGACCCCTGGGCAAGGTCTCAACCACAAGTGTGCTTCTGTTCACCCAGCAGTATAAATGGGTACCAGTAAAAAATATACTGGGAAGGTAACCAGCGATGGACTAACATCCCATCCAGGGGGAGTTGAACTCCTGGTCGCTTCACGCTATGGAAAGTGGGGATAAGCACCGGCCTGATGAGCCACGAGGCTCGGGTGTAAAAACCCAACAGACTTTACCTTTAGACTTTTATAATTTTTAAAGGGTTTATGGTGTAGTCTTGGAACAAATCACATGTTTTACATGTAAAATGCGTCTATAAACGCCAGGCTACGAAAAAGGCTCTGGAACAGATTCATTTCGTAAGTAGAGGGCCGACTGTAACTTCCATAAACAGGAAGTCTTGCTGATAGAAAAATGCATTAGGAACGACGCTGGGAAAAAGTGTGCACATCTGGCTGCCAGGAACCCCTACACTGGGAAAGACGTTGGAGTTGGCCATCAATCTCCAGCATGCTGCTAGAACTCTAGTTCAAAATATTTCTACATGGCCCAGATACAGTAGCACCTTTAAGCCCACTAAATTTTTATCGGTCTTGTGACAGCTTGAACAATTAAATAAGGATGAGTAAATGCTGTATTAAATCTAAGAATATTGTGACAAAACTCTTCAGCATAAATATCTGGTATTGAAAAAGTACATACACCGAATCATTTCCGAAGTACAAGCATCTAGTATTGGTGTGACAGTTAATATTCAAGCTGGAAGCATTTGTGATAATTCTTAATTAAAAAAAAAATATATATATATTATATATATATTATATATATATATATATATATATATATATATATATATAGATAGAGAGAGAGAGAGAGAGAGAGAGAGAAAGGATTTTCTGAGTAGATCCTTCCGTAGGAGAGTGCTCAATACTTTTTGGTAGAGCAAATAACAATAAAAATAAAAGGACAGGACAAAGACTTTCTATTGAAACTCCATTTATCACTACAGATCTGTTTCGAGGGGTGGTGAAACCGTCCTCTCTCTTCAGGTGATTATAGAAGAATTATTCTATAGATTCTATAAGATTCTTCTATAATCACCTGAAGAGAGAGGACGGTTTCACCACCCCTCGAAACAGATCTGTAGTGATAAATGGAGCTTCAATAGAAAGTCTTTGTCCTGTTATTATTATATATATATATATATATATATATATACACATATAAACACTTATGTTAAAATTTATGTTTTGTATTTTATTTTTAAAAACGTCTCTTATTATCCTGGGATCTATTTTGAATAATGTTGACGACTAAAAAGGTTGGCAAACCTGTATGTAATCTTCAAATATAAATCAACTTAACCGTCACAATATACTAAGAAGCAGCAAATGAAGCTCTACATTTTGATATATTATATTAATCCTGTAAGAGAAATTATTTCCTCTGCATTTAACCTATCGAAAGTGAGCACACACACGAAAACCGTGAACACACTTGGAGCAGTGGACCTCCCCACACATGGGCGTTATTATACACAAACACCATGAGCATGTCATGAGGGGCCACTGGACACTTTTATTCATCCTACCAATTTTGTTTATGAAGACACAAGAGGATAACATTGACTTTTCAGGCTTTTTGATAAAGGTACCTTGAAAGCATTCTTACTTCCTTCTTAACTCCTAAATTATGTAGTATGTGGTCCATCTACTTTAACAAGCATATTTTTTAAACAAGGAAAAAGATCTTTACAATTTATACTAGATGTGTTATTTGAAATTGAAGTCAAACAATATTTTTAAAAGTGTCTGTTGAATGTCCTTGCTGGTAAGAAAAGTTGATAATGTAACTTCCTGTTCGTCATGTGACTGACATGTGACTTTGACATGAGAACTTAATGTGAAAAAATGTTTATATGTAAAATTGTTAATAATGCAAATAGATGCTTTCACATCATAACTCACAAATGGATGATTAATACAAAAGAAAACAGAATACAATATTAAAAATATTTTATTGTATTTGGGATACAAAATTATTTCAAATGAGGACAAGAGAAATAAATCTGATAAATGACACATACACTACACAAAAAAAAAGTTAAGGATATTAGTCAAAAAACTGAACTTAAGGCCAATTCATTAAACCTCAAAAATATCTAGAACATTTCTAAATATCCTTAACTTTTTTTTTGTAGTATGCGTCTGGCTTCCTTTCTGCTTTTTCCCCTTTTACTCAGGAGTCGCCACAGCGAATCAACTGATTTGGCAGAGGTTTTTACGTCGGATGCCCTTCCTGTCACAACCCTTTTTAGCAAGGGACAGAAACACGTTAACGACTTTGTAGCTACTCTTTACGAATGTCAGCAATGGTTCTTTTACATGTCTCTCACTGTCGATGGTGAGAGGCATGGCCCACCTTTGATAACCCAGTTAGCTGCACTGGGTTTTTTTTTTGTAGTATATATGGACAGGCTGACCGACGAGGTTAGACAAGAATCTCCATGGACTATGATGTTTGCAGATGACATCGTGATCTGTAGTGAGAGCAGAGAACAAGTGGAGGAAAATCTAGAGAGGTGGAGGTATGCCCTGGACATGGAGGGGAATGAAGGTTAGTCTCAGTAAGACAGAATACAAGTGTGTGTACGACAAGGACCCAAGAGGAATGGTGAGGTTACAAGGATCAGAGATAAAGAAGGTGGAGGATTTTAAGTACTTGGGCTCAACAATCCAGAGCAATGGAGAGTATGGAAAAGAGGTGAAGAAGCACGTGCAGGCAGGTTGGAATGGATGGAGAAAAGTGTCCGGTGTGATGTGTGATAGGAGAGTATCGGCAAGAATGAAGGGAAAAGTGTACAAGACGGTGATGAGGCCAGTGATGTTGTATGGTTTAGAGACAGTGGCCCTGGGGAAAAGACAGGAGTCAGAGTTGGAGGTAGCAGAGATGAAAATGTTGAGGTTCTCTTTGGGAGTAACGAGGATGGATAGGATCAGGAATGAGCACATCAGAGGGACAGCACATGTTAGATGTTTTGGAGACAAAGTCAGAGAGGCTAGATTGAGATGGTTTGGACATGTACAGAGGAGGGATAGTGAGTATATTGGTAGTAGGATGCTGAGGTTGGAACTACCAGGCAGAAGGCCCAGAGAAAGACCAAAAAGCAGATTTAGGGATGTGGTAAAGGCAGACATGAAGGTCGTTGGAGTAAGAGTAGAAGATGCAGAGGATAGGGTGAGATGGAGGCAGATCATTTGCTGTGGCGACCCCTGAAGGGAGCAGCCGAAAGAAAAAGATTATTATATATATATATATATATATATATATATACACACACACACACACACACACACACATACAGCGATGGCCTGGTCAGCTGTCCACTGTATTATATATAAACAATATATAAAATGTGTATGTTTGTGTGTGCATATGTACGCATGTAACATGGAAGTTTAAGGAACTCATACACTTTTCTCTGTGCAGTCAAAGATTAAGAACTACAGTCTTCTTTCTTCAATCCAACTGCCTAGTTAGTAAACTGTAGTTCGTGTGCATCGTCCGGTGCATTAATTATTCACTCTGCACTTGCTTCACACTGTTGAGTTTTGGACTGTACAGTAGTTCTCGTCATCTTATTGTAGTACTGTGTTATGCTTTGCCACGGTCAGAAACATCTTGACGTTATACGGATGAAGCCTTCGACTTGGATGCCATACATTTTTAGAATAATCATTTTGTCGATTTGAGACACACCCCAATTGACTGATGCAACCCAGGAAAGTCCTTTCAGTCAGAACGCCCGAAGAAGCAGGCGCACGGGGGGTGGGGGGTGGGGGGGGTGGAAGGCTTGTTCATCTGAACGCCGCTATTGGTGGAATATGGTTCATCCTGTGTGACGTCGCAAACACCGCCTTTTCGGAAAGCAACGTTGAAACACAAGTAGTTCAATTTGGCAGACGGAGGCACCGAGCCGAATTTTCCACTACAACACGGGACTGCATCACCCAGACAGCTGTTGGTTGTGTTCGTTATCGTCTATATTTCAGTTTCGAGTAAAATCTGAATTTAAACCCGGAGGTCTGAGAGAAGAATCTTAAAACACATACAAAGCTAATCTGCTGCTAGTTTCTGTAATTCGTAATCAACTGATAAATTACACACACACACACACACACACACACACACACACACACACACACACTAATATTTAAGGTTAAAGACGTTCAGGGCGCCAGCGTGTGAATACTGTTGTGGTGAACAATGATGGACTTCGTTGCTGGATGTCTGGGAGGTAAGGTGCTGGATCACTGCTTCTGGGTTCAGTTAAATCGCTCACGCCGGAAACCACTTCCTTGTCAGTTCACAGCCATTCAGCGCGGGATTACGATGCACGAGAGCTAATGAGCAAAGCTAGTAAACAGGTTGGCCAAGATTAATCTTATTCGAAACACACACACACACACACACCACACACGTAATCACGTCACATGAGACATGTTACCTATCCGATTTGAAACTCGGGAGTCACGTGCTGCTTCAAAAATTTACTGTTGATCTGATAACAGCAAATACAATGATGCCAACAATTACTACTACCACCATTATTATTATTATTATTAATAACAACCACAATCCCAAACTACTACTAGTACAGTAATGTTGTGAGTTGTGGGAAGAAACCCATACAAGCACAGAGAATGTGTAAATGCCAATCAGAAACGTCATGCTTGGGAATTGAGACCGAAACTGGTTTGCTGTGACGTGCTAACAACTCCAGTACATCACTGAGCCACCCCAATGTTACTGATACTACTGTACTACTACAGCTATACATTACATCGTTCATGGTTCCAGGAGAGACCACACATGTCGAAAACGACTTAAATCGAATTAGCTTGTCTCTAGGCCAGGCCAAATTTACTTTTAAATATTTTATATATATGTGAGCCACTCCACCGAAAGTAGGCTGTTGCATCCAAAAATGAAAACGGAGCTTTTTACACAGTCAGGCAGTAGGCCCAAAGCTGCAAAATGCAGTAAAAAGTTTGTCAGTACTTTGAAAACTTCACAAGACATTTAGAGAAAAAATGAGCACAAAGATTGCACTTCTTCCAAGATCAGTAGTCCTTAGCAACCAAACATTTTTATGCACATCAGCCATAGAAACTATTAGAAAACATGTCTAGGTAAAGTTTTATGAAGAGATGATCAGAGAAAATCATCCTCATTTTAACCCGACACGCCCTTTTTTTTTAACCCAGTCACCGTGATAACCCCCCCAAAAATGAACAAAACCAACTTTTCTTCATTTCTGTTTATTCCAATAAGTGAAGAAACTAATAAAGAGCACAGATGGTGATGGAGAGAAAAGGAGTGTTAAGAGATTATGATGATGATGATTAAGAGCACTGTTAAAAAGACAAGGCAATGATGTTACAAAGTGGCTTTTTACCATTAAAAGTAACTAGAGGACCCAATTTGGGAATTGCATTAGCCACTACCAAACCATTTTAACAGTGGTTCTCAAGTAGTGGTGCCATGCAGAGGTGACGACCCCAGGGAACTTTTTTTTTTTGGCCAGTATTATGATAACGTGCAATTCTACATCCACTACAGCAGGTGGCAGTGGCGTCTTCACCGTCAGAGTGTGCCCAGAGGTAAAATGAGAAATGAAGTTAATAAACTCACCATGGAAATTTTAAACAGGGACAGAAAGAGAGGCGGAGGGAAGACAGACTGTGAGGGAAATGAAAGTCTCCAGAAAGCTAAGTGGAGGAAATATGATGAAGCGGGTGTAGCACTCTGCTTCACTGTGCTGCGTTGAGAAACGAGGAAAGACCGCTTTGTTTACTGTGTCTGAAAACATTGGCAGCGGACAGCATGAACCCAAATAAATTCAGGCGTCACTTAAAGACATCACACCCCAATCATGTGATGAGCTATATATTATCCCGCTTTGGGAATAATATTCCAGCAAACCGAGCTGTGTTAGCATCAGACAAGGTGGAGTACCAACCTGCTCAGTGTAGAAAACCCCAACAGCAGACCAGAGGAACTGATCCTACCTGCAGCAGATATGGTCTCGGTCATGATGGATGACGTCACTGCTGTGAGAATAAGTCCCGGTCCCAGTTTAGCATTGAGCAGGAGTCAAGAGCTCAGTATCGTGCTTTAAACCCGGCTTCAAAAAGCTGTGCACTGCAAAACGTGCTCACTGTAGCCATTAATCTGGACTTATTCATTTTGACAATAATAATGGAAATTGTCTTATTCATTTTTGTTTTGTAGGTTAAAGTGTTTAATATATTGTGCTCCTGAGTTAATATTGCTGATCAACTTGAATTTATTATTTATTGATTTTATTTTTCAGTATAAAATGGTTCAAATTGTTGATCAAAAAGTGATGACAGTTTAAATAAGGATACTTTTTTCTTTCAGACAAATTGATGCACTTTAAATGTTTCTGTTTAAAGACTAAAAAAATTATTAAAAAGTTATTCATTGTTGGAAGTTGATCTACATTTCTTCTTTTTTGTATTCCATAATGATAAGGATTTATTAATAATACAGTGTATGCAGAGGATTACTTATAACAATTTTTAGACAAATACTGTAACACTATTTATATTGAGGGGGTTGCGAAATGGTTTCCTTTTCCGGGGGGCTTTTTTTTTTTAATCTTGAACTTGACCTACAATGACGTTCTCAAAATCGTTTCAGTCTTTGGTCCGAAGCTGCAGCCTTGTAAATTTAACCATGATATGGCAAGCAGTGGTTTCGATACAGGCACGTGTAGACACACACTATTTTTTTTTAAAGTGTGTCACAACAACATTACAATAGGGCTCAACTCTCATTTATTTGAGATTCATATTTAAATTTGTGAAATTCACAAGCAGAGCACCATGGAATATGCTTGGATAGCTGTCCCGTGCCTCGTCCATTGTGTGTGCATGCCCACCCAACAATATAATGAGGCTTATAATAAGGCTGATTGACTGTTATATATTGCTTACTTGCATGATGAGGCATGGAGAGTTTATTAAAAAAAAAAAAAAAAACGAAACTCGGACACAGAATATAAAACAGTCTGAAGTAGGCAGATAAGAATTTCAGATAAATAAATGTTTGTGGGGCAAATGCTGAAATCACAAGCTTATTAAACAGATAATTAAACTAACAAGACAAATAATACAGGTGAAAGCAGAAAAACATTGAAAAGCAAACCATGCTTGAACACCTGTTAAAATGCTTTGCTTTTCGGTTGTGCCTAAATCTTTAGCTTATCTTGAGTTTTTATTTGGGGTGGAGGTCTTTTTTTTTTTTTAATATTGATAGCATGGTCTACTGTTAAAGTGTGGAGCTACCATAAAACTCAATAAGGGTTAGTAGATTTGATACTTATTTAAATATTAATTCCTGATATTTTTCCATGTCATACCTGACCCGCATCCTCTGCAGTTGTTAACACACCCCACAGTTTGATTATCTCTGCCTTACTTTGAAGCATAATTATTACAAAAGTTATGAGATTAGCTTTATTGCGGAATGAGACATTAGATAGATAGCCTTCTATATCCGTATATTTAAAATAATATCTGAGGAAATTTCTTGCGTAGAAATGCTGGTCATTTCTCCAGTAGTTCAAGATGATAAATTCATATCAGGGCACACTGAAGTCATTTTAAAAGCACAAGATATTTAAGTATTTGTGTTAGTTTATACATGGGAGGTAAAAAAAAAAAACCCACACTAAAGAAACCTGTCGGCACATATTTAATTTAAATCTAATTTTTGTGTTAAAAACAACCCAGGATAAGAGATAAGGAAGGTGGAGGATTTTAAGAACTTGGGCTCAACAATCCAGAGCAATGGAGAGCGTGGAAAAGAGGTGAAGAAGCGTGTGCAGGCAGGTTGGAATGGTTGGAAAAAAGTGTCCGGTGTGATGTGTAATAGGAAGGTATCAGCAAGAATGAAAGGAAAAATGCACAAGACGGTGATGAGGCCAGTGATGTTGTATGGTTTAGAAACAGTTGCCCTGGGGAAAGACAGGAGGCAGAGCTGGAGGTAGCAGAGATGAAAATGTTGAGGTTCTCTTTGGGAGTAACAAGGATGGATAGGATCAGGAATGAGTACATCAGAGGGACAGCACATGTAAGACGCTTTGGAGACAAAGTCAGAGAGGCTAGATTGAGATGGTTTGGACATGTACAGAGGAGGGATAGTGAGTATATTGGTAGTAGGATGCTGAGGTTGGAACTACCAGGCAGAAGGCCTAGAGGAAGACCTAAGAGACGATTTATGGACGTGGTGAAGCAGGACATGAAGGCAGTTGGTGTAAGAGAAGAAGATACAGAGGACAGGGTGAGATGGAGGCAGATGATTCGCTGTGGCGACCCCTGAAGGGAAAAGCCGAAAGGAAAAGAAGATTTTGCATAAAGCCTTGTGAGTTCAGGTTAAAACTGATGGGTGCAAGTAGTTTAATAATTTATATTTTTCATATTTCAAAATGTGACTTCAACTGGCTAATTACTAGAAAATTTACAAAGCATAATCCATCTTCACTTTTAACAAACTAGCATTTGTATGACCGAGATCTCCATGTACCAACTTATCTAGTAATGCATCATACCACAAGCAATTTTAACCATAAATCATGAATATGTACCCCCATGTCCATTTGTAAAAATAAATACAGGCTTCCTCGTTGTTAAGGACACACCACATATCTTATTGTTCAGTTTGAGGTTCTTAAAATCAGCTGTTCCTCATAACATACCACTTTATGTGACAATCAGAACAGGTTGTGGTACATAAAAATAAATAAAAAATAAATCGCACTTGTTGTAAACAGATTTTCACTACCCAATATGCCACCATACCAGGTTTGTATACGCAGAAATTTATCAGCCACAAGCAAGAACTGGAAGATTACATCAAATATGTGGGAACACTTTCCTAATATAGGTTACAGCTCTGACAGAAATCTTACATGTTGCATCCAACAATTTAGAGTTTTACATACTGTTGTCCATTGTCACCCTTGTGTCAGTCTGTAAAACTAGATAAAAACGACAACACATGCACAGAGACACGTGTCCAGGCATACAAACCAAACTGCATTAGAATTGAATCAGGCCTAAATAAATCATTCAGTGTCCTATGCAGTAGTGGAAAAGTTTGACTTGGTACTGAGTGACAATATACTAAACAAGACTTGTGTGTATTCCATCAGTGTCATGAAATTGTATATAGGGTATTCTTTTCAATAGTCCATGTGGTTATTGAATAAAGGGACAGCAAGGGCAGTGTTAGATTTTTCTTCATAGGTGAAATAGAAGTAGAAAAAGGTACCAGTTTATAGTTCTGATTTTGTAACATCCAAAATATGTCTGTATTGGACACCTAAATACACTTAAGGTTTGCAGATGTAGTAGAGTAATAGAAATCCAAAAGACCCCCGACGGTCATGACATGTATGCTGCTGGTTCTGTGCGTCACCAATTGAAAAGGGGAACAGTCTAATACCGGGATCCCTCGCTACTTTGTGCTTCAGTGCATCGCGTTTTTATACCTTGTCTCAAGAATGAGATATCTTCACTACTGATGAACAAGAATCTCACGTTATGAATGTGTCCTTGCTCACTAAAATTATGCAAGTTACGAATATTTCTGTATTATTTTAGTCTGAGAGGAATACTCACTATTGCACAATGCTTTGAGCTTCTTCAGTGGATCACAGTAGTGTTTCTGCAAACTTGTGTTGTGAAATGAAGACTCATGATAGTCGCACGTGATGTCATCACCAGAGTATAATGCAGTTCGCCACTCAAGTAATTAGTATTTTACATAAGCATTCTTCAGAAAAACAAAAACTTTCTGCGTAGGTTATGTGACCTTATTGCGGTCATCCTTTAAAGACAAACCAATCTTGAATGTACAGTAGGTATTTGATTATTCGAGATTTTTCACTCACGCCTGCGCATATTTGCGGATTGCTGAGCAACTGTCATGTGATTCAAATTCAGCCAATGGCTGTCCTCCTTCCTGCTGATTGGTTGAAATTATGTATACACTCCTTCCACCACCCCCCCCCTCATTCGTGCACAAGTTGTCGATGAGCATTTTTTTAAGTGCGTTTTAATTATCAGTTAAGCTTGATGTCTCTCAAACGCCAGCTAAGTGCCAGAAAAAGTTAATGACATTGGATGTCTCTTCTGAAGAAATAAGACTTTATTCTGAAGAAAAGACAGTTTCCTCTGAAGTACCTGAAGAGGAATAATCATCTGAACTATTGTAAAGCACTGTAGTTTAAAGTCTTTTTCAATTATTATTCCAGTACAGTACCTAGTGCAGGAATCACCAACATGGCGACTGCAGGCACCAGGTCGCCCCCAAGGACAACATGAGTCGCCCGCGAGACTGTTCATAGGGTGAGGAACCTGTGGCTCACGAGCCAGACGTGGCCCATTTGATGACTGTATCTGGCTCTCATAAATCAGATGGCCTTTCTTAACAGAATAACTTATGCATAATTTCGCTGTCCTTTAAATAAAAATACAGAAAAAAGCCATCAAATAAAACAACTCACATTTCAATCTATAGAGCTATTTATAGACAGTCTTACTAATTAATAGAGTAATGTAGAAAATGTAGTAATGATTAAGAAAAACTTTAATTTTGTACTGTGATATTTATTAATAAAACAAATAGCATGCATACATATACAGACACTCCCCGCTTTACGTTCATTCGTTTTATGTATTTCAATTTTACGGGTTTTTTTTTTTTTTAAATCATCAAATTTTTAGTTTAGCGTGCTCTCTGTAGTACGAGACGTACTTACATAGTACCATGATGCAATACGCTACTTACGCATGATGCTGGTCCATTGTTTACAAACGACAGACTGAACGTGCCTCACCTTCTTTCTAGTTCTCCGTGTGTTACCCTTGTGTTACGACGTCGTCTCTTATCTTTGTGTTTACACTGTTTTGGGGACTTTTGTAACTCTTAGCAAATATGGTTGGTCAAAAGCGTAAGCCTACTACTGATAATGGTAATCAGAAAAAGCAGCAAGCCATCTCGTTAGAAACGAAGATGGCTATTATCAAGAAAATTGATGCTGGTGAAAAACGTGAACGTTGCATGTTTCTTCCAAATGGCTCTGTCGACCATCGGAACCATTTACAAGCAGAAAGATCGCATCACAGAGTATGTTAAAGGTTATATTTGATACTGTATTTGAGGAGTGAATGATTCAAATTTATCTATTTGAAATGATTTTTGCTTGAATTTAATTTATTTGAAATTAATGTTGATATTTTACAATGTTATGTTTATAATTGATTTACGAGATACGGTAATGGTATTTATGGATATATAGTACGGTATGATCATCATACGTCACTGGAACATACAGTAACAACTTACTTTTTTTTTTTCACCTTACGTTCGGCCGTCCGGAACCTAACTAAAACGTAAATCGGGGAGTGTCTGTATACATGTTGTATAATGTTTATATATTATATTCACAAATATCACAGTACAAAATTAAAGTTTTTCTTAATCATTACTACATTTTACTACATTAATACTTTATTAATGAGTAAGACTGTCGACAGAATGTTTAAGAAGCATATTTTAGTGCATGTAATAGATACATTGTATTTTACTTCCGGTTGATAATTCGCGCATGTAATATGATGCATGGGTTTTACTTCCAGATACAGAACTCGCGGATTATCTTCATTCGCAGGAGGGGCCGGAACCAAACCCCCGCGAATAACGAGGGCCTACTGTATTTTGACCTAGCTTCCATGAGGTGAGGTTTAACAATATCCGACTTCCAGATCAGAATTGAAAGCATATGTGAGGCGCGCCACCGAAAGTAGACGCTTGTCACACAGGCCACTTTTGAGATAAAGGCCAGAAAAGTAAAAATGGTCCATTTTTATCGAAATTCAGACTTTCATAAACTATTAAAATAAGTATTCAAGTATCACTTGTTCACGTAAAATCGACTAAAACTCACTAAACATGTCTTATTTTTTCCCCCCATTTTTCTGACGAGTACCCTCATAAAACTAGATAACAGTAGCAAACTTACTGGTTTTCATTGCAATTATTCACCGAGTTCGGTACAAGACACACTATAATCCATACACCAGAAGAACGGCTGTGAAGTAGTCTCTCCATTTTGGATTAAGCCGTTTCAGTGAATAAAATAAAGTTTATGAAGACGATATGCTTGTAAACAATGCAGGCTAGTTGCTAAGGAAGATCTGAAACGAGCACACTGGTCAGCTCAGGCGGGCACATGCGCAGTGCCCATCACACGTTAACTTCCGGTTTACTTCCCGACTCTAGTCATGCAGAACTTATCTCCGACTTTTTCCTTCAATAACAGTCATTAAGTTTATTTATAAGATTGGGAATACACAATTTCTGGAAAAGGACAGTGAAATGTCATCTGTGATGTCTAGCAGCATTAGTATAGATGTTAAATTCAATGCGAGAATTGGGCTTTGAAGATGCCGGAATGTTTGGCGTACTTGATTATTTCACCGGTGAGTATTTTTCTCTGCATGCAAAATTTGATTATGGAATTTTTGATTATTTGATGTGTGTGTAATCTTGTCTGGACTGGACATGCTGGATCATGGGCTGTTTAGTTTTGTACGAAAATTGGTCAAGACTTGACAAATAATTGTTTCATTGCTTTTACATATGAACAAACTGATGATGATAATGCCAGCCGTGATGAAGATTTTGATGTTGATAAATAAGAGGCATCTGTTAATAAAAGTGCATGAGTTGTGTTGGTTGTGAGGATATAGATTAAGATGAATAAATATTGAAAAAAAAAAAAAAATATTGAGGGCAGATTTGTGACTGACACTTTGATTAGTGTTGGAATCCCACATGATAAATCCACAAGTTGAGGTACAGTATGAATATGGAGATTAGAAATTAAACTTTCTAGAGCTCTTTCAGTGTCATGAAATAGCCTTTCCCCCCTTCTGAAACGCTTAAAACCTAGGAGCTTCGGGGGAGGAGCTTCAGGGTGGGGGCCACACCCCCAGACCCTGGCTGATTTTCAGATATTTTGACAACAGACTGAACGTGCCCCTCCTTCAGCCCAGTTCAGCTTTTTCATTCATATATATATATATATATATATATATATATATATATATATATATATATATACACACATACACACACACACACATATACATACATACATATATAAAAAAAAACTCAGTTATATAGCATGGTACCCTTGTGTTAGGACATCGGCTCTGTGATCTTTGTGTTTACACTGTTTTGCAGTCTTTTGTAACCCTAAGCAAATTTGGTTGGTCAGAAGCATAAGCCTACTAGTATGGGTGCAAGTCTCATACACAGATGAATTACCTATCTGCTTGGATCGGCGCAATCTACCATGCATATTCAGTTAAGCAAAGAGAGTTGTAAAATGAACGAAAACCCGAATCCAGAAAAGACAGAACTCTCTGCTCTGTTAGTGATTCACATCAGTGTAGGCTGAGTACGAAACAAGTATTCAATGGCTCCCTTGCTTACTTGAAAGACCAGAAGTCCCACATTTTATCTCAAGCTCAAACAAGTAAACTACTTTCAGTTTTGAGCGCCTCACATATTGTAAGCGTTGATGGGCCGTTTTAAGCTTCATGTATAGTGACTCGGCTACCATCCGTCGGCCATCAGTACCATTTACAATCGCATCAAAAAGGTTATATTTGATGTGTGAATTTGATTAAACTGTATCTATTTGAAATTATTTTGCTTTAATTTAGTTTATTTGAAATTAATGTTGATATTTTACAGTGTTATGTTTATAATAATTGATTTAGAGGTGTTTTATGAGATATGGTAATGTATTTATGGATGTATAGTGCAGTATGAGCGTCATATAATGAAGTGTTTTTCAACCTTTTTTGAGCCAAGGCACACTTTTTTCTTTGAAACAATTAATTTAAAGTCATTCTCACCAAAATTTCTTTAACAGGAATCTAATAAAACTTTTTTTTTTTTATAATTTCTACTCACTCAGTGTGAATCCTGGGTCTGTGTGGATGAACTGGGAGAAAAACACACCAAGCTCTTCCTCAACAGCTCTCATCTTCCTCACGCTCTCTCTTTTTTTTTTTTATGGCAGTCAGACTTGAAAAGCTTACTTGACACGACACCACTGTTGGGTATCCTTTCACCCCACACCAGTCACACCGGTACCGGTGGAGTTTCATCTCCAGTAAACGTGAATCCAAATGACTTCTTGCCTCACGCTGAAGGCTTTGCTTGACTTCACTGTCTTTGCTTTCTTCTGACCTCCACTCATACTGAGCCCATCATCTGTTTCGAATTTTGTCCAGAGTCCAGTTCGAAGTTGGAATTTTCCCTTTTCAAAAACTTTTCTATCTTGGTCACTGTTGTGTCTTGCTAATCACTGCCACCTGCCATCATCCACGCGCCACCAAGCCACTTGTTTCAAAATAAAAGACCATCAACAATTAACTACCTGCTGCCCCCTACAGGCGAAGAGTATTTATTAACAATTATAGACCAATTAGGTGAAATTGGATCATTTCCCACCGCACACCTGTCTATATCTCACGGAACACTAGTGTGCTGCAACACAGTGGTTGAAAAAGCACTGATTTAATGCATATGTAAAGCAGATATAATGGGCAGTGGTGCCTTAGTGGTTAATGCTATGGATTACTAATCTGAAGGTCAGTGGCTCATTCGCCACTGTCACGGTTGGGCCCCTGAAGAAGACCCTTAATTCTCAATTTCTCAAGTTGTATAAAAATTTAATAAAGATTATAATTATAAGTCGCTCTGGATAAGAGTGTCTGTAAAATACTGTAAATGTAAATATAATTCCTACATAACACATTTGCCAGTGACCTCCCTCCTGTTCATACGCATCCTGAACGCAAATTAGTCACACCGCCTACCTGGGCCAATGTGTATGTACTTTATGGATGGTCCACATAAAGATAAATCAGTTGAAACCCTATCAGGACAAATAAGTTCTAAGATATGGACCCCCAAAATGTCAATAAATGTACTGTCATTAAAAAGAAAACACTATTTAAAGGTTAATATCTCTGAAAGTACATTGGCTGTGTTAATTTTAAGTGCAGGATTTGATAGAAAGGGTCAGAATACATCGATACAGCAATTTACATGCCTGTATTTACAAAATATATGGGTCTCCAAAAATGCTTACGAAGTAAGTGTGCAATTTCCAGACCCCAAAATGGGCATGGCACCCAAAATTTGAAGTTCCATAACTCAAGCTGCTAGTTGCTTTATTTCAGGTGATATACCTAATAACACCAAATTGCATTTCCACTCTTTAGGAGCTGCTGGAGTTTTAGTAGGACATCCATTTGACACTGTAAAGGTGAGTACATTGCATTCAATTTGAAGGTAATTTTAAGTCGTTTTTTTTTTTTAATATATATATATAAAATTTAATTTGTGCTTGTAGCCTGTAAGTGACAAACGTTCACAAACCAGAGTAACTTGTTCCTCGTTGTGCCTTTGTGTATACAGTTAATTCTGCGTTCAATTATATAATTTTTTAACTGAAAGACTTTAGGCAGCATGGTGATTAGCACATCTGTCTCACACCAAGAAAATCTTGAGTTTGATTCCCAGGCTCTCACATCCTGTGTGGCGTTTGCATGAGTTTCCTCCCACAGTTCAAAGACATGTATATTTGACTAATAGACTGTTTAAAATTCCCCATATTTGTGATTGTGAATGGTTGTGTTTGTGTTGGCCTTTCGATTGTCTGGCAAACTGTATAGGGTGTACCCCGCCTTCACCCAGTGTCAGCTGAGATAGCCTCTGCAACCCCAGTAAGATCATGCGATTATTATGTGACATTAATATTACTTTTGAGAATTTGTTCGGTTCAGTTAATTTTCTATAACCACTTAATCCTAATTAGGGTTGCAGGGAAGCTGGCGCCCATCCCTCTGGTCAAGGGCAGAGTACACCCTGGACAGCTCTCCGGGCCATCTCAGGGCAAAAGCACGCTGACGGCTTTGCAGCTACTCTTGTCAAAAGTCAACAATGGTTCTTTTACATGCCTCACACCATAGACAGTGAGAGACATGGCCGGCCTTTGATAACCCAGCTAGCTGCACTGGGGGGGACAGTGACAACCTTGTGGAGAGTGGGACTCGAACCCCCAATCTTAGTATCAGTGATCCAGCGCCCTATACCACTCGGCCACCACTGCCCGAGAATCAGTTCACAAACTAGCATATTTAAGATATTCTATGTCATTTTTTTTTTGTTTAATTTAAAAGGTAAACGCCTCTTCACTAAAAAGTCAACCAATTATTGTTTGTGTACTGCATTGTGCATCTGATTTGTGTGACCTGGAAAAGAAAATGGTCCCATTATAGATAATTATAGATTGTGGTTATAAAATGTAGTTTTGGGCTAGGGCAAGGTGAATAATAATTTTTGCTGTGTGGAACCATGCAATGTTTGAAAGCTTCTTCCAGTATAATAATTACTGTACACAGAGCTTTTGTTTGGAAAAAACCTTAAGATTAAATTGTTGCTAATAATGTAACCTCAGCATTTAAGAAATTATTTGCCAAAAGTGGAGATGCCAATTTTCCGCTTTATTTATTTATATATTTACTGTATTTATATTTTTAATTTTACTCGTGGTTGCGTCCTCAGATTTTTTTAGAACTATGCTTTATGTTTTCACAGGTCAGGCTTCAAGTGCAAAATATGAGCAAGCCCCTGTACAGGGGAACCTTCCACTGTTTCCAGTCCATCATACGACAAGAATCAGTCAGTCTCTCTTACTATTTGCCTATTTTGGCAAATTAAATATAATAGCATCAATTAAATTTAATTACAAGTTAAATTAAATGACATTAAGTAAAGTTAACCCATACAGTTCATCTATAAATAGATAAAGACATTATACATGGCATTTTATATCAAAATTTACCTGATAAACCAAATCACTGGAAGAAAATGTGTAAATGAATATTTATTATATTAAGTTATTACGAATTACATTAAATGTATCTGGTACTTATTTGACATCTGGTTAGCACAATGTGTTTCCTTTGAAGTATATGATATGCCTTAACAGTTTTTTTTTTCCACTACAGATTTTTGGTTTGTACAAAGGCATTGGTTCTCCGATGATGGGCCTGACTTTCATCAACGCCATTGTCTTTGGTGTGCAGGGCAACACCATGCGTCTGCTGGGAAAAGACACTCCCACAAACCAGTTCCTAGCAGGATCAGCTGCTGGAGCTATCCAGTCTGTTATTTGTTGTCCAATTGAACTGGCCAAGACACGCATGCAGATGCAGGGTACTGGCGAAAAGAAGTCAACTCGCAAGTTGTACAAAAACTCACTGGACTGTCTGGTCCGGATATACCAGCGTGAAGGCATGTGGGGTGTTAACAGAGGCATGGTGACCACTTTCATCCGTGAGACACCGGCTTTTGGAGTGTACTTCCTGGTCTATGATGTGTTAACACGTTCATTAGGCTGTGAGCTAGGTGACTCATACATGATCCCTAAATTGATGTTTGCTGGTGGTATGTCAGGCATTGCTTCATGGCTGTCTACATATCCTGTAGATGTGATTAAATCTCGCTTACAAGCAGATGGTGTTGGGGGTAAGTTCCAGTACAATGGCATCATGGATTGCACACGTAAGAGCTTAGCGCAAGAGGGATGGCGTGTGTTTACAAGAGGCCTCACGTCTACTCTGCTCCGAGCTTTTCCTGTAAATGCAGCTACTTTCGCGACTGTAACGCTCTTCCTCATGTATGTACGGCAAGAGGAAGCACCCAAAGTTTGTGAAGCTGACCAGATGTCCCATGCAAAATTACAGCAGGAAGCACAGCCTACCAGCATATAGGAACCTCCACTTTCAGTGTGTACAAGAGGGCTGAGCTGTCTCTGCCCTCTACTGGTGGATACCTGAGCTGTATAAATAATTAGTGCAGTGTAAAACTATTTACATATATTTTTTTATTTTATGTTGGGAAGCTGAAAGGTTCTTAAGAAAGGGATTTGTTTCGATGTTTCTTTTAAAATATTTGTCTTGCTTATATGCGTACCAATTGGTAAGAATCTGAATTTTAATACTGCTGTCTAAACCTTTTTTTACACTGTACGAATACTTACTGCTGCTGATGCTGTTATTGCACAACGCAACTAAGAGGCCGTAACTGGTGTCGTGGAAGGAATCCATCACACTCTGTTACTGAATAAATTACCATAAATGGTTATGAATTAAAATGTAAAAACTATATACTACTTGAGGTAAAGTAGTTCATAAACAAATGTGAAACCCAGAAAGAAAATGCAGTTCAGGGTACTCCCAGAAAACGGGAAAAAAAGTTAAGTTACTTTAGAACATAGGTTTGTGAAAAGCAGCCTCTCACCATCTTTTAGAGTTAAACCGCTATTAAATTTTTGCAACTCAGCAAAACAACTATGATAACTCCATTTATTGTACTTAATTTACGACTCAAGCTATTCTATAAGTATCGGCACTGATGGACATTACAAAATTATTTTAGATTTATTCAAAATGTATATTTTCTGGTTCCCTAGAATTGAGCTATTTCTTGCCATACTGCAATAAATGAATCATAGGAATGTTGATTTGTAGACTTGAAAAAGAAAATGCACAAGTTCTGTGATTAAATGCATGAGAGAGAATGAATTCTAACAAAAAAAAAAAATTAAGAATTTATTTCTGTTTCATACAACAAATTGCAGACGGTCTTTACCATTCAGAATGGATGCAGTTTTTTGTAGTCTTTATTATTTGTACTTGAGACTTCTGATCTCTTTAAACAATTTTGTTCACTGTTGAAACATCACATGTCGTTTCCAGTGCAGCATTATAATGTTTTATCTTTAGTAAAATATTGGTTTGTCTAACTGAAGCATGTTGTTTGCCTCAGATCTACTGTGTAAACTGATTTTATTTCTTACAGTGTATGTACATAACAGAGCTTATCCAGAGGTGCTGCAGATGTGTGTGCGCATGTGTGTTACAGTCAGGGATTTGTAAGATTGGAGATTGTTAGCTTCAAACTTGATCTTTCTCTTAACAATATTTCAACTTGTATTTAAATTCAACAACAGCAGCCACACTGTGGTGTGATATCACAAAGTCTACTGTTAACTGTAAACTCATTCATTAGGCCATTACTTGAATGCTGTATTCCATGCAACGATTAATTAAACTTGACTTGAAAAGTACAGATTGATGATTTTTATTTTGCCTTTGTGAAGTGTTATTTTTAATCTGCTAATAAAATATTTATTTATGTTATTATTTTTTTGAATCCAACTCTAAGTATGAACCATTTCTTTGTATAAGATGATGTTGAATTAGATTTTGGCAGTTTTCATAAAAAATCTCAGTGAAGTAAACGTACAGTATAAGTAATTATCTCATGACTTCAAATTTTTTCCATAATTAGTTCAGAAAAACACCCAAAATTAGCTTTCTCACATGAATTCAATCCGCTTTATTGCTTACAAAATTAATTTAATATTTAGATTTGATTCAATCTGGTAACATGATTGTTCATGAAATATTTTAACTCATCAGTTTTCCTTCAAAAAGGAAGTTGTGTTCTGTGCTGACTCATCAAAAAAACTGAAAAAACGAAGTCACAGTAAGTGACACTGAAATCATTTTTCTTCTAAAAACTACCGTAGTAATGAACACTGGAAGTATTTTTAGGACATACATTGAAATTTCAAGTTTATTTTTGAATTTTTGCTTTTATATATATATATATATATATATATATATATATATATATATATATATATATATATATATATATATGATTTTCTGAGTAGATCCTTCCGTAGGAGAGTGCTCAATACTTTTTGGTAGAGCAAATAACAATAAAAATAAAAGGACAGGACAAAGACTTTCTATTGAAACTCCATTTATCACTACAGATCTGTTTCGAGGGGTGGTGAAACCATCCTCTCTCTTCAGGTGATTATAGAAGAACATAGAATATAGAAGAACATGAATATAGAAGATATATATATATATATATATATATATATATATATATATATATATATATATATATATATATATATATATAATGTGTGTGTGTGTGTATGTGTGGGATTAATTGCTTGGTGGTTATAAATTAAAGTTGACAATCATTTTTAATTAACAAAATCAGGCACTTTCCAAAACCCATCAATTTGAAATTTGATATTGTTTTAAATATAATGCTCTATTGTTACTCAAACTAACACAATTTTTATAACATCTTTAATAATTTCAGTTGATTCAGTTGAAATTAATCTAAACTGGGGACACAAACTGATATCCCTCTTCTGGTTTTAGCTGTTAGTCATCCTGAGATTTTTTCCCAGGCACACCATCCCTAGTTTTCGCACGTAGCTTGTTGACCTGAGATTCAGCAATATCTGCACGCTCCTCTGCCTCTTCAAGCTCATGCTGTAATTTTCTTAACTTGGCCAAGTTGGAATTTGCTTGCTCTTCTGCCTCTTCAGCTGAACGCTTGTACGACTTCACTTTGAGCTGTAGCTTGTCCACCAAATCCTGCAATCTTGCCATATTCTTGCGATCTTCTTCAGTTTGATAAGTGAGCTCCTTAATGCGGCGTTCATATTTACGAACCCCCTTTATAGATTCTGTACCTCTTTTTTGTTCTGCCTCCAATTCATTCTCAAGTTCACGGATCCGAGCTTCTAGTTTCTGAAGCTGTTTCTTACCACCCTTCATAGCTATTTGTTCGGCTTCATCCAGACGGTGCTGCAAGTCTTTGATCGTTTGTTCCATATTTTTTTTCATTCTCTCAAGGTGAGCACTGGTGTCCTGCTCCTTCTTGAGCTCCTCTGCCATCATAGCTGCATCAGTTATTGCCTTTTTTGCCTTTTCCTCAGCATTACGGTTCTCTTGAACCACCTCTTCCAGCTCACTCTGTAGCTGTAGCAAATCAGCCTCGTGCTTCTTCTTTTGATTGATTAGGCTAGTGTTTTGAGAATGAAGTAGCTGCATCCTCTCTGTTGCATCCGTAAGTTCTTGCTCAGCCAGTTTACGGCCTCTCTCAATTTGTTCCAACATTGCCCTTAGCTCCTCAAGTTCTGCTTGAAGGAGGTTATTTCTCCGCTCTAACAGGGCACTGTTTTCTTTAAGATCCTCGTTCCTGTGATCTGAATCATCCAGTTGAAGCTGAGCATCCTTCAAATGGGACTGGACCACTTTCAGTTGTTTCTGTGCATCAGCTGCTTGTCTGTTGGCTTGATTTAACTGAATTTCCATCTCATTTAAATCTCCCTCCATTTTTTTCTTAACTCTTAATGCTTCATTGCGGCTTCTTGTTTCTGCATCAAGAGAACTCTGTAAAGTTTCTACCATTCGTTGGTAGTTTCGCTTTGCCTGTTCCATCTCTTCATCCTTTTCTGTCAACTTTCTTTCAATGTCTGCCTTTACCTGATTGAATTCAAGTTGAGCACGTAGGATCTTGCTTTCTTCGTGTTCTAGGGAGCCCTCAGCTTCCTCCAGTGCAGACTGCAGCTCCGTTTTCTCTTGCTCTAATTGTTTCCTTAACTTCTCTAGCTCATGAACACTCTTGCCTCCTTCACCTAGCTGATCTGTCAAGTCTGATATTTCTTCTTGCAGATTTTTGTTCTCTCTTTTGATGGTCTCAAGTTGATCAAGAGATTCTTCATAAGCATTTTTAAGTTTGAAGAGTTCAGTACTCAGATTTCGTGCTTCCTTCTGTGAAGCTTCCAGCTCACACTGTGACTCTTCATACTTCTGCTTCCATTCTGCTATGACCTTATCAAAGGCTCTTTGTTTCTTGTCCAGAGCAGCAGATGCAGCATTCGAGCGTTCAAGATCAAGCATAAGATCGTCAATCTCATTTTGCAGACGATGCTTAGTTTTTTCAAGCGAGGAACACTTTGCATTAACTGCTTCTACAGCCTCCTCTGCCTCTTGTAGTCTTTGAACAAGTTTTTTCTTGGCCTCTTCTAGTTCCTCTGTTCTCTGTATGCCGTCTGTCTCATACTTGGCCCTCCATGTTGCAACTTCTGTATTTGTCTTGGACAGTGCCCGCTGAAGCTCTGCCTTTGCCTCCTGCTCTTCCTCCAGCTGCTCTCTCAGCAAATCACAGTCATGACGAGAAGACTGCAGAGCATGAGCAAGTGCATTCTTTGCTTTGACTTCTTCTTCAAGCTGCCTTCTCACATCTTCTAATTGCTGGGTATAGGAACTTTTTCCTCTTGTCAATTGAGAGATCAGGCATTCTTTTTCCTCTAGTTGGCGACCAAGTTCCCCATTTTCAGTTTGTAACTTGGCTCGTTGTGTTACGAAATCATTAAGAGTCCTCTGAGTCTCCTCAGCCTTGGATCTATGCTCATTCATTTGATCCTCTAATGAACGACACACCTTTTCAAGATTAACTTTGGCTTTCACAATGCTCTCCATGTTGGAGGCCAGATCATCCATTTCCAACTTCAGCTCTGTCTTTTCTTTCTCTAACTTTTGCTTGACTCGTTGTAGATTGTCAATTTGTTCACCAAGTTCAGCCACACTGTCAGCATGCTTTTTTCTTAAGGTAGCGGAAGTGGATTCATGCTGTAGTGTAGATTCCTCAAGATCTCTGCGTAACTTCTGAAACTCAGCTTCCCTTTTTTTGTTGAGTTCCACTTGGACAGATGTAGCTCCACCTGCCTCCTCGAGGCGTTCACTAATGTCTTCTAATTCACGAGAGAGGTCACATCGCTGCTTTTCCACCTTTGCTCTGGCAGCACGTTCAGCATCCAACTCTTCTTCCAGTTCCTCGATACGAGCTTGGTTTTCTTTTAATTTTTTTTGCAGTTGCACTACAGCTAACTGCTCATTTTCAAGCTTTCCATTAAGCTGATTTATTTCAAAATCTTTCTTCTTCAGTTTCTCCTCTTGCTGCTGCCTATCATTCTCCAAATCCATTATATTTTCTTGAATCAATTTTAGGTCTCCCTCCAACTTTCTCTTGGCACGTTCAAGATCCATCCTAACCTTTTTTTCATGTTCTAGGCTCCCTTCAAGGTCATCCACCTGCTGCTCAAGCTTAGCTTTAGCTTTTGTTAATGTGTTTGCTTTATCTTCTTCACTCTGAAGGTCATCGAGTATCTGCTGATGAGCCTCTTGTAGAGCCTTTTTTTCCTTTGTGAGCTTCACTATAATCTCATCTTGGGAGGCCATTTCCTCAGTGAGGTTCTTCACTTTATTCTCTGTAGCATGTTTCTCTTTCTCCACCTTGGCAAGAGTTAGTTCAAGATCATCAATGTCTTTCTTTAACTCCGAGCATTCATCTTCCAGTTTACGCTTTTTGGCCGTGAGTTCAGCATTTATCTCTTCTTCATCTTCAACGCGTTCTGTCATCTCTTTAACTTTAGCTTCCAGTTGGATTTTGCTCTTTATCAACTGTTCACAGCGCTCTTCAGCATCTGTCAGTGTATCTTGTTCTGACTGTACTTGAAGAAGTAAATCATTCTTTTCTTGAAGAAGTGTGACCATTTTTTCCTCTAACTCTTTCCTTCTGTTTTCAGATTTATCGAGAGCCTCTTTTATTTTGTTGAATTCATCTTTCATATTTGCCATCTCTTTCTCAGCCTCAGCACTCTTGAGAAGAGGCTTTATTTTAAAGAACATTTTCATCCAAGGCCAGTTTTTCACACTTAGGAATGAGCGAAGGTTCCACTGAATAACCATTAGTGCATCTCTGCGTTCCACTAACTTTTGATATTCCGCTCTCATTAATAAGGCTCGAGCATAAGCTTGTATTCTGGTAAGGATACGGGAAAGTTGCTCGTCTCTCATTTCTTCCAGTAAGCCAAGCAGTCCAGCTTTAAAGAAGACTTTTGTATGGCCAAACTTGTACTGTGTGTGATCAATGTCAAGTGACCCCAGCAGCTTCTCAGCACTCTTTTTGTTTTCAATGAACTGGCCTTCTGGGATAGCAGACGCATTCAGAATTCTGTACCTCTGTTTGAAATCACCATAGAGTACCCGGTTTGGAAAACCTTTCCTACAAATTCTAATTCCCTCCAGGACACCGTTACAGCGAAGCTGGTGCATTACAAGGCCATTGTCCATAGCTCCAGGAGTCTTGGTCTCATTGGGAATCAAACAGCGAACAAAATGTGGATGAGTTGTTTTGAGATTGGTCATCAGTTTGTTAAGGTTTTCTCTGTGCAAAGCAGATACAGTCTGAAAAGACGACCCCTTCTTTTTACCTCCTTTCCCACTTGATTCAGCTGCTCCCGCATAGCTGGAAAAAAGATGGCTAAGAAGCTTGAGAGAGGACTTTTGATACAGTCCTACCACTGTCTCATTCAGTGGATCTTTGTTTTTAACAAGCCAACCACCAATATTGTAATCAACAGTGCCAGCATAGTGAACCAATGCAAAGTGTGCGTCTGCCTTGCCTTTTACAACACGCGGCTTCTGGAACATGCTTGACTTACCCAAGTGGTTATCATAAAGCTTTGCTTTGAAGGTCTGGTCACTTGCCTTTGGAAACATGCACTCTTCCTCAAGAATAGACATTATTCCAAGAGGCTTCTCAATCAGATCAATACAGGCTTGCAAGTCCATCCCAAAGTCAATGAATTCCCAATCAATTCCTTCCTTTTTGTACTCCTCTTGTTCCAGGACAAACATGTGGTGATTAAAAAACTGTTGCAGTTTTTCATTTGTAAAATTAATGCAGAGCTGCTCAAATGTGTTAAAATCAAAGATTTCAAATCCAGCTATATCCAAGACCCCAATGAAATACTGTCGATGCTGCTTTGTGTCTAAGGACTGGTTGATTCTTATGACCATCCAGTTGAACATCTTTTCATACACTGATTTTGCCAGCGCACCAATTGAGTAGTATACTTGATCCACACCTTGTCCTTTTGTGACATATTCATTGCCTACCTTAACTCTTGGGTGACAGAGTCCTTTCAGGAGATCAGCAGAGTTCAGGCCCATTAGGTAGGCTGACTTATCTGCAGCTTCTGTACCATCTGGTTCTGCCTGCTCTTCTCTCTGTTTCTGCTTGAATTTCATGTTGCCATAATGCATGATAGCTCCTGTCAGTTTGTAGACTGCCATCTTCTCTTCTTGGGTGAAACCCAGCACATCGAATGCACTGTCAGTGGCCATTAACTCCTCGCTATCATTGATGGATGGAACAGTTACCTCTCCTTGGGAGATGTAAGAGTAATCATATGGATTATTTGTAATCAGTAGCATGTCCAACAGTTCTGGCTTTGCGTTGGTCAATATCTGGTAAAAGATATGATAGTTCCTTTCTGCTTTTAGCTGAAAGGTCACACGAGATTTCTCCAACAGATATGTTTCAATGTCAGCTGAAGAAAGTTTACCACTTGTTCCAAAATGAATGCGAATGAACTTTCCAAAGCGCGATGAGTTGTCATTTCTCAAGGTTTTGGCATTGCCAAAAGCCTCTAATGCAGGGTTGGCCTGGATGATTTGATCTTCCAGTGTCCCTTTGTTAGAGTCCTTCTTTCCCACACTTGCTCCAGCAGCAGCTGCAATACTCGCAAAATACTGGATTACTCTCTTGGTGTTGACAGTCTTACCGGCACCAGATTCTCCAGTGATAAGGATGGACTGATTTTCCCTGTCTGTTAGCATATATTGATAAGCATTATCTGAGATAGAAAAGATATGAGGAGGAGCTTCTGATCTTTTCTTACCTCGGTAGGCAGCAACTACTTCTGCATCATAAACAGGCAGCCATTTATAAGGATTGACTGTTACACAAAAAAGTCCAGAATAAGTATAAATCATCCATGCCGCATAGCGCTCTTTCAGGTTAAACAACACTGCGGGCTCATGTAGAAAAGTGAACATTGCCATATCTTCAATTTTATCAAATTTGGGTGGGTTCTGAGGATGAACATCTGTCTCTTTAACAGTAACAGTTCTTCCATCTTCTGTCTTCACAGTTGCCATTCCTGCTTCCTTGCTGATTATTTGTCCTTTGACATACTCAACTTTTTCATCCACTACAAAGCATTCGGTTTTGATGTCAAAAGGTCTAGTTTGAGCTTCAAGTCGTTCCTTCTCTGACTTCCTTAGGAAAGGAGCTGCTTTACCAAATTCTGCGATGAGAGCATCACCCATTGTGATATCTTGAAATCCACAGATATGTCAGTAACTGCTGAACGGTGTTCAGAGCTTTGGTTGGAACTGCAAAACACTGGTTCTGCACTCTACTTTTAAATGATGACCAAGTTCCAAAAATGGATATGTCTACAGGAATCTTGGACAGGAATGAGAGCCTAAACAGTAAAGGACATGTTTATCAAGACATTAAGTAGTGTTGTGAGGTCAAGAAAAAGACCTTTGGGTGATACTTTCCATATTAGGACAACTCTCACCTCTCAGTCTTATCTGGTCCTACCACTTGTCAGCTCCACTAGTAATTTTATTACTATTAACTTTTTGAAGGTTGTCTCTATAGTCCACCCATTAGTGCAAGTATATTAAACAAAACATGATTGAACAATTTGAAACTTCACTCAGCCGTTTAAATGACAATAACAGTTACGGAATATAGAGATCACTCCAAGGTTGTACTACAATTTATCTTGACAAACCACTTTCTTTATCAAAGGTTCCTGTGATAGATTCCACTGACAGTTCTTCTTGCTATCTTGGAACAGACCGTCTTGTTCTATCCCGGACGGACATGACTCCAAAAATAGTGTTGATAAATAAATATCAGCCAATAATTATGCTTCATATTATAAAACAGGATTGATTTTTTTGGCTAATTTTAAATTTAATTTTTGTTTTACATTTTGTTCACCTGTAGACCAGTCAGGTGGTGTTTTAAAAATAATAGCAGTGTGTTTTAAAAAAACTGAATAAGCTCAAAATTCTTATAATAGTTTTTGTTTAATTTCCATAAACATAAGTGCACTGGGAACATGACATATTCTATTCCAAATCAACACATGAAGAAAAATATATAAAATTTCTGTTATCTCTTTAAAGAAATTGAAGAAAAGTCAATAATAGACTGTTAAAAATTGCAGTGTCTGCGTTTCTTCTTTACAAACTCAAACATTCACTGTATAAACTGAAAAAAATGTAAGATTTTGCCTCATTTGTATCATTGAACTAATATTCAGTTGTATAATCACTGTTTCTGAGAACTGCCGTACATCTGTGTTGCATGGAGTCAACCAGCTTCTGGCACCTGTGAACAGGTTTTCCAGCCCAGGATGATTGGACTACATTCCAATCTCTTTCTTATGTATTTCTGGGTTTTGCCTCAGAAACTGCATTTTTTGATGTCACTTCAGAAATTTTCTATTGGATTACGGTCCGGGCAAATGCAGCCGTGAAGGGGGCACAAGCCAGTGTTCTCCTCACACCGGTCCCAAGCCCGGATAAAGAAGGAAGGGTATCTGGTGTAAAAACTTAGCCAGATTAAATATGCAAATCACAAATATTACCTCCATACCGGATTGGTTAACAACGACCGCCATCAGTGCTGTTAACCAACAGGGTGCTGGTGGACTACTGTTGGTCGAAGAGGAAAAGCATGAACCTAGGACTGAGAGTAGGGACTTTGAATGTTGGAACTATGACAGAAAAAGGTAGAGAGCTGGCTGACATGATGCAGAGGAGGAAGGCGGACATACTGTGTGTTCAGGAGACCAGGTGGAAAGGTTAGAAGCTTAGAAGCAGAGTTTTAGCTGTTTTATCACGGTGTGAATGGGAAGAGAAATGGAGTAGGAGTCATCTTGAAGGAGGGCTTTGTCAGGAATGTTCTAGAAGTGAAAAGAGTGTCAGCCAGAGTGATGAGTCTCAAGTTAGAAATTGAAGGCATGATATTCAATGATGTTACTGCTTATGCCCCACAGACAGGATGTGAGCGAGAAGAGAAGGAGAGATTCTGGAGTGAGTTAGATGAAGTGATGCAGAGTACCCCCGGAGGTGAAAGAGTGGTCATTGGTGCAGACTTCAATGGACATGTTGTGCAGGCAACAGAGGGGACGAGGAAGTGATGGGCAGGTTTGGTATCTAGGACAGGAACACAGAAGGACAGCTGTTGATAGATTTTGCAAAAAGGATGGAAATGGCTGTGGTGAATACTTTCTTCCAGAAAAGACAGGAGCATAGGGTGACTTATAAAAGTGGAGGTAGGAGCACACAGGTAGACTACATCTTGTGTAGACGATGCAATTTGAAGGAAGTCAGTAACTGCAATGTAGTAGTGGATGAGAGTGTTACCAAAATGCATAGGATGGTGGTGTGCAGGATGACACTTATGGTGAGAAGGTGAAGAAGGCAAAGGCAGAGCTGAAAACAAAGTGGTGGAAGCTGAACATAGAAGAGTGTCATGTTGTCTTCAAGGATGAGTTGAAACAGGCTTTGGGTGGTCAGATGACTGGACAACCACAGCAAATGTGATCAAGGAAACAGGTAGGAGAGTACTTGGTGTGTTCTTTGGAAGGAAAGTAGATATGGAGACTTGGTGGTGCAATGAGGAAGTGCAGGAGTGTGTACAAAGGAAGAGGTTAGCTAAGAAGAAGTGGGATATTAAGAGGACAGAAGAGAATAAATAGGAGTACAGGGAGACACAGCATAAGGCGAAGGTAGCTCCATAGACTATGATGTTTGCAGATGACATTGTGATCTGTAGTAAGAGCAGAGAACAAGTGGAGGGAAATCTTGAGAGGTGGAGGTATGCCCTGGAAAGGAGAGGAATGAAGGTTAGCCTCAGTAAGACAGAATATATGTGGGTGAGTGAGAAGGACCCAAGAGGAACGGTGAGGTTAAAGGGAGCAGAGATAAAGAAGGTGGAGGATTTTAAATACCTAGGCTCAATTATCCAGAGCGATGGAGAGTTTGGAAAAGAGGTGAAGAAGTATGTGTAGGCGGGTTGGATTGGAATGGTTGGAGAAAAGTATCCAGTGTGATGTGTGATAGGAAGGTATCGGCAAGAATGAAAGGTAAAGTGTACAAGATGGTGATGAGGCCAGCGATGTTGTATGGTTTAGAAACAGTGGCCCTGGGGAAAAGACAGGAGGCAGAGTTGGAGGCAGCAGAGATGAAAATGTTGAGGTTCTCTTTGGGAGTAATGAAGATGGATAGGATCTGGATTGAGTACATCAGAGGGACAGCACATGTTAGAGGTATTAGAGACAAAGTCAGAGACGCTAGATTGAGATGGTTTGGACATGTACAAAGAAGGGATAGTGAATATATTGGTAGTAGGATGCTGAGGTTGGAACTACCAGGCAGAAGGTGTCAAGGAAAACCAAAGAGGAGATTTATGGATGTGAGGACATGAAGGTAGTTGGAGTAAGAGAAGAAGATGCAGAGGACAGGTTGAGATGGAGGCAGATGATTTGCTGTGGCAACCCCTGAAGGGAACAGCCGAAAGGAAAAGAAGAAGACTATGGTCCGGGAATGGGGCCGGCCGAGCCATACATCAATCTTTTTGGTCTGGAACCAAGATGTTGCCCCTTTAGTGGTGTGTTTGGGGTCGTTGTCTTGTTGGAACACCCATTTCAGCATAAGGCAGTATGATCTCTTCAAGTATTCTGATGTATTCAAACTGATCTATGATCCCTGGGATGCAATAAATAGGCCCGACACCAGGCTTCACTGTCTTCACAGTGTACTGTGGCTTGAATTCAGTATTTGGGGTTCGTCTAACTAACTGTCTCTGGAACCAAGACCCAAAAAGAACAATTTCACTTTCATCAGTCCACAAAATGTTGTGCCATTTCTCTTTTTACCAGTCAATGTGCTCTTTGGAAAAGTGTAACATCTTCAGCAGCATGGTTTTTTTTCCAACAGTGGGACCTCCTTTGATTTTAGGCCTTATTTGATCTTCCTGGAGCTGATTGTTGGCCAAGTTCTTACCATTTTGTCTTTTCTTTGATCTAATCAAACGGTAGGTTTTGCTTTCTTATATGTCTTTCAGGTTTTGGTTGCTATTTTATAGCATTTGCAATCATTTTAGCTGAGCAGACTATCATTTTCTGCACTTCTTCATATGTCTACCTCTATGTGATTATCTGTTTTCTCCTCTCCAATCACCTTTTTAATCAATGTACACTTTTCTTCTGAATAATGTCTGGAACGACCCACTTTCCTCAGAAATTCAGAGAGAAATGTTCTATAACCAGCATGTACAATATTTATTACCTTCCTTAAATAAGGGCAGTAATTGGCACCTGTTTTCCATAGACTGAATGACGTCACTAACTGAACTCCCCACTGCTATTATTTTGGATACGCCCCTTTCAATTTGTGAGTCAGTTAAACAGAATCAGCAGGTCATGACTGTTGGCTCTGCTGGATTCTATTACTCTACTACACCTGCTAATAAATTATATACTACACCTGCTAATAAATTATTTGCCATGTAGAAATATCATTTCTACCAAAAACAGTGATTGATCAGGTTAGTGATGTCTGACTGATATTATCTGTAACACAACTGTATACTTTCACACAGGTATGTATATGTTTTTGAACTGTTAAATATTGACTAAAAAATGCATATACACAGTTTTAAACAGAATTAACATGTGCTTTTATCCTCACAAGATGAAAAATATAAATATACAGTGGCAGTAAAATGTGCAAACTTGTGTAACTATATGAACAGCTTGCCCATTGGGAGACCCATTTTGTTGTCAAGCTCCATTCATGTTGTTGCCATTCCCTTTGTTTTTTGTGTGTAACAGTTTTATATTGTGTCATAAGTAACATATATATTATCTCCAAAAAAAAACCTCTGGACTGAATATCCAATTTGTTTCATGTTCATAATTTCCTGATGAATGCATAGACTAACCCTTTAATTTAGATACCACTTTGAAAAATCATGAGTGCAGAGTAATACTGTTGTCAAGAGCACCACCCGGATTTAGAGCGGAATTATGGAAACATGGAATAAACAGTAAATCTGTTCTTTAAATTGGACGTTTAAATAACCTATTAAATACATATAACTTTGAAATTATACTTTTTAACTGCAATTTCAATGAACATTACATAAACAGTACACAGACCAAGTATATATGTAAAATATTTTTAACAATAATTTATTAAAAACACGATTGTTAGTTCTGACGTCAGAAATGTGTTTTAATAAAAAATATATATTTTTAATAAGCAGATGAATTCACATACCCAACTAGGCCATCACATCAGTTGTACTCATTGGTTCATAATTTGCATAAATACATTTAATTTTCATTACAGCCCTAAGCATTTTAATGAAGCACTTATCTTTAAAATGTCCCCACAAAAAATCTCAGATGTAGGCAGAATTTCTGGAATCACTTGATGTGTTGTATCTAATGAATAATACTGAGCTGAAACTTGAATTATGGAATTGTGAAATTTAAATTACTCTTTTTTCCCATTAATATTTTAAATTTTGTGGTACTTAAATTTTTAATACAGGGAGGTCCAGGACTTTAGTGTGCATGTATTTGGGGAAAATGAAATTAAAAGAAATGTAAATATATTACCAATTTGAAAGTGGCTGTGGATATCAGGTCACTAGAATAAACAGGTCATATTCACAAACTGTATGTTCTGAGTTTGCTGATGTATGAAGTGCTACAGTGCTTCTCAGCAGCGTGACATGCGCTTCCGGTACTGTTCCACAAGAGGTACCAGGCAGCGAGGAGAGCCACTTTGCAACAGGAAAGGGTGCTTGAGCAGATCAGTAGCACTCGCCCTCTCCACAGGGTCCTTTGTTAACATGGATTCTAAAAAGTCTCTCAGCACTGGTGAGATCTGTTGAACAAGAGTAAAGGGTTTATAATAATGAATTCCATGGACTGCACTGAAATAATACAACCATTGATGTGAACGAAAGTGTTAAGTTTATGAATGGTTTGGTAAATATTTTTGTGTGTATGTGAATATACTGACTTTGGCATGTATGGCTTGTGCTATAGATTTTTTTTTTATTATTATTTCAACTAGGAAGAGACTTTTGGACCTTACATAATTTTACTATATGTTGTTTATGTACATTATGAACTACCCACTATCAAAATATTTCTTTGTTAATCTAATGTCTTCAACAAATGAATGTGTCATTAAAAACTTGTGCCCATTTTTATATAATGTTTAGAAAATACGGAACTCTGATGGCTCTCTTTAATCATGGAAGTACTCTTGCAAAATCTTGCAATATATACATATAATGTGTGTGTATGCACACACACACACACACACACACACACACACACACACACACACACACACACACACACACACACACATCTTCTTTCTTCTTTTCCTTTCGGCTGTTCCCTTCTGGGGTTGCCACAGCAGATCATCTGCCTCCATCTCACCCTGTCCTCTGCATCGTCTTCTCTTCAGCCAACGACCTTCATGTCCTCCTTCACCACATCCATAAATCTCTTTTTTGGTCTTCCTCTAGGCCTTCTGCCTGGTAGTTCCAACCTCAGCATCCTACTACCAATATATTCACTATTCTTTCTTTGTACATCTCAATCTAGCCTCTCTGACTTTGTCTCCAATACCTCTAACATGTGCTGTCCCTCTGATGTACTCATTCCTGATCCTATCCATCCTCGTTACTCCCAAAGAGAACCTGAACATTTTCATCTCTGCTATCTCCAGCTCTGCCTCCTGTCTTTTCTTTTCTTTTCAGTGCCACTGTTTCTAAACCATACGCAATCGCTGGCCTCAACACCGTCTTGTACACTTTTCCTTTCGTTCTTGCTGATACCCTCCGATCACTTATTACACTGGACACTTTTCTCCAACCATTCCAACCTGCCTGCACACGCTTCTTCATCTCTTTTCCACACTCTCCACTGCTCTGGATTGTTGAGCCTAGGTACTTAAAATTCTCCACCTTCTTTATCTCTGTGCCCTTTAACCTCACCATTCCTCTTGGGTCCTTCTCATTCACACACATGTATTCTGTCTTACTGAGGCTAACCTTTATTCCTCTCCTTTCCAGGGCATACCTCCACCTCTCAAGATTTTCCTCAACTTGTTCTCTGCTCTCACTACATATCACAATGTCATCTGAAAACATCATAGTCCATGGAGATTCTTGTCTAATCTCGTCTGTCAGCCTGTCCATCACCATAGCAAACAAAAAGGGACTCAGAGCTGATCCTTGATGCAGTCCCACCTCCACATTGAATTCTTCGGTTACGGCACCAGCACACCTCACCACTGTCCTACATCTCTCAAACATGTCCTGCACCACTCTAAGATACTTTTCTGCCACTCCAGACGTCCTCATGCAATACCACAGTTCTTGTCTTAGCACCCTGGCATATGCTTTCTCCAGATCCACAAAGGCACAATGCAGCTCCCTCTGACCTTCTCTCTACTTCTCTATTAACATCCTCAAAGCAAACATTGCATCTGTAGTACTCTTTCTTGGCATGAAACCAAACTGTTGTTCACTAATGCTGACCTCTGCCCTTAGTCTAGCTTACACTATACTTTCCCATAACTTCATCGTATGGCTCATCAACTTTATCCCTCTGTAGTTGCCACAACTCTGCACGTCTCCCTTGTTCTTAAAACTGGGCACCAGCACACTTCTCCTCCATTCCTCCGGCATTTGCTCACTCTCTAAGACCTTGTTGAATGGTCTTATCTGAAAACCTACTGCTACCTCTCCGAGACACTTGCATATCTCCACAGGTATATCATCAGGACCATACACACGTGTATATATATATATACACACACACACACACACACATACACACACACATACATACATATATATACTAGTATATATAAATATATATAATATAAAACGGTAAGTGCTTATTACCATCGAGATGGAAAACATGAATAATAACAGAATAACAGAACAATAAAAGAGTTTTACTGGTATGTATTTGTATTATTCATTTTGTGGTATCAACTAAACTACTTACATGAAAGCTGAAAATAAACAGAAAACAGCATAAAAAAAGACCCCTTCCCTCCCACTGCTGTTCATTTAGATATTTTCTCGGAAGTACAATCGAGCCAATCAACACGAATGTCAACTTTAGCACATGGCACGTCGAACTAATCAACACGAACATAAACAAATTCACATGGCCAGGAACATGCTTAAATTTATGAAGTTAGTGAGCAGGAGAATCGGGTGAAAAGTTCTCATCATCACTTTCTGATAGGTTTCATATCTGGCTCATCGCTCCATTCATTCACAGCATCTGATAGTTTTGCTGTAGCAGTTTCTAATGGTTTATCAGTTATTGGACATTTACCAAGAGAACACAGCAAAATATTTTCCTGTTTTTTTAAAGCACGGCAGAACAATCAAATGTGGTGTTACTGATGAATATTATAGACATTCCCCAGTGGCAGGGGTCTTGAAATACCGTGTAAACTCACTTTTACAGCCAGTGAACACGTCATTTTATGCTTACAGAGACTAATCAAATAAAATTGGTAAGTTTGATGTACGATTTTGCTCCCAGTAGGGTGGGGGGGCTTATTAGAGCAGAGAGCTTATTACGTTGTTTTAGGTATATTTATTTATTTATTTATGTATTATGGGCCAGTGGCCTTATACTGAATAAAATATCTGTCTGACTGTCTATGTACAGATACAAAATGCTGCATCTTAATTAAAGTAAAATTTTGTACAACTTTAAAGTAAAACTTGAGTGTGATAGACAGGAAATATAAACAGTCATCAGTGTTTTGAACACAGTACACAACCGCACAGCTCTGCTGCTGATTATCACAAATCTAGACAATTATCCACTGTAACAATTCATCCATTTTTTTTATATAACAGCATTTATTGTATGTTCTTGCCTTGTGTGTGTTTCTGACAGAAGGTGCTGCATCATCTCTCAGTCTCTTCATAGCAGTTATTGGGGTGTCACTGAAATATGGAGGCTCTCCATCCACCATTTCCACAACCATGATGCCCAGAGACCATACATCCACCTAGATACACAAGTAAAAATCCTCTTATATGCAAGAATATAGTTGTTTTGGTTTGTAAAATCTGGAGAAAACTGAAACCATTGTTAATTTAACTATGTATTATTTCCCTACAAAAATCTGAAATATTCTAATAAATACTGTACAAGTAACTATAACTGCTTCAATTTAATCCTTGTTGCTTATTCCAAGAATAGAAAATATCTCAGATGATAAGATATAGGTATTTGCAGCCAGTGTCAAATTACAGCTTCCAGACCATGGTTTAAGAATAGTTCTTAACAGAAATGCTGATGATAACACTTACTCACTCACCGATTTGCCAAATTGCTTAATCCTATTAAAGGTTACACAGAGGCCAGAGCCTATCTCAGTCAAAATTGGGCAAAGTGGTACACCCTGAACAGTTGAAAACACCATCACAGGGCAGACAGACACAGGGACATTCATACTCACACCCAGGGGCAATTTGGAGCAGCCAATTAGCATAATATGCATGTCTTTGGACTGTGGGAGGAAACCAGAGTTTGTGGGAGGAAACTCATGCAAGCACAAGGAGAACATGCAAACGGCCAACAGAAACCTCCTTGCAGAGCCTGGGACTTGAAATCATGACCTTCCTACTGGGGGGTGAACTTGCTAACCACTACACCACCATGCCAACCAAAAGAAAACTTTCCATTTCTTTTTTCAATTGAAAAAAGGTTGAGTATTTAATTCATGCATTTTCTGAACCACCTAATCCTAATTAGGGTCGCATAGTGGCTGGCGCCCATCTCAGCCGACTCTGGGTGAGGGCAGAGAGTTTAAACATTTGAAATACTTTTTGAATATCATAATTTCTTTACCTCTGTGCCATATGGGGTTTTGGAGATTACCTCTGGAGCCATCCAATATGGAGTTCCAACTAGCGACCTTCTCTTTGGAATGTCTTCGCTGATTTGCGCACAGAATCCAAAGTCTGATAGCTTTATCTTAGAGAGAGAGAGAACTTGTGCTTAGTTGTATTTGCTCCTGTATGTTATGCATGATAAGTACAATTAAAATATTTATTGATGGAAAATCAGTTGGTGATATTTATGTACAGATGACAGCAACTCCTGTTAAAAGTTAAACTTACTCTCCCATCCAGCGTCAGTAATATTGAGTCACTCTTGATGTCTCTGTGTATGACACCTTGTGCATGGAGATAGGCTAGAGCTTGCAGCACAGCATCACACACTGTAGCTATCTGCTCCTCTGTCAACCTGATTATGCATGTGCATTCATGCACACACACACACAAACACACACACGCACACACACAGAGGATCAGCAAGTTGATTAACTAGGACTGGTAACATTTTTTAAATTTCAAAATGCTGAATTTAAGATGGAGGAAAGTCAGGTGAAGACATGGGTGAAGAAATGGGAGTATCAAAACTGATCTCTGTATTCAGATGTAAACATAATCTTTTTTATTAGTCCAGTTTGAGAGAAAAGGAAATAAAATGTCAGCCTTCCAAAGGTTGATTGATTGATTGTATTTACAATCAATGCAATTTGTTAGAAATCAGAATAGATTTTCATTCCGAAGTACTGTATATACATTCAGTTTATAAGAGAAGTCTACAGAGACAGAGCAAAAGTAAGTATACACCCCTCATTACAGAGTTTATTCTGCGAAACTCATCTGATAAAACTTAATATTATGATTTTTTATTTACAGTATGCAAATTGGTCATAGCAACTAGCTAAGCCAGAAACAAAAGACTCTTATTTTTAAAGATGGCATATTTGGTCAGTCTGTGGGTGGACTTCAGCTCGCATCAGATTGCACAAAACCCTTTCATTCGTGTTGCCATACTCAGAGTGATTGTACAATTCACCACCAAGACAAGGAATCAACAACATCCTGCTCAGGCCGACCTGGGCTCTCTGACAGGTGTCTTTTGGTCTGACAATTCTAAATAATACCCGTTGTAAGGCAACTGATGTTGCAAGACGAGTCGGCGTACAGCTGTGCGGTATCTACATCAACTGACCTACTATGTACAGTACGTCTATGTATATGCATGTATAATTTTTTTTAAAATGGTGGTGCTGTGAGGTGAACATGTTCACCACTACGCCACCATGCAGCCCCTGAGAAATTATTGGGTGGGCAAAAAGCTTGAATTTATGTATCAGTGTCAGTTTTAATCTTGGATAGATGCTGCTGGGTGAATATGTTTTTTGATGTAAATAAGCGATCCCTTCATACCAAAAAACATCGTCCATATAAATACAGTAGGCCCTTGACATTCGTGGGGGTACAGTTCCGGGCCTTCCCGCGAATCGAGATAATCCGCGAGTTATGTACCCGGAAGTAAAACCCCATGTATGACGTCACATGCGCGAATGAGCAGCCGGCAGTAAAATACAGTACTATGTATCTATTACATGCACTAAAATATGCTTCTTAAACATATTCTATAGACAGTCTTACTCATTAATTCAGTAATAATGTAGTAAAATGTAGTCGTGATTAAGATAAACTTTTTAATTTTGTACTGTGATATTTAGTAATAAAATATATAAACATTATACAGCATATACTGTTGTAAAGCACTCATTTTAAAGTCTTTTTCAAATATTATTCCAGTACAGTACCTAAGTTAATTCTGAGAATGTTTCTGTGTGAGATTTTATGTTCTGTAGCATGTTTAACAAATGATACCAAAATGATAAACTTTATTACGCTTCATGCCCTTGTACATTGAACTTGGAGTGACGTCTTGGAGTGACGTGTCCAAGATGGCACTGCCTAGAGGGCAACATTGTGGAGTTCTCAGAGTCAAATTGTTTCTTTGTTCGTTTTAATTTGTTTTATTTGTTTATTCATGTTTTGCACTATGCTCGTCTATGATCGGTTGACAGCTATGAGCAGCTTCAGCTTCGGGTAACTAAGCACGCAACAACTTCTATCTTGAGCTGCTATGCTATGCTATGCTATGCTATGCTATGCTATCATTAAGCCCAGGCGGAGTTCTCAGATTCTCCGGCGCTTGGTTAGCACTTCCGGCCATACTGCTTTAAAATGTTCAGTCCTTTCGAAACAATATGGACGAGTTTCATGCTCAGATTGCAGCACAGAGGGATCTACAGGACTGTGTTTCTGTGAAACATGGCTTGAGGAGAGTACACCCGATAAGGCGATTATACCAGCCGGCTACATGGCCTTCATCCCCTGCAATCCCAAGCGCTGGAGTCGTCGTTCGGCCCCTTCCCGCCTGGGTTTCTTTGTGAGCTGGGATACGGCTCGCTGCCTACCATAGCATGTTTAGCTCTGCTTAGTTATATACGCCCGAAGATACTTCGATCTTATAGCTGTAGTAGAGTCGACCGGTCGTAGACAAGCATAGTGCAAAACATGAAAAACAAAACAACAAATAAAACATTTAAAACGAACAAAGAAACAATTTAACTCTAAGAACTCCGCGACGTCGCCCTCTGTGCAGCGCCATCTTGGAAACGTCACTCCAACTTCAATGTAAAAGGACATGAAGAGTACTGTAATAAAGTTTATCCTTTTGGTATCGTTTGTTAAACATGCTACACAATATAAAATCTCACACATGAACTTAACATGAACTTAGGTACTGTACTGGAATAATAATTGAAAAAGAGAAAAAGATTTTAATACAACAGTTCAGAGAAAACCGTCGTTTCTCAGGAGAAAGTCTTATTTCTTCAAAAGAGACATCCAGCGTTTTCTATCGCTTAGCCAGAGAAGACACATAGCGTTTGAGTGGTATCATAGATCTTAACTGGTAATTAAAACACACACAAAAAAAAGGCTCATTGACAACTTATGCGCGAAAGAGAAAAAAGGGGCGGGACATCAGCTCAACCAATCAGGAGAAAGGAGGACAGCAATTGGCTGAATTTGAATCATGTGCTGGTTGCTTGACAGTCAGTAAATACTCAAACCGTGGGTGCAAAACCGTGAATAGTCAAGGCTCTACTGTCTTCTAATGTCTGTCTTCCTTTCGACTTTTTTCCCTTTTACTCGGGAGTCGCCACAGCGAATCATCTTTCTTCGCACGTTTGATTTGGCAGAGGTTTTTACGTCGGATGCCCTTCCTGTCACAACCCTTTTAGCAAGGGACAGAAACACGCTGACGACTTTGCAGCTACTCTTTACGAATGTCAGCAATGGTTCTTTTACATGCCTCTCACCATAGACAGTGACAGACATGGCCCGCCTTTGATAACCCAGTTAGCCGCACTGGGGGGGACAGTGACAACCTTGTGGAGAGTGGGACTCGAACCCCCAACCTTTGGATCAGTGATCCAGCGCCCTATACCACTAGACCACCACTTCCCCTTGCCAAGGGCCTACTGTACAGTGAATTATTCATCTGTCGACATGGTCGGAATTTCTGTTAAAAAAGGCAGTGCACATAAGCCTATGTCTCTCACCGTGCTTCAGATACGATGTTGGTTAAAGCACCACCCTGTAAGTACTCCATTATGACCCAAAGCTCCTCTTCCACAAGGGCACTCTTGTACATCTCAACCACATTCTTGTGCCTGTAGTCTCTCATGATAACCACCTAAAATGTAAGATGTTCACAAGTAACCTTAAATGTCTTCCAAATAATTACACTCTCAGATGGAATGGTGGTTAAAAAAAGTGCATAAATAGCTACAAACGCCTACAAATTTAACTATAAATTTTGCACATTAATGAGAAAACAGAATGACATACTTCATTAAACAGCAGCTCCCTCCTTTGTTGTTTCCTCAGATCCATCATCTTCACTGCTACTTGTTTCCCACTATGTTTCTCCCGTGCAATACAGACAACACCTGTTGATCCTTCACCAATCTTCACAAAGTCCCCCAGATAGGTACGGGGGTCCCCTTTGTCCACCACCATTTGCAGAGCAGCCTTGAACTGTGCATGAGTGACTTCAGGCTGCTCACAAATGATGTTGGTTTGCTCAGAAGTTCTTAGGTTGAGGGAGCAAGCCACGCCAAGGTTAGTGCCAGGGGAACCTGTAGGTGAGGGTCGAGGCTGGGAAGGGCTGTCCTGTAAAGGGGGTATTGAGGCATTATTATGAGATATTATTGTTGTTTTGCTGGAAGACTTTGCGTGAGACCGGGTGTCAGATGCTGGGTTAGGGCTACTTGTGCCATTTGGTTTTGAGATAGCTGGAAATCCCCCTGATGTTGTCTGGAATAGCACAATAGGACAAGTGATAGATTTAGATAACAATCAAGCACCAGTAAGACAAACTAAGTACATATATATATACCGACACACACACACACACACACACACACACACACACACACACACACACACACATACATATATACATATATATATATATATATCTTCTTTTTCTTTCAGCTTTTTCCCTTTCTCAGGGGACGCCACCCCCACTCGAACTCCCAACCTTAGGATCAGCGAGCCTGCCCCCTATACCACGAGCCCACACACACAAACACACACACACACACACACACACACACATACCTATACATATATATATATATATATATATATATATATATATATATATATATATATATATATCGGGTGGTAGTACGAGTCTCCCTTTTCCGGGAGTGTCGACAAAACTCGGGTCCAAATGGCGCCAATTGTTAGCACCCAATAACGACCTCTGCTTAGAGATACAAGAACTTTCAAGAGAGGTTAAACTCAGAGTTACAAAAACGTGCAGCTGATTTAACTCCCATCATCTTGCTTTTTGGCTTGACACCGGATTCCTGTTATTGGTGCCAAGAGAGTAATGGACGTGTAGCACGAGCGTATGTTATTGCCATCCCCTTTTGCAGATATCTCTATGGCATATTTCATCCTCTGCCCAATGTATGCAATCCAATAGCTAGGTGTAATATTTAAGAGATGGTTATGTTCTGTCAAGAAGATATACATACACATATACACACACGTTTATACAACTTGGTTAATTTCTTGACAATGCCATGGGGATCATGCACTGAAATTGAGGCTAAAAGTGATCCATTCATGTCAAGATATTATTTATGTCTCGTGTCAACATTTAGATTAAACATACACTGGCAGAACAAAAAAGTTGAGCAGATTAAAAAAATGTGTGACTTGTAAAAAGTCTGCTCACCTTTTTTGTTCTGCCAGTGTACGTTTAATCTAAATGTTCACACTTGATATAAATAATTTATCTTACCTTTAAGTCATAAGTGGAGTATGGCCTTCTTGAGGTCTCCACAGAAACCAGGGGAAGCTCTGAGCTGAGTGTCACCTTTGGATTCACCCTGAACCCTTGACTCACTGTCGGAATATTGTACAGGCAGGATACAGGCCTTTGGTTAGTCTTAGAGCTCCTTTGTGCCTTGGTGGGATAATAAGAATCTAGTCTCTCGCTTTGGGCGTATTTGCCTTCTTGACCTGCCGCTGTTAAACCCAAAATGTCTCTTGGCATAAGCCGTGGCTTCCCTGCAGATCCCACTTCAATAATAGATCTGGCTCTTGGGGGCAGTCCATTCGGCTGGAGGATGACACTCTTTTTAGATCCTGGCCGTGGGCTTCCACTCTCACTATAGACCTGCCGTGTCCAATCATGCCAATCTAGGATAGATTGGCCATTTTTTTGTTCATATGAATTCAGTTCCTGATACTGGTATGTATTCCCATTAGTGAGCTCACCCAGGCGTCCCAAGGATTGGGCTCGTTTTCGAAGAGACACACTAGTTCTTCTGAGTGAGTTGGAGCTGGTAACAGAAAGTTTAGACATTTCAGCAATTGCTGATGCAATGTACTCTCCATGCCCTATAAAGCTGCCACGCACAATATCCTGTGTACAGAACACAAAAAGAGTATATAGGTATTTATTTTACAAACAAATATGTAATAAAATGGAAAAGGTTTGCAAATATATTCATAAGCACAAATCTTCGGTATGAATGTCAAAAAAAAATTCACTTACTGTATATAAAAATGACTGAGATTATACTACTACAGGGGGTGGACAAAATAATGGAAACACCGAACATTTTGGCATCATAATCTTTGAACATAATTTAAACAATCAAAACTTGGCATATGTATTGATTCATACAACTTGTGCATTGTTTCCAAAGGAATTTTAAGCCATTCTTCAGTTAGAATAGCCTCCAACTCTTTTAGAGACGATGGCGGACTTGTGCTCTGCTGAGGACATTTTTCCCTCTCTTTCAAAGGCAGTCATTACTTTTGGGACAGTACCTCTTGAAACACCGAACATTTGGGCGGTTTTTGTTACACTAGCGCCGATCATACGAGCACCAACAAATTGGCCTCTTTTAAAATCTGAGAGGTCTGCCATTATGGGATATGAGTAATGTTTTAAATATCTGCTTAATGTTTTCAATATCTGAAAAAGGAAAAAAAAAAAACATTTAACATCAACATATCAAATAACAAAATTATTATACAAAAAAATAATAACATATGCCAAGTTTTGATTGTTTAAATTATATTTAAAGATTATGATGCCAAAATGTTAGGTGCTTCCATTATTTTGTCCACCCCTGTATCATCTGAAACTATGCTCCACATGCAGTTTGACTATTAATATTATAAAATAATTACACTGCCTCCTTTATTTAAAATACTTACTAATCATAGTAACTGCTAGGAAATATAGCAAGCCGGGGTTATGCTACAAAGCTTCAATAAGATCCTTGATACACAGATAATTCATGTCGGGCTTTACACATCATAAGATAAGCAAGCCAGTGCAAGACTTTATGGGTAGCAAATGTAAGTGGGGTAGCTCAAAATGCTCAAAGTCCCTTCCTAATAAAAATATTCTAAACAGGATAAAACTTTATTCTACAGGCAGTGGCGCTGCCAGTCCACATCTACGAAACACCAGAGAGCAATTATTAACTGATTAATAGCAATTATTAACTGATGATGAGATGGATATCTATGAGTCGTCCCTGAGATAATTTAAGTCATCAGGAGATGTGTGATGTTCTGTCCAAGGTTTTCGTTGACTGCATTGGGATCATTTTGCTAATAATGCACACTGTCATACTGCACAACCTATTCAGAAAAGCTTTTGAAATTTGGCCTCCAAATTTCAAATTCATTCATGGGATGTACTGGTCACATCCAAAACAAGTCCAAACCATGTAACTTCCAGTGGTTTTATGGAGTGCATGCCTTGATGGGTTAGACCCACTTTGGTAACACGAGGGGGATGTGCACAATAATGAGCAGGTGCTTTAATGTTATTGCTTATCAGTGTATACAATACATGATCAGAAAAATGTCGACTATAACAATATTTTTATGCTTTAATTTTACATTTTCAATGTATTTATGTATTTATTCAGTGTAATTATTTTCTGGGTGGATAATGTCGATTAGTACATACTGCACAGAAAATGTCCTGTGATCTCTTCATCTCCTGAATGAATATAACGTTTGAATCCAGACACTCACAGATTATCATGGTCACATGGAGCAATCAGCATAATTATTCTGCTTTAAAATGGAAAACGAGGCCATTTACATTACACAAAGCACTGTAAGGTTGTATCTGAGTGATTAATGTGAAAGAAAGCGTTATCTAAGAGATACACAACAGTGAAATTTTATTTTCTCACAAACTTGCAGCCATGTTTGCGCAGTGTGTTATTAAACCAAAATTTTCTTTAGCAGGATGCAAGTAAACTTGCCTGTCAGGTTTCTCCAATGAATACCTTTCAGTGAAGACGGTGACTTGTGTACACATTTTCTGTATGTGCGATCAGATTCCTTTAGGTTTTGGATGTGCTTCCTTCATGTTTTAAAAATAGAAGTCTATAATTAAAATTAATTTTGATAAAAGGAACATTACTTGCTTATGAATATCACATTTCAATTAGGATTAAAATTAGCACATATGCAGTGGGCGGTTGATTTGTATGAACATAGAGCAGATTAGTGATATTCATAGAATAGAATGGAGTTGCACATTTATTTTTATTTGCGGAACAATAAAATGGTTTCTGTACTAATTGTTATTGTCGTACTGCATTTTGGTATCAACATCTTGTTTGAACCTTTATGCTGGTAGGTATTTCCCTTAAAAACAAGCACAGGACCTGAATACCCATTTTATATACAACACACACACACACACACACACACACACACACACACACACTTTGTTATGACAACACTTTACGTAATTTTCATTACTGTACCTTGTGCTTACGCCGTACTGATGTGATGCTAGACGGATCCACCAAAGGCTTGGGTCTCTTTAGTGTGTCTATTATACTTTGCCATTGTGGTGGTAGTCCAACAAAACAGCCCCGAGCAGCATCATAAGATGTGTGAACCCGGTGTTCAAAGTTCTTGGGTGCTGAGATCTCTACCTTCCTTTTCTTCTTCTTTCTCTGGAACATTTTAAAAGCCTTGGGAAAACAGATATAAAGTCTGTTATGTTGTGTCTCCTTCATCTTTCCCAACACTATGAAATTCAGGAAAACGACACCAATGTGACACTAACAACACCTTACAACCTCTGCCTCCGTCAGAGAGAGAGGAAAAAAAAAAAAAAAAATCAAAATTCAAAACAATCAATGCACCTAGATGAGTCATGAGTCCTTGAATTCTTCTGAGCAAGGAGGCGGTTCAGAGAATATTACTACACACCCAGAAGAAAACACACCCCTTGATACAAAGATGTTGCTAAAGTCTGTGATCTATAAACTGAACCAAATCAGTGAGTAATATTTAGGTCAAGGTTGTTGAGCAAAGCACAATATGCACAATCAACACTGTGCCGGACCGCCACTAATGCAGTTAAGTGTACCATGGCAATGAATAGAAATAAAAATGGACCCTGTCCTCAATATAGCTTCTGTCAAATCAATCGCTTGCCTGGAAAAAAAGTTAGTGTCAATTCCTGACTGAGTACATTCCTGATTTGTTACAACCGCTTGTGTTCACTGGCACTGTGTTGTGATCCAAAAGACAATAAGGTACAGGCAGATCTAACAGCAGACATAATCACAAAACAACAGAAATCCAGATATTAAAATAAATTAGTGTGAAAACAAGTCAAATGTATAAATCTGTGGTTATAATCATTAACAGACTCTGAAATTACATCATAGCTTTGGACTTTGTTTAATAAGCTGTGGGAACAATAGTGTAAAAATGCATCTTGGTGTGTTGAATAGTGAGTAAGCTTTTGGACTGCAAAGCGTATTTAAATAATGCTGTGTAATCCAATGTAGTAACAGATGCTTTAGAAATTTCATTGTGAGGTCAAACATGTTGATATACTGTATCCATACCTGAATAATATCTCCAGGCTATATCCTTGTTTAAGTAGGCCAGTCAATATTTACCCAGAACTGAACATCAAATAGTGCAGAATGATCATGCAATAAAGCTGCACAGGAACTCAGATAAGAGGAAATAAGATGAGTTTACAGAGGCATGAACGGCAGAGCCAAACAGAGATGTATTCTGTGCATCTAGTTCTAATACATAAATTATCAAACTATCTCTTGTAATGCTTCAGTGTCCCCCTGGAAGAGCTGGGGAAAGAGGCTGGAGACGTCTGGACCTAATTGCTTAGGCCGCTGCCCCCGCGACACGATCCCGGATTAAGTGGAGGATGATGATGATATTTCTAAGCGCAATCCGCCACCTTGTCAGAAACAGCTCACAGACACCAATGATTGGCTGGTGATCACTGTGAATGAAAGGGAAGTGAGTGTATGTCATTCATCCCTCCCAATTAGCTCCCATGGTCTCCGGGAATAGCATACATTTTATGAACTGCCAGTCAAGCAGCATGGTGGCGTAGTGGATAGCATGACCCCTTCTCTGCAAGAAGATCCTGACTTAATGAGGCTGTTTCTGTGTGGAGTTTGCGTATTCTCCCCTGGCTTGCATCCTGGTTTTCTTCCACAGTCCAAAGACCTGCACATTAGGTTACCAAATTGCCCCTAGATGTGAGTGTGTATGGTTGTGTGTGTGTTGACTTTGTGATGGTCTGGTGAGCTGTTCAGGGTACACCCCACCTTCACACAGTGTCAGATGAAATAAGAGGCAGCTTCGCCCTGACCCTAGTAGGATTAAGCAGTTCCTCAAATGGATGGATGGATTTCTAGATTTCCTCTTCACCTCAGATTCATCAGGTGATCTCGGTCGATGGGTAAAAATTCTGAACAAGTCACCAATCCTTTTCAGGGTTAATACAGAGAAAAACAACCTCACTCATATTCATGTCTATGGTTTATTAAGACTAGCCAACTGACCTCATGTAGGTGTCATTGAACTGTGGAGGGAAATCCGTGTAAACACAGAAAGAACATGCAAATTCAATAAAAAAAATACTAGTCTGTCATAAGACACCAAGCTCACATATGCATTCTTATTTACCCCTAGGGGGAATTAAGTGGGGACTGACTGTGAAAAAATAGGATCAGTGGTGGTCTAGTGGTAAAGGGTGCAGGATCGCTGATCCTAAGGTTGGGGGTTCGAGTCCCCACAGGGTTGTCACTGTCCCCCCAGTGCAGCTAACTGGTTTATCAAAGGCAGGACATGTCTCTCACTGTCCATGGTGAGAGGCATGTAAAAGAACCATTGCTGACTTTCGTAAAGAGTAGGCTGCAAAGCCGTCAGCGTGTTTCTACGACCTGGAGAGGGATGGGCTCCGCCAGGCCAAATCAGCCCAAGTCTCACCATGAAGGTGCCCCAACGACATCATCGGATGTTAAGGGATAAGTGAAGTGAAGTGAAAACCAACAACGACATGGGGAAATAGGAAAAATAATACAGAGCCAAGCTAGGACTGTAGATAAAATGCAGAACTACTACCTGCTGCACTACTGCACTACCACTAAATAAAATCCTAAGATATAATCACTGACTTGTAATAATCCGACTTGAGCACACTTTTGAATTCCAGGTCACACTCCATCCAACTCATTCCACCCAACACTCATGTTCCAGGATTCCATGGTACATACACTACTTACTTTCACATGCATCTAATTAGCGAACCATGTGGCAGCCATGCAAAAAAAAAAAAAATGCATATACAGGCCAAGAACTTCAAATAAAATAATTTGTGGGTAGGGTCAGAAATCAGAAAAAAATATATCTGTGACATTTATCATGGCATATCTGAGTATAGCAAGAACATTCATACCTGATGGGCTGGTTTGAGAAACTGCTTAACCATGTACACAACAGTCTCTAAAGTTTACACAAAATGGTGGGAAGGAAAAAAAAACACTGAGTAAGTATTCTATGGATGGAAGTGATTTGTTTGATAAAAGAGTTCAAAGGAAAATATGGTTTCCGGGTGCCAGGATGTTTAAATATGTAATCTTTTTTTTAACCGTTGTGATGAGCAGAAAAGCATCTCAAAATGCAAATCACATCGGTGTGAATGGGCTACAACATAAGAAGCCTAACGTCAGATTCCAGGAACAAAAATCAGAGGACATCATGTGGGAACAAACTCACAGCAGCAAGAGCGTTGCTGATAAGGGAAATAAATTACCTGTTTTTCCCCCTGTATTTAGCTGTCCAGTTTGTGTGAGGCTGTTCCCTGATTGCTGTTATTGGCTGAAAGGAGAGGGAAGTGATGAGGTTGAGTGTTCTGCGCACCAATCCCTATTCTAAGATATTTTCCTTAGAATATTTTTCTCTGACTTCTCTTATCAACAGTGAGTTTCCATCCAGAACACTCTCACTGTCTCATTCACTTACTCGAGCCCTGGACCTTCTCTCTGTCAGGCAAACATGCTAACCACTATGCCACTGTGCCACCCACTTTCACTCATCTAATTATTATTATTTTTCATACAATTCTTACGATTTGACTTTGGAGATTGTTGTGTACAGGTGTTTCCAATAGTGGAATACGATAGCATGATGCCACTACTTTCACATACCAGCCCAAAGAAAATAAATTATAAACCAAAAGCTTCCTCATCAAATACACGTCTTCAAATGACCAAACCAGACAGGCCCTTCTAAAAGTAACCCTGGTTTTATACTGAGGCATGATGTTCACAATCGCTGTGATTTCAGAGAATTGTGAGATGGGATGTGCAATTAAATTTTGATAATATTGAGGGAACTTGGTGGATTTGTGAAGATCATGATTATTGTGGCAAAAAAATTCTTGACTGTCAAAAATTTTGACGCCGTTACACTGTCCCCATAATTATTGCCACTCCCAGGTAAGATGTGTTAAACATTCTATTTTTATTATAGAATCTACTCTCACACTGAAAATTGTACAAAAGAATAACCTGGAACTCAAGTAAATTTTAAGGGAGGGACACTGACTATGAACTAATTATTTTTCAGAAAATCACCTGTTCCAAAAGTATTAGCACTCCTCACGAGTCCTAGGAAATTAATGTAATTGCAGTATTTTTGTCATTTCTACTGACATTTACAAAGTTGACCAGAATATCTACAAATATTTAATTCGTAATTCATCACTTCCTGTTTCCCTGGGGTATAAATATGATAGGCCATTTCTCTTAACCACTCTTCAACATGGGAAAGACAAAGGAACACACCATTCGCTACAAGAAAATAGCCTAAATATGGGGGGAGGATTGGTGATGCTGTGGGCCTGTTTCTCTTCCAGAGGCTCTGGGAACTTTTTTAGGGTGCATGACATCATGAACGCTTGGAAATACCAGGACATTTTAAACCAAAATCTGGTGGCCTTTACCCGAAAGCTGAAGATGAGTCGTCACTGGGACATTCAGCAAGATAATGGCCCTAAACATATGGTCAAAACTCTACAGAAATGGTTCACCAGACACAGAATTAAACGCCTCTCATGGCCATCTCAGTCCCAAGACCTCAACCCCATTGAAAACCTGTGGTGTGAGCTGAAGGGAGCGCAGAGAAGAGGACCCTGGTTGCTGGATGACTTAAAGAGACTGTGCAGAGAGGAATGTTCGAAGCTCCCGCTTTCTGTATTCTCCCATCTTGCAAATCATTATAGGAGAAGATTATGTGCTGTATTTTTTAAAAGAGGGTTGTGCAAAGTATTAACATCAAAGGTTCTAATAATTGTGGTACACATTATTTGATGTATAATACAGTTGGCCCTCTACTTACGAAATTAATCTGTTCCAGCGCCTTTTTCATAATCTGGAGTTTTCGTAAGTAGTTTACATGTAAAACGCATGATTCGTTCCAATGCTCCTAAGACTACCCCATAAACCCTTTAAAAATTATAATAGTACACCGATTTCGTATGAAATATGTATGAAATGTGTTAAAAGTAAAAGAAAATTATTTACCTTTTTTTAAATTTCTCGAACCACCCAGTGTGACGCTTTAAAGTCCGGGGGTTGAAAAGAACCCTCACCCCCACCCTCCTTCACGAGGTCCTTAAATATGGCGGTTGCTTTTTCCGAAATAATCGCCTCCGTCACTGTATCTCTGCTTTTAAGGGCTCCTCCTGCTTCAATATCGTCCCGATTGTAGAGGGGTTTCGGCCATACTCCACTGCAATTTCACTCAACCGCATCCCTCTTTCGTATTTTTTATCATCTCCTGTTTCACTTCGATTGATAACGGAGCCTGCTTCTTCTTTTCGGTGTCACAGGGAATCACTTTCTTGGGGCCCATGATGGATAACGAAATATAATGCAGCAATGATCCCTCTCAAAAAAAACTCACGAGCCAACAGTCCTGTTCAACTCCCCTTCACGCGTGTGACAAACAGGAAGTATGGGTACAGGAATGGGTACAGTTCAGCTGCCTCCTGGCCAATGGGAGGCCAGCGGGGCGGGATGTTGGGAGACAGCCAATGAGAGAGCAACTCGCACATTGTTTGAATGGCGCATTTGCCGCTTTTCGTAAGAAGTTGTTTCATATACAGAGGACAAAAACTTGGGGAAATGTTTTTCGTATTCAGAGGATTTCGTAAGAAGGGGGCCGACTGTATAGGCAAAATTTTCCTTTACAGTTCAGTACATTAGTTAATATTAATTTTCTTAAAATATGTAAATACATGTCTACATTTTTTTTTTTTTTAATTTCCAGAAAAAGTCGTACACTTAAACAAAGTTAAAGAAGAGCTCAAGTTTCAGATTGAGCAGAAGCAGAAGATTATTCAAGGAAGGGGCAGTGCCATCCAACACGTAAGTGCTTCAGTTTTTCTGTTCACTTTGAACTGTGGCAATGCAGTGCAAGTGAAGGATAATGTCTAATCATTGAAGCTCTTTTCACTTCATTATCAATTTTAAGCTTCATAAAGTTAAGGAAATCATGTAGTACCCTCAGGGCCTGCAGAAAGCACAACTTGTCATCCTGCCCTGGAACGCAAGAGTTTATGAAAATGTAACAGTTGTTCTCCCAAAATTCACTATATGGACAGAAACGATAGGCCAAGTGTCTGATTTAAGGAACCCATTAACTCTTCAGCAAAACAAGTATCAGAACTCTTTTTTTTTTTTTTTTTTTTTTTTAAATAAACGTCTAAATTTATGATGTTTTTTCCCTAAATTTTGTTTTATTGTTCTTTGTGATTACATCAACAGGATACATCACAATGCTCTTCCCAGATTACGAATGATATCTGCGCTCCTGTTGTTCCCAGTGAGTCTGCGCCATTGAAAATTCATAATGAGCCAGCAATACCTAGAAATTCTGCTTTGAGGTAATTGTTGTTATCAATGATTTGAGTAATTCTTTTTATTTATTTACAATATTTATTATTTATTATTTATTATTGTTTGAATGGCGTGTTTTAATGTTTGAATGGCGTGTTTGAATGGCGCATTTGAATTTTTGAATGGCGCGTTTGGTGCTTTTTGTAAGAAGAAGTTGTTTCGTATACAGAGGATGAAAATTCTGGATTTTTCGTATTCAGAGGTTTTCGTAAGTTGAGGGCTGACTGTAATTACTTCTTAATGTGGATTTTTTTTTACCGCATAAAATGCACCTGAATTAAAGGTTGCATTTTCCTTTTTTTATATCCCCTCCATTGTGATCCTACATTATTTGGAGGTAGAAAAAAGAAATAAAATAACTGAATTCAATAGAAGCTAAAGAACATATCTTAACTGGGGGTGTCAATAATTATGGAGGGCAGTGTATTACAATTTGTCACCAATCATGACAGAACATGGGAATCATAGTAAAGTGCAGTTGACCATAACAGACTCAGAGACAGTGTAACAGACTTTTATGCAACACTGAACTTGACTTTTTAAATTTTTATTTCTTGGATGCACCCTGACTCCTTTTTATTCCCCAGTTGTGCTTCAAGTCTGCTCATAAATTGTGTCACTCCGCGCTTTTTGAATCGCAAAGAATGTGGACATCAAGCCCCAGTGTAAATCCAGAGTGTAGAAAAACATTTTTGCAGTTTTTCAAATGTTTGGATTTCAGATTAAAAAATGGATAGGACACAACTAACATGAAACAACATGAAGACCAGAAAGCCGAGAAGAAAAGCCAGGCATTTTGAAGCTGAAAAATAAGTAAAGATTGATAAAAAGCAATGGCAAAAAACTAGGCATAGCCATTACAACAATTTGGAATATCCTAATGAGTAGATATCAAACTGGTCAACATCGGAAAAGAACAGCAGTTGATGACAAAATTGTGCAAGCTGTGAAAAGAAGAATGTTTCTTTCTCCATATTTTGGTTTTTCCATCACTTTAGCAGGATTGAAATCTTGATTTCAGAACAGTGGATCATCCCTTTATTTATTTATTTTGCAAATTCTAGTCAGACTAATTTGTAATATATCTAGATGTAAATATGAAGGAAAATAATATTGCAATCTTTTAATCTCAAACCCAAATGTCTTTATTGTAAAACAAAAACAAAATGAATTGGATTTCCCTTTCCAATCCTTTCAAAGGGCACAAAGTCGGTAGAGCCAGACCACCATAAAGACTTGCCTTTTTGTTCTGTTGGTATTTAGGTTAGGAATTTCCGTACTCCGTTTACATCATGGAGCCATTATGCTTTCCTTGGCAAAACCTGGCCATGGATACCTGTAACATAAATAGGCCCAGTTTAAAGTCTGTGTTAATTAAAGTCGATTAAAGAATTTAAAAAACATAATAATTGGAGCTCTTGGATTGTGTGTACACATGTGTGTGCATGTATGTGCAATCTATGTAATTTGAAATGAAAGCATGGAACAAAAAAAGGTTGAGGTAAAAAATAAATCATTAAATTATTCTGTTTAACGGAATTAATCTAAATTTAACTCTTCTTTTTCTATTTCTTTTCTTTTTCTCTTCCTTTTAAGATTGTTTTGACACATTATTAATCTTTGTACTTTTCAAATTATTCCCTGAACAAGAATGACTTAAATTTCATTCATTCATTCATTCTCTAAACCATTTAATCTTAAGTAGGGTCACGGGAAGGCATTTCAGCCAACTCTGGGTAAGGGCAGAGTACTCCCTAGACAGCTTGCCAGGCCATCACAGGGCAGAAATAGGGCTGACAGCTATGCAGCTACTCTTGACAAAAGTCAGCAATGGTTCTTTTACAGTCTTTCACCATTGACAGTGAGAGACATGGGCAGCCGTTGATAACCCAGTTACCAGCACTCGGGAGAGAGCAGTGACAACCCATTGAGAGTGATGCTTGAACCCCAGAACTTGGGATCAGTAATCCAGCACCTTACCATTGGGCCACCACAGCCATGACTTAAAATTCAATAAAACTAAAAAATGGGGACCTGTCCTCATTCATCCATTTATATAATATGTATGTTTTATTCTGTCACGTGTTTCTATTTGTTCCAAAAGGAAGTAAAATATGGCATTTTTACAACCTGCAAATTTTTCCAGATTAATATACTCGAATCACTTAATAACCTTTAATTCATACCAGCAGCACCTTTAAGCCTAACCTGTAAAATACACCAGTTTGTTTAACGGGTTCCTCCTCACTATTCAGTGTCATGCTGCTGTTATCTGGCACATATATATATGATTTTCTGAGTAGATCCTTCCGTAGGAGAGTGCTCAATACTTTTTGGTAGAGCAAATAACAATAAAATAAAAGGACAGGACAAAGACTTTCTATTGAAAAATTTCTTCTATAATCACCTGAAGAGAGAGGATGGTTTCACCACCCCTCGAAACAGATCTGTAAACTGACCTGTCCTTTTATTTTATATATATATATATATATATATATATATATATATATATATATATATATATGGGGCAGTGGTGGTCTAGTGGTATAGGGGGCACTGAATCACTGATCCAAAGGTTGGGGGTTTAAGTCCCACTCTCCACAAGGTTGTCACTGTCCCCCCCCAGTGCAGCTAACTGGGTGATCAAAGGCGGGCCATGTCTGTCACTGTCTATGGTGAGAGGCATGTAAAAGAACCATTGCTGACTTTCGTAAAGAGTAGCTGCAAAGTCGTCAGCGTGTTTCTGTCCCTTGCTAAAAAGGGTTGTGACAGGAAGGGCATCCGACGTAAAAAACCTCTGCCAAATCAAACGTGCGAATCAGATGATTCGCTGTGGCGACTCCCGAGTAAAAGGGAAAAAGCCGAAAGGAAGACAGACAGACATATATATATATATATATATATATATATATATATATATATATATATATATATATATATATATATATATATATATATATATGAATTCATAGTGTTGAATATGTATTTATTGATATTATATACACATATACATGGGGCAGTGGTGGTCTAGTGGTGTAGGGCGCTGGATCGCTGATCCAAAGGTTGGGGGTTCGAGTCCCACTCTCCACAAGGTTGTCACTGTCCCCCCCAGTGTGCAGCTAACTGGGTTATCAAAGGCGGGCCATGTCTCTCACTGTCTATGGTGAGAGGCATGTAAAAGAACCATTGCTGACTTTTGTAAAGAGTAGCTGTAAAGTCGTCAGCGTGTTTCTGTCCCTTGCTAAAAAAAGGGTTGTGACAGGAAGGGCATCCGATGTAAAAACCTCTGCCAAATCAAACGTGCGAATCAGATGATTCGTTGTGGCGACTCCCGAGTAAAAGGGAAAAAGCCAAAAGGAAAACAGACACATATATATATATGAACCCTACTGAAAGCCCTTGGTCTGAATTAATGCCTGAAATCCATGTGGACAAAATACAGCACGTGAGCAGAGACGAGGGAAGATTCCTCTCTTGGAGTTTTCCAGCTTTATGTTCTTGCAGCAAAAGTTTGGTGTGTTTATTTTCTCCAAATGATGCTTCATAAAATAGTAATTCGATCGTGGCAATTTTAATATAAGTTGTAGTAATTGTATAAACAGAAACTCATTGTTTTAGAAGCAGTATATTTCTTACATTCTTCATATGTGTCAAAATGTACCAAATATTCATCACAAAATTTTATGTTGCCAACAATTCTGAAGTTGGGTGTTGGGAGACAAAGTAAATAAAAAATACCCAAGATATTGCAAACTTAACCAGTGTGTACTACATGTAAGCTTACCAGTGCATTTTAAAGCAGCTCTTGATGGATTCTGAATCATCTAACACGTTCATTATGTACTGGTTGACAATCCAGGCTAGCATTGTTCATAATAACTACACAAACATGTGATTTTCCTGATGACTTACTGACTCAACACTTTCACAAATAAATATGTACTTTGGAGAGTGAGTACAGTACTGTATAGTATACAACTGCTGAAGTCTGATATGAGAAGTCAGTAGAGAAATGCCCGACCTGTTACATAGTGTTGCTTCTCCATTATCCCCTTTAAGACAGCTGACTGACAATAATGTGAACTTTCCATTTGACAGATATTCCATGGGACGCATCTCGGTCAAAACATTCTCTGTATATGTCCGATCTAACCAAAACTCCAAAATCATTGTACATATCTGCACCTTAACATTCATGCTGGTAAGTGAGAACATTTTGGACATTGCACCAAAATGAATCAAAGTACTACAGTCTCCGAGACAAAATGTCATGTTACTCAAGTCTCGTCTGCATTTTAAATGGGAAAGGTGGAAAAAAGTAAATGAACGTTGAACAACGAAACGATTACCTGCTGAGTCACTAGCCCTCCAACATCTCACTCGTCCCATTAATTTCAGTCACATGATCTTACCACTTGAAGATTTCGCCTGACTAGCTTTTGTTCGATGCCTCCTTTCCCTCCCAAAAAACTCCCTTCTTAACCTATCTGAAAATAAAATTAATAATGCTGGAAGCCAGAAGAAGAGAAACACCTTACCTTTCTGTGTAGAAATGGAAAATGGGCTTTAAGATAACTCAGCATAAGACACTCACTCTCAGAACACCTCACTGTCTGTCTTGCACACTCCGAACCATGGTGGCTGCTTCTGTCAACATTCAGCACACAGGCCAGCACATGTTGGGATGAGTTGGGCGCGTTCTTCTGTGAAGGAGGTGTGAGGCTGGCTAAGATGATCCCCGTCAGATCTAATTCGTCACCATAACTGAAGTCTTGTACGCCTAAGGGACTTGCTGTAATTACCTCTCTCTCTCTCTCTCTCTATATATATATATATATATATATATATATATATATATATATAGATACATATATACACACACACACACATTATATATACATATACATACATACATACATATAATGTATATATATTTATATATATATATTGTACATATATATATATATATATATATATATATATATATATACATATTATAAATATTATAGATTATTCTTCTATATCACCTGAAGAGAGAGGATGGTTTCACCACCCCTCGAAACAGATCTGTAGTGATAAATGGAGTTTCAATAGAAAGTCTTTGTCCTGTCCTTTTATTATTTTTATTGTTATTTGCTCTACCAAAAAGTATTGAGCACTCTCCTACGGAAGGATCTACTCCGAAAATCTTATATATATATATATATATATATATATACAGTATACACACACACATATATACATATACATCCATCTACATATATATATACATACACATAAACATACACACACACATATATATATATATATATATATATATATATACATACATACACACACAAAAAAATATAATGGTGCACAAATTTGATTTTCAATTTTGATTGATGTTTATCATTAATTCAGAAGCAAAATATGAAACTCTGTCTGACTGCTACTACCTTTCCTCATTGAAAACATTCAGAGGCTCACATTTTATATTAGGAAGAAAACAAAAGCCACACCCTGGAGATATATCGCACTTGAGTGAAGCCAACTATGTGTACAGACAAGTACACACAAGATACAGTTAACACAGCCAAACACAGTATTGGCCTTCAAGCTGCTGAGCAACTTTCACTTACTAACAGAAAAGGAATCACCTTAATATGAACACCCAAACAATTAAAAACGATTCCACTAAACACCAAGACAGGAATTAATAAACACAACTTCCACTTACAGATATGAACCCCAATGCATAAGAATCTATTCCTGTTCACTGGACGGTTGATTTCAGTCAGGTATTCCAGTGCTTTATGGTCGAGCATGAGGGAATGGCTGTTTGCACACTAAGGTACTATATATCATAGCAAAAGCTTTACAGCACAACTATGTACATAGCAAATGAGTACTGTGGTCACTCCTCCAAGTAAACAATAGATCAACTATACTCCAAACTGCCTCAAGGCTCAAATTATATGAGTTAAAGGATGATCAATTATTCTTATGTTGTCATAACCTCGATATAACCTCCGAAATCTATTGCAAACTGACCAGACACGAGGAAACCTGTTTAAATATGGTAAAACGGAAACCTGTCATGTTTCACCAACGAAATGTGCATGTTGAGAGTCCTGCTTCTCTGGACAGTTATACTGCACTTACCCATTTGCTAAACAGCTCAATTCATTGATGACAAATGATGAGACAGGATACACCCTCAATCGTTCGGCAGACACACAAGCATTCACACTCACACTAAGGGTCAATCTGAAACAGCCAGTTAGCTCAGGGAGCATGTCTTTGGACCGTAGAAGGAAACTGTATGAACCAGAGGAAACCCATATAAGCACAGGGATAACATAAAAATGCCATAAAGCCCAAGGCTGATAATTAAACCTGGCCTTATTGCTGTGAGGTGGACACGCTAAAGCAGGGATCGGGAACCTTTTTGACTAAGAGAGCCAAAAAAAAAAAAAAAAAAAAAGACATACAGTATTTTAAAATCTAATCCTCTGAAAGCCATATATATATATATATATATACTGAATACAACTAAATTGAAAAAGATGACCAACAATTTGAGAGTACAATAAGACTCTGAATTTACTTTCAACTGTCTGTCTTCCTTTCGGCGTTTTCCCCTTTTACTCGGGAGTCGCCACAGCGAATCATCTGATTCGCACGTTTGATTTGGCAGAGGTTTTTACGTCGGATGCCCTTCCTGTCACAACCCTTTTTAGCAAAGGACAGAAACACGCTGACGGCTTTGCAGCTACTCTTTACGAAAGTCAGCAATGGTTCTTTTACATGCCTCTCACCGTAGACAGTGAGAGACATGGCCCGCCTTTGATAACCCAGTTAGCTGCACTGGGGGGGACAGTGACAACCTTGTGGAGAGTGGGACTCGAACCCCCAACCTTTGGATCAGCGATCCCGCACCCTATACCACTAGACCACCACTGCCCCTTGAATTTATTGCCCTCTGAATTTACTTTCAATGACATTGTCATAATGAAGTTATTTATTAATAAGAAAAGTACTTTTTACTATTAATGCGACTTCTGGTGCTGGTGCTGGTTCATGGTTTTGCTGATGGCTTTGTAGTCTGGTTGATACATGCTGAGCTTCAGCTTCAGGCAGATGTTTAAGCTTCCATCTGTTAAACGTGACTGCAGGTTGGTCTTGATGTTTTTCAGGTGAGAAGGACTGCTCGCATGCACATGTTGATGGTCAATGGTCAATGCGGCAAGACTCACACGCTGCAGTGTTTGGTATGAGACAGGAAGCGCGTCCCACGTTTTGACAATCAGCTGGTCTGCGGGTTGAAGTTTTTTCATTGTCTGTCCATTTGTGTTTGCGTGCGAGCTGTGCCTGGCTTCATGCAAATGAGCTGATCAAAAATAAGGGAAATTTACCTCTTTACCCAAACACAACATGCATAGGCTGTGGCTGTTGCTATAATCCAATAAAATTAGAGTTTCAAGGTATCGGACCCGCCCGCTTACTGGTGTACAGAAAGGATTGGCTCTCTGCTGCGCGCCACAGTGACGTGGTATTGAAAATAGATATATAGATTTAAATGCACGAGATTTATTCATCTGTTTAAATTTTATTTGATGGCTTTTTTTGTATTTCTATTTAAATGACGGTGAAATTATGTATTCGTTATTTTGTTATTCTGTTAAGAAGGGCCACCTGACTTATCTGAGAGCCAGACACAGTCATCAAAAGAGCTACATCTGGCTCGCGAGCCATAGGTTCCCAACCCCTGCGCTAATCACTATGCCAGTCAGCAGCTCTCAGACAGCAAATGTTCATATAGAAGGAAACCCCAAATCTTTAACTAAAACATTTACGTATTTACAACACAAAGGTTGTCTTTGGCATGATTGTTGGTTATAAACAGTTTCCCCTTCAAAACTTATCAGAAGTTGGGGGGGGGGGGGGATTTAAACATATTTTTTCCACATTTAATGAATAATAAGAAATACATAAGAAGATAATTATTTATTAGGCAAAAACATTTACAAATTCGAACTAACAAAGAAATCGTTAAAAACATATTTTTAGATCAGAACAAACAAACAAACAGAAAAAAGGGACAGACACCATACATCACAGAGAAAACTGAGATTCCAGGCAACCATAGAAAGCATGATTTAGATTTGTAATTATTTTAGACAAAATAAATTCTGTTGAGTTCTCCTGTGGATTCAAAAGGTTGTGGAAAAAATCCTGCCACAATGGACCGTACAGGTTGCTAAAACAAAACACAAAAATGGGTTAAACAAAAAACCTCAAGTATAAGTGACCAAGTTAGCACAAAGTGAAAGAATAACCCTTGTTCTAAAATGAACATTAAGCTTAACTACATTAAGAAAAACCTCACCTGTGCTCAACTTTCTGCCAATCCAGTGGGGCAGAGTCCTCTGATAGTTTCCAGTAAGCTCCATCCTTAATTATCTCCATTTTCCCTCCAAATAGTAAGAAGTGTACTAATTCTGCAAGGCCACAGAGGTCCACCTGTGAAAATCCACAATGAAAAGTACATGAGGGTTAATACATCGAGTTCATGCTGCATATTTCCACCAGAACAAAGGGTTCTCGAAAATCTAGACATCGGGAGGGTTTACCTGGTACGGAGAGGCATGGGGCACCAATAAGCCCTGTTTAATGTACTCCTGGGCAGAGGGAAGACACTTCACCATCTTCACACCAGTCTGAAGCTTCATGTCCAACGAATTTGAGAAATCCATGCAGACAACAGTGTCTTCACAACTGAGAACATGAGGTCAGGCTTAAAAAATTCTTTGTTGGCAATAACATGATTTAAAAAAAAAAAAAAAAGATTCACCCGTAAGGGAGAACATTTTTTTTTTTTTGCCTGTGCAGGCCACAAAGGATTCACGGGGAAATTTTTGACATACATAATTCTATATTATCTGTGTCATGTTGTAAACACAGTACAATTAAACAAATATCATATATTTGAAATCAACATACTGAATATTAAAGTTTATTCTTTTAATATTATTAAATAATTAATATTATAATCATAGCTTCGTCATGCTTTGTGCTGTTGCTGGTGAGTTATAATTAACTTGTATTTGTTCGAAAATGTCAGCAAATGTGTTGCTCAATTTGAAACGTAATTAATTTATTTATTATTTTCATGTTGGGACCATTAATAGTGACAGAGAACAGTTTTTTTGCCTCATCATTTGTCCCCTCCCGTCACGCTTTCTGGTTTTGTTGTTAAAACAGTTCATCATCATCAGTTCATTTTCTGTAACCGCTTCATCCTAATTAGGGTCGCGGGGAGGCTGGTGCCCATCCCAGCCAACTTCGGGCAAGGGCAGAGTACACCCTGGACAGCTCGCCAGGCCATCGCAGGGTGGAAACACGCTGACGGCTTTGCAGCTACTCTTGTCGAAAGTCAGAAATGGTTCTTTTACATGCCGCACACCATAGACAGTGAGAGACATGGCCGGCCTTTGATAACCCAGTTAGCTGCACTTGGGGGGGGGGGGGGGGGGGGGGGGGTTAGTGACAACCTTGTGGAGAGTGGGACTCGAACCCCCAACCTTTGGATCAGCGATCCGGCGCCTTATATTCCTTACATTCCCACCGCTGTCAGACTGTACAACGCCACTTTGTAACTGTCTGTGAAAATACCGGTTATGTGCAATAAAAACCCCCGTGCACTTTAATCAACCACATCTACCCCACTGTGAACTATATCAACCCATCTACTCTGCCCTCAGATACATTACACTTTAATATAGGCCAATCTATAAAGTTGCTCCATTCTTTTTTTTATTGTTTAGTAATTTATACTATTTATGTATCTATTTATTTATTTACTTATATAATATATATGTATGTGTGTATGTTTGTATATGTATCTATTTTTGCACCCCCTACTGATGGTACCTCAAGAGCCTGTAACAGTGAATTTCTCCATTGTGAGATTAATAAAGCTGTATCTTATCTTATCTTATCAGTACTGGCCAATGAGAATCACTGTTTCACCGAACTGGTGAAATTGACTAATCACAAGATGAGGTTAATAAAGATTTCGCTTTGGTCACTTTTTTAGTACGGTGTATGAGAGGGGACACATGCGTTTTTTCAACACAATCGGCCGGTATATTTTTATTTTTTGCGTCTGAATGCTCAGGTGGGGTTTTTATGTACAATTTCGGCCCAACCGGCCGTGTTACCGACAACAATGATATTTTTAAGGCTGGCCTAATCATGATATGTGGACATAAAAGAGAGCATTGGGTTCACATGCTGTATGTGTCATACTTTACATTATGTAACAGTCAACCATCAAATTACCCTATTCAAATTATCACTTTATTTTAATATTAAAATAAGGCAGCATGGTGGTGTAGCGTTAGCAAGACCAGTTAGATTCCCAGGCTTGGACATGTCTGTGTCTCCCTGTGCTTGAGTGGGTTTCCTCCAGGTACTCCGGTTTTCTCCCACAGTACAAAGTGCGAATTGTGATAATTAGCTGTTCCAAATGGAAACAGTGTGAATGGTTGTTTGTGTTTTGCCCTGAGATGATTTGGTGATCTGTTCAGAGTGTACGCCACTTTCAACCAGTGTTGGCTGATACAGGGACCTGAGAGGCAGCTCCCTATGACCCAGAAACAATAATTGAATATTAAAATTATTGCCAACAATTCAGGTATCATTAGATAAATTCTGCTTATTTTGACCATGCCCCGACATACATTCTGACATCTGATGATTTGAAAAGGTCTATGACAGTCTCATTACCACATCAAAGTACATTACAATCAGAAAACTATTTGTGTCAAAAATTTTGTCAGAATTTGTCAGGCTATTTGTCAGAATTCAGATGCAATGACACCTGCATGGATTTTAGCAACTGCATGACTTATTACAGTAGCCTCCCGTTATTCGCGGTGGTTGGGTTCCACCCCTTCCCGCAGATCCTGAAAATCCGTGAATTATTGATGCGCTTTTAAAACCCTGTGCATGATATTACATGTGCTGAAACATGCTTCTTAAACACATTCTATGGACAGTCTTTCTCATTAATACAGTAATAATTAAATAAAAAGTTTTTAATTTTGCACTGTTAAAATATTTATTAATGAATAAAGCTCTTAGGCTCCTTACCAGAAGCTAGAGAAAATTCAGGGCGTTTGAGTGGAATCTTAGGGCTTAAATAATCATTTAAAAAACCACGAAAAAAACATGAATTCACAATTCAAGCAATCACGTTGATAACATCTGTGCGAAGGAGGAAAAAAAAAAAGAAAAGAAAAGAAGTGTACACATCATCTGCAACCAATCAGTAGGACAGAGAAACAAAAACTCTCAGCCATTGGCTAAATTTGAAATCACGTGCCAGTAACTTCCGGGTTTGCCGCTAATCCGCGAGTGTACGGTGCTGCGACCATTGAACCGTGAATAGGCAGGGGCTTACTATATTTTCATTATGAGATATGTAGAAGAAGGAGAAATGTATGTCTAGGTATGCAGACATGTGCTTTCTTCACCATGCGAATTCACTGAACTCAGACACTGTTGCCTTTTCACTTTATAAAAGCAGTCAGCTGTCATATTCTCAGTTTCAGCATGTTTGATTTGTACCTGTGGCACACCAGTAGTGTTTCAGGATGCAAAGCCCCATGAACAAGCTGGCACGAATGCATCCGTTTCACCATCTCCAACAACCGAATGGCTAAAGGTAGAACCTCATTTGTATCTATGGTACTCTCTAGTATCTCCTACGCAGAAAAAGAAAAGATAGTATACATGCATACAGACATTACACCATAAGAAACAGTATACTCAGCATTATTATTTGCAATCAAGACATTATTAAAATCCATACTTGGACAGTTTTTCCATCAGGAACCTGCCACAGGGTGAAAGAACCATTTTCAAAGAGGTAGCAGGTGCTCTGAGTATGGCAGTGTTGTAGATCATCAGGCAGTCTGGACCTCAACTGAGAGTTAATATAAAAATCCCAAGGCACTCTGGAATCATCCACCTGAATAATCCAGAGCGACACAACAGACTGATTTCCATTTGAAATATATCACACAAAAAATTTTGTACAAAACGAACAAATATTGTATGATTACTGCCATCATTACATTAAAGTATTAATAGATAACATTTCCTAACAATTGTAGTGACATTTTCCTGACATTACCACATCATGTTATACTCGGAGATTATATATGAGATTTCCATTCGGCTTTTTCCCTTTTTCAGGGGTTGCCACAGTGAATGAGTCACACATTTGATTTGGCATAGGCTTTTTTAGCCAATGGGAGAGCAACTCACGCATTGTTTGAATTTTTGAGATTGCGTTTCGTAATGTGAACTTTTTTCGTATCCAGAGACGGAAATTTTAGTTAAATGCGTTTCGTAACTTGGATTTTTCATTTGTTGGGTCTTTCATAAGGTGAGGTACTACTGTGTGTGTACACATATATATGTAAATCATAAAAGAATGCCAATGTAAACTTCGCACGGTTGCACTCTAGCGGTAGTCAGCTGAAACAAAATATGACTGGCATTCGCTTATGTTTGAATAACTGGCGTTTACACTCTAGCAGCAGCCGGTCGAAACAAAGCAATAACACTGGAAGAGGAAGTCGCTGAAAGGGGAAAAGTTTGAAGAGTTAGACAAGGTTTTGTACATTTGGTTCAGGAGCCCACACGCTGAAGGGAAACCTGTTAGCGAGCCTTTGATTCTAGAAAAGGCAGTCCAGTTGTGTAAGCACCTCGATATCGAGGAAAACGCACTTTTCTATTCGTTGGCAGCATAATTTTAAGACGAAGCATGATAATCTTGAAAATAGGGACCGCTTGCATAATCTTGATTTTCTGCTATTTTAGGTAAGTAATGATGATGATGATTTCCTTTTGGCTTTTTCTCTTTATCAGGCGTCGCCACAGCGAATGATTCGCACGTTTGATTTGGCATAGGTTTTTCTCTTTTATTCTCGATTTAATTTTAATATAATTTACATGTATTTGTGGGCGGGTCCTGATACATTGGCAAAATTGATTTTCCGGCACCTGCTTCATCCCCAAGGTGCCGGATAATTGGAAACAGACTGTACAATGATTACTTAAAATATCCATTTATACCAAGCCAACAGAAATGTAGATAGTGTGTCCGTGCGAGAACCACCTTAACATGAACACAACCCCCAGTTGAATAATATAAGCGCATTCCCAGATCGTCCATGTTTTTGATGAAGCACAGTGTTTCATCGTCTGGAATAAAAAAAACAATATCCAGTCATAAGTAAGATTATTCAGGTTTAAATGCAATACACATTATATGTCTTTGATAATGTACCAAAGTGCAAGTCTCCAGAGTCAGGAAGAGGTCCAACTTTCTCACTGAAGTTAGGAAAAGAACTCAGATCCACATTATCAAGTAATGCTTTTCTAACATCCAGACTGCACGGATTCACTGGCTCTGGATCTGGTAAAACATACACACACACCTTATAGATACCAGTATGAAAGCAAAACAATGTCAAAACAATGTAAGTACTGTATGTTGAAAGTTGTGTATTGATTGATTGATAGACAGACAGACAGCTAGAGATATATACACATGCACACACACGCAAAAAAACTGGCTTCAGAAATTAGGTCAATAGCCTGCATTGATTTGCAAATGAATTGTGTTCACATACACTGATCCAACTAATAACTGTTGCAGTTAAGCAAACCAATATCATTATACTCCTCCAGCCAGTTCTTTTTAAGTACAATTTACTTTTCCAATCTTTTGTTTTCCTGTAACAAGTTTAAACCGTGTGGCTACAATCAAGTCCAAAATAAGCTAATATTCCTCTTTAAATTGGAAAATGTCTCACTTTTATCATCAGATATGTTTTCCATCTTCTAGACCGAATAAAATCTGGGTTAATAAGATTTGAAAATCATTGCATTTTGTTCTTATTCACATTTGACACTACATCCCAACTTTTTTTCCGATTTGTTGTACATGGTTTCTGAAGTAAAGAAAAAGCTTTAGTAAAGAAAAAGATGTCAGTATCGTGTTATAAGATGAAAAGCTTGCCCTGATAAGATGCTTTGATTATTCTTGTTAAAATATATAAAATTTGTTGTAACAAGTCTGCATGTTGTAATAATATGAAAACATCTAATATGAAAATCAAAGCAAACATTAACAGGATACTACTCTGTTTTGTGCTTCTTTTTGCAAGCATGACAACAATGTGCTTATGAGAGATGAAACCTTGAATCAGGATGCAAGATTTTTGTTTAAAAATGCTTGACACAAGTTGTGGGCTAAGCGCCATCTGATGGAGTAACACAGCAACAGCAAGCCCATAACTGCCACTGTGCTGCAAATAGTCAAATGGGAGACCAATGAGAAAGGAAAGAGTCATGAAGTCAAACTGGCATTACTCATCACCACAGTAGACTTTATGACTTGTGTTTCCCTGGTTAGTTTTTATGTACAGGTGATCTGCCTTGGCCTTGAAAGCATAGTGCTCAGGCATCACCGTTATCATCAGCATCTGTTACAGTTAAACCATAGCAGTTAACAACTCTGAACTGACTAACATCACTCTTATAAATAATGATTATTAACATTGCAATCTTTAAAATAAACAATTAAAACAAACCTAATAATAAAAACTAAAGTGGGCAGTGGTGGTCTAGTGGTATAAGGTGCCGGATTGCTGATCCAAAGTTTGGGGGTTCGAGTCCCACTCTCCACAAGGTTGTCACTGTCCCCTCCAGTGCAGCTAACTGGGTTATCAAAGGCTGGCCATGTCTCTCACTGTCTATGGTGTGAGGCATGTAAAAGAACCATTGCAGACTTTCGACAAGAGTAGCTGCAAAGCCGTCAGCGTGTTTCCACCCTGCGATGGCCTGGCGAGCTGTCCAGGGTGTACTCGGCCCTCGCCCTGAGTTGGCTGGGATGGGCACCAGCCTCCCCGCGACCCTAATTAGGATGAAGCGGTTACAGAAAATGAACTGAACTGAACTAATAAAAACTAGTTTAGGCTAATTAACACGCACCAGGCTGCGTACATTTGGAACAGTCTAGAATCTGGAGATGTGCGGATCCAGTTTGGGTTCAAGTCGAAATCAGTTACACCCTTTCACAGAGGTTTGGCTCACCGAGGGCAAGAGCAGACACTGTTATTCCTGATGGAGTCTGTTTGATCTCTTTAATTCTTGAGTGATGCCTGGTTCTCCCTTGTGATTCCGGCTCCAGAGGATAGGTGGAAGCTAAAGAGGTACGACCCCACTCATGACTGATCTCCTGGATTGGGCTGAGCATGAAAATATAAATACAGATTGAAAAAGCAAATTCAATTAACTGAAAACTTTGCTGAATGAGTGCTGCAGACATGCATGCTTTAGCTCAAAACTGTCATTGTTAAACCAATTTAAGCTGAACACACAGCCGGTGAAGAACTGTAATTACAAAGCTAATTTTTATTAATGAAAGGGAAATTACAGTACAGCTACTGCCTGACCACTTCACTTTCTCTAAAACCATGCAAAGTAATCTGCAGTAGAGATTACCCTGATGTTTACAGAAATCATCACACCAAACTACAGAAACAAGCAAGAGTATAATGTCAAAGCAAGGAGGAGACAGGCAAGTTTCTGAATTGGTCAGATGATACTAGGAGAGACTGTGTGACAAATAAGGCTGGAAGGTTCCAATATTTGTTAGGCCCTTCAGTTTAATGTTCATAACATCCAGTTTAAATTAAGTTATAACACTTAACTGTCAAGCTATTTTTAACTGATGTGTTACTGCTAATGATGTGTTCATTACAGTGTTAAATTCATACGTTTTTGCCACATTAAGAAACAAAAAATATGATAAGTACAAAATTACCTTAACTTTTTTGTCTCTGTTTTGGTCTCAATGTTTGGCTCTTTAAAGAGAACAGAACCAGTTTCATCACAGGCTTCAACCTCTTCAATCTGGCCTCCTTCAGAGAGGGTTGCCTTTCTTGCTCCTCTGAATGGTGTGGACGCCAGTTGAGCGGCATGGACAAAATCACAAGTGTTATCTGGGCTTCGGCAAAGAGTCTTAGTCCAGTGGGCATTTATGATCGCCTCCTCAGGGCGTGAAAGGGATGAATCCTTGGGGGGGGTTTATGATGTATAGTAAGAAACAAATACAGTACCACCTAAGGTAAGCAGGTTACTAAAGCACACAAAACAGAAAAATCGCCAAATGTTGAGATATTTAAAGTAAAATAAAAATAAGAAAAAAACAGTACTTTACTTTATCACTGGGAACATCTGATGTAGGCTTCCTGGATTTCAGAATAGAGGTGGGGAGTTTTAGAGATTTAAGGGTTGCTGAAGATGACCTTGGGGAAGAAAAGGCAGGGGGAAATTGAGTCTCTTTAAATAAACTAAAATGAAATTAAAACCTGTTTAATATCCAGTTCACCGAACACCCCGTCCCCCCAGACAAATTCTCTATGCAGCATGACATCACACTGTCAACACTAGGGTCATGATAAGCAGTTTTGTGACAGTGTTACTTGTGCATTTACAAACAGCAGTGGAAACCCATGAAACACTTCAGCACACCTACAGCAATGAAACAATGACCTCAAAATATATGCACAAAGAGAAACAACACACAGCTCTTCCAGTGACTTCCTGCCCCCTTTTGAACCACCAAAACACCTCGACTGTGCTGAAGCACTTCTAGGGTCTCCAGTTTTGATTCCAAATGTATCAGTGTCACAAAAATACAGTGTACCACAGTTCCTGGTGTAGAGGGTGATGTCATGCAGCACAGTGAATCACAAGAGTTAGTGCTGGCTTCTGCTGCACATGCTTGACCATGCTGCGTTCTGTTTATTTGCTATGGGAAGAGTTTCGGACATTCTGATCATACCTTGCCAATACCAATACTGATTCTAAAATACTGAATCATAAACATAATACTGATAATGAAAAAACAAACATTACATTACAAAATTCAGTTATGAACATTTTGTAAAAATTATTCAGAAAATGAGCTCACCTTGTATTTGGCTTCCCATATGATTTCTCATGCAAAGCATTCTCATCATATATCGCAAAATTTGGTGCCTGTGACTCTGAATTCCTCTGTTTAACAGCAGTTGCACCTGAATGTTGGACCGAAAAAAAAAAATGAAAAGAAAAAAAAGAAAGGTGCAAAGATTAAAGTTTTCCCCCTGAGCGATGGTCATTGTAGGCACTTTCAGTGGTGGACAGAGTCAAGCATGTGCACTCTGACTGGTCTGTATCAGTGCAGCCTCATATTCACCAATCTGCAATTCACTCTGTTCCAATACCTTTCTATCAGCCAGTATGAACTTTTAATTTGTTCAGCAATTTGGATTCTTCTGTGGGATTATACTCTTCAGGCGAGAGTTCACTCCCCACGTTGCCTATGAACCTATTCTTGGTTCATTGTTTGTCCTTCCTTGTGCCACTTTGGATAGGATTTGGATAGGTACTGACCACCACATTCTAGGTGCATCCCACAAGACCTGTGGTTTTGGAGATGTTCTGATCCAGCTATTTCGCTATGATCATTTGCTCCCTATCATTGACTCAGATCCTTGCACTTTGCCCATTTTTCCTGCTTCTGTCATAGAAACAACAAGAACAGGCTGTTCACTAGCCCATGACAGATACCACTGTAACGACCACTGTTATTCACTCTTATGTATGTAACTCACTCTTAGTGGTTTTAAAGGTATTGCTGCTTGATGTCAATTCCTGATCACTTCTATATGGTGAACAGAGTCATGATTGGGATACACTTGTTTATTAAGTAATATTGAAAGCATGAGCAAAAATATGTAAACAAAAACAAAACATGTATTGAAAAATAGCCATAAATTTACCTGTACCCATGTCTTCATAGTTGAGGCTGTTTCTAAAAGAATACAAAAAACAATCTTAAATTACAGTAAAAATAATAAATATTGTAAATAAATAAAAAGAATTACTCAAATCATTGATAACAACAATTACCTCAAAGCAGAATTTCTAGGTATTGCTGGCTCATTATGAATTTTCAATGGCGCAGACTCACTGGGAACAACAGGAGCGCAGATATCATTCGTAATCTGGGAAGAGCATTGTGATGTATCCTGTTGATGTAATCACAAAGAACAATAAAACAAAATTTAGGGAAAAAACATTACAAATTTAGACGTTTATTTAAAAAAAAAAAAAAAAAAAAAAAAAAAAAAAAAGAGTTCTGATACTTGTTTTGCTGAAGAGTTAATTGGTTCCTTAAACCAGACACTTGGCCTATCGTTTCTGTCCATATAGTGAATTTTGGGAGAACAACTGTTACATTTTCATAAACTCTTGCGTTCCAGGGCAGGATGACAAGTTGTGCTTTCTGCAGGCCCTGAGGGTACTACATGATTTCCTTAACTTTATGAAGCTTAAAATTGATAATGAAGTGAAAAGAGCTTCAGTGATTAGACATTATCCTTCACTTGCACTGCATTGCCACAGTTCAAAGTGAACAGAAAAACTGAAGCACTTACGTGTTGGATGGCACTGCCCCTTCCTTGAATAATCTTCTGCTTCTGCTCAATCTGAAACTTGAGCTCTTCTTTAACTTTGTTTAAGTGTACGACTTTTTCTGGAAATTAAAAAAAAAAAAAAAAAAATGTAGACATGTATTTACATATTTTAAGAAAATTAATATTAACTAATGTACTGAACTGTAAAGGAAAATTTTGCCTATACAGTCGGCCCCCTTCTTACGAAATCCCCTGAATACGAAAAACATTTCCCCCAAGTTTTTGTCCTCTGTATATGAAACAACTTCTTACGAAAAGTGGCAAATGCGCCATTCAAACAATGTGTGAGTTGCTCTCTCATTGGCTGTCTCCCAACATCCCGCCCCGCTGGCCTCCCATTGGCTAGGAGGGATGACGCTGTCGTTCCAACTTTGTTCAAGTTTGTATGAACCATGTTCATGTTTATGTGCATTCCAACTGTATTTTATGGCTCAGGCTTTTAACATTCTATAAACATTTGTAAGATTATAAATCTGCTAAGAAGACATGGTCAACACACACACACACACACACACACACACACACACACACACACACACACACACACACACACGTGTGTGTGATTCCCGGTGCCATGGTCATTGTAAGATTATTACTCTGCTAAGAAGACATGATTAACACGAAGTAAGTACCTTAAAAGGTATGCTTTTATAATTTTTAAAGGGTAGTCTTGGGAGCCTTGGAACAAATCACGCGTTTTACATGTAACTTGTTACATGTTACTTACGAAAACTCCAGGTTCCGAAAAAGGCGCTGGAACGGACTAATTTCGTAAGAAGGGGGCCGACTGTACTTCTACTCGCTCAGGTTATCAAAGCCCGCAGTACACCAATAATGAACTTTGCTATTCAGACGAGTTATCAACCCAGCCAAGTAATTAGGATTTGTAATGTAATTAGGTTAAGCTAAGCACTTTGCAAGATGACTTAGAGGTGCAGTGTTATTATATGGCAATGACAATGCTTGCTGATTGTAGGCACTTTCAGAGGTGGATACGGAACAATAAATCATGTAGCCAAACCTCAAGAACTTCTGCACGACATAGTTCACAGCCAAACTCAAAAACAGTGTAAGGCAAATGAAGAGATCTACAGAATTGGTGACCGGGCAATATACACGAAGGCCAGTGAGACGCTGAAAGACTTCCAGCTAACGATTCTGCATCAGTGTGGAGATTCCTGCAGCATATTATCAACTACAGGCGTCCATACCCCGACCCTGTGAAAAACTCCATTCCTTCTTTATATTATATTGTCACTACACGTTTCCTTGCAATCTAGTTCCTCACTTTATATTTATCCATAGTTTCCCCAATTCTTGTATAAATCCACTTAAATGCTTTTCTGTACAGTGAACGAAGTTAAACCGAAGTCAAATCATTTCTTGTGTTTACAAACTTGGCCAATAAAGCTGACTCTAATTAAAATTTGTAGGGGGTCTTTTTGTTTAATTTTATCAATGTTCCTTTGGAAGTGTTTAAGCTCTCCTTTTGTTCACCTGGGCAGAGTCTTACAGGTTGTCAAGTCAACAGTGATAAGACACTGCTAGTGTATTAGAGGCACTATATGGGTTACCATCTTCCTATTGTTCAGTGACATTTAAGCTGCTGGGTCATTCAGTTAACTCTTTCCCTCATATAATGTATTTTGACATCCTTGTCTTCCACAATGTATTACAATATCCAAGATATACCTACTGTGTATACATTTATTCAGAGCTACATGAAATGTACATTATGTGGGTTGAATAGGAACTCGAGCACACATCTTTTCTTCTTCTTGAGCTAACACCGTTTCATATTGAATTATGAAATACGTCATGCTTCCTCCTTGACTATGAGGGAAAGGCTTAAAAAGGATGCATGATAGCGGTTTAATAAAAAAAGTAAAAAGATAAACATAGAGCATTGTTACGATTATAATTACAACCAAATGTTTTTGAGACATACCATTGAGTTGTTTATAATAGCGCTGGGCACGCAGCTCTTCAAATGAAAATTCCATGCTTCCTGCCAGCATGAGGTCCATGCAGTACATGCTCTGTACTGTAACAGGCTGCTCTTCATTCTGTTGAGTACACTCCTCCTGGGTCTCACTACTTGATGAGGTGAGCTTACCCTCCACAGGATTGAGCAGGAAACTGGAAAGAACATGACAACGAGGTCAACAAAATCAAGAGCAAGGTCTTAAATTGATGATTATGAACAGTCAACATCCATTTACTTTACTAGAATAAGAAAGGTCAATTGGAAAGATTTACCTATACAGTGGGGCAAATAAAGACAACTGCTTGATTTACAGAGGAATCACATTTTCAGTGATATTGATAATGCGTCTGAAAGAATTTTATTACCCACTCAATGCCAGAGCATATGACGACTGGTTTTACTGCAGCAACAAGTATGATACATTTATGGACAAGACTGAGTTTCATACAGAAAGACCTAACATGTGCCTTTTACAATATTAGCAATGAAATTCTGCCATTTCCAAAGTTTGGATTGAAATCAAGGTTTCTGTAAGAAACATGAATGATAACAGAACTTTTACTTATAGTCAGAAATTATAAAAATAATAAATTACGCAACAACACAGTGGTGGCGAGATTCGCACTTTCGCCTCAACAACAATTCCCAGGCTTCGAGCCCCGGGCTTGTTTCATCGTGTAGTAGATCACACATTTTAAAATCAAGCTTTGTTATATTTACTGTTTAATGAATTAGGAATAAGCCAAAATGCAAAGACCTGGTCCTTAATGAAACCATAAATATAACAACATGGAGATAGGAAATTGTGCAATGGTTAGTCTGTCCACCTCATAGCAAGAAGGTCTTGGTCTCGATTACCAGACCTGGGCATTTTTGTGTGGCGTTTGCATAGTCTCACTTGCTTGTATGGGTTTTCCCCAGGTACAGTACTGTACTCTGGTTTCCTCACACAGTTAAAAAAAAAAAAAAATGCACAGTAGGCTGATTGGCTGGTCCAAATGACCACTAGGTGTGAGTGAAAATGATGGTGTGTGTGTGTTCACCCTTCAATGGTCTGGTGAGCTATGCAAGGTTGTACTCCACACTCACCCAGAGTTGGCTGAGATGAGCGCCAACCTCCCTGTGACCCTGAGTAGGATTAAGTGGCTTAGAAAATTAACAAATCAAAACTGAGGGGCAGTGGTGGCCCGATGCTGGATTACTGATCCCAAATTCGGGGGTTAAAGCCACACGGTCACTACTGTTCCCCCAGTGCTGCTAACTGGGTTATCAAAGGCCGGCCATGTCTCTCACTGTCTATGGTGAAAGGCCTGTAAAAGAACCATTGCTCACTTTGTAAAGAATAGGCTGCAAAGCAATCAGTGTGTTTGTGCCTTGTGATGGCCTGCTGAGCTGTATACAGTGTACTCTGCCCTTGTCCAGAATTGGCTGAAATGGGCACCAGCCTTCCCGCAACCCAAATTAGATTCTTTAATTATCTGAACCAATGAACTAACACTGACCTCGCATTAGGTTTAGTTAGTATTTATGATGTGATTATATAGTAATACAACTACCAATAATAAAAACAATTAAATTATAATAACAATAATAATCTACCCAGACTTCACCTAGTCGTATTTCTGAAAGTTTTAAAAGATTAAGTGGATCAGTGTTTACTTGCTAATTCTTCTTTTCCTTTCGGCTGTTCCCTTCAGGGGTCGCCACAGCAAATCATCTGCCTCCATCTCACCCTATCCTCTGCATCTTCTTCTCTTACACCAACTGCCTTCATGTCCTCCTTCACCATGTCCATGACTCGTCTTTTGGTGTTCCTCTAGGCCTTCTGCCTGGTAGTTCCAACTTCAGCATCCTACTACCAATATACTCACTATCCCTCCTCTGTACATGTCCAAACCATCTCAATCTAGCCTCTCTGACTTTGTCTCCAAAACATCTTACATGTGCTGTCCACCTGATCCTATCCATCCACACACACACTTTTCCTCCAGTCCTCCGGTATCCTCTCACTCTCTAAGACCTTGTTGAATGTTCTTGTCAGGAAATCTACTGCTACCTTTCCTAGACACTTCCATACCTCCACCGGTATGTCATCAGGACCAACTGCCTTTCCACTCTTCATCCTCTTCAATGCCATCCTCACTTCACCCTTACTAATCTTTGCTACTTCCTGGTCCTCGACGGTCACCTCTTCTACTCTTTTTTTTCTCTCATTTTCCTCATTCATCAGCTCTTCAAAAGTACTCTTTCCATCTTCCCAGCACACTTCTGTCATCAGTCAATACACTTCCCTCTCTGTCCTTAATCACTCTAACTTGCTTCACGTCCTTCCCATCTCTATTTCTCTGCTGTGTTTACTTGCCAATTAATGTAGCTAATTCATTTAATGAGGCTCCATTAATCTAGAGAGGTGGAGGTATGCTCTGGAAAGGAGAGGAATGAAGGTTAGCCTCAGTAAGACAGAATACATGTGTGTGAATGAGAAGGACCCAAGAGGAACGGTGAGGTTAAAGGGAGCAGAAGGTGGAGGATTTTAAGTACTTAGGCTCAACAATCCAGAGCAATGGAGAGTGTGGAAAAGAGGTGAAGAAGCGTGTGCTGGCAGGTTGGAATGGTTGGAGAAAAGTGTCCGGTGTGATGTGTGATAGGAAGGTATCGGCAGGAATGAAAGGAAAAGTGTACAAGACGGTGATGAGGCCAACGATGTTGTATGGTTTAGAAACAGCGGCACCGAGGGAAAGACAGGAGGCAGAGCTGGAGGTAGCAGAGATGAAAATGTTGAGGTTCTCCCTGGGAGTAACGAGGATGGATAGGATCAGGAATGAGTACATCAGAGGGACAGCCCATGTAAGACGTTTTGGAGACAAAGTCAGAGAGGCTAGATTGAGATGGTTTGGACATGTTCAGAGGAGGGATAGTGATATTGGTAGTAGGATGCTGACTACCAGGCAGAAGGTCTAGAGGAAGGCCAAAGAACTGATTTATTGATGTGGTGGAGGAGGATATGAAGGTACAGTAGTTGGTGTAAGAGAAGAAGATGCAGAGCATAGGGTGAGATGGAGGCAGATGATTCGCTGTAGCGCCCCCTGAAGGGAACAGCCGAAAGGAAAAGAAGAATTATGAGGCTCCGTTAAATTAATGTAAAGTAAATAAAACAGTGGAATGTCAGACAGCTTGTGTCAGATTTACCTGAATGTTTTGATATTAAATCAGAATTATCTAATTGGATTGTTTACCATTACAACCTTTAGCATACTCACGCGCAGGGTTGTTGTGACTCGCACTTTTCCATAGCCCTTTTTCTCCTGTTAAAACGGAAGCCCGGTATTTAAAATTATATAAACAACTATATAAGATCATAAGAAACTCGAATAAAACTACATAAGTATCCGGTGAGTGTAAATATCTTCCAGTATAGAAACCTCACTAACTGCAAAGATTCAGAATTCAAACGAGTTTCAAACAGTGTCACGTGTCATTGACGTCATACGCACGTATCGTTAGACGTTGAAGAAAACATGTTTTTTCACTTGATGCCTTTGATTAAACATACAGTCATATAACAGATATAAAAAAAATTACGCACAGTGCAGAATTGTATTTTTAAAAGTGTCCTAACAAGTAGCTGCATAATATCCGGTTTCCGGTGGAAGGTTATTAATATACAAATAACAGACGCTACCTGATTGGCCGGTGGATTTTTTGGGATTAAAGCGATAGGTAGTCGAGTTCAAAACGTCATCCGCCATATTGTAGGGCACTCATTCATTATTTATTTACGGATTGTCACGTGGACACCTATATTATTTATCGCTGCCGCAACAGATCAGATCCAGACAACATCAAGAGGTCGTTTAATGCAGTTCCCAAAATTATTTTGAGTCAGGAAGACCTCATGAAAGAACCGTGAACCAAGAGAGTAGAACTATGAACCAAGAGAGCAGAACTATGGATAGGAAGAGCTGGACTTCATCTTGGTGCTCAAAAGTCTGCTCAGATCACTTTGTTTTGGGTGAGACATTTCACACTGTATATTTGTCCATTATCTGGGTCAAAACACTGGTAGGTTGTGTGATATCTCCTCAAAATTCATCCTGGTGCTCAAAAGTTTGTGAATCCTTAAGGATTTTATGCGATTCTGCACAATATGACCAAAATATTTCAATTTTACCCAAGTCCTAAAAATAGATGAAGAGAACCCATTAAATTTTTCTATTTTTATATTACCTTGCTTTGTACTTTATTTATTTATTAAGGAAAACAACCCAATGTTACATATTTTGTGAGTGGCAAATGTTTGTGGACCTTTTGGTTTCCGCTAATTGTTGATCAGCCTTGCATATCTCTATTACAGAGCCGCTTCATCCCTGGGATTTTGGTGTTTCCAACATGGCATGAAATGCTCACTTGAGGTCCTTCCACAGCATCTCAGTTGGTTTAATGTCAGGACTTTGACTTGGCTGTCACAAAACATTACCTTTACTCCTCTTTCACCATTCTTTGGTAGAACTACCTGTGTGCTTAAGATCGTTGTCTTACTGCATAACCCACTTTCTCTAGAATTTCAGATCATGGGCCCATGTCCTGACCTTGACCTTTATTATTTGCTGGTATAAATCAGTATTCATTGTTCCATCAGTGACAGCAAATGCAGCAAAATAGGTCCAGACCATGACAACACCACCACCACCACCACCTCCATGTTTCACAGATGAGATAAGGTTTTTATACTGGAATTTAGTTTTTCCTTTTCTCCAAGAACGCCACTTCTTTCTTCACACCAGAGAGCTTTATTTTGATCTCCTCCATCTACACGATGTTTCCCCCAATAGCCTTCTGGTTTGTCAATGTGATCTTTAGCAAACAGACATCAGGCATTTCTTCTCTAGGATGATCTGTCCAACCTCTTTCACCCAGCCACACACACATTGATTATATGCTCCCAATCATTTGTAGTCTAGAATGGGCCGTAAAATGCTGATGTAAGATCTCTTCTGTTGAACAATGGATTTCTCTATAACAGGGCAGTGGTGGCCTGGTGGTAAGGTGCTGGATCACTGATCCTAAAGTTGGGGGTTCAAGCCCCACTCTCAATGGATTGTCACCCCCTCTGTCTTAAAATGCCTAATGTTTATGTTGCTTTTGGTTGTTCAAACTGATAAGTTTCCTCCCCATTAAATAATAAAAAGGGGTGGGGGAAAAAAAACAGGATATTACAAAAAAAAATGCAGATAAAGGTGGCTTTTGAGCCTCTGACTGACTTTAGTGATCGAGTTTGGCTCCAGTATCCCTGTGCCACCCTCATAGGATTCAGTGGTTAATTTACTTATTATTATTTTTTTTTTTTTACTTTATATTTCATATCAATGTTATTTTATGTGCAATATTTTGTTCTATGTGCAATGGGTGGGGCTCTGAGGCCAAGAATTTCATTGCCAGTGGTGATATTCCTTTGTTACCTGTATGTCACATTAAAACTTGGAGTGAGTGAGTCAGTACACTGTATTTGTATAATAAGGCTCTTTCAGTTTGTATTTTTATGCATATTGTAGTGGTATTGTAATGACCACAATGATTCAAGAACAACACATTTAGTAATTTTACTGCATTTGTTTTATTTAATATAATTCCATGTTTGCACAAAAAAGAATACGATGGGATAATGTGCGTGTGAAAGAGAGTTCTGACTGCCATAAGCACATATTGAACGGATGCTTAATTTAGTTTACTCTCAAAAGCAGTTGGTAGTGTTTAATAAAGCTTGTTTTTTCTTTAAGTGGCTACATATCAAATGGAATAGAGAAGTCTATTTTTAGCGTTCCATTTTGAATAGAGACTGAGTGCTCTGGGCCTGTTGGAAAAACTGAAGCAACAATGTCTTTGAAGTCATTAACCATGAGTAAAATCGAGTTCATGTAGTGATCAACAAAGGCGTTCACACTATTAGTGTTCACCATAGTATTAACATTGTTAATCAGTCTTTTGATTATTCTCCTGTTATGAGTGTATATTGTGTTGATTGTTGCAGCAATGTCATCAAGGAAATCCAATCGGATCATGTCAATGAGATCCTGTGTTTTCTCAACAACATGTTGGAGGGCTTGACCCAGCTTCTCAATAATTACATCAATGCTTTCCAGCTGTTTTAACATATTCACACTATGGGTCAAGGCATTTCCCATATAACCAAGGATGTCATCTCCAGTTAAGACCTCACCATAGGGCAGGGCTATCCTGATGGATTTAAAAATTGGTAAGAAGTGGGGTTTCAGATTGTTGTTGATTGCCGTAATAATTTCTTCAACAGCTACAATAATACTGCTTTTCATTTGCTGCCAGATCTCAGGCAGTGTTGCTTCCTTCATACCAGGCAACTTAATCTGTGTATCTCTCAGGAAGGTAACAGCAGCATTAAATAGATGCTGAACGGCTTTTTGTTTCTGAACAACAACATTTCTGAATAAAACAGAAAGTTGTGTAAGACCGGAAGTGTGATTGTATGAAACAGTGTAGGCTTCAGTTAGGGCAGTGACAAGAATTATCTTCAGTCTGTTGATGGCACCAAGAATACCATGCTTTCTGGCAAAATTGGTAATAGCAGAGGTGATGGCAGGTACTCTTTCTTTCAGGCCCAGGATCAACTTTTTTGGTGCTTCCAGGTTGTAGTCAGCCTGGAAATGTATTTTTTCATCTTCACTTGCAGCAACTTTAACATTTACGATGTCAATGTCTTTTTCAGGTGCAGACTGTAAAAGAGATCAATTGATTAATTGTTGAATAATTAGAAAATGTATGAATAAATTAACCACAGTGGGATGTGAGAATGCTACTAACCACACATTGGCCATAGAGGCGTGAGGTCAACTCAGATGGAATCTTTCCCTGGAGTTGATAACCAAGGAAGCCAACTGATGGTGAAGAAATTGAGGCAGTCAGTCCCTCTCCCGTAGCAACATACCGAAGATGCATGTCGGTAAAAGATGGGCTGGTGATGTCAACATTCATGGTATGGCTGGGATCACTGAAATGTAATTGTCATAAGATATAACTGGTGTAAAACATTACATATAAATATAATGCACCACTAGAATCTGAGTAAAAACACATTTTACCTTGGAATAAACACACTGCTGAAGTCCATGGTGCAGTCATTATGTTCAAATAAAGCCTTGGCTTTTACATTCAGAACTTGATTTTCAATGGCAGAACTGAGATAACCTATCGTAGATTGATGAACAACCAACAAATTAAATACCGTTTTTAAATATCGTCCTCCCGCAAAAGAAATTCTTACAAAAAAGGTATCTAAAACCTGACTAAACAATACGTTATGGGTATTGCAATATCATTTATATTAAGTACTGAAAGTAAGAGGAAATTAGAGCATGCAGTAGTAAAAGTACATACAGTATTTGTCATTACTATAAACAACATACTTACTTTCAAGATCATGTTCCAGCAGCACAAACGGAGACTTGGATGAAGACTTGAAAACAATTTTGAAGACTGGGGCATCTCCTTTCATCTCAATCAAGATGTTTGCTGAATATAGTGGAAAGGCCATTTTTGTGCTATAGGAAATCCTTTGCTTGCTCAAAGTCAGGTCAACAAACGTCTTCTCATAGATGGTGAAGTCACCAAGAGTGGTTGGTTGAGACAGGTCAAATTCTACATCAGCAGTGATGGAGCCCATTTTGACATCAACCTCAGCCTTGGCAGTGTGCTTGCCCTTTGTGTTAAAGGTGGCAATGTTCACTTCATTATTGGAAACAAGATTCATGGCAGTGTACACACTATCAAGTTCCATCTTCATGTCAAGGTTTTCATCGACGTCAAACTCTACTTTGAGGTCCCCACGGTTGATATTTATATTACCAGTTGTCTTCAGTTTGGAACGCAGCTGCTCACCAGAAATGTACATTGATGCGTCATTATTCAGTTCTCCATTCAGAGTGCCAGTTTCCAGAAATTTTCCAGCAATCACACCCTTCGTGGTAGACTCAATAGAAATAGAGGATGCAGCTTCGTGTAACTTCAAAGTGTGTTCAGCAGCACCATTACCTACAGCATTAATAATGGGCAAGTCAAATTTTTGTTTGATTGATAGTATAGATTCTGCAATTGGATTTGTATTGGTGCCGCCAAGCAGTTTGTGGTTAAGTTCAGTGGTAAGTATTGGCAGATTTATATTTGCTACTGTGGTCCCAGCTATTGCAGCCTCCAAAGTTTCTGTGTTCACTGTCAAGGTGCTGTTATGGGCTCCTTCAATGAAAGCACTCTTCAGAGATAACCCATTCGCCAGTTTCAGACCGTTCTTCAAAGTGAGGCTGCTTGTACCCTCAAGCTTTCCGCTCAGTTGTTCAAACACAGAGGCAGAAGTAGCAGCAATGTGGATGACAAGGCCATTATCTCCATTGATTCCAGCGGTGGTGATTAGGTTGACAATAGAAGACTTCAAAGACATCTCCGAGATTAAGTTTCTCTTTTGGTAGATCATTTTTGCATTTACATTAATGGCTGGCTTAGATGTATAAAGGTACTTCAGGCCACTAATCTCATACAAGTTGACATCATTCATGGCTGGAATTTTTATATCTATGACTGATAAATCAATTTCTGGGGTGTTAAAAGGGACATTCAGAAACTCCAGGTCAGTCTCTCCATTTACAGCGGCATAAATTCCTGTCTGAAGATCATTATTGGCAACTGTGAAGTTATAGCTGTATTTATGCTGGCTGAAACGGATGAGTGCTGCAGTGTTAATATGCTGCTTCATGGAGTTTAGAATTAAAGAATAATTATTCTGCAGATCACATTTCATGGAAAGGGATTCTTGGAGACTTATTTTGGTATTGCCATTATTCTGGATATCAACATTGATTTCAGTAGAACAGATCTTGATGTTAACAGTATTGGATAGGGTACCACTTACAACTCCAGTAAGCTCTGTGTCATGCGTTGCTTCCACTTCAATCTTCATCTGACCAAGGTGAGCCATTCCAGATGCTACCATTACACTGTTTTTAATGAACGGGGATTGGGTCTCTATTTTGCCTTTGAACTTAATATCACTAAGAGCAACTGCAGTAACATCCAACGTCTCCTTTAAGTGTAGAGTAGCACTGTCCGTGTCTCCGGTGAAGGTCAGTGTAACCCTTGTGGGTGCAATAGTGCAGACCAAGGTGCTTTTGTGGCTGCCCTCATCAGAGTAGTCAGAAAGTGCAAATTTGCCTTCGCCTGAATTTCCAACTGTCACCGTAATGGTATTGGCATTCTGTAAAAGAACTGCTGACTGCGATAGAGAAGCCTCACTGGTCAGTGGTAAAAAGGGAATATTCACTTGATGTTTGTAGTTTGTTTGTGAAGAGCCTGTCATCCCACCTTCTACTGCAAAGAATGCTTTGTTAATTAGTTCTGCTGAGTAGGGTGTGGTAGTTACCCTCAGAGTAGTTTGGGCAGTTGTCTGGGCAGAAAGACCATATAATGTAACTGAGGCCTGGTGTTCAACAGTCAGAGCACTATGTATGAACTTGATAGTATCAGCAATAATCAACCGGCTCATTTTTGGAAGACCAATGCGCAGAGTGGCATCCAGATTATAGTTTAAAACCTTAAAGTTTGAAGATTCTCCTTCAGAATTAATATGTGCTATGAAATTATGCTTTTTTTCTTTGTCAGTGGAATTACGAAGTTCAACGCTGGTGCTCAGGACATAAATAGGGCTGTTAATCCTAATCCTGCCTTGAAGCTTTCCAAGTGCAGGCAAAATCAGTGTATTCGGGATTTTGGGGAGCCTGAGTTCAGGAAGCTGAAGAGGGATGTCAAGGATGTACTTCTCATTCAGTTTAGGAATGGCAGGCAAGGAAATATGAGGTAAAGTAACCACTGGCAGTTCGAATGCCGGTAAGTCAGGCAAGTTCACTCGGGGTAATAAAATGAAAATCATATCATCAATGTCCTTAGGTTTTAAGTTGATAACGACGTCAGTAAATTCTATGAGTAATACCTTGATGTCATGGTAAGGGATGTTGATTTCTTGGACAGAGAAGGAGCCCAAAATGGTGAATCTTGGAATATGTAAATGTTCTGGGAGCTCAGCCTCCTGAAGTTGCTGCAGACTGAATTTGATTGAGGGAATAACCAGGTCAGTCAGCGGGACGGTGAAGGAAGGTATCTCGATTTCAAATGTCTTGAGGGCTTTGCAGACATTACAAATGATTTGCTTCAGCTCAGTGACAATTTCCTGATCAACAAAGATTTTTGTGGCTTCTTTAAAGGAGTCATTACACACATTAGTAAGTTCAAACAAAACATCGACGAATATTTCTTTTACTTCATCCAAACCCTGTTGTAGTACTTTTCTGATGTCTGCATTAATAAGGTCTTTCTTGAGTGCCTTAAAAATTGTTTTGATATCATTAAGCACAAGTGTGTCAATTAAATCTTTCACCGGATTTATGATACCTGAGATTTTGCCTGATTTTAGCTGTTCCAAGTAAGGAGATACAGATGACAGGACATAGTTGAAGAAATTCGTGATGGCTTCAAGTTTCTTGGAAGGCTCAAGTGACACAATAAATCTGTTAAAAACTGCTGTAAGCTCACTAAGTTGTTGATTTACCTCATCTACAAATATATTGTATTCGAATGACTTCAGTGAGTTAGCAAAAATCTCAATTACATTGTTCAAATCATCAATGATCTCCTTTATATCTGTTGTCTTCAGATAGGTGAGGGCATAATCAAGCATCTCTGTGAAAGGAATCGAAATTGATTTCAGAGTGTTTCCAAGGACTTGGATGGTTTCATCAATTTTGAACTGTTTGATGAGTTCCAGAAGCTGGTCCAAAAATTCTTCAGCCCTCTTGGCAAGCTCATATTTTGTTACAAGGTCTCTCATGTTGCTGTAGATAACTTTGCACCGGTCAAAGATATCCAGTTCAGTGATCAGCTGCTTTAGTGTATTGGAAATTTTTCTGATATCTTCTGTTATAAATTTGGCAAGGAGTTGCTCTGTGTACATTTCAGTTGACATAATTATGATTTGTGCTAGTTCCATAAACTGAGCATTATCAAAATCCGTGACCAGATGCTTCAAATCTGTCACATATTGCTCTAGATGCAATTTAATGTTATTTAGTTCTTGAACAGAGAGTACAGGAATGTGGCTGTCTTTCAGTTGAGTCGTATCAATCCGTTTAATCACATTTTCAATGGCTTCAATTATAGCAAGGAGCATACCCCTGATGTTATATTCTTCACGGAGTGAAGTTACCATCTGCATAACAGACATGGCACCATTCAGCATCAAGTCGTGTACACGAGTGGCATAAGTATTTAATTCAGCCATAACCTTCAATGTAACAGTCCTCAGTTTACTCAAAGCAACCTTCAGCTCCTCTGTAGTGATTGGACAGTCCTGAACAAATGCAACCAGGCTCTTTTTAATCTGCTCCGCTTTTTCTTCAAGATTAAACTCACTTATACGTTCAGTAAAGTGATGTACAAGGCTCTGAATCTCCAAGATGAATTCCTCTTTTTTCATGAATTCCTGTAATGCCTCAATAAGAGATACAGTTGTGATTCTGAGGTTCTCCAGGACTGCAGGTAGACTTTCCAAAAGTGGTAGGTTGATAACATGACTCTCTGCATTTTTATCATACTGCAGTAAAGCTGATATTGAATAATCCTGGTTTTCTCTGTATGTGAATACCCCAGACACTTCAAGTCCAATCTTCTCAGGGTTGTTATAAGCTCGGAGTTCTTGGCTGAATAGATTGTTGTTTATTTTAGACTTCCCTGTTACCGATGCCGATTGCTCAAAAACTGATATTTGGGTATCAATCTTCCTGTCAAATTCAGCCTCAAAAATTACACGGTTATCTACTTCATGCATAGTTGAGAACCTACATTCATGGGAATGCGCAAAAGCATATGGTTCTGCCTTCAGAAGGATTTTGTTGTACAACTGGGCACTATGTTTCCCATACAGATAGAACTCCCCATCACCATTGGCAAGGGCATTTAAGTTAATGGCGAATGGAGCAGCTGTGGCCTGAAGAGTAGAAGTGAAACGCGCAAGTTGGGATGTAAAACCGGCATCATTGCTTACTCTAAAACTGAGTCCAACAATTTCCATTTCAGTGTCTTGGTTCATGTGAGCTCCCATGAGCTTTCCCATTGTGCTCAATTTTGCAGTTCCTGACAGATGTGAAAGCTTGATTTCATAGTTGTTTTTCAGTTCTGTATTCATGCCAAGCTTCAAATGACTTGTTATTCCAGCACTTGCGGTGTAAGGTTCAGCCTGTGCTGAGATGTCATGCAGGTACCAAACATTCTCTGCAATGCCAATTCGAGACTTAGAAGTCATATCGATGGATGAGATTGTGGCAGTCATGGAGTTGGTATTATCAATATCCATCTGATTCATTTTTCCTTTTGTTTCAGATGATAGAGAAAATTTAGATGAATGCAGGATGCCGTTGAATGAATTCTGGAGAGTTAAAAAGGAGTTTACTGAAGTGGAGCCATGAGTGGTCAGACCATTTTTGTCCAGGATCACACTGGCTGTATGAATAGCTGTGTGTTCAGCCAGCTTTACGGAGGCATTACTGTTTACAAACAGACCATGAGAATTGAGAGTTGTCCTGAACAGGTAGTTGAGATGATCTTCAGAATTATCAAAGGTTGTTTCAATTTTCATGATAATGTCTTCAGGCCCAATATTTCCTTCAGCAATATTGTGGATATTCAAAACCTTAGTGTCTGATTTATAAGCAAGCTTATTTCCAGTAAGAGTAACTTCAGCACTGTGTGTCAATGTATCGTCAAATGCAGCTGATTTTGATGCAATGAATAGCTTCTCTGGAGCACATTTTGCTACAATTTTGTTCTGCATCTGGAAAGGAGCTGAATTAATTTCTAATGATGACTCAACACTTGCCTTTGGTCTAAATGGGTAGAGAGTAAGTGATTGCAGGAGAGCGACATCACCAACAATATCACCAGTCACAAAGGATCCTTTTACTTGGCTGTTTCCAGAGATCTCTTTGAAGTTGACTCCCAGTTCGCCTGTATGTTCCAGAGAGAACTTGAAAGGGATTGTCGGGAACTTCTTGTTTGGATTGAGAACCTCAAACCTGCTGTTTGATTTTATTCCAACTTTCTTTTTCAGCTGAATTTCTTCAGCAATATTGAGTGTGGCATGAATGAGCTCATGGGTGACAGTCGTACTAATCTCTGTTTTTAGAGTTTCAGTAATTCGAGAAACCAGGGCAGATCCTGTGCGGAAGCCAAATGATTTTATTAGTCATGTTCTTTTTAAAACATTTTTCTAGACAGCTGGTAGTATACTTATTTATATCATTTTGTGACATATACCCCTAACCCTAACCGTAACCCAAACCCAATATTGTTAAAACCATCATAGACGAAATTTCTTACCTTCAATTTTAAAGGAAAGGAGATCTACAGGGCCATATCCAATAACACCAACATTTGTAGAATAGCTTGGATGTTCATCAGAGTCTCTGCCAGCTGTCACAGTCACCTCCAGATCATACAGGCTGCTGTGTAGCTTACCAGCCAGTTCTGCCTTCCCAAGTGTGGGCAAAGACAATGTCAGGGTCTTAGGAACGAAGAGCTCAGGCAGTGGAACTTTGATAGAGTGAAGAACCTTTATTCCAAGCAGAGGCACATCTATATTTGGTATGGTGAAAGCAGGTGGAAAGTTCATATCCCTTGTTGATTTGCCACCAAGGGGCATTGGCAGGGAGATTGTGTAGTACTGCTTTCCAAAGTGGTACCCTGCATCTGCCTCACTGTTGAAAGAAAATACATCTTATATCCTCACAAATATTCACACCCAATTGCTGTTATTATTATTATTATTATTATTAATAATAATAATAATAATAATAATAATAATAATAATAAGCAGTGTATCCCTTTATTATGTCATTTTGTTGCTCTGATATATTTTCATCTATTTAAACACATCTGGGGTTTACTTACAAATTTAAAAACAGCTTCTCAGGCACCTCAAACTCGGGGAGGGAAGGAATCCTTAGTTCTTTCACATAAGGAATCTGGGAATCATGAAGATAGGAATTTGTGGTCTGCAAAACAATAGAAAAAGAATGGGTTACGCTATTTGTATTTTCTGAAATTTTTTTAACATTTATTTTGAAATAATTTAAGAGGTATTGCAGTTTATAAAATTTTAATTATGATTAGTGCATTATCAGCTACTGTATTTCCCAATTTATTAGGCCCAAACCCAGTACGTTGGACCCAATTTTTACATATATGTGATTATTTAGGTAGGTAATTATGTACAATGTTGGATAATTTAAATATAAATGGCAGACAAAAATGTTTCAAAAGAAAATTTTCAACCCCATATTTAGGACTGTGCTTAGTTTACAGAAAATATTTGTTTGTTTGTTTTTCTTACCTCTATTGAATAGGCTATAACATCACGGACCTGCATTTCAGACTGTCCAATATTTAGATCCAAAAATTCTTTAATGTCATTATTGGAAATAATATTCGGGGTTTTGAAATCTGACTTAATCCGAGCTTCCATTTTCTCATAATCTTAAAAAAGAGGGATAAAAGAGAAATGGCCAAAAAGAATTTGTCAGTACAAATTAGCTTCACATACTAAACTGTTATGTATTGTCATCCACACTCGCATGTACCAGAAACTCAATTTAAATGAACACAAAAACAGTGAAAGAAACATAACCTGTTGTAAATAACAGTAAAAGAAGCAATAATATAAAATGCATTAAGTGATTATATCATTGGTGATGGAATTATTCCGAGAGCTTGACATCGCATTAATGAACTTATTTAATAACTGTTACTCCTCAATTATTATTATTATTATTACTACTATAAAATATACCATATTTTAGGGTGACTTTCTGCTCAGAAGATGTTTCAAAAAGTTTGAGATCACTCTCAAGCTCCAGTGTCAGCTCGTCCTCACGCTTTAGCTTAGCAGACATTTTTGCTGCAGCCTCAAATGATGGCACAAGAAATTCAACCTGCAGCAGAGCATCTTTCATTGCTTCAATCCTGGAAGACAGGATATTAGTTTAAAATGATACAAGTACTCCACAGTGTATTATTGTATGTAATGGACTGTTTAAGAAGGATACACTGTAAGTTATAAACAGGTAAAATACATACTTTGCCAGGGCAACCAAAGAAGCCTGAGGGATGTTTTTGTTGGTGAAGTCAATCTGGATGGAATGAGTTCCTTTGCCCTTAGTGCTTGTGTCAGCAGCACCAATTCTAATTCCTGCCTCAATGTCGTAGTCAGGGATTAGGAGATCAGTAGAAATAGTGTGTTCCTTTCTATTGAACATGAGCTTGGATTTTGCCTCGAAGGTGGTTCCTGAGGTTAGTGGAGGCAGATTATGGTTGTAAGATTAAGAAATTCGGGTTCTTGTCCAGGTAGATATAGACATATGCTGCATGTACATTGTATCATACCTTCAGCTTTTACATCAAATGTGACTTTGTCAATGTTGTCTTTGTATAAGTAGTTTATAGTTGCTGTGTACTCAGAAACATCACCTGTGGGGTGTAGCTCAATAGCAAATCTAAATATAGGAAAAACAAGTTCATAAGAGAGAGACAGACAGACAGACAGACAGACAGACAGACAGAGACTTACTTGCTGTCACCAGAAAGAGGGAAGTATGGTGCATCATTTTGCATTGCATCTGAGTACTGAATGACCTTGCAGTATTTCAGACCAGCGAAGAGAGGTGTGCACTCATTCAAATCAACACGATCCATCATAGCAGGAATAATTTTAATTTTTTCACCAGCAACAGACACCATGGAGTTGCTGTACATATGATCCAACAACATATGATAAGCTTAAACAGTAGTTGTCATAAAACAGCTTAATAAAATAACCAGGTCCACCTGTAAATGTTATGAAGAGTATTAAGTATGTTTACCTCATACTAAAAATCTGAACTGGGTTTTCAAGAGCAGGGATGGTCAGCTTGATCTGACTGTTGGTCATGGCAACTTTAGCTCTCATACCACTCTCATGATACATGCTGGTGTGCATCTCCAGGCCAGAGTTAACATAGTCCGGGAAGTGAGCACCAATTTCAGCCACAAACTCAACACCAACAGCTGGCATGAAAGAAATCTCACTCTGTGGGTCACAATAAAGGCATATTATACATTGATTGCTACATCCTTGACAGTAAATCAGTTGTATCTGAAATTAATTTATTTTTAAGGTAATAAGTACCATATCTGAATTAAAGTTAAGTCCTCCTTTAACACCAGGTGTAAAAGTACCAGACAGTGCCACCCTCAGAGGAAGACCAGGACCAGTAGGCAGGTAGAACTCATTGTCCATGAAGATATAATGAAGGAAAAGCTCTTTGTCACCTTTTGAGAACAGGCCCTTGTCAAATTGAAAGGAAAAGATTAACAAAGATTAATGTTTATTTTCCTACCATTAATTCCGTAATGCAAATATTATTTGTCAAAAAGGGAACGCGACTAAAAAAAACTAAAACCAATGAACTTTTTTTTTAGTCTTCTGTAACCCTGGGTTTACACTGGTGCACGATGTATGCGATCTCAGCGACTCAAAACAGTGTGGAGCTCCACGATTGATGAGCACACTTGGAGCATGATTGAGGTATGAAAAGAGGACAAGGTGCATTTAGCACATGAAACTTGAAGCAATGATGTTGCCAAGTTCACCTACAATGGTGCATCAAAGTCTGCTATGCTCTCTGAAGGTCACTGTTCTACCACAGTTGGAGTCAAACCATAATACATCATAATAATCGCTAAAAATTTTTGGAAGTTAAAAATTTTGCCGCAATCAGATTGATCATCAAGAATTCACCAAATTCATTGATATTAATCACGATTCAATCCCACAACCCCCATGCTCATCACAATTCCCCAAATCATGGAGATCGTGGCCATCTTAGCAACCAAGTCACTGGATATGTTTTTTTTTTTTTTTCATAAATCAAAAAATGATATTGCTTTAGATATTAGCTGCATAGATTGTTGTATTTATCCATATTGCATGTTGACTTTATATATGCATGTTGATTATATTTATATTTACTCAGCCATTAAAGAAATCAAGATCTGAGGAAGAGTTACTCACATCTCTGAAGAACATCCTTATGAGGTTTTCACCAAATCTTTCCACTCTGGAGAACATTCCTTTGAGGTCTTTGGTTTTAAGGTAGCCAAGCTCAGCACCTAGCAACCTCAGGTAGAGTGTGGCCTGAGGGGTATCTTTTCCAATGTTCCTCATCAGCTTGTCAACATTTTCGAAAATTTCTTTCATGATGTATTTTGTTCCCTAAAAAGAAAAAAGAGGTAAGTATATTAGCCATGAAAATGTTCCCAATATTATAGCATATTTAGATATAGTAGAAGAAAGGAGATTGGGGAGGAAGGGAAGAAAGATTTGGTTTTGATCTTGAGTACTTTCTATCCAGATCCCAAAATATCTACCCATGCTTTTTTTTTTTTTTTTTTTTTTTTTTTTTTTTGGACATACCTGTTTCGGTTTTCTTTCATTAAAGCCTGGGATCATACTGTTGAGGATCTCATTGACTTGGGAAGGCATCTTATCAGCAGTATAGTAAATAGTCTTCATTACAGTATCAGGGAAGAAGCCTTCAGGACCAAATAAAGCCTCAACGGTTGGCTCAAGTTCCTTACCTTCCATACCAACCTGAAAGTGAGAAATATAATTGGCAAAAAATTAAAAAGTGATGTATGATGGGGATTGGTTTTAAACTACTGACTTTTAATTTGTGTGTGTGTGTGTGTGTGTGTGTGTGTGTGTGTGTGTGTGTGTGTGTGTGTACCTCAAACATGTCAATATCATATCCGAAAGAATTCAGGGTCATTTCAAGCATGACTTCTGATGGCAAGTTGTTTTTTTTGTCAAAAATCATGTTTCCCTCCAAAGGTCCAATTTTGTAGTTACGAGAAAACCTGGTGGTATCCATGAAATCTCCGATCTCATTGCCTTGAAGAGCGTCAAGTATTTTGAGTCTCAGTCTAAGAAAAACAATTGAAAAATATCACACAACATGAACCACACTACCTGAACTCACCGTATGCTAATTTACTGCATAAAGTATTTACTCACTCTTTGGTCTCTTGTGCAGTACAGTGCAGAATGTTGGATAGATGAGAAATTACAAAGCTCTTGACCTGCAGATTTTCCATTTTGGGTAGAACTGCAACCAACTGTTCAAGTTCAGCAGGCCGAGGATCCTTCATCAGGATGAGGTAAGCCGCAATACTTTTCTTCTCAGGAGCCGCCCCATCCAAGAGAGTCTGCATTAGCACTGTTCTGCCCTGTACAAAGCAAACAGTAGTTTTAGATTGAACAAATGGAATCCATCAGTAATGAGCAATGTTTTGCGTCTAAAAAGAACAGTATACCTGTTCAGGGATGGGGGTCAGTCTGAAGACCTGGATGGCTGCTTGCTGGACCTCAGTGGAGGCAACAGGTTTGTCAATGCATTGAATAACAGCTGACATCAGTGCAGGGCTGGCAGCACCCATAGCTTCTGCCATGTTTCCAATGACCTTCACAAAATAGTATTAAAGCATATGCTTTTAGAATATAGTACTGTATCACCAAAAAAGTCAAGTCACTCAAAAGATAGAAGAAATAGAAATTCATTGAACCTACCCTAAGAGTCAAATAGATGTGTTCCTGATCACCTGTACAGTCCCCAATGTTTTCAAGAGCATAAGCTGCAACTGCCTGGATTTCAGGGTTGACGCTTCCTTCTGCCTTATAGAGTCTGATATTATAGCATGAAAAAAGTACATTATATATGTAAGTATAAACAACTCAGTTGTGGATTAAATACAATTTAAATGATTATCAGTGTTTTTAATACACCACCTCCTAACAGCATTGCTAGTTGCATAGTAAATTAATTTGGTTGGTTTAAATTTGGCCATCTGCAGCATTTCCTTGACAAGCATACGAGAGGGGTTGGACATTGCTCCCATGGCAAAGATTACAGCGTCAATTTCAGCAGATGCCTTTTCCAAGGTTCTGAAGGCTTGCATCAAGGCACTGCTGCACTCTGGTGTGCCACACTGGAACAAAGCCTGGTAGGTCAGTGAGGAAGAGATTTTCAGAGCCTCTGGTAAAGCAGCAGACAGTGTATCAGCATTCATCTTGCGGATCACAGCTACAAGCTTGTGAGCCAGGTGAGCCCTCTTTTGTCCTTGGGAGGTCTGGGAAAGGTCGGACAGCTCCCTCAAAACAGTAAGGATGACATTTTCATCTTGATTTGGGCTCATATCAATGCTTTCATCAAGGTGCAGGGTCTTCATGTTGGCCTCTTCTAATGTAGATCAGAAAGTCTAAAGTCAGTGCATCTATTCTTTCCAACAGAAAACAATACTTTGTCAGTTGGGACTTACTGTGATCAAAGACTCTTTCGTTGTACTCGGTCACTTCCAACAAAGACAGGGTCTGCTTGCTCATACTGGTTACCCCATACTTCCCGCTGTTAAACGTTTCAAACAGGTTCAGTATTATGGCAGTGATTAAAATGATGAGACATCAGAGAAACATGACTTAAGCTATGGTTTAAATTACTCACTTATAAGAAAAAGGTACAAGGAGATGGGTCTCAGTGCAGACACCGGAGGTCATGTGTTTCTGCTCATTGTCAAATAGGTAGCCACAGGTCTGTTTGCTTCTGATCAACTGAGCAAGTGGGTAGTGCTGGAGAAGATGAAGAGAAAAGTCTTTAAACCAAGCGGCTGACCTTATCACACTGACATAATAACATTTTAATTATACACTTTGAGTAAGTTACTTACAAACCAGTTGGGGGGCTCACAAAAAAAAACCAAAACAAAAAAACCTACCATGCCTGTAATGATTGCCAGAGGGCTCGTGTGGTCCTTGATTGGTCTGAACTGGTCACATTTTGATAAGTCTCTTTCGAGAGTCACATCAGTGGCGATATCTTTCATGGTGTTCACAGTGTAATCAGTATTACACAAACCATAGATGGTAGGCTACAAAGGTAAAATTGTAGGCATGTTATAGTAAAAGTTGTTCGAGTTTTTTCTCCCAGACACTAATATTACAGATGTATCTTTGTCTGAACTGACCATTTTCTTATTATTTTTTTCTTGAAGCGCAGGTACAGCCAGGGCAGACATGATACCTCTCTTGATGTTCAGGATGTTAATAAGCTCACCATCTTCAGGGAAAAGCTTGATGTCATTATCACCTTCTACGATGACCTTTAATGGGTTCCTGCACAAAAATGTTGAGTTATTTATCTATCTATTTATCTATCTATCTATCTGTCTATCTGTCTGTCTGCGTGCGTGGGTGCGTGCGTGCGTGCGTGCACATTATCAAATTCTTACTCTTCAACAAAGACAGAAAGAAATCTCTGTACATCATTATATCAACATACTTCTCCATTTGAGCACTAAATGTCTCAGCACCAGCGGTGGGTCCATAGACTGGGTTTCCATCTGCATCAACACTGATGACCTCACTCAGTGTGCACTCATTGGTGCGCACAACAAAGTGACATGTGCCAGGAACCTCAATCTCAACCTGTAATATATGAGAAGTGTCAAAGTCCATTTTTTTCACAAGTCAGTTTTGGATAAATTTGGTTGGAGCATTGAGGTTTGTTGGACCTTGCAGCTGATTTTGGGTCCATTGGTAGCTCCATTCAGTGTGTTCAGGGATTCAGCCTCATAGAGATACTCATACTTGTGGAGGCTCTTGTATCTTGTAGCCACTAGGGGGAGACAAGCATCATCTAATTGTTGTAAACAGCTTCCAGCCACCGAGGTAAAAGATGCAAAATGGTTCATAATTCCTGAGATTCATACCTCATAAACAGTATATAAAAAGCGTAAATATTTATTTTATGATCATATAGAATTATATAAATCAATGTATTGACTTTACTTACAGTTGCAGACAGCATCATCACCTTGAGCTTCTACAAAAAATAGGTATTTTAGAAGAAAGTATTTAATATTAATAAAGAAATCAAAGGAATAACAATTTTTCAAATTTAGTAAACAATTTTCTGGAACAAACTCTCTCTCTCTCTCAAAATTCTCTCTTTTTTTAAGTCAGGCAGGAAAAAATAATCACTACCTACCAGTAGAGATGCTGGCATATAAGAGGAGCAAAACTAAGAGTTTAGTGTCCCCCATGATGGGTTCAGTAAACTCTTGCCCTGCAGTGGTGGTTGAGTACTCTAGACGGACTACAACGTGTGTTATTGTTGGTCTTTTATATTCTTGCTGAAGTGGGAGGTGAGATCTCAGGAGCAGTCAGTTCAGCCCTGCTCCAAAGTTCAGATCATCAACCACTTAGGCAGGACAAAGGCAACTAGTTTCCTGAAATGAATCAGTTTAATGTCGGCCTATTAATGAATTGAAGATTGTATTTATTTATTCTTTCTTTTTTCCTGAATCGCTAAATCCTAATTAGGCTTGCAGGGAGGCTCGTGCCCATCTCAGCCGACTCTGGACAAGGGCAGAGTACACCCTGGACAGTCCGCCAGACCACCGCAGGGCAGAAACCTGCTGACAGCTATGGAGCTACTCTTGACAAAAGTCAGCAATGTTTTTTTTTCTTCATGCTTCTCCATTGACAGTGAAAAACCTGGCTGGCGTTTGAACCCAGTTAACCGCACTGGGGGACAGCAGTGAAAACCCGTTGACAGTGGGGCTTGAACCTCCAACCTTGGGATCAGTTATCCAGCTCCTTACCACCGGGCTATCATTGCCCCTTGTATTTATTTACTTTTATTTATTTATTTAATTAGTTAGTTAGGCTTAATCATTTAATTCGTACACGTTAGACAGGAACAAAATTTAATATTGTTTTCAACATCAAACTTCACCAGCTACACAGCATAACAATTTCTGCTTCCCTGCTCTGTCATTAAATCAGTATTTAACTCATTAAACACTAAACCAGTATCCACCAGCACACCCATATGTTGAAAATTTTCTTTCTCCCTTTTGGCTTTTTCCCGTTCTCGAGAGTCATCACAGCGAATCATCTGATTCGCACATTTGATTTGGCATGGGTTTTTACGTGGGATGCCCTTCCTGTCACAACCGTTTAGCAAGGGACAGAAACACGCTGATGGCTTTGCAGTTACTCTTTACGAAAGTCAGCAGTGGTTCTTTTACATGCCTGTTACCATAGACCGTGAGAGACATGGCCCGCCTTTGATAACCCAGTTAGCTGCACTGGGGACCTATATGTTGAAATTGCCTTTAAAATAATATTCTCTCTCTCTCTCTCTCTCTCCCACTCACTCACTCACTCATTCACTCACACACATATTTGCACATACACAACATTCACACGTACAGACAACTTGGAGTAACAGTCAATTAGTTTAATGTGCATGTTTGTGGACTGTCGGAAGAAACCAGAGTGCCCAGCATAAACCTACACAAGCACCTGCGAACATGCAAACTCGACACGGAAAAACCTAAGCCCGGTGAATTGAACTGAGGGCTGTTTAACTCAAAAATAAAAAAATAAAAAAATAAAAAGAAACTAACTACAATACTTTTTTTGATGCACTGGGCTATGCTATATTAACTTGTGTACTATAAGTTGTGAGTCGTGTGAATTTAGTATTTAGACTGTTAGATAGGATTATTATTTGGGGCAGTGGTGGCCTGGTGGTAAGGTGCTGGATCACTGATCCTAAGGTTGGGGGTTCAAGCCCAACTCTCACCAGGTTGTCACTGCTGTCCCCCCAGTGCTGCTAACTGGGTTATCAAAGGCCAGCCATGTCTCTCACTGTCTCTGGTGAGAGGCATGTAAAAGAACCATTGCTGACTTTCGTAAAGAGTAGGCTAAAAAGCCGTCAGCGTGTTTCTGTCCCTTGCTAAAACGGTTGTGACAGGAAGGGCATCCGACGTAAAAACCTCTGCCAAATCAAATGTGCGAATCAGATGATTCGCTGTGGCGACTCCCGAGTAAAAGGGAAAAAGCCGAAAGGAAGACAGACAGATAGGATTATTATTTGATAATTTGGCATATTCATCTACCGTTTACTGGTGCTGTGGAGTACATAGGATATTCACTGACTGTAAATTTTGTAAAGAACAACATAATAATTCCAGGTAGAGTCTACCTTTTTCCTGTATGTCGCCTTAATTATTAATTGTAGCATTGACTTCACAGGATGTTGGAAACATTTCTTTGAGAGTCGGGTGCACTTTGAGAATTTATATTCTGTTTTTCTGCTCACAACACTGTAAAGATTGGTAATCTTAGTCACTGTAGCCTTTCTGTCAACCTAGCCATTCTTTTTTTTACCTGTTTCATCAATGAAACCTTGTGTGTAAAAGTCACAAGACATCAGTGGTTACAGAAAAAGTCAAGTCTGTTCATTTCACAATCAAGCTAAAACCTGAATAAATGTATGCATTGCATTGAAATAGCATAGCATAGTTGGCTGATTAAATCATTGCAGGAACAATTAATTGTTTTAATAAAGTGTCTTTTGAGTGTACGATATATAATGTGTTTTTTGTCTGTGTGTGTGCGTATGTATGTGTATAGGTATGTGTCATGTTAGGAAGCTGACGGCTCAGCAAAAGTAAGAAGGGTACCTCATACTCGAGACTGTATGTTCACCACATCACTCACTGATAGCTTCCACTTATTTCATCAGATCCCTTCTGCTGCTGGACAAGGTACACCCAGTGATCAATGTATGACCACATGAGGGTCATTGATCTTTTCATTCAAAAGACCTTTGGTTTATTAAGCTTTTTTTTTTTTTGCACAAACGTTTATTTTAAGGGTCTGTCCAGTCAAGGGAACACTGTATTTGCTTTGGATATTTCATTGGTCATTACCCAATGAAAACATTTGTATTGCATAAACATCACTTTATATCCCTGTCCACAATATTTTAATTCTACCAGGATGCAATATACAGACCGTAAGAGTAAGATTGTTGTGGGATAGAATGGGTCAGAAGATGAATAAAAAGAAGTGTTCTGATACAAAGCCAAAATTATATAAAGTGTAAAATTGGTGTAGGAGATAATAAAGGACACACAGTTTTTTACGTGCTTAAAATCTGATTCATTCAACCAGTGAACTGGCAAGAATGTCATGGGTTCCCTCGGTTTAGTGTCGTGGTGAGGGCCAAAAATGGGCCTTATACTGTACGCGATACCCAACAGAGCAACTACAGCAGCACAAATTATTGAAGCTGTTCATACAGGCTACGAAAGAAAGGCGTCGAAACACACATTACATCGCAGTCAGGTGACTTTAATGCTGTGACTGATTGGTGTAAATTAAAAAAAAAACAACAACAATAACATTGTAATAACCAAATTAATGTCGTTTTGTTGACCTAATAAGCTGTACTACTGTGCCATCTTATCCTAATTCAAATCTGTTGGTGTGAAACCCTCAGTTTGATTCCTGACAGGAGTGCTGAAGATCTTTCCAGCCACTACACCTTCACACGTACGTGCCCTCAGAGTATAGGGCAGCTCATTTTTTGTGCAACAATTCATAAGGTAATCCTTATCATGGTAGTGTGTAAAAGTTCAACACAATATCAAAACTCTGATAAAGGCACAGGGATGGCAACATCTTTCCACAAGCCTTCTAGAGAGAAATAAAACATTTTCATTTCCTATGAATTCACATAAATAAGAAATGCACATATACTGTAATACATTACACAAGAAACCTTAACCTGAAAAAAAATCTGATAAGCCAATGTGTTGTTTTGTTGTGCCTATTTATTTTCCTCAAAAATATATTGTGTATTCCTGGAGTTTATGATGGAATATGAGAGCTAATGTAGTGATAGAAAATTGTGAAGCAGAATTCACTGATGGAGAAAATGGTATGGAAAACCTTAAAATTGAACATAGTGAAGGAAGGTGTATTGGAGAACATTTAGATGGAGAGAACGTCAAGATAGATCATATTGAAGGAGATATCCTCAAATGCTGTTGTGTTGCATCACAACACTCACTCATCCTTTCACCCATTTGATGATCAGATTAATCCCACTGGGGTTGGGGCAAGGCTGGAACTTATCACTGCTAACACTAGGCGGTGATGGAGTACACCCTGAACAGCTCGAAAACCCATCACATGGTGACACACACAAAACCATTTATAATCAGATTCATTAGGGAATAGCTAGTTAGACTAATGTGCATGTCTTTAGACTGTGGATGGAAATGGAAGTCCTCAAAAGTAACCAATGCGAGCACTGGGAGAACATGCACGCTCCACACCGAACCCAGCGGTACTGTATAAACTCCACAGTGCCTTGTAAAAGTATTCAGCCCCTTGGCTTTTAGTTGCATTACAAGCTGTAATGTAAAATTTTTGAACCTGAATTTTATGCGGTGGATCTGCACGAAATATTCTAATTTGGTGAAGTGAAATCAGATGCATATAGATATAAAGAATATTTTTAACCTTATCCAACCTTGAACAAAGGCCAGGTATAGAAATGCCCTTACTACACCTGGACTTGAACCGAGGACTTTCTTGCTGTAATACATGCCACAGACTAATTTTTTTTTTAATTAATGGTATTTTTTCCAGAATACCAAAAATGATGACATCACTCAATGTTGAGAAAAAAAAATGCAATCACATTTCAATTTGCTTTTCAAAAACAAATTAAAAGAGAATGCAGCACTAACGTAAATGGGGCTAAAGAGAAGCAAACATGGAGTGTGGATGATGATCAGATAAAAATGATTTGGAGATGACACTGACACTTTTGCCGGGTGATGTTGTATCCATTAAGACTGCTGTCAAAATTTTTTATTCCATTTATAGAAAATAGGTTTGGGGTATTTTTTTTTTTAGAAAAGAGCTTGAGCCTTGACACGCCTAGCAAACAGTCCAGATCTCTTTAGGATTAAAAACAAATCGATCACTTTTGGATAAAAAAAAACTGGTCCATGACAAAGTGGAACACACTTGAACAATATTGCTTGTTATTAGATAAATCCATGCCTCGGAAAAATTACTTCAGATAATGAACAACAAAGTACTAATAGTGTTTAATATTGAAATGGATGTTTTTAAAATAATACCATATTTTTTTCCTCAACATCAATTAATTCCATATTTTTGCTCAATACGTAATTGGGAAACCAATATTCATTCATCCATTTATTCTCTGAAAAGTTTAATCATAATTGGGGTTGTGGGGATGCTAGCGCCCATCTCAGCTGACTCTGGGAGAGGGTGGAATACACCCTGGACAGCTAATATGCAATGAATTAAATAATTTATAGTTTTGGGGGTACGGGTGGGACAGTGGCATAGTGGTTGGCACGTCCACCTCACAGCAAGAAGGTTCTGGGCTTTTGTATTTCTGTGTGGAGATATGTGTTCTTTCTGGGCTTGTGTGGGTTTCCTCCAGATGCTCCCATTTAGTCCCACAGTCCAAAGACAAGCACATTAGGTTCATCGGCTGTTACAACTTGCCCTCAGGTCTGGATGTGAATGTGAATGGTTGTATTCAGTCTCTGCAGTGGTCTGGCGAATTGCTCAGGGCGAATTGCCCCCGCCTGCGACCATGTCAGCTAATCCTAGTAGTCTACTATTAGTAGTCTGCTAGTCAACTAGTAGAGATCCTAATAGTCTTAAGAGGTTCAACAAATGCATGAGTGAGAGTTTAGATTAAAGGCAAAATATTTATTCCTTAAACAAAAGGGGGCAGTGATGGCTCGGAAGAAAGGTACTGGATTACTGACCCCAAGGTTGGGGTTCAAGCCCCACCGTTACCAGGTTGTCACTGCTTTCCCCCCAGTATAGAAAACTGGGTGATCAAAGGCCGGCCCTGTCTCTCACTGTCTATGGTAAGAGGCTGTAGAATAACCATTGCTGACGTTCGTCAAATGTAGCTGCATATCCATCAGCATGTTTCTGCCCTATGGTTTGACGAGCTGTCCAGGGTGTACTCTACCCTTTCCCAGAGTCAGTTGAGATGGGTGCCAGCCTTCCCGGGACCTTAATTATGATTATTAATAATTTTTAATAATAATTACGGTTCAAAAAATGAATGAACAAATAATAAAAAGTTCTTTTAGTGTGGTGATCTCATTATGATTTTCGGGGGTTATATTGCAGTATCACCTAAATTCAATCAATTGAAAAAAACAGTACCAGTTTGAGCTGATAAAATGCCCTGCCATTGACTCCTGATATCTGATTTATTGCACTGGTATCTGATTCAAAGTCCTATTGCTCAACCTTTTTCACTTATGTAATCTAATATTAACCTGATGTCTAAAATATGTCACAGAGTAAATTAGGTTCACAGAGAAATGTCATTTATGACTTGTAAAATATCCTTGAGGCTGGTGTCTTCAGCAGAGCAGAAATTATGAAGAGATATGGGTTTGGAGTTTTCGCTTGAGGGAGTAGAACTCTGTTTTGTACTTTCTCCTTGGTGGAGCTCTCTTTCCACTGAATATACTGATTTCTAACTACTGGCTCAAGTATGGTGGTAAATGGAATGTTGCCTCTGAGTTGCCTTTAGGGGTGAATGAAATAATTATAAGTTTAGGGATGTACTTAAAAAAAAATTACGTATTCAGATTGAACAAACCAGATACAAATGCCAAAAGTTCATGGAAAAACTCTTGCTGTTGAGACCTTGCATACCATACAGTTGATTAAATGAAAGAATGAATGGCTGTCCATTTATTACACAAGTTCCCACAAAAATCACATTCTAAAGAAACTGAACAGTCATCTTTTGGTCAAAGTTTAATAAATTTTAAGTAGAATTGTTTAAAAAGATACAGTATAACTGACACACATACTGTTCTTTCACTGGTGAAAGCATATACGTATTACACTTCTAGGCAGACAGTCTGCACACGCATAGATAGACATTGACCCTCACAGCTGAGTTGGACTTAACCTTTGTAACTAGCACTGATGAGCTCATCCATTTCGAATCAGGACTGTAACACCCAAGATGGAAAACAAACTGCTGTATAGCAATTAAGAAAGGAAAACAAATCTTTTATGATGAAAGTATGACTCCAGATGCACGGTGTGGGAATAGTTCTTGACTACAGTGACCTCTTTATCTTCATTCACTTATGTTCTGAACAGCTTAAATCTAATAAGGGTCGGTACCCATCTTCGCCAACCCTGAATGAGAGCAGAGTACACCCTGGAGAGCTCGTCAGGATATCACAGGGCAGAGACAGCTGACAGTAATGCAGTGTACCCTTTATGAAAGTCAGCAAAAGTTCTTTTTCATACCTTACACCACAAACAGTGAGATATACGGCTGGCCTTTGATAACCCAATTAGGTGCACTGGGGGGACAGCAGTGACAACCCGGTGATAGTGGGGTTTGCCCCCTACCATTTGGCCATCACTGCCCGCTTCTTTATCTTAATGTCTGTCTGTCTGTCTGTCTGTCTGTCTTCCTTTCAGCTTTTTCCCTTTTACTCGGGAGTCGCCACAGCGAATCATCTGATTCGCACATTTGATTTGGCAGAGGTTTTTACGTCGGATGCCCTTCCTGTCACAACCCTTTTAGCAAGGGACAGAAACACGCTGACAGCTTTGCAGCTACTCTTTACGAAAGTCAGCAATGGTTCTTTTACATGCCTCTCACCATAGACAGTGAGAGACATGGCCCACCTTTGATAACCCAATATACCACTTAATTACTTAAGACTAATCTTCTTCTTTTACTTTCGGCTGCTCCCTTCAGGGGTCGCCACAGCAAATCATCCGCCTCCATCTCACCCTGTCCTCTGCATCTTCTTTTCTGACTCCAACGACCTTCATGTCTTCCTTCACCACATCCATAAATCTCTTCTTTGGTCTTCCTCTGGGCCTTCTGCCTGGTAGTTTCAGCATCCTACTGCCAATATACTCACTATCCCTCCTCTGTACATGTCCAAACCATCTCAATCTAGCCTCTCTGACTTTGTCTCCAGAACATCTTACATGTGCTGTCCCTCTGATGTACTCATTCCTGATCCTATCCATCCTCGTTACTCCCAAAGAGAACCTCAACATTTTCATCTCTGCTGCCTCCAGCTCTGCCTCCTGTATTTTCCCCAGGGCCACTGTTTCTAAACCATACAACATCACTGGCCTCATCACCGTCTTGTACACTTTACCTTTCATTCTTGCCGATACCCTCCTATCACACATCACACTGGATACTTTTCTCCAACCAATTACTTAAGACTAAATAAAATGGAATATCCAGCTTTCTCGATTGAGGTGAAAGAGTGGTCATTGGAGCAGACTTCAATGGACATGTTGGTGCAGGCAACAGAGGGGACGAGGAAGTGATGGGCAGGTTTGGTATCCAGGACAGGAACACAGAAGGACAGATGTTGATCGATTTTGCAAAAAGGATGGAAATGGCTGTGGTGAATACTTTCTTCCAGAAGAAACAGAAGCATAGGGTGACTTATGAAAGCGGAGGTAAGAGCACACAGGTAGACTACATCTTGTGTAGGCGAGGTAATTTGAAGGAAGTCAGTGACTGCAAAGTAGTAGTGGGTGAGAGTGTTGCACAAACAGCATAGGATGGTGGTGTGCAGGATGACACTGATGGTGAGAAAGGTGAAAAAGGCAAAGGTAGAGCAGAAGACAAAGTGGTGGAAGCTGAAAAAGGAAGAGGTCGTGTTGTCTTCAAGGAGGAGTTGAAACAGGCTTTGGGTAGTCAGGAAGTGCTTCCAGAGGACTGACAACCACAGCCAATGTGATCAGGGAGACCGTAGGAGAGTATTTGGTGTACAGTCCTCTGGAAGGAAAGTAGATAAGGAAACTTGGTGGTGGAATGAGGAAGTGCAGGAGTGTGTACAAAAGAAGAGGTTAGCCAAGAAGAAGTGGGACATTGAGAGGACCAAGAGAGTAAACAAGAGTACAGGGAGACACAGCGTAAGGCTAAGGTAGCAGTGTCAAAGGCCAAACAGAGGGCGAGTGATGACTTGTATGCTAGGTTGGACAGTAAGGAGGGAGAAATGATCTATACAGGTTGGCACAGCAGATAAATAGAGATGGGAAAGACGTGCAGCAAGTTAGAGTGATAAAGGACAGAGAGGGAAATGTATTGACTGATGACAGAAGTGTGCTGGGAAGATGGAAAGAGTATTTTGAAGAGCTGATGAATGAGGAAATGAGAGAGAAAAAGAGAGAAGGGGTGACCGTTGAGGAGCAGGAAGTAGCAAAGATTAGTAAGGGAGAAGTGAGGAGGGCATTGAAGAGGATGAAGAGGGAAAGGCAGTTGGTCTCTGATGACATACCAGTTGAGGTATGGAAGTGTCTAGGGAGGTAGCAGTAGATTTTCTGACAAGAATATTCAACAAGGTCTTAGAAAGTGAGCAGATGCCAGAGGAATGGAGGAGAAGTGTGCTTGTGCCCATTTTTAAGAACAAGGGCGATGTACAGAGTTGTGGCAACTACAGAGGGATAAAGTTGATGAGCCATACAATGAAGCTATGGGAAAGAATAGTGGAAGCAAGACTAAGGGCAGAGGTCAGCATTTGTGAACAACAGTTTGGTTTCATGCCAAGAAAGAGCACCACAGATGCAGTGTTTGCTTTGAGGATGTTAATAGAGAAGTACAGAGAAGGTCAGAAGGAGCTGCATTGTGCCTTGTGGATCTGGAGAAAGCATATGACAGGGTGCTGAGAGAAGAACTGTGGTATTGTATGAGGAAGTCTGGAGTGACAGAGAAGTATGTTAGAGTGGTGCAGGACATGTATGATAGATGTAAGACAGTGGTGAGGTGTGCTGTCGGTGTGACAGAAGAGTTCAAGGTGGAGGTGGGGCTACATCAAGCGTCAGCCCTCAGCCCCTTCTTGTTTGCTATGGTGATGGACAGGCTAACAGATGAGGTTAGACAAGAATCTCCATGGACTATGATCTTTGCAGATGGCATTGTGATCTGTAGTGAGAGCAGAGACCAAGGGGAGGAAAATCTAGAGAGGTGGAGGTATGCCCTGGAAAGGAGGGGATTGAAGGTTAGTCTTAGTAAGACAGAATACATGTGTGTGAACGACAAGGACCCAAGAGGAACTTTGAGGTTACAGGGGGCAGAGATAAAGAAGGTGGAGGATTTTAAGTACTTAGGCTCAACAATCCAGAGCAATGGAGAGTGTGGAAAAGAGGTGAAGAAGCGCTGCAGGCAGGTTGGAATGGATGGAGAAAAGTGTCCGTGTGATGTGTGATAGGAGAGTATCGTGGCAAGAATGAAGGGAAAAGTGTACAAGACGGTGATGAGGCCAGCGATGTTGTTGTATGGTTTAGAGACAGTGGCCCTGGGGAAAAGACAGGAGGCATAGCAGAGATGAAAATGTTGAGGTTCTCTTTGGGAGTAACGAGGATGGATAGGATCAGAAATGAGTACATCAGAGGGACAGCACATGTTAGATGTTTTGGAGACAAAGTCAGAGAGGCTAGATTGAGATGGTTTGGACATGTACAGAGGAGGGATAGTGAGTATATTGGTCGTAGGATGCTGAGGTTGGAACTACCAGGCAAAAGGCCCAGAGGAAGACCAAAGAGAAGATTTATGGATGCAGTGAAGGCGGGCATGAAGGTCGTTGGAGTAAGAGTAGAAGATGCAGAGGATAGGGAGAGATGGAGGCAGATCATTTGCTGTGGCGACCCCTGAAGGGAACAGCCGAAAGGAAAAGAAGAAGATCCAGCTTTCTCGA
>CM045737.1:23287347-23312347 GCA_024760905.1 Plotosus lineatus | reverse complement strand
GAAGAGCCGCCACTTTCTATTTTGACTTTATTCATAATATCAATTTTCCAGCATGAATGTCAGACATATGTGGTCCAGTTTAGTTACTGGCTTCACAAATAAATATTACAAATTTTAACTACTGTTTTTGATTACAAACATTATTTATGGAGTGTGAAAAGGACATTTAATGTGTGGTTTTGATGATTTAGTTATATTTTCACACAAAAGATCTCCTTTTTACTGAGATGGGCCTCTGAATGTAATGTCTGTCAAGATCCATATATTTGATATTTTGGTCTATATGATGTAAATACCAGCAAGCATCTGTACTTGGTTTGAGTAAATTGGAAAGAAGATTGCTTTTGTTGGACTCAATAAAAGAATTGTCCGAAAAATCCAGACAGATGGTTCTATCAACATGAATAAAACACAGGTGAAATGTCTGTCAGACCAATTACATGATGCATTTGTTTTCATAAATTGATTCACGTGTCAGTGGAAAAAAGCCCTGAAGTCAAGACCAAGTCTCATTAATATTTATTACTTGTGGACTTTTCTGACTTCATCACTGATTTGATGTGTCCGTCAGTGTTGTATGACATTCATTTAAAGTGGCTTTAGAATTGATTGATTGATTCATTCATTTATTCCTTTTCTGAACCGCTTAATCCTAATAAGGGTCACAGAGAGGCTGTCACCCATCTCAGCTGACTCCAGGCAAGGGCAGGGTACACCCTGGACAGCTCGACAGGTGACTGCAGGGCCAACACTCACACAACCATTTACACCTAGGGGAGAGTTGGAACAGCCAATTCACCTACTGTACATGTTTTTGGATGGTGGGAAGAAACTAAAGTACCCGGAGGAAACCGACGCACGCACGAGGAGGACATGTAAACCCCTCACAAAAACTCCCAAGCTAGGAATTGAACCCAGGCCTTCTTGCTGTGAGGTGGACGTACTAACCACTACACCACGGTGCTGCCCGCTTTAGAATTTATTCTGTGGATGATATCAATTTTCCAGTTTTTGTTTATATTTTTATTGTTTTCTTGAGAGAACTTTGTAAACTGTCTTTGTAAAATGATTTACTCATCATCATTCATCAAGTTTATTGAAAATTTACAAAGTTAAGACTTAAGAAAACAACAAAAATCGAAGTAAAACTATAAAAAGATGGTATTACCCAAAGTCTGTGAAAAGCACATCAGCAGCATTTAACATACTTTTTTTAACTTTTTTTTTTAAAGTTTAAATTTTTTAATTAATGTCCCCCAGAATATACCCAAGACCAAGACCAAATCATGAGCCAAATACATTATGCACAAATGTACAGTATATGTTTTAAACACATATATATATATATATATATATATATATATATATATATATATATATATATATATATATATATATATATATATATATATATATATATATATATACACGTATATAAATACAAAACACATCTGCTGTAGTTCCAACTCTGATTTAAATCTAAATACAGATCAATGACCTGGTTGACAAATCAAATCTGTCTTTCTGCATTTGAAATTATAAGTGGAATACACACAATGCTATCTCTTGCTTTTTGTTTTATTTTTTGTTTATAGTTGTGTGAGGAATAATGTCGATTCAAACTTTGGTAGAGAGGGAGCTGTGTATCCTCAGTCTGGGTTAGTGTGTCTAAGAGGAGGTTTGTCGTTTCTTCTCATGTTTGTTTGAATTTCCTCTGGTTTCTCTGGCTTTCTTCCACCAGGAATATCCAAGACCATCACCAGGATAAATCTTTTACTAAAGATGAATGAAATAGCTGATAATAGAGACTGCCTTTGCTTCTTTTTTAATGCTCATATATATATATATATATATATATATATATATATATATATATATATATATATATATATAGTTTAAAAAATCAATTTATTGCCAAAATGGTGCAAAGGACTAGTAAGCTGAATACAGTACCTGGTAAAATACATTATGATGGAACGGATTATAATAGATTGTAAATAACAGAATACCAGTTTGGTTACAGGTCTGAGCCATTCATGTTATCATCTCCCAAACCTTTGCTTCAGTTGACTCTAGCAAATCTATCACCTGAGAAAAACATGCAAACATGCCCCCTAGTGGGAATGTACAGACACTTTGTAGGCGGACTAGATAGTGTATGAAATCTCGATACCAGTAGTGGAGTAGTAAGGGCCCTGACTGCACTATCTCCAGGATGTCACATTAACTTTTTCCAATCCAGTCTTTTTCTACAATTAACCAGAATGCCCTTAAAATATTGTTTACTACTCCTTTAAGTATTTTCCTCATGAACAGATTTGAATTAAACTAATAGCTTTATGGAATGCATGGAAAGTACTGCTAATCATATTGAATCAGGATAAAACAGTAAGTTGTAAAGACTTGCTTTTATGACCGTCAGAAGATGTAAGTTTGCCACCCTGTTTATATAACAGGACAGAATTTTGTATATGTGGCGGCACGATGGTTAGCACGTATATATAAACTACCCCACAATGGTTGGTAAATTTAGCTGCAGATAAGGGACTAAGCACTTACTCATTTGGAAACAGAGGAGAGGCCAATCACCATAAAGTTTTTTGTTTGTTGTTGTTGTTGTTTTTGTTTGTTTTTGAATGATGCTAAAACCAATATGACAAAAGTTTTTATGATACAAGTTAAATTTGGCATGATTCAAATTTCCATGACACACATTTCCATCCTCTGTGTTTGGTCCCAGATGCTCATATTTTTGGCTGGGATTATCAGTTGAAGTGAAATTTCCATTTTTCCTTCAAAAATAAAATACAACAACACTGCCCTCTGGTGGACCACTAGATAGGTGCTTTCAAAATTATTCTGAGTTCACTTCTAATTTTTAAAAAAGAAATATATATATATATATATATATATATATATATACACAGTACGTACTCATCTCACTCACCCATTATAGGCTGAAGCTGATCTCACTTGATTCTGGGTGAAGAAGGGGTAGACGCTGAAAAGCAAAGATGTCAGACCATCACAGGGCAACACACCCAACCTTTCACACTCACATTCACACCTAGGGAGCGGCCAGTTGTTCGACTGTGCCCTTGGATTGTACCCAGACTACCCAGAGGAAACCCAAACTGCATACAGAAATGTTCGGGCTCATTACAGAACTTGAAACCAGGACCAACTTCAAAAATCACACCGTTTTCACTACTAAAAAAATTATAGAAAGAATCCATTTGTTTTATTAGGTTCTCTCATATCATCAATCAGTACCATCATATAAGTATTAATTAATTCATGAATTCATTCATTTTCTAATTATTCCTAATTAGGATCACGTGGAGGCTGGCGCCCATCTCAGCCGACTCTGGGTGAGGGCGGGGTACACCCTGGACAGCTTGCCAGAGCGTCACAGAGCCCACACTCACACAACCATCCACACTCACACCGAGGGGTGATTTTTAACAGCAAATTAGCCTACTGTGCATGTTTTTGGACTGTGGGAGGAAACCGGAGTGCCCAAAGGAAACCCACGCAAACTCCACATACACAAACCACCTGAGCTGGGACTCGAACCCAAAACCTTCGTTCATATCAGTTTATTCAACAGAATTTAATTTGGTCTGATTTTTAACTACCTGAATGAAAACTGATTTTTTTTATTATTCACATGAATATATACTTTTATATGTTTCAAGAAACTTCAGTTTCGAAGATACCACTTTTTCCCCCTCGCTGAGTCAGAGGTTCTTTCCATAGTGTGTCGCCACAGCTGCCGTTTCCGAAGGAGAGAGTATTTGGACTAAACCATACTGTTCCTCGGGGTGGTGTCTGAAAACCTCTGTGAATGACACACTCTGTACATCGTAGTTTTGAGATTGTATTTTTACGGTATTTTATCCACAACATGAGTACGTAAATTTAGTAAAAAAAAAAAAAAAAAAAAAAAATCACATGCAGTTAAACTGCATATTAATCACCACCGTTACCCTTGTCCCCCCCTTCGCATAGTTTTGGTTGCACCCATGGACAGCCGAGCGGGCAGGTCTCTGTAGCAGGCTATCGGGTCTCCCGGTGGCAGAGATGATGGGGAGGAGGTTTCAAGTGTTTGTGTAAGAAACGATGAAGCTGTTTTCTCTGAAGAAAACCTCAACGTGACTTATGTTATAAAATAATTTGTACTGAACGCTTTGCAGGAATGGACACGCCTGGGAGACTTTAAAATAGTTCTGGCAGGAATTAATACTTTTTGTTATTAATAAGGATATTGTTCTAACACCACAGGAGTCTTATTAATCATCAATACACTCCTCGAGGTAAGTTTAAATTCATATTAAAACAAGCTGGGTGTTTATGTATACGTTTATACCCGACCACCTGTTAGTCTAAATAACTTTAGAAGTGTGTATTATTCACGCAAAAAAAAAAAAAAAAAAACAACCCCAGCCGTTTTTGTTGAGTCGGAAATAGGGTGGGTTTTAAAGGAAGACGAGGTTCATAAAACACCTCTTTATCTTTATTCTTCATTTACAGCAGCAGTGATGGGAGATGGTAGGTGTGGTTCGACTGTTTATCCTTCAAATATTCGCTGCTCATCGATTTACTTATTTGTTTATTTTTACGTCTGAATAAAGAGTATAGTATTGATTATAGATGCAGATAAGATCTGATGATGGTGTTGAAGTTTGAAGTCATGCACTAAGTGTAAAAATAGGAAAAACAGTCTGTGCTTCTGCAAATGTCATTGAGTGAGTCACGACCACTTTCAGCTCTCTGGGACACAAGTGCTATTAGAAACCTTACTGGAGACATCTGTGTTATTTTTGTTATTATATAGGTCACAGAGGCATGAATCAAGTAGCTTAAATAAAGGTGTTATCACGTGAAATATAGTCATTTATATGAATGCAAATTTGGTTTATTTGACTTATTATTAGAGGTCTGCCTCACAGCAAGGAATCAAGTCCTGGATTCAAGTTCTGGGTGTTTCTGTGTAGAGCTTGTATGTTTTCCTCATGATCGAGTGGGTTTCTTCAGGATACTCCACGTTTCCTCCTACAGTCCAAAGAGATGCATATTAGGCTTCCTGGCTATTCCAAAGTGTCCCAGGAGGGGTTGGCCTTGCAATGGTCTGGAGAGCTGTTGATTGTTGTGTACCCCAGCCTCCCTTTGACCCGGGTAGATTGAAGTTGATTGGAAAATGAGTGGCTTGAAAGAGAAGTTGAGGTTATAGTGCTTCTCAATTATTTTCTATGGCGCCACCCCCGGAAGAAAAAAAAACTTCACGCCCCCACCGCCCCGCAACCGACTTTTTTCCCTTTTCCTTTTGGATTTTTCCCTTTTTCGACTATAAATAGTGTTATGTGTCTATAAAACTATTAGTACACCTCTACATAACATTGTGTCTTTATTAACATTAAAACAAAAAAGAAAGAAATAGTTCAACTTTCAAGAAAAACTTCATTAACATGTTTTTTTAATCTGTAATAGAAACGATTCAAAGTGCACCAATGTGCCTAAAAAAAAAATCCATCCTTATTTAAACCCATTCACCTTACTTATGTCTTAATATCTCCGTCTCTCTCCACCTTTCTCTTCTTTCTTGTTACAGATTTTTCCGTGTTGTTTGTTGAGGGGTTGTTTACTTCACTTCATATCGTTTGCTAGTGCGAAAAACCGCTACACAATCGCGCGGCAATGAGAACGCCACTGCCAACTAGTGGAGTGGAGATGCAATTACACTAAATTCTCGCACACAATTCCAGAAAAGCATGTTCCTCAGGGCCATACGCGCTCCCTCAGCATCACACCACGCCCCCTTGACATCATACCGCCACTATTTGAGAAGCACTGGGTTAATGGAAAATAATTTAACTTATTTCAGTAGGTCTGCAGTGGTATTTCCAATGTTTAAAAATTTGTTCATCCCAGCAAGATTTCAAAAAACATTTATGTTGCCATCCATTCCCTCTGCTTCAGTGTTGGGTTAAAAACCCTTTAAATTCCCTTTTATTTGCAAGTTGAAAGGACATTCAACAAATACTGACTAGTATCTTGGACATTTGGGTCAGTGGTCATCCTGGTGGTGTTGCTCTAGTTAACTCATCCCAAGGTCAGGTGGTGGTGGGGGGTGGGGGTTCAAACACCTCTTTCACTAAGTTGTCACTGCTGCCCCCCCCCCAGTGCAGCTAACTGGGTTATCAAAGGCCGTCCATGTCTCTCATTGACTGTGGTGAGAGGCTTGATAAAGAACCACTGCTGACTTTCATCAAGAGTAGCTGCATAGCCGTCAGCGTGTTTCTGGCCTGAAATGGCCTGGCGAGCTGTACATGGTGTACTCTGACACTCGCACAGAGTTGGCTGAGATGGTCGCCATTCTTCCCGAAACCCTAATTAGGATTAAGCCGTTAAGAAAATGAATAAATTAATGAATCTTGGACATTCTGTCCATTTTTATGTGACTTTTTAGCAACTGAATTTGGGTCCAGCAGTAGACTGAGAATAAATATAAATGAATTACAGAATAAAAGATATGCAGTTACTGAATATGTGGGGCCGGTGATATGTGGGGCTGGTGGTTAAAGTGCTAGGCTTATGATCGGGAGGTTGTGAGTTCAAATCCCAGTTAGACCCTCAGTATGCTAAGACCCCTGGGCAAGGTCTCAACCACAAGTGTGCCTCTGTTCACCCAGCAGTATAAATGGGTATACTGGGAAGGGAACCTGCGATGGACTAGTGTCCCATCCCGGAGGAGTTGAACTCTTAGTTGCTTCATGCTACTGAAAGCGGGGATAAGCACAGGCTTGATGAGCCACTCGGCTCGGGTGTAAAAACCCAACAGTTACTGAATATGGGGTAAATGTTTATACAATGCATGCAAAATATATGTTTTGTTTATGTATTTACTTCATCAAAAAGAGTATACTATATATTTAATACGATAAATATGGTAAACAGTAAAATTGACTGACCTTTCACATGGCACTAACTGGCATATATAAAATGTCAAATCCTTGTTGTTGTGCAATGGGGCCTAATGTTATGTTATTCCGTTATCTGCCATTAGTGGATACATTCATATTTAAAAACATACCTCTTCTATCTAACTTGACGACAAAGTTGAACTTCTAATTATCTGATTATATCCCAGCACTGAACCTATTGGAAAGTTCCTGTCACTGTAAATATAATAGTTATCATATTTCTTTGCTTTACTACAATTTTTGTAAGCTCTCAAATGTCTAGTAATAATATCACAAACAATACATAGCTCACACAAAAGATATTAAACTTTCTATGACTGCATTCAGACAAACACACTATTTCTGGTGGTAAGAAAATTGGTGTGTCACAGTACGTTCCGTGTAGCTCACACAAAAGGCAACGACAAGGGCAATCATAGTAATTTGCCATGCCTGGATCAGATCAGGATTTACAAGTGCAACAACAGGAGTGAGGGTTTTTCATCTGAAACAAAATTGGAGTTGGAGATAATTCAGCATGCCTGTGTGATCCTCTGCTTTCTTTGAAACAGATCTTGTGGCATATAACCGAACATTCAGTGGCTCAGTGTGGTGGAGTAGTCAGTAAGAAAGCATTGACCTTTTGATGATGCGTTCAGCAAACAAGCTGTCCTTTTACGAGAGGGAGAGCGAGAAGGAGAGAATTAAAACCCTACTCATACTTATCTGATGAGTTAGCACATGATGGTGTTAGTGTTCACCATATGGTCCAGTGGAGCAGGAGAAAGCCACTGGATTTGTGTTGCGCTGATCTTTTGGCACCCGTCAGGATAGATTTTGGTCATTTTCAAGCACGGGGAAGTAATGAGGCTCATACAAACACAAAACCTTTAACTGGTTGGTGATTTATGCATGATGGGCCAGAGTTTACAACCATCAGGAGACTTGTACCGTCAGCTGATCTCCTCAAACCCACACACTTTAAAGCTGGCGTTGGTAACTTTTGAGCTGTATACACAAATTGCTGTATTTGTTGAAATGGTATTTACATCCCAACAGCAATCCATAGCATGAGATCTGAAGTCAGTCCTCAGTGGCCACTATAATCCTGTAAAAAACTGTGACTAATCACTACCTCGCAACCTTTGTGTACCTACTCGTGTGTGACCAACTATGCACAAACCAGCAGTCAGAGCCGAGCTCATGAATGTGGGAGGGGGTTATGCTGTGTGTGTGTGTGTGTGTGTGTGTGTGTGTGTGCAAGCATGGACCTCTGAGGGCAGGGGCTGGCTTTGCCAGAGCCATGAAGCTTTATGTGCGACCGATTAGTGCAAAACTGTGTCTGCTTCTCAATCTTCATTTTTTTTTTCCGTTGGGGATTCCACATCTTGTGATTTGGGTTTCATTCTGCTTTGTCAGCACAGCATGGGTTAGATTTAAGCAGTGGGAAGGTGTTCTGCTGTAAGAAGATACTGAGAGACAGACAGAAGTAGTCATGGTCTGGAGAGCACTAGTCTTACATAAACACCACACATGTTTTTCTTAAATATTGTGCAATAGTATAAAATGTTTACCTTTACAAGTGCTCTGCCAAGGAATAAACCAAATAAGATTAGAGTAAAACTATGATTTGGATCCCAACAGTTCACCCAAGCTTCAAACATGCATCAACTGAATTCCCTCACAAAAGAAACAAAGATGTGGTTTCATGGTGGTCTGTATGAAACCAATCCCACCTTCCTGTACAATTAACTCCAGGTACTCTATTTTTCCCCCAGTCCACGCTCTGGTTTCTTCCCAAAGACATGTCCATGCGACTGTTTATAATTGCCCCTAATTGTGAATGGCTGTGTATTTTTGCTCGGTCTCCATATATACACACACTGCCCTCCATAATTATTGACAGTCCTGGTTATGTGTTCTTTAGCTTCTGATAAATTCAGTGTGTATATATGTTTTTTTCCCGAATAATATAGGACCACAATGAGGGGGAAAAAGTGGAAAATTAATTTCTGTTCATTTTCTGTTACCGCTTAATCATAATTAGGGTTGCGGGAAGGCTGGCGCCCATCCCAGCCAACTCCAAGCGAGGGCAGAGTACACCCTGGACAGCTCGCCAGGCCATCGCGGGGCGGAAATAGGTCCACGGCTTTGCAGCCTACTCTTGTCGAAAGTCAGCAATGGTTCTTTTACATGAACCTCATACCATAGACAGTGAGAGACATGGTCAGCCTTTGATAACCTCGTTAGCTGCACTGGGGGGGACATTGATAACCTTGTGGAGAGTGGGACTCAAAACCCCAACCTTTGGATCAGCGATCCAGCGCCCTATACCACTAGACCACCACTGCCCACAAAAGTGGAAAATCCAACCTTTAATTCAAGTGCATGTACTCAGTGGGGAAAAAAGTTCCATATTAAGAAATAATTCTTCTACATCAAATCATGTGTATCACAATTATTAGCACCTCTGATGTTAATACTTTGTACAACCCTGTTTACCAACAAAACAGCACCTCATCTTCTCCTGTAATGTTTCACAAGATGGAGGGATTTTGGACCATTCCTCCCTGCACAATCTCTCTAAATCATTAAGCGACCTGGTCCTCTCTTCTGCTCTCTCCTCTTCTCACTCCACAGATTTTCAATGGGTTGAGGTCTGGTGATTGAGATGGCAATGGGAGGAGCTTGATTCTGTGTCTGCTGAACCATTTCGATGTAGATTTGGCCACATGTTTAGGGTCATTATTTTTCTGAAAGACCCACTGACGACCCATCTTCAGTCATCGGGCAGAGGCCACCTGATTTAGATTTAAAAAGATTTAAAAATGTCCTGGTATTTCAAAGCGTTCATGATGTCATGTCACCCTAACAAGGTTCCCAGGGCCTCTGGAAGAGAAACAGGACCACAACATCACCGATCCTCCCTCATACTTCACAGTGGTGCTTTTCTGTGTATGTACTCATCTTTTGTGTTCTGCCCACTTGGAGTGTTTGTTGCCAAAAAGTTCTATCTTGGTCTCATCTGACCAAAGCACACGGTCTCAGTTGAAGTCTCAGTTCCGTTTTAGCAACTCTAAACGTTTGTGTTTGAGTGTGAGAAAATGGTTTTTTTCTAAGCCAGTCTCCCAAACAGCTTGTTGGAATGGAGATGGTGTGGTGGCAAAATAACCTTGCATCCTCATCCAGGCTTATTTACCACTGTTCCGGTTGTTTTAAATTTTTTGAATTATTCCTCTAACAGTAGATATGTGCAGGTGCAGGTGGCTATTTTCTTGTAGTTATTGTGACACACACATCTAGTTTACTTCAATGGTGTGTTCTTTTCTCTTTCCCATGTTGAAGAGAGGAAAAGAGAAATGGCTTCTGTGTCTTCATGTTTATACCTCAGGGAAAGAGGAAGTGATGAATTTCTATTTAAATGTTTTGAAATACTTTGATAAACTTTGTAAACTACTGTAGAAATGATGGAAATACTTCAATTACATGAATTTTCTAGGAATTTTTAGGGGCGACAATAATAGGGGAACAGGTCATTTAATGGAAAATAATTATTTCTTAGGGATTTTGGTTCCCCTAAAAATTCACTTGAGTTTAAGGTTACATTTTTATACAATTTTCAGTGTGAGAGTAGCTTCTGCAATAAAAAAAATATTTATTTTAAGGCATTTAATACATCTTAAACAGGGAGCCAATAATTAAGGAGATCAGTGTGTACATGTGTGTGCGTGTGTGTATATATATATATATATATATATATATATATATATATATATATATATATATACATACATATGTGTGTGTGTGTGTGTGTGTATGTATATATATATATATATATATATATATATATATATATATATATATATATATAGATATCTTCTCCTTTCGGGTTTTCCCTTCAGGGGTTGCCACAGCGAATCATCTGCCTCCATCTCACCCTATCCTTTGCATCCTTACACCAATTACCTTCATGTCCTCCTTCATGCTCTCACTACAGATCACAATGTCATCTGCAAACATCATAGTCCATGGGGAATCTTGTCTAACCTCGTCTGTCAGCCTGTCCATCACCATAGCAAACAAGAAGGGGCTCAGAGCTGACCCTTGATGCAGTCCTACCTCCACCTTGAACTTTTCTGTCACACTGACGGCACACCTCACCACTGTTTTACATCTCTTATACATCTCCTGCACCACTCTAACATACTTTTCTGCCACTCCAGACTTCCTCATGCAATACCAGTTCCTCTCTCGGCACCCTGTGATATGCTTTCTCCAGATCCACAAAGGCACAATGCAGCTCCCGCTGACCTTCTCTGTGCTTCTCTATTAACATCCTCAAGGCAAACATTGCATCTGTGGTGCTCTTTCTTGGCATGAAACCAAACTGTTGTTCACAAATGCTGACCTCTGCCCTTAGTATAGCTTCCACTATTCTTTCACATAACTTCATCATATGGCTCATCAACTTTATCCCTCTGTAGTTGTCACAACTCTGCACATCTCCATTGTTCTTAAAAATGGACACCATCACACTTCTTCTCCATTCCTCTGGCATCCTCTCACGCTCTAAGACCTTGTTGAAGGTTCTTGTCAGGAAATCTACTGCTACCTCTCCTAGACACTTCCACACCTCCACCAGTATGTCATCAGGACCAATTGCCTTTCCATTCTTCATCCTCTTCAATGCCCTCCTCACTTCACCCTTACTAATCTTTGCTACTTCCTGGTCCTCAACGGTCACCTCTTCTACTCTCTTTTCACTCTCATTTTCCTCATTCATCAGCTCTTCAAAGTACTCTTTCATTCTTCCCAGCACACTTCTGTCATCAGCCAATACATTTCCCACCCTGTCCTTAATCACTCTCACTTGCTGCACGTCTTGCCAACCTGTATAAATTATTTTCTCCATCCTTACTGTCCAACCTAGCATACAAGTCATCATAGGTCCTCTGTTTGGCCTTTGACACCGCTACCTTCGCCTTATGCTGTGTCTCTCTGTACTCCTGTTTCCTCTCTTCTGTCCTCTCTATGTCCCACTTCTTCTTAGCTAACCTCTTCCTTTGTACACACTCCTGCACTTCCTCATTCCACCACCAAGTGTCCTTTTCTACTCTCCTTCCAGATGACACGCCAAGTATTCTCCTACCTGTCTCCCTGATCACATTAGCTGTAGTTGTCCAGTCATCTGGAAGCACTTCATGACCACCCAAAGCCTGTTTCAACTCCTCCTTGAAGACAACACGACATTCTTCCTTTTTCAGCTTCCACCACTTTGTCTTCTTCACCTTCCTCACCATCAGCGTCATCCTGCACACCACCATCCTATGCTGTTTGGCAACACTCTCACCCACTACTACTTTGCAGTCACTGACTTCCTTCAAATTACATCGCCTGCACAAGATGTAGTCTACGTGTGTGCTCCTATCTCCACTTTTATAAGTCACCCTATGCTCCTGTCTCTTCTGGAAGAAAGTATTTCCCACAGCCATTTCCATCCTTTTTACAAAATCTACCAACATCTGTCCTTCTGCGTTCCTGTCCTGGATACCAAACCTGCCCATCACTTCCTCGTCCCCTCTGTTGCCTGCACCAACATGTCCATTGAAGTCTGCACCAATGACCACTCTTTCACCTCTTGGGGTACTCTGCATCACTTCATCTAACTCATTCCAGAATCTCTCCTTCTCTTCTAGCTCAAATCCTGCATGTGGGGCATAAGCACTGTTGGTTAACAGCACCCTGTTGGTTAACAGCACTGATGGCGGTCGTTGTTAACCTGGCCCTCAACCAATCCGGTATGAAATTCTTTCTTGTGATTCGCATATTTTATTTGGCATTTGTTTTACGCTGGATGCCCTTCTTGACGCAACCCTCTGCATTTATCCGGGCTTGGGACCGGCGTGAGGGAGAGACACTGGTTTGTGCCCACCCTCATGGCTGCAATATATATATATATATATATATATATATATATATATATATATACACACATATATATATATATATATATACACACATATATATATATATATATATATACACATATATGTATACATATATATACACAGTGGTACCTCACTTTATGAAATGAATCCATTCCAAAGCCTTTTTCATAACCTGCATTTTTCGTAAGTTGAACCACATTTTACATGTAAAATATGTGATTCGTTCCAAGGATCCCAACACTCCCCCCTAAACCCTTTAAAAATTATAAAAGCATACATTTTAAAACCTCCTTCTGCTTCAATATTGTACCGATGGTCGACGGGTTTGGCCATATTCCTTTGTGATATCACTCAAGCCCGTTTCTTCTTCTCACTTGCACTGGATATCACACGTGTGTGTGTGTGTGTGTGTGTGTGTGTGTGTGTGTGTGTGTGTGTGTGTGTGTGTGCGTACGTGTGTATTGACCATGTTTTCTTAGCAGAGTTATAATCTTACAAATGTTTATGGAAGGTTAAAAGCTCCATAATAGGCAATGGGAGGTAGCTGCGTCATCCCTCCTAGCCAATGGGATCCCATTCCAAGATGGCGTCAGGTGGACCTGTCCAAGATGGCGCTCAAGTGAAGGCGGCATGAACGACAGCTCAGTTGTTAGCCAATGCGAGGCCAGCGGGGTGGGATGTTTGAACGTCATTGATGGGAGAGCAGCTCGTGCATTGTTTGAATGGCGCGCTTGAATTTTTAAGATGGCGCTTTCGTAACGTGAACTTGTTTCGTATACAGAGACAAAAATTTTAGGAAAATGCGTTTCGTAACCTGCATTTTTCGTTTGGTGAGACTTTCGTAAAGTGAGGTACCATTGTATACTAGTATATTACACCCATGTTTGACTCTGGGCATTTCTGAGTGCAGTTTACATGGTATTAACGTGCTTGTGTGGGTTTCTCTGGGTATACTCATTTCCTCTCACAGTACTAAGACATGCACATTTGGTTAACTGGCTGTTTGAAACTGACCATAGGTGTGAATGGTTGTGCAAGTTTGCCCTGTTGTGGTCTGGTTCAGGGTGTACCCCGTTTTCAGGGGGTTTGTTGCACAGCAGCTATAAAACACTGAGAGAAGAAAGAAGAATGATTTAAAAATTCCCAAAGTCAACTTTATATGCAATAGTGATTGGGATTGCATTGTAATTATACTTTGCAGAAATTATCCAAAAATTGTTGGACACCCATTGCAAATAAAAAGGTTTATTTTCGACTTCCTTGCTCCAACTTTAACTTTGGTATAATTTCAGATAGAGTGCAACAAATCTCAGCCCTGCATTAGTTCTACTCTCATGCTATTGCTACTGGAACTAAAAATGTGTCTGTAGAACCACTCTTTCTGCCTGCAGTGTGTCTTTTTTCCATGCTATTGCATTTTATTCTTCAGACTAGAACATTCTGGGTTTTATTGTGGCTTGGCAAGCATTTGGAGGAAACTGGGCGTGAGTAAAAGCTGAACTACGCCCATGGATATGCCTGCCTCTGCAACTTCCAAGAAGCAGAGCAGCAGTGCTAATGTGACTCAGATTTCAGGAGCAGAGCGGATGAAATCACTTCAGGCTAACCAACTGGACACTGACGTACGAGTCTCTACGAATCCTCTCACTTTATAGTATAGAAAATAAAACACATTAATTTATTAAACTGCATAAAGAGACATTTCAAACTCAGCAAAAAAAATTAGCTTTTATATTTAAGCTTGTGTTAATAATACATGATGTAAAAATTATTTATCACACTGGTTGCTCTGATCTAATTTTCTGCTCTATTCATCTGCTTATTTCCTGCCAGCACATTACTGTATTGGTATAGTGCGTGAACATCACGTTTGCTAACTGTAAAAGTCTGGGTAATAACAGATGTGCATCAAGATTGACTTGAGGGAACAAACGTGTCACACTCTGCCATCACTTCTCAGTATCTTTAAGCTTTTATAGGTTTAAGTGGAATGGGCGGCATGGTGGCGTTGTGTTTAGCATATCCACCTCACAGCAGAAAGGCCTGGACTCGGGCATTGCTGTGTGGAGTTTGCATGTTCTCCCCGTGCTTGCATGGGTTTCCTCTGGGTACTCCAGTTTCCTGTCGCAGTCCGAAAACATCCACAGTAGATTAATTGTCAGTTTCAAATCACCGTTAGGAGTAAATGTGGCTGTGAGTGTTGTATGTGTGTTGGCTCTGAAAAGCTCCGGCGATCTGAGATGGACTCCACCCTCCCTGTGACCCTAATTAGATTAAATGACTTAGAAAATTAATAAATGAAAGTTTATGAAAAGTAGAGGAAGCTAATGCTGAATTGTCACCTAATAATAAATTCTGACTCGGTGATAACTTTAGAGTCAAATTAAATTTTTTTACTGCATTTTCTGAACAGTGTTATTCTTTATTAGCGTCATAGGTAGACTGGAGATGATCCCAGATGACTCAGTAGAGCAAAGGTGGGGTACATCATGGACAACTCAGTAGACCATCACAGGGCCAACACCCACATAAGCATTCACATCTAAGGGCAATCTGTAAAAGCCAGTTGGCTTAATATTCATCTCTTTGGACTCAAGTACAGGGAGAACATGGGAACTCCACTCAGCAATTGAGCCCAGGACCTTCTTGCTGTAAGGAGGATGTGCTTACCACTACGCCACGGTCCTGCACAACTTTACCTGCATGTGTTCCAAAAATGCACTCGAGCACTTCCGTCTTATGGTCACTGAAACTGATCATATTGCTTTATTATTTGGGACAAAATTGAATCTATCAACAACAATAATAGTAATAATATATATACGCTCCCCAACTTACATTTTAGTTAGGTTCCGGACGGCCGAATGTAAGGTGAAAAAAAATGTAAGTTGTTACTGTATGTTCCAGTGACATATGACGTTCACTGTATTATTCATCCATAAATACCATTACTGTATCTCATAAAACACCCCTAAAATCAATTATTATAAACATAACATTGTAAAATAATAACATTAATTTCAAATAAATTAATTCAAGCCAAATAATTTCAAATAGATACATTGAATCAAATTCACTCATAAAATATCAAATACAGTATAAAATTCTCTATGATGCAATCTTTCTGCTTGTAAATGGTTCCGATGGTCAATGGATGGTAACTTTACATGAAGCTGAGCCGAGTCACTTTATAGGAAGCTGTGCCGAGTCACTTTACATGAAGCTTAAAACAAAAAAAAAAATCAATGCTTATGATATGTGAGGCGCTCCTCCAAAAGTAGTTCACATGCTTGTGCTTGAGACAAAATGCGGGTTATACGGACTTCCCGTCTTTCAAGTGAGCAAGGGCACCCTTGAATACTTGTTTAGTACTCAGCCTGCACTGATGTGAATCATCAGCAGAGCGGAGAGTTCTGTCTTTTCTGGATTCGGGTTTTCATTAATTTTACAACTCCTTTTGCTTAACTGAGTATGCATGGTAGATTGCGCCGATCCGAGCAGATAGTTAATTAAGTCTTGGAAAAACCAGAAATTCTGACATATGCCAGAAAACTTGCACCCATGCTAGTCGGCATACGCTTCTGACCAACCATATTTGCTTAGGGTAACAAAAGTTTGCAAAACAGTGTAAACACAAAGATCATGGAGACGACGTCTTAACACAAGGGTAACACGCAGTGAAATGGGAAGCAGCAGGGCACGTTCAGTCTGTCGTTTTTAAACAATGGACGCAGCGTCATTACGTCAGTGTACTACGTAGGTATGTCTCGTACTCAAAATTTGACATATGCCCCCCCCCGTCCCCCCCCCCCAAAAAAAAAAATTTAAAATAGAAAAAAAAAAACGTAAAACGGATAAACGTAAGTCGGGGAGCGTCTGTATCAAAAGAGCTGATGGGCTCGAATCACACCTCTTGAACAGTGCTCTGATGTGGCACTTTCTCACTAATGCTGAATGATCAGAGATTTATACATTTCTGGGAAATAATAAACAGGAAATATGAGTGTTAAACATAAAATGTAATTTTGCACACACTGAACTTGACAGAAAACCTCTCGAATTGAAACCATGAGAAATGTGGAAAAAACTGGGACTGTTGTCGTGTCTTTGTAGAAGTTTGGATGGAGGTATAGAGAATGTGGAGAATGCAAAAGACTTCCTGTCTTAGAGAGAAAGAGCGAGAGAGAGAGACAGACTTCTGTGTATTATTGTAATTTGCTGCTATAACACACTTCCCTGCACTAACATTTATTCTTACACACAGGACTTTAACCTCTCTTGGGTTATTTGGCTTGTAACTCACACCATCCTGGCAGTTTCCTAGGTTCTCTAGTGCCAGTCATGACCTTTTGTAATCATCTCACAGATGGCCATTAGCTCCCCTCCACCACCTCACTAACAATGAAAAATCAATGAATTTTCACCTTAATAGGCCATTAAATAGTAGCCATGGATACTGGACCCTTTTCTCTCGTCTCCCTTGAACTAATATCTTTCACCATCTGGCCAAAAAGCTTCATCTGACAAAAGAGGAAAAGAGATGTATTAAAATGATAATAGAAAAAAAGAAAGGCGTCTGAGGATGTTTAAATGATTATATAATGTTTACTCCTTCTGTTATCATCATTATGCAGGACAGGTACGAGCCACTCCGACACGAGTGATCCAGCGGCGGGGTCCTGGTGTAGGAGTGTATGACCATCATGGGTAAACATAACAGCAAGCTGCGGCCTGAGGTTCTGAACGATCTGCGGGAAAACACCGAATTTACAGACCATGAGTTGCAGGAGTGGTACCGCGGCTTCCTTAAAGATTGCCCCACCGGCCACTTAACTGTGGATGAGTTCAAGAAAATTTATGCCAATTTCTTTCCATATGGAGATGCCTCTAAATTTGCAGAACATGTATTTCGTACCTTTGACACCAACAGTGATGCCACCATCGATTTCCGTGAGTTCATCATTGCGCTAAGTGTAACATCACGTGGTAGTCTGGAACAGAAGCTTCGCTGGGCCTTCAGCATGTATGACCTGGATGGAAATGGATACATCAGTCGAGCTGAGATGCTGGAAATAGTGCAGGTGAGAGAAGAGCTGGAGTTGTGATGATGCTGTTTTCATAATTTTTTATGTACTGATCAGACTCGTCAAGATTAAATGTAGGGGGAGTGATTAAAAAAGAAAGGAATGGAAAATATGCAGTATAGCTTTCCTGGAAAGTATTTTCCAATTTGTCTAGCTAGTTTTCTGTTTGGTTTTATTTTTGGATTTGCAGTCTGATATTTACACTGTAGCTCCCTGTTGCTAGTGTTGGTTCCATATCAGTATTGGTTCAGTGCAATGTTTGGTGATATAGCCTGAATAATCAGAGCACATGAAACTGGTGCCACAAATGGTAGTTAGGTACAAACATGTGTGCATTTAACAACAACAAAAAACATATATATGTATGTATGTGATTTTGTAACCTGATTTTTTTTTGTAAGTTCAGCCGCAGTTTACATGTAAAAAGCCTGATTCATTCCAAGGCCCCAATACTACCCTCTAAACTCTTTAAAAATTATAAAAGTATACCTTTTAAGTCCTCCTTCTGCTTCAATATTGTACTGATGGTAGACGGATTTGGCCATATTCCTTTGTGATATCACTCAACCACGTGCCACGAGCCCGCTTCTTCTTTTCACTCGCACCGGGAATCACTTTCACCGGGAATGAGTGTGTGTCCCCGCGCGTGTGTGTGTGTGTGCGTGCATGTGTTGACTATGTCTTCTTAGCAGAGTTATAATCTTACAAATGTTTATGCAAGGTTAAAAGCCTGAGCCAAAAAATAAAGTTGCAATGAGCACACTCGAAAAATTCACGAAACAGTAATGCGTCATGGGTGTATATATATATATATATATATATATATATATATATATATATATATATATATATAAATTTAAAAAAAAATCCACTGAGGGATTTTTTTTGTCATAGCAGCAAGACATACAATTCAGATGCAATTTAAAAGGCAAAAAATGACATAGTACCGGAGCAATATAAATCAGGAAATGTAAAAACTATGTATAATTTTCCCCAGTATTAGGATATTTTCTGGTAAAACCTGATCAAACTAAAAATAGATGATGTTTACAGACTGAGTACACAAATAAAGTATTAAATAACCAGCTGTTCTTTTTCCCCTTAAACCAGGCAATTTACAAAATGGTGTCATCAGTAATGAAGATGCCAGATGATGAGTCGACCCCAGAGAAACGCACTGACAAGATCTTTAGACAAATGGACACCGATAATGATGGTAAAAAAAAAAAGTGACTACAATATTAAGGACAGGATGGATTAGTATTGAGGGGGAACAGAAGTGAATTATGAAAAGGCTTGTGTATTGTTTTGTACATTTACCCTTCAGTAAGCATTAAGTCTCCTAGTAGTGAGCCAAACATCTGGGATTTAGCTTGCCGTTTCAGGAGCCCTCAAGGACACAGCTGGCTGTGTTCACATTCAGAGGGAAAACTAAGGTCCTGAAATATTACCTAACCTCTATGGCATCTCTAAGTCCCGTACGTAGTGCTCTCTGGCTAAAAAACAAACAGAAAACACCAGCTAATGTGTTTGTGGTTGTCTAGTCATACTACAGTTTTTGACCATATCGTTCAAGCTTGATGATGAACAAATGGAAAATAAAGTTGAATATAATTTAAAGACAACTGTTTGTCACTGTCCCTCAGTGCAGCTAACTAGGTTATCAAAAAAGTCAGTGATGTCTCACTGTTTATGGTGTGAGGCTGTAAAAAGAACCATTGCTGATTTTCGTCAAGAGTAGCTGCATAGCCCTCAGAGCGTTTCTGCCCTACAATGACCTGGCAAGCAGTCCAGGGTGTACTCTGGACTTGCCCAGAGTCAGCTGAGATGGGCGCCAGTCTCTCCACGACCCTAATTAGAGTTAAATGGTTCAGTAAATGAATGAATGAATAATTTAAAGACGAGGATTACTTGGAAGAATAAGGTCCATCCTCTCTTGAGATGGATGATTCCAGTGCCCAAGCTATGTGTTGAGGTGAGCCCGACTATATCTAATTGGTATCTCTCCACCTTGCGCACCAGATCAGGCTCCTTCCCCACCAGAGAGGTGACATTCCATGTCCCGAGGGTCAGAGTAGTAGCCAAGGATCGGTCCGACAGAACCCATGCCTTTGGCTGCTACCCAACTCGCACTGCACCCGACCCCTAAACTCCTCCCACGGCTGGTGGGTCCATGGGAGGGCGAACCCAGGTCTCCTTTTCGGGCTAAGCCTGGCCAGGCTCCATGGGCAGAAGCCCAATAGAATAAGCCCCTCCCCCGGGGCTGCCTTTCCAGACCTGGCAGGCCCAAGCGTGTAATCAGGGTCTGCTGGGAATGTTTGGTGGAGTCCCCTGTTCGAGAGGCCTTTAACTCCCACCTCCGGCAGAGCTACAACCATGTCCTGGAGGAGGCGGGGGACATAGAATCCGAATGGGCCATGTTTCATGGGTGGGGGTCCGCCCATCACTGGAGTGGAGGTCACTGAGGTTGTCAAAAAGCTCCTCGGTGGTCGAGCTCTGGGGTTGGACGAGATCCGCCCGGAATATCTCAGGGCTCTGGATGTTGTAGGACTGTCTTGGTTGACACGTCTCTGCAACATCGCGTGGTAATCAGGGGCTGGACCTCTGGATTGGCAAACTGGGGCGGTGGTCCCGATTTTTAAGAAGGGGGACTGGAGGGTGTGTTCCAATTATCGTGGAATTACACTCCTCAGCCTTCCTGGGAAAGTCTATGCAGGGGTACTAGAGAGGAGGATCCGACCGATAGTCGAACCTTGGATTCAGGAGGAACAATGTGGTTTTCGTCCTGGCTGTAGCATTCTTGACCAACTCTATACGAGCCACAGGATTCTGGAGGGGGCATGGGAGTTTGCCCAGTCTGTCCACATGTGCTTTGTGGATTTGGAGAAGGCTTTCGACCGTGTCCCTCGAACAATCTTGTGGGGCGTGCTCCGAGAGTACGGCGTTCCGGATCCGTTACTAAGAGCCATTCGGTCGCTGGATCATCGGAGCCAGAGTTTGGTCCGTATTGGCAACGACAGGTCGAATTCGTTTCCGGTGGGAGTTGGAGTCCGACAAGGCTGTCCTTTGTCACCGATTCTGTTCATAATTTTTAGGGACAGAATTTCTAGGTGCAGTCGAGGCGTCAAGAGGTTCTGGTTTGATGGCCATCGGATCTTGTCTCTGCTTTTTGCGGATGATGTTGTCCTTTTGGCTTCATCAAGTCGGGACCTCCAGCTCTCATTGGAGCGATTTGCAGCCGAGTGCGAAGCAGCCGGGATGAGGATCAGTACCTCCAAGTCTGAGGTTCTCAGTCGGATAAGGGTGGAATGCACCCTCCGGGTCGGGAATGAGGTCCTGCCCCACATGGAGGAGTTTAAGTATCTTGGGGTCTTGTTCACGAGTGAGGGAAGGATGGAGTGAGAAATCAGCAGACGGTTCGCTGCAGCCTCTGCTGTTAAGCGGTGCCTGTACCGGTCCGTCGTGGTGAAGAAGGAGCTGAGCCGCAAGGCGACTTTGGGTAGTGACCGAAAGAACAAGATCACGGATACAATCAGCTGAAATGAGCTTCCTTTGCCAGGTGGCGGGGTTCTCCCTTAGAGATAAGGTGAGAAGCTCTACCATCCGTGAAGAGCTCGAAGTAGATCCGCTGCTCCTCCGCATTGAGAGGGGCCAGTTGAGGTGGCTTGGGCATCTGGTCAGAATACCTCCCAGACGCCTCCCTGGTGTGGTGTTTCGGGCATGTTCAACCGGGAAGAGACCCTGGGGTCGACCTAGAACTGGTTCAAAAGTGGCTGGACCTGGGGAATGCGGCACCTGTAGCCCAGTCCACTGCTTCCACAGGTCTTCCAAGGTCTGGAATCGGCCCTTCTCCACAATCTTCCTCAGGGTCCGGCCACCTCTTCTGGTTGTGCAGCGTTTTCTGCCACACTTTTTCCTTCCCACAGACGTCCCACTGTGGTGGCTTGATACAGCACTCTGGGAACAGCCTATTCGCTCAGAGATTTCTTTCTGTGTCTTACCCTCTTGCTTGAGGGTGTCAATGATGGCCTTCTGGACAGCAGTCAGGTCGGCAGTCTTACCCATGATTGCGGTTTTGAGTAATGAACCAGGCTGGGAGTTTTTAAAAGCCTCAGGAATCTTTTGCAGGTGTTTACAGTTAATTGGTTGATTGAGATGATTAGCTTAATAGCTCGTTTAGACTACCTGAACATGATATGCTAATTTTTTGAGATAGGAATTTTGGGTTTTCATGAGCTGTATGCCAAAATCATCAGGATTAAAACAATAAAAGACCTGAAATATTTCAGTTGGTGTGCAATGAATCTAAAATATATGAAAGTTTAATTTTTATCGGTATATTACAGAAAATAATGAACTTTATCACAATATGCTAATTTTTTGAGAAGGACGAGTATATGTGTGTGTGTGTGTGTGTGTGTATATATATATATATACATATACACGTATATAAAAAATCTCAAAAATAAGGAGAACACACAAGACTGTGTGTGTGTGTGTAAGTATATATACATATATAAATATGTATGTACAGTATGATGTGTGTGTACACAAATATTGGCACCTCTAGTTAATTTTATTCTGTAGCTTATAATAAATTGAGGGTTTATTTATTTTTTTAATTCTCGTGCATTTATTCAGTGGAAAAAAAAATTCCCACATAAATAAATAATTATTTTACATAAAATCACGTGTGCCACAGTCATAGTATCCCTGATGTTAATACTTTGTTCAACCCCATTTTGCCAACAAAACAGCACCACAAGAGACCATTTACTGCAATTCTATGACAGTGAGTTTTAGAGAAACTTATATGTCTCTTCCCAGCCTCCTCAGTGTGTGTATGGTGGCAAATAACCTTGTGTCCTCGTTCTGACTTGTTTCTCGCTGTTCTGGTTGTTTTAAACTTCATGATGATTCCTCTGACAGTAGATATGGGCAATTTCCTTGAAGCCATTGCCTGACGTGTGAAGGTCGCCACACACCTGCCCTACATGAATGGTGTGTTGCTTTATCTTTCCCATGTTGAAGATTGGATAAGGGAAATGGCCTCTGTGTGACATCATATTTATACCCCAGGGAAACAGGAAGTGATCAATTGCTAATTAAATGTTCAGAGATACTCTGATCAACTTTGTAAACTATTGTAGAATTGACAGAAACACTTTAGCTCTTTTTTTATGTATATATTTTATTTACTTTATTACATTTATTTCCTAAGAACTATTCGGGGCATCTGTAATTGTGGAACAGGTGATTATATGAAAAAGGATTATTTCTTAGGCATTTCCCCCCCTTAAAATTCACTTGAGTTGAAGCTGACATTTTTCTACAATTCTCAGTGTGAGAGGAGCTTCTGCTTTATTTTACGGCTTTTAACACGTCTTAACCAGGGGTGCCAATATGCCAATAATTATATATAATAAAATAATATGGAGGGCAGTGTGTGTGTGTGTGTGTGTGTGTGTATATATATATATATATATATATATATATATATACATATATGTTTAGGAGGACTAGCCACTGTATGCATGCATAGTGCCCTATAATAGACTGTCACCTTGTCCAGAGTATTCAGTGCTCCCTCTCAGTGTGTTCGAGTTAGGCTCCAGATTCATTGCCGTTACCAAGGTGAAACACTTGATTGACAGCTGCTATGAAGTGCTGTGGTCTCGCCATCAAATCGAGTGTCAGTCACTGCGTCTCTTGCTTTATTGGTAAAAATCATCATATATTCGACAGAACCTGGATTGTCCAAGGGAGACATTCAGACCATAATATAAAACATTAGTTGATTCAGTGCAGCGTATTAAGTGTCACATGGCTGTATTTTAATCCGAGCAGGTTGCATTAGCAGCAGTACCTGGACTGTTAGTTTCTTTAATGGTCATGAAGAAGTAGTTTTCCCGCTGCTGTTGCCGTGCACTTTGGCTTCTTGTTTGGTCTCTAATGGATTATAGAAATACACCTGGTTATAATATCCATTTTTCTCTTTTTAATATTGTAGGGAGGCTTTCCCTGGAGGAGTTCATCAAAGGTGCCAAGAGCGATCCCTCCATTGTCCGATTACTTCAGTCTGATCAGAGTACTCCACGCTAATCGTGAAACCACATCACGGATTCCCATCTCAAGAAGATCAGTCAGATGCTCTGTAAAGCTGGGTTCACACTGAGGCACGATCTGATGAGTGTGTGTGTGTGTGTGGGGGTGGGTGGGTGTGGGGGGGGGGTGAGATGATGGGATTGAATCATGATGATCTTGAGGGAACTTGTGGAACCATAATGATCACAGCAAAACATTTGATGTCAGAAATTTTGCCATCAGCCATGACATGTGTTAATCGTAGTCAAGCTGAACAGAGCATGGGGGATCTTGATCAACTTGGGAACATGATTGCTTCAAATTTCATCACTGGGATGGGCCCTGCCTCTGCTTAGTACCCCAGGCATGGACATCATGCCTCAGTGTAAACCCAGGAAAGGGCACAGACTTCACTTACATAACAAATCAGCTTCATATATGTGATGGGAGTCACAAATGTGTTTAGTGTATTACTCAGATTTTGCTCATTTGAGTACTTTGTCAGAAAGTTCTGGTTAAATAAGGTTATTTGATTTGTGAGAATTTCATAAAGCAATTGTTATTTTATGTGCGTTATCGGTCAGGACTAACACCATTCTGTATAATTACTACACAGCTTGTTGTGGGATTAGATTGAGGTGAACGTATTGGCTATTTTTGATGTAGTTTTAACAGTTTAGAGGAATTAATGTGGATATGTACCGTCTGTCGTGTAAATAAGGCACTCATGCTTTTTCCTCTCATTTAAACCCAATATGCAAACAGATACATAGCACTTACAAGTGGCAGCAGCAGCAGTATGAAGCTAAAGCTCAGTCCATGTATTAATACTAATGTACGATTTAGTTCTGCACAATTATTTAAAGGTAACAATCTGATTTTTTTAAATGAATTTTGAACTCAAATTTTTAGTTCAAGTTGT
>CM045737.1:23199847-23282347 GCA_024760905.1 Plotosus lineatus | reverse complement strand
AAAAGTGGTGCGAGAGCGCTATGATAGGAATTCGGCTCCAAACCGATACCACTTCACTGCAGTGTCAGAGTTACGCATATTCTGACAGAAAAAAGAAAAGGCAGAGCAACTGGCTAAATGTTACCAGGTATATTAACTTTTGCAGTCTGCCACTTTTATCCATGCTCTAAATTAATCCTCTCCTATCCACTTTAAAAACAATCTATCTGAAAAAACATACTAGTCACTGACCCCCACATCTTCTTCTTGTATTTCTCTGCCATCTTCATCATGACCTCCAGATAGGAATTTCTGCCTGTTGCACCTAAAAACACAAATTACAGGGCAATTTTAATTTGGGTTACATGTGGGAAACTAAACCCTTGATCCACGATCACATTTAAGACTCTTATTTTGGCTACACTCCCTCTGAGAATGTATCCCCTCCGTTCAACATCCTACCTAATTTAAGAAGAAAACCAGAGAGACGGCCCTTGTTAAAAGTTAATTTCTTTCGGATCTCTGGATTAGTTTGTCTGAAAAAGTCCATTTTAAGGACAGCTATTTGAAAACTCGGTCCTTGATGACATCATTATGAGACTAATATGTAATAGTATCGGATTTTCAGACATTCACATTGGTTGACATATGTTACAAGTGTCAAAAAACTTAAAACCCATAGAATAGCAGCCATCAATTTAGGACAAGGTGTCCACTGAGGGCCACAATCAAAAATTTTTTAATGGTGATCAAGGGCCAAATAATCACTGAGCTCTATTTTAATCACTCCTAAGAGGGCAACCACGAAATCTGCATGGTAAAATGATTAGTTTAAGCATTTGTCCTCTTTTCTTTTATTAACCTGCATTTTCTAACACTTAACATACAATCTTTCTCTCCATGAAAAACTCAGTTAACTTGAAATAGGCTGCTGCCACCTGGTGGAAGGATGATGAATTAGATTACAGACACTCCCCGACATACGTTTTTAATTGGTTCCGGCCGGCCGAATCTAAGTCGAAAGTGTATGACGCTCATACTGTATTATACATTCATAAATACCATTACCGTATCTCAAAACACCCCTAAATCAATTATAAACATAACATTGTAAAATAATATCAAATCAAATAATATCAGCATTAATTTCAAATAAGTCACTTATTTATACCGAGTTACTTTACATGAAGCTTAAAACAGCCAATCAATGCTTACAATATGTGAGGTGCTCAAAACCAAAAGTAGTGTACTTGCGAAAGTAGTGTACTTGCTGTGGGTTATATAGACTTCCGGTCTTTCAAGTGCACAAGGGTGCTGTTGAACTCATTTAGAACACAGCCTGCACTGATGTGAATCTTTTGTGTAAGTAAACTTTATTCAAGAGATGCATACAAAGAACAAGTACAAATCCTACTGAATATTTATATAAAAATAAGTATACACTCTTAGGATTCTGCTAAAAGATCATCAATATCTGTAATTTGTGCATTTGAGTTTTCATTCCTCTTACAACTCTCTTTGCTTAACTGAGTATGCATGGTAGATTACACCGATCCGAGCAGATAGTTAATTCATCTCTGTGTATGAGACTTGCACCCATGCTAGTAGGCTTACACTTCTGACCAATCATATTTGCTTAGGGTTACAAAAGTCCGCAAAACAGTGTAAACACAAAGATCACAGAGACGACGTCTTAACACAAGGGTAACCCGCTATATAACTAATACTATATATATATATATATATATATATATATATATATATATATATATATATATATATATATATATATATATATATATATATATATATATATATATATATACACATATATACACACACACACACACACACAGTCTGTAGTTTCTAAACAATGAATGCAGTGTCATTACGTCAGTGTACTATGTAGGTACAGCTAAACTCAAAATTTGACTTTTTTGGAACCAAAAAAAATAATAATAAGTAAAATAAAAAAAATGTAAAACGGATGAACGCAAGTCGGGGAGTGTCTGTACATAGTAATGAATGAAGCACAATCATTCTTTGAAAGTTATTGTAGGTCACATCTAAAAACTTGGTGGTGAGAATTGGACCATTGGACCTTGAATTTGACACCTGTGACTAGGATTTGCATACAGACGGATATCAAGTTTTGATGGAGAACAACTTAACAAGTACTGTTTTCTCCTTTAATATAATATTGGACGATTCTAACAATTCTAGAAGTGTTACCAACCTTCATTATTTATTTATCTGGGTTGGCAGAGGCCAGTATAATGACCTTTCTGATATAATACATTTTCCATGACCCTGTGTCCCAAGATGGTTGTTCAAGAAATGAGAAGCAACTCCGTGACTTCAAAGACCTGTTTCCTCTTCCTATGATAAATATTTAAGAAATTTGATATAGTTCACATGGATTTATTTTAACTGATTTATGAATCAAAACATACCATAATGTGTTTTTACCAAGTAGTAATAAATAGACTATTTTAATTAAAATTCACTCCTTTGAACAGTTCTCTTATAGTACATTCTGAGGGAGCAATTTCTAAAGATAATTCTTTGCAGAAGCTGATTGAATAAGATGGGGGGGGGGGGGGAAGCCCAAATATTTAAATATAAACACAGCCAAATTTCTACATACACATAAAACCAGGTGTACATGTACAGTATTCACTAATGACATCATACCTGTATCCAGAATATGAGGCAAAACTGCAATAATACAAAGCTGATGATCCTCACAAGTCTTCTTCAAAATGTCCTCATTAAGAATCTTAAATTAAAATACATTTTAGACACTTAAAGTAAATCAGCAGAAGTTCTTAAAAATAACTAAACATATGAATAAAATGTGCTGGATAAGCTGCTTGCTTTTCTTGGAATCAAGAGAAATCTGAATGAACAAACCTCTAGGAGTTCTGGAGGGGGGGCGTTGTCCGAGAAAAGGTCCAAGGCATGAGCAATTATATCAGAGCGTGTGCGTCCGCCCTGGTAGTCTTCTGGCTCCTCTCCTTTACGAAAGATCTTTATTGTAGGAAATCCTTTGATCTACAAATGACAAAAAGCTCAGATAAGCAACATTATACCTCTCCAGAAATTGTAGTCAGGGATTACAGTTTCTGGAATTTTAGAAAAATGATTGACACACAATTTGGCCATCAGACTCACCCCATAGCGGCTTGCTAGACCCTGATGAACAGTAGCGTCTACAGCTCCCAGCTTCACTCTACCATTAGTTTGTTCTTTGACCTGAGAAGCTGCAGCTGTCCATTCAGGCTCAAGACTGAAAAGATATTGAAAAAACACAGTGGATTAATCCAAACAGATCACATGACATTACAGAGTCTGAACAGCATCATTCAGGAACTTTATACAAAACTTACTTTTTACAGTGTCCACACCACGGTGCAAAGAATTCCACCATCCACACGTCACCACTGCCCAAAACCATGCGGTCAAAGTTATCATCAGTTAGCTCAACCACATCCTTCTTATTTCCACCACCGCTACCATCAGAACTCTACAAACAGTGGAAGAGTAAAAAAAAAAAAATAATATAACAGTAATAAACAGTTTCCCTTAGCATATGACCTTGTGGCCTGAACTTCTTTGTGCCTCCCGCATATAATTAAACTTTGAGATGTCTTTTTGGGAGAAGGAAAAATAAATAAATAAATAAAAATTTGCTCATCTCCCAAGCTGTAGTGGTAGGTCAATACATCATAATTGGTCATCATCATTTCTAGATCCCGTACTTCGTTCATAATGCCTGCACATCCGCAAACTATATTTAGGTACTTACAACAATCCCACATTTGCCACTACCACTGAAAACAACATGGCTGAAACTGATACAGTTGACCATCGGGCTGGCAGAAACCAAGATGCCACTAACTATGAAGTACGTACAGTAGGCCCTTGACCATTCGCGGTTTTATACTCGTGCCCTCGCATATTCGCGGATTGCCAACTGATCCAAGAGGAACTAGCAAGTGATTCAAATTCAGCCAATGGCTGTTCTCCCTCCTGCTGATTAGTTGAGATGTATACGCCCTTTTTCCTCATTCACACACAAGTTGTCAATGTTTTTGTGTGTTTTAATAACGAGTTCAGCTCTATGATGCCACTCAAACGTCGTGCATCTTCTCTAGCTAAGCGCCAGGAAAAGGTAATGACGTTAGTTGGTTTCAATTATTCCAGTACAGTACCCATGTTTAGAATGTTTAGGTGTGAGATTTTATGTACTGTGCTGTAGCATGTTTATCCTTTTGGTATCCAGTTTATAGAAAAGGAAACTTTATTAAAATTCTTTACAAAACGTAGTATACATAAATTAAAAAAAGATGTATAAAATATTTTCAAATTAAATTAAACTCAGATAATGGGTATAATAAACATTAAAATGCTAAAAATATAAAATTATTCAATTATAAAATGAACACTCCGTATATTATCACTATCATTATGTCCTGTGTTAAAACTCCTGGTTCCTCTCAAGCACAGCACAGCTGATCTGATTTACAAAGAGTTTCACTCTTCTCCAGTTCATTATAATACTGGAGTCAATTTGTTTCTTCTTTGAAACTTTTGGCATGAGTCCAGAAATTAATCATTCTGCTTCTCTTCACTGACCTCCCTATGGTGTAAAGATGAGTGGTGTCAGGGATCCCTGTTCAACCTCTATTATGCGACCAGTTTATTACATTTCATGTTCTTTATGTACAATAGTTATAACGCAATACCTCCCTCTAGTGGGCATCTGATAAGCATTTATTACACTTCATGTTCTCACTCACACACACATTGTACACCAAGTTTAAGGGTTCGAGTCCCACTCTCCACAAGGTTGTCACTGTCCCCCAATACAGCTAACTGGGTTTCAAAGGCCGGCCATGTCTCTCACCGTCTATGGTGCAAGGTTCATGAAAAAAGAACCATTGCTGACTTTCATAAAGAGTAGCTGCAAAGCGTCAGCGTGTTTCTGTCCCTTGCTAAAGGGTTGTGTCAGGAAGGACATCGGACGTAAAAACCTATGCCAAATCAAACGTGCGAATCATTTGCTGTGGTGACCCCTGAAAAAAAAACGGGAAAGTCGAAATGAAATCTCATGCTGTATACTGTATAGTGCTTTTTATATATATTATCAATAAATATCACAGTACAAAATTAAAAAGTTTTTCTTAATCAATACTACATTAACACTGTATGAAGGAGTAAGACTGTCTATAGAATGTGTTTAAGACGCACATGTTAGCACATGTAATATCATACATAGGGTTTTACTTCCGGGTACAGAACTCACGGATTATCTTGATTTGCGAGAGCGCCCGGAACGAACCCCCGCGAATAACAGGGTCCTATTGTAACATATTCAATTGCTAATGAAAACTTAATACGTATGTTTCGACATTACTTTTATTAACGACGCACGTGTCCTGTATGTTCATGAGATGGGATCGCCATGCAGTATCAAGTATTGAAGCGGCGTGTTTAGTGCTGCTTTCTTTAATAGCTATTAGGGATGTGTCTGCTGCCGAAATTTTGGTTCGGTTTGGACAAGTACAGCCAAGATAAGCTATAAGATAAAGTTAAGCTAAACATTAACATAGGTCTCACCATGCTTTTGGAAGAAAGAATACAAGAGTATTCACTGCTTTGACTCAGCACAATACAAGTTCAGGTGGTTAAAAGACGTGCAGGTATATGAGCAAGCATTTTTAACCCACAGACTTGAGCTCGGCTCGACTCGCGCCCCCCCCCCCACACAAAAATAATAATAATTCAAATTTCTGTCTAAATTATATAACAAAGGGGGACATGTCTAAACTGTTAGCAAAGCTTTGCATTAAGATTTGTTTACTTCAGTACCTGTCTGCTGTAGTCCGACCCGCCAGATTTTCCACTCAGTCGGTCTTTCACTAAAGTTCGGGCAGCATTCAGAGCTGCTTCAATAATCGCCTGACTGGTGCGTCCACCTGCATACAAAACACACTGCAGTGAATTCAAACAAAACCCCCTACGGGCCTGAGTAGCAAATACAAACTTATCCCATTTTTTTTTTTTTTTTATTAAAATGCTAAAGATTTATTTTCATGGTTTTCTATACAAAGTATCTATAATATTAAAAACAAGTATATGAAGTAACAAAACAGCATAAATCAATCTATTCCAGAAAATAAAATTATTCAACCAATTATTCCTCTATGACTGTGGATTAATAATTTAAAAAGTTGATGAAAGGACAGAAGGGTTTGGTCTCAGTTTCTCAGTGATGTGAGAAAGTGTTTTTCTTGGAAAGGAAGCACAGGTGTTGTAAAATTTACATCTCATTTACATAAAGATGTAAAGACACCACAGCAAAAAACATAGCACTTTTGTATAGATCATGTAAAACCTGAGTCGATACCTTGGTAATCTTCAGGCGTGTGCTTGTTAGCACCAAAGACTTTGATGGTGGGGAAACCACGAACTCCATATTGGCCTCCAAGTGACTTGTGTTGGTCTGCATCAACAGCACCCACTTTAACAACACCCTGTCGATTTACAGCAAGATGTTAAACATTAATACAAATGAGGAATCTTTTTTGCAACATTGCTTTAGAGCACAGATCAAAATTTAAATTAAAAGATCAGTCATAACTCGGCTGTAGTCACCAAGTTGATTTGCTCACTTGACTGTACAAGGAAGAACAGATACACAATCAGAAAGGGAAATAAGATGAACAGCGCTGGAACCCATATACACAGATATTCATTCCATTTTAGTTCATTTGATATGAGCAATTTCACATTGATTGGTTAAACTTGGATACGAGTACATATCCTATTACCCAGAATGTCATGGCTCTTTTTGGGATGACAAATTTATGAAATTCTTTACAGAAATACATAGTTTTACTCTTCCAAAAATACAAGTTAAAATATTTTCTGATAACTTTGATATATTGTTATTACTCTTAAGAGTACTGTATTATGAATACAAGTACTGTATTATTTTTTTTTTTTTACAATCCACAGAAAGAACAAACAAACAAACAAAAAAAAGTTTCCCACTTCCTTTCATCAGATATGGCTAATATATCTTTTGTCTAACGTCTCTCAAAGCTATGAGATCATATTCGACGCAAGTTTGCAGAATAACTCGTGTTTACCTTCAATGCAGATGCTGCCTTCTTCCATTCTGGGACCAGGTTCTTGCAGTGTCCACACCTTCATCAATAAATTATCAGACTTAATACACAAAAAATTAAAAACATCCATTTACAAACTATTAGTGAATAAACTATTTAAACAAATGTGTATACAAAATTAAAGCCTAGTAGAGACATCAGGGTTCTGCACTCACCAGGGAGCGTAAAACTCCACCAGCCACAAACTGTCACTCTGCAGAACCTCCCTGTTGAAGTTTGAAGGATTGAGCTCAATCACATCATCACTAGCAGAATACAGACCATGGACAGGAAGGGCCGCCAAGGAGTACAGCAACACACCTGAAAGCATAAACAGCAAGGTTCAAGTTTATTCAACAGCCAAATTTTAAATGGCAAGCTAAGGATGGATTGTTGTCTTTTTTTTTTTTGACTGAGAAGAAAATCTAACTGAATAAGTGTGTGCAAGCTCAAGAAATAAAAAGAAGTCTGTTTGACCCCAGATTGCTGTCTCAGTTCATATCAGATCTTGTACAGTGACTGTCAGTTTTTAACCAGACCAGTTTATGCACTGATTGCTGTGTTTTGTACTCAATGATCACAGATGTGTTGCCAATTTCTATTTATTTGATGTTAAAAAAAATAGTGACTGCATTGAAAAATCCAGTTTAACCTGTTATTACATTCACACTTTGAAGGAAACATAAATATGATCCATTTTAAGATATAACTCTGAATTACAATACACAGGGCTTACTTAGAGATTAACAGGTGGACCAACAACTCAAACTCAAGTCAGACCTCACAACCAACACCTGAAAATGTCATGCACTGTCTCAATACACCAAACCTTAATCCAGGGACACTGATTTACAACACATCAACCAGGCTGAACATTTTTAGCTTCCATAACTAACATCAGTAATAAACTCAGTACCACCACCACACACAAACACACACACACACACACACACGTATATATACATAGAGATTCGAACACTGTGAAGATCTTATAAACTTTCAAACTCAAATTACATATAGCAAGTTCTTCACCTCCAACCACTATCTGTTCACAGAAATATAAACACTTGTACTATAGTTCAACTTGATACTAATAATAAAAACAAGTTATTACAGTATATACTTTTTATTATCAGAAGAAGCCTGGTCATGTTACGTATGCTAATTGTCCATGTTAGCCAAATACCTCACAGTTAGCTGGAGCGATATTTAAGATAACATTTCACAGCCACGGTCGTCAACCAAAACAAAAAAATGCATTAAATACGTTAATCATTTCTTACCCCAGAGAGCGCTCATTGTTGTTTATAGGTAGCCGCTAACAGCAGCGTCAATTATTATAAACACCCGTTCAGTAATACAGTGGAAAAGCCGCAACCCACGAAGCCGCTGTGCACACCAGCATAAAGCAAACGCAAAATCTTACCGTGGCCCGCGCTGATTGGTTCTCTGGAACCCGGAGCCAATCACATCCAATCAAATTCCGCCGTGTAGTTTTGAAAGGCGGAGAAATACGGTGCTCTAATAGGGACAAACCTCTTGTGCAAAAAAAAAAAAAGTCGAGCTTCTTATTCTCTCTCTGTTGCTATGCACTTATTAGCATAAGTAGTTCTCGTCAGCCTTGCGATGGACTGACAAGCTTTCCGGGGTGCACCCCGCCCTCCCTCAGACTCCAGCCTCCCTGTGACCCTAAAAGGATTAAGCAGTTTAGAAAATTAATGAATGAATGAATAGTTCACGTCATGCCTTTGAGACCAGATTGCAAATTTCCTTGAATCCTTTTTAGGGAAAAGCACATCTTATGACACAAGCATACCTAAGTGGAGTCACTCTTACAAGCAAAGAGAAGAACGATTTGACCTGCTGACACATTTTCCCAAGTTAGTGTGCAGTCTGGCAGTGATGGCCTGGTGGTAAAGGTGCTGGATCACTGATCCTAAGGTTGGGGGTTGTCAACCTCCATGGGTTGTCAATGTCCCACAGCAGCTAACTGGGTTATCAAAGGCCAGCCATGTTTCTCACTGTCTATGGTGCGAGGCATGTAAAGGAACTATTGCTCACTTTCGACAAGAGGAGCTATGTGTTTCTGCCCTGCAATGGTATGGGGTGTACTCTGTCCTTGCCTGGAGCTGGCTGAGATGGGCACCAGCCTTCCCGTGACCCTAATTAGGATTAAGTGGTTACAGAAAAAGAATGTGCAGCCGTATGCTTCATCTGTACATTTATGATCTTGTAATACAGCACAAGACTTGGAGGATATAATAATGTTTACATTATATGTTGGCACAGAGCTGAAGGGTTTATATATTCAGGTAAACCTGGTGTGCTGGCACTTAGGACAGTTTAACTGCATTTACTCAGCAGCTTTTGTTTGCTGACTTGATAGCTGAACTCAGAATTTATGCTGTTAAAGTGAAGTGAAAGCCAAGTCTTTCAAACCTTCCTATGCACATGAACATGTGTACATTCTCATTTAGCTTTTACATACACTTTTTCACTCTCCAGTCTGAGAGTTTGCACTAGCCATTTTGAAATGACTGCCATTTCACTCTTATGAGTGTGCAAAATCACAAAAATAAAACATTCATTTGACTTCATATAAGGTAAGATAATGGTGAGAATAACAGTTTACAGATATTAAACAGGTTAAATATACACTAGGGCTGTGGTGGTCTAGTGGTATAAGGCGCTAGATCGCTGATCCAAAGGTTGGGGGTTCGAGTCCCACTCTCCACAAGGTTGTCACTGTCCCCCCAGTGCAGCTAATGGGGTTATCAAAGGCTGGCCATGTCTCCCACTGTCTATGGTGAGAGGCATGTAAAAGAACCATTGCTGACTTTCGTAAAAAGAGTAGGCTGCAAAGTCGTCAGCGTGTTTCCGCCCTGCGATGGTCTGGCGTGCTGTCCAGGGTGTACTCTGCCCTTGCCCTGAGTTGACTGGGATGGGCACCAGCCTCCCTGTGACCCTAATTAGGATGAAGCTGTTACAGAAAATGAACTGAAATATATAGGAAACCTTTGCATTAATTAAAGTTTCTGTTTACATACAGCAGATAAACATTAGCTCATTTACATGAATGAATGGACACATGAATATAACTGTCCTTTATTCACATGCAAATTCCTGTGCCTGTATCAAAGTTTCCCTAAGCCTTGTACTAGTGACCACTTTTCTCCTCACTCTATCCAGTTTGGAGTAATTGCCTGATCCTGGATGGGTGCTAGTTTCACAACACAACATCTTGATTATGAAATGTGATATGATATGATATATTTGTATCTATTCTTTGACTTCGGACAGTTTATTCAAAACTTTATCATTGATCACTGATGACTGAACTTTATCACTCTATTGACGGTTCCTTTGTTGCACTGGAATGCTCTAGTGAGAGCTGTTTTTATGCCGAACTTATCATAATTATCATAACTCATTGGTGTCAAATGGAGAATGTGATTAGTTACATCTGACTGAGTTTACAAGACTTTTATTTGATTCTATTCCATTGTACTACGTACTACTACTACTACTACTACTACTACTACTTCTTCTTCTTCTTCTTTTCCTTTAGGCTTTTCCCTTCAGGGGTCGCAACAGCAAACCATCTGCCTCCATCTCACCCTATCCTCTGCATCTTCTTCTCTTACTCCAACTACCTTCATGTCCTCCTTCACCACATCCATAAATCTCCTCTTTGGTTTTCCTCTAGACCTTCTGCCTGGTAGTTCCCATCTCAGCATCCGACTACCAATATACTCACTATCCCTCCTCTGTACATGTCCAAACCATCTCAATCTAGCCTCTCTGACTTTGTCTTCAACACCTCTAACATGTGCTGTCCCTCTGATGTACTAATTCCTGATCCTATCCATCCTCTTTACTCCCAAAGAGAACCTCAACATTTTCATCTCTGCCAACTCCAGCTCTGCCTCCTGTCTTTTCCCCAGGGCCACTGTTTCTAAACCATACAACATCGCTGGCCTCATCACTGTCTTGTACACTTTTCCTTTCATTCTCGCCGATACCTTCCTATCACACCGGACACTTTTCTCCAACCATTCCAACCTGCCTGTACACGCTTCTTCACCTCTTTTCTACACTCTCCATTACTCTGGATTGTTGAGCCTAAGCACTTAAAATCCTCCACCTTCTTTATCTCTGCTCCCTGTAACCTCACCGTTCCTCTTGGTCCTTGTCGTTCACACACATGTATTCTGTTTTACAGAGGCTAACCTTCATTCCTCTCCTTTCCAGGGCATACCTCCACCTCTCTAGATTTTCCTCCACTTGCTCTCTGCTCTCACTACAGATCACAATGTCATCTTCAAAAATCATAGTCCATGAAGATTCTTGACTAACCTCATCTGTTAGCCTGTCCATCACCATAGCAAACAAGAAGGGCTCAGAGCTGACCCTTGATGCAGTCCCACCTCCACCTTGAACTCTTCTGTCACACCGACAGCACACCTCACCACTGTCTTACATCGCTCATACATGTCCTGCACCACTCTAACATACTTCTCTGCCACTCCAGACTTCCTCATGCAATACCACAGTTCCTCTGTTGGCACCCTGTCATATGCTTTCTCCAGACCCACAAAGGCACGATGCAGCTCGGTCTGACCTTCTCTGTACTTCTCTATTAACATCCTCAAAGCAAACACTGCATCTGTGGTGCTCTTTCATGGCATAAAACCAAACTGTTGTTCATAAATGCTGACCTCTGCCCTTAGCGTCCACTATTCTTTCCCATAACTTCATCATATGGATCATCAACTTTATCCCTCTGTAGTTGCCACAACTCTGCACATCTCCCTTGTTCTTAAAAATGGGCACAAGCACACTTCTCCTCCATTCCTCTGGCATCCTCTCACTCTCTAAGACCTTGTTGAATGTTCTTGTCAGAAAATCTACTGCTACCTCTCCTAGACACTTCCATACCTCCACCAGTATGTCATCAGGACCAACTGCCTTTCCACTCTTCATCCTCTTCAATGCCCTCCTCACTTCTCCCTTACTAATCCTTGCTACTTCCTGGTCCTCAACGGTTACCTCTTCTACTCTTTTTTCTCTCTCATTTTCCTCATTCATCAGCTTTTCAAAGTACTATTTCCATCTTCCCAGCACACTTCTGTCATCAGTCAATACATTTCCCACCCTGTCCTTAATCATTCTGACTTGCTGCACGTCCTTTCCATCTCTAATTGTCTGCTGTGCCAACCTGTATAAATAAATTTCTCCCTCCTTACTGTCCAACCTAGCATACAAGTCATCATACGCACTTTGTTTGGCCTTTGACACCTCTACTTTCGCCTTATGCTGTGTCTCCCTGTACTCCTGTTTACTCTCTTCGGTCCTCTCAATGTCCCATTTCTTCTTAGCTAACCTCTTCTTTTGTACACACTCTTGCACTTCCTCATTCCACCACCAAGTCTCCTTATCTACTGTCCTTCCAGAGGACACACCAAGTACTCTCCTGCCTGTCTTCCTGATCACATTAGCTGGAGTTGTCCAGTCATCTGGAAGCACTTCCTGACCACCCAAAACCTGTTTCAACTCTGTTTCAACTGAACTGAATAATAATAATAATAATAATAATAATAATAATAATGATTGTTATCATAGCCGTCAGCATATTTCTGCCTTGCGTTTGCCTGCTAAGCTGTCAACAGTGTACTTGGAGTCGGCTGAGATGGACGCCAATCACCCCACAACTGTAATTAGGATTAAGTGGTTCAGAAAATGAATAAATCAATAAATATTAATTAGCTTGCCTGCGAGATTGACTTTACCACGAGAGGAAGATATGACCAGTCTGACCACTAAGAACTCTCCAATAGTCTCACCTGTCACAGGCTCTATTTAAAGAAAGCTTGCATGTGATACTTAGACCTGAGTTCACTTTACAGGGAAATACTATGCTAAAATTAAAAAAAAATTGAGTTGCATGTCAGCCTTTTCTTTTGCTCTAAGTTGGAATTTTAGTTTTTCCTCTTTCTTCTCTTAAGAGTAATAAATAAATAGATTGTTTTGACTTATCTCTTCATTCTTTCCTTTCTGATTCTGTTAAGCATGCAGGAGAGAAACTCAAACTATACAAAACATTCCTCAGCTGTTCCTGACTAAATATTGCCAGGATGCCCTTCATAATGTTTAGGCCAGCAGAGAAGGATTTGTTGGCCCTGATTACCCAAAACTGCTGTAATATTTCTCATTTTATAACTCAATGTAGAAGAAATAACATTAATGAGCTGACTGGGAAATATCAGGCCAGTACACTGAGAGACACCATCACAAAAGCTGTGCTCTAATGTCTGTAATAGCTGTGCTGGACTTAACAGCTCTGACAAGCTGGTAGTGGTGCGATTGCAGGTCAGAAGATGACAATTAACACACACACACACACACACACACACACACACACACACACACACACACACACACACAAAGCATGAAGATAAACCCCGAAGCCTCTTTATTTCAAGGTCATTTTATTTAATCTTCATACAGACAAAAATAAATTAATCAATAGTTCCATGTTTCACACTGTTAAACAAGAACTATACACCCTTCATAATATAAATAAGTTTGATTTAATGCAATCAAGTCATTTATCAAATTTGTTGATTAGTACACACAATCACAAGAGACAATAGAAGAGCAAGCAAGTACAAAATTGATGTACACTGCAACAATGTAAATCAACAGCTGAATAATTAAAAGAATGGTCACTCATTTCTGAAATTCTGTGCTGGAAAAGAAGGAATTTTCCACATATATCAAGCTCTTGAAATTCTATTGTAACATGAGTCATGTATTGCTTTTATTCCCAAAGAATTTTTTGCATGCTAATTGTTGTGTCAGCTGCAGGTTGTGACATTTCAGAACAGTTTACACAGAGACTCAAGCACGGATACAACATCCTTACAGTACGAATGATCAGACATTCACTTACCAGCCGTTTTATTTGGAACACCTGCACATTCACATGGACACTTGTAAAGAAGTAATCAGCTAATCATGTGGCAGCAGAATAACGCACAAGATATTGCAGCTACGGATTAAAAATTTCAATTAACGGTCACATCAAACATTAGAATGGAAAAGAAAAAAACTTTCATTTTTTTAAGTCTAGATTTTTTTCAGGAATGTAAGATATGTGTTGTAAGTCATTGAGAAAGCAAACTGTTTAAGAAAGGTATAAAGCAGCATCAGTGAGGATGAATGAAAAAAAGAAATGCTGCAGACCATGAGAAGTTTCTTCATGCACCCAGCATCTTCTTGACCAGGTAACCAGGAAAACTGTAGATGAAGAGGACTACCATGACCAGCAGCACTATGGCCAGGAGAATCTTGATAATAAGCCATTTGTAGCGGTTGCACACCAGGTAGCGCACAGATTTCAGAGGACTCATGAACCAGAGGAAGGTGGTGTCAGGCCGACTGTTTCAGGAGAAGCCAGGTGATGAAGTTGTATGGAAGAGATGAGTTGGAAAAAGCAATAGGAGTAAATGGAGGAGAGAAGTAAAGCATATATTAGTGGTTCGAAGTAAGTGGCATTAAATGGTATTAAAGAGCTTTAAAATCATTTTTTTTAGAGTTTGTCCAGGTCACTTTGCCTCGAGTAACAAATCAAATAAACTTAATTACACATAAGTGAAATAAACACTAAAGATGTGTTGTCTTTGTAAATATGAAGCAAAAAGGGGTAATATTGCTTTTTTGCTCATAATTGAGATGAAATGTTATATAATACGGAATATTTAAGTGATTTAACATTCATTATCAGGTGAGGATTTTTGGCCAATGACACGTTTTTCAAGCAGTGAACAGGACATATGGCTTAAGTGTGGGCCTTATAATTTCCTTCAATGATAATCAAGTCTCAGAAAGTAAAGAAAGAGTAGATAGGGAGGTATATGAGAGGGCTACCAGCAACCTTTCCCCCCTTTCATCATGCCCCCAGCAGCTTCTTGACCATGTATCCAGGGATAGAGTAGAGAAAGAGGCCAAGCAGCAGGATGAGGAGCAGCAATGCCAGTGTCTTCAGGATCAGCCAGCGGTAGTGGTGCCATATGAAGTATCGCATGGACTTCAGGGGATTCCAGAACCACACTAGATTGGTGTCTGGACGACTTTTTTGATTATGTATTTAAAAATGAAGGTGATGAATGGGTAAGGGTGAATAAAAGAAAGGAATGATGATGGACAATGAAAATAATAGAAAGAGGAAAGGTTAACTGGATATAGAGAGAAGAAAATCTTTTGTATCAAAAAACGCACCTTTTCTTTAGATTCGAAAACCTTTAAACCTTTGCTTGGCTTTAGCGTTTTACTTGTGTAAATAGTGTGGAACTGTATTATATTATCAGTGAAAAACACAAAAGCAACAAAGATAATCAATCAGAGTTTTGGCAGAGGTATTGCTTGGCAGAGGTAATTGCTGGTGTCACATGTGAATAAAATTCGGATCATGGCTGTGGAAGGATTTTCACCAAACTTGGTTGGAATTCTAGCCTATCTAATACCTAGGGCTGTTTAGATTTTGAAATGTTAAGGTCAAAGGTTAAGGGCAGCTCAAGGTTATAAACTCTTGGAGATTAAGTGTTTGTAACTTCAAAACAAGGGTTCATGGACATACAGTTACTGGGGAACACTTATAGAGAACCATATATGGACTTTCAAATGAAACAAATTCCTTTGACCTTGAGTGACCCTGAAAGCTTAAGCCATAGCCATCTTTTAAATTAATCAAAATACTCTTTTTTTGTAACAGCACATGGGTAATTATACCCAGTATATGCATAGGGTCCATTCAATATATTGCTGCGGTAGCTTGCATTTTATGAATGTCCTGCTAGTCTAATAAGATATCATTCGATTTACACTGACGGGAATGAGTAAACATGAAATTTCATGATCTAAGATATGGTGTGTGTGTGTGTGTGTGTGTGTGTGTATGAGAGAGAGAGCGCGATAGAGCGAGAGAGGGAGAGAGAGACATCTTACTTTGGCTTTTCCAGTGGCTCTGGCTCATTCCTTCCAAGGCCAACAGGATTTTTCTCTGCTTCCTCGCCTGTCAGTAGATGGAGCTCTGCTTCCACTTTACCCTGTAAGAATATTTATTAACGATGATCACAGTTCAGTTGAATAGCTTGAGATTATATAACACACTAACAGAGACCTTTATAACTTTTGTACTATACAGACTAGTTTCAATTATCCGGCATCTGATACATCTTCTTTCCTTTCGGCTGTTCCCTTCAGGGGTCGTCACAGCAAATCATCTGCCTCCATCGCACCCTATCCTCTGCATCTTCTTCTCTTACATCAACTACCTTCATGTCCTCCTTCACCACATCCATAAATCTTCTCTTTGGTCTTCCTCTAGGCCTTCTGCCTGGTAGTTCCAACCTCAGCATCCTACTACCAATATACTCACTATCCCTCCTCTGTACATGTCCAAACCATCTCAATCTATCCTCTCTGACTTTGTCTCCAAAACCTCTTACATGTGCTGTCCCTCTGATGTACTCATTCCTGATCCTATCCATCCTCGTTACTCCCAAAGAGAACCTCAACATTTTCATCTCTGCCGGCATCTGATACATCAGCAGGTGTTCTTTAAAGGTACTTTTTAAAAACGTCCAACAGTAAGGACTCTACTTGGTATTACGGCACATTTTCTTCAGAAAAATTGTAAAAGACTGCCAATTTAAACTTCATGTGGTTGCGCTCTAGCGGCAGCCAGACGAAAACAAACAACAAGACCGCAAGAGGAAGTCACTGAAAGGGGCGAAGTAGGGGCAAACTTTGGAGAGCTAGCTAAGGCTTCGTACATTCTGTTCAGGAGCCCATTTGCCAAAGGGAAGCCTGTCAGCCGATCTTTGATTATAGAAAAGGCAGCCCAGTTGCGTAATGACTTTGGTATCAAGGAAGCATGTAATTTTTCTATTGGGTGGCTACCTATGTAATTGTAAGGCTAGGCATGATATTCACAAGAATAGGGACAGCTCGCATAGTCTTGTTTTTTTTGTGTTCTGCTATTTTTGGTAAGTAATAGTGTTCACAATTTCTTTATACTTTTATTCTATGTTTAATTTTAATTTAATTTTCATGTTTGTTGGAAAGTCCTGATACATCGGCAAATTAGATTTTCTGGCACCTGCTTCATCCTGAAAGTGCCGGATAATTGGAACCAGTCTGTATATTTAAAAACATACATGGTATGATATTCCTGACTCACTGTAAGCTCGGGCTCGTCGTTCTCGTTTGGTCTCATAAAAGGCCACCAGCCCTTTACTCTTTTCTGTTTGAAAATTGAGATGGTCGGCAGCTCCTGCTCATTAAGAAACATGTCAAGGGAGCACAGCTTTGATGTTTTTGCTCCTCTAGGAAACCGGTTCAGATCTAGCTCAAATGAACCTGAAAGAAAACATGTACATTCGCATGGTACAGTAAAAGTGTCCCTGAAGTTTCTTCTCTGATTAAAAATATTTTACATTCAGAGTAGCATCTCAGTGTAATGGAGAGGACCAAAATGTTTAATATAACATGATCACAAAACAAAAAATGTGATTTGAATTAGAATCGAAGCCACATGAACACCCTGATCACATAAACTGGATTTCTAAACAAGCCTCATTACTCTGAGGAAGGGATTTCTCATACCCAAGAAGTCATCTGAAGAGAAGTGGTCAGCATCCCACACTTGCATAGTAAGACGTGCAGGAATCTTGTATTCGGTCTCATCCCAGGAGAATAAGGACTCTTTCTTGGAGACCACAATTTTTTCCTCAGCCAAAAGGTAGTCAAAGGGAAATACAAAACGCCAGTTAAAGTTTCCTTCTCCAGTCAGAGAATGGTAATGTACATCAGTGTCTTGCTTATCCTCTGTTTGGCCTTTCAGCCAGCTGGGAATAAAAGCCAATTTTAACAGTTAATCAATTTTTAAAATTAAGATATGACACTATAAATTAAATTATAATACACTTAACTCAAGTTCTTAGACAAACAACTTGTGCATGCATTTAACCAATTCATTCCTGGAAGTAATACATTTGAAAAATTTTTTTAAAAAGGAATAATTCGTCATGCAATATATGGTTTATGGTTGTACATAAGGTCATTTAAAGGGTAGTAGCTGTGTTGAATTTGTTATACTAGCTCTTTAAAACGGTCACATATGACATCAGCGGTTCCGTCAGTCAACTTCAGTCCTTACTTCTGTTCAAGTACGCACAAGTGCTGCCATACTATTATTACTACTAGCCATGCACAGCGACATGGTTCGTTGTTTATTGACTTTTCCAGCCCGAGGAGTGACACAAATTATTATCATTATTATTTTTTTGTCCTATTGGCTGGGACGCATGCAACAGAAACAACTCTATACTGTATTACATTATTGACCAGCGCAGAGCTGTGTCGCCAAGAAAATGGCAGAATGCAAAGCATACGGCTGCAGAAACAGCAAGCGTAGAATTCGAACAAAATATAACATTGGCACAGGCCACACACTTAAAATGTTTCCTTCTGGACATAATTCAGTAGTGTGCGAGAACCACTTCAACCTGACCTGCTATTAGCTTGACCTCCAGGCAGAAACACTTGGCACAAAGCCCAAAATTTTACATCTAAAACTGAATGCTGTTCCTTCAGAATCGCTTCATAAAAAAAAATAAAAAATAAAATAAATCACAGGATGACAACAGATGGGAGCAGCGCCTTATCAAAACGAACCAGTTAAAGGTAAGAGCCTTTAGTATGCAAGGAGTTTTATCACCTTAAATACACAATGGTTTGTGTTTTTCAGAAACAAGATAGTTATAAACAAGGACTCCAGTCATACTTTGTAATCATTTTCATCTTTGATATGCCAGAAGACTTGTCTGTTGTGCAATTATGAAATAATTTCAAATAATAATGAGAGCTCAAATGATAGACATTACATTGAAAACACAGAGGATGGAGCCACAAGACTAAAGAAAACATACAAACACAAATTAACACAAAAATGAACAAGACCAATTATATATATTTCACACACCAATCCATACCTACCTCCTAACATAAATGTCACTGGATTTCTCCCCTGTGAAGTAATCATCATCTTCCAGAACGACCTCGTCAGTATTCCATATTATCACCCTGAGCTCATATCTGTTATAATGATGGAGGGCAAGAAGCAAACAATATTTTATCATTATTATTATTACAGAGTGCATGAACATACAGTAATTATGTTGTATTTTTGGACTTATGTTAGAAGAAAAACTGAAATAAATTCTGTAGCACAGAGACGGCAATATATAAAATGGAACACCAGAGAACATGAATATTTTTTGATGAATAAGTGTGATTTATGGTTGTTGTGATGTCAGGGTTTCACAATTAGTCATGGTGCATGATCACTGCCTCACTGTTGCCCTTTTCAATCAATACTACATGGTACTGTTTAAAATATATTAATTGTCTATACATTTATATTTCTCCTTACTCTCTCCTTTTCTCCCTTTCTTATATTCCCTCTAAAGCTACTTAAACCTTATTTTACCTGTACAGGTACACCAAAATTACTGAGGACTCTTTTGTTTGTGTAACCTATGACTGTTGTAAACATGTTGCAGTACAAGTCTGCTGCCACCTTGTGCATTTTCACATCTCACATCACACATGACACTTATTGAAAGTGTAAAGGTTTACCACACAAAATGATATTTTTACATTTACAGCAGACATCCTTATACATTGGAATTTACATTTATAATTTTTATACAACTGAGGATTAAGTATCTTATTGTGGTAACATGGTGGTGGCTGTGGATTGAACCATTGACCTTCTGATCTGTGACCTGGAGCAGTTATGTCTCAGTGATTAAGGCTCTGGGTCACAGATCAGAAGGTCAATGGTCAATGAAATTATGATCTGACTTATTGAATTGGTTATATTTTTCATTTATTTTTAGCTGTAGCCTTTTTAAATGGTTGACTGATACCATCACACTGATATTTATATGCTGCTAAATTTAAAAGACATAACTACTGGTAGCAGTAATGTATTGCTGAAATCAATGTTAATAATATTATTACACTTTGCAAGTTGTCCTATAATAAGCATGTCACTGTATAGCAAGCCCGTCATTATCACAAAGTATCAGAATCAGGATGATACAAAATCCTGATGGCCCTCTCAGGGGTTTTCTTTGCAATAATGGCTAGCTTTCAGTACATTAGCTCTTACAAAATAACACTGAGTGTATATGCAGATATATGAATAGTATACTACAATAATACTATATAAAACACTAAAGAAAGTCCCCCAATACAGTTACATACTTCTTTGGTTTTCGTGGTGAGATGTCTGTGGCTGGTCCTGGCGCAGGTGCGTCCATTGGGAACATGTCAACCCACATTTCAATTCGTCCCTGCAATGTTTATAAATTTTACAGAGAACAGGGCAGATCACTGGACATTGTAACAAATGTCTTCACAGTTACAGAGAAGCTGATATTGAATTTATTTCAAGTGATTTACTTGAATTTCAAGTGTTAAGTCTTACACTACACTGTTAATATTACAAAATGTAAAACCTTTGACATCGACAAGATGGTATGGGCTTCAGGACTATAATTTTACATGTTCCCATTAACCACCAGGACTTTTCTGTAATATAAATGGAGTAATTCTAGTGCACCTGCTCTATTCCTGGTTTCTCCGGGTTGAGAAGAGGCCTGGTTTCAATGTGTTCTGGGACGAGTTTACAACCTACTTGAGGCATTTCCTCCCAGTGCTTCAGTGCAGCAAGTGCCAAATATTCATCTGATGGTTTCTTAAGACCTGTACACACACATATATGCAGATACATTTATGACTGTTTGTGTGTGTGTGTGTGTGTGTGTGTGTGTGTGTGTGTGTGTGTGTGTGTGTGTGTGTGTTTGTGGAGTGTATAAATGACCCTTCCCTGGTATCATAATGCTGCAGTGTTGATGTGAATTCCCTTCAGTGACTCACCATTTACATCCTCAATTTCTGTCGGCCCCAAAAAGACACGGTTTGCAACCTTGACTCTTCCACTTGCGTCAAAGTGTGGCCCATCCAACTTGCCATTCTTACACAACTTTGTGAGTATCTGAGAGGGTTTCTGAGGATCTCGCCACATGTTGTAGCCATGGCTATATGGATAAGATAAATCCAATCATTAAGTGCTCACTAAACAGGAAATGCACTGAATGTGTAACCGATGTTAAGTTTAAATGGATACTTACAGAGAGTAGGTGGATGCAATGCCACAGGTAGCTCTGTGTTTACTGTATAAACGGTTCTCAAGATCAATCTTGGTCTCTCCAATCAGGTCATCAATGCCAACTAAATCCCAGTCAAATACTGACACTGTCAGCATCGATTCCATTGGAAATGAGGCCTCTATGTCAAAGCACCTTAAAAAAGTAAATTATTTTCTTAATAAAGAAACGCCAGCACAGATATTGGACAGCAATAAGGAATGCCGCCAGTACAGTGTTTCTTGATTTTATTAAAAAAACAAAAAATGTTCATGATTCAAATCCTCTACAGAGGTTCTATTAGAATTGTTTTCTGAAAGGGAAACCCTTAGTTTTGCTAAATAAAAAGAGATCCCTTTAGAACCCACACAATTGCTGCTGTTTTATGTAGACTGTACAGTACATATGGAGTCCTATATTAGGATTCCAACCCGTGCTAAAATTAATTTAATGATTATTGATGCATAACTGCTCTTTTCTTAGTATTGAATGTGCAATCTATCTAGAAAGTCCACTCTTTCATACTCACTTCCCGAAAACAGGGTTGAGTTGCTTAGAGATGTAATTCTCATTGTCCCTGATTTCTGTTTTCCCCAGCTTAATGCTAATGTAAGGATCAGCTTTCCCATTCACATCAGTAGGGTGAAGGTTTGTTGCCTAAAAAGTAAGATTTTTACAGCTCAGTATTGACTCACTGGTGTAAAAAGGATTGTGCTTCAGAGTTGCTTTAACACTCTGGAAACTAGGACTGTAAGAAGTTGCATACCTTAACAATGTAAATCCTAACAAGGACTTTAATGAGATCATTATGTGGAATATTCTGAAACATGCCCATATTCGGATCAAATCCAGGCTCTTTGGTGATTTCTTCTGAAAGAGGCAGCTTGTACACACACAAGGAGCCCTAGGTCAAAGTGCACAGGATGCATATAAGGTTACGAATACATAATAAACTTCTCAAAATCAGAATATCTGGTTCACCCTGCATGTAAAAACGGATTGTACTTTAAATCGGCCCATAATCCGGTCATCATCCCCCATACTGCCGTCATCATCATCTCCAGCCTTTCCTTTATACAGGTTGAAGCTGTGAAGCCAATCCTCAAAGTTATCAAATTCGGACTCCAGTTCCTTATTGAACACCTAAATATGAACAATATTACACTAATTTGGAACGGGGTCCTAAAAGGTACTTTTAAGTATAAATAAAAAAAATACATATCTAAACAGTTAATGAAATAAAATTCAACATTCCATGAGAAATATTGTATGTGACATGAAAAGACACTGACCACAAGCTCATCCACTTTGAGTTTGGCAGCTTTTTTCTCCACTACTTCGCAGTTCAGGTTCTTCTTCTTGTCCTTCTTGCCTTTGTTTTTTTCTTTAGTCTTGGTGCCTTTCACATGAGATTGATCAACTCTGATTTCTGAGGTTAGGGTTGAGGAGTGAGAGGAACAGATGGGAGTGGAATGAGATGGACAACATGAAGATGTCAATGGCCACAAATTTCCATGCCATGAGGGTTATAACATATGAAATCTAAATTGCTAAATAATGCATTTTAAAGACCATCAAAGTCAACTGGAAGTCGTTCATTTATTTTTAAATGAGCCTGTGTTGCTTAGCAGCGAGTGGTATCATTATTATTGGTGCATTGTGGGTGATAGAGGCATCAGAATAATTTATGGTACCTTGGAATAATAAGGTTTAGTGGCAACCAATCAGAATTTAAATAGATTAACTGTCGGGAAGACCAGAGAACACAACCTTGTTCATTTTGGATCAGTGCTGGGTGTCCTCATTATTTATGAAATGTCTCTGTGTGCATACAGGGCAAACTGAGGCTATGTTTAGGAATACCATTCATTGCCTCAAAACGGCACCAATTTAAAAAAATTCTAGTACAGTATTTATTAACTAATTTTCTGCCAGAACCAGGACCACAGTTATATTATTCTTAGATATAAACAAAGTTGCATTGATTAAAGACCAAGGACAATAAACATCTCAAATTATTGTTGAAATTTAACTTAAGTACAAACTAGTTACATTCCACTATTTCATCTACTACCAGTAACTACTATTTCTATCACAGAGCCTAGCATTCAAGATTTTTGACAGCATTATTGTTAAGGCAGCCCAAGCTAATTTTTATGCTCTCACTGTCTCTGGTCTGAACGCACACTAAGTGGTAATGATTACAAGTACTGTATACCAATGTTTACCTGGCGTTAACTTTCATGGCAGGAAACAAGGGCGTACACAATGTGACACAACTTGAGAATGTGATCTCATCAAAGAACAAAGGTGATGGGTAAATGAATACAATACAAAACAAGTGCCTGCAATTAACAGTGCCATGGTCATGTTAACATTGGTACACTGCCCCACCCAAAAGTCCTGAATTCTAATACAGTCGGCCCTTTACTTACGAAAACCTCTGAATACGAGAAATCCAGGTTACGAAAAACATTTTCCTAAATTTTCGCCCTCTGTATACGAAACAATCTCTTCTTACGAAAAGCGCCAAACGCGCCATTCAAAAATTCAAACGCGCCATTCAAAAAAAGAATGCACGAGTTGCTCTCTCATTGGCTGTTCTCCCAACATCCCGCCCCGCTGGCCTCCCATTGGCCTCCCATTGGCCAGGAGGGAGCTGAATCTCCATAGTACTGTACCCATAAGCTTGTTTGTCACACGAGTAAAGGAGAGATGTACTGTTGATTCGTGAGTTTCGTGAGTTTTTACTCATTGCAGCTTATTTGAGGAGGTCCAGAAGAGCCGCATCCCATCTCAAAAGCTCCGCATTCAGCCACGAAGCATTTTTGTGCACGGAAGTCGGCGGCGCCACAAATGTTCCGTGCACAGAATACTCCGTGGGACAAAGACCTCTGATCTCGAAAGGAAACAAATTAATATTGAATCTGGACCTCTGATCTCTTGAGGAAGCAAGTTATTATTGAATCCGGACCTCAGATCTTTCAAACAGGTAATTCCGCTTTAAATACAACGTCCCCTCTCAAAAGCTCTGTCGGCTGCACGTGGGCGGAGCCCACATTCGGCAGAGCGCACCACTCAAAGAGAGAGAGAGAGAGAGAGAGAGAGAGAGAGAGAGCGGGAGAGGGAGATAGAGAGACAGAGAGAGAGATAGATAGAGAGAGACAGTGTTGTGTGTGTGTATGTGCGTTAATAAAAAATGTTTAATAATGGTTTAATTAATAAATATGTTAATAAAATGGTTTAATAAGTTAATAAAATGTTTAAATGGTTTAATAAATCATTTTCTTTTAATTTGAACACATTTCATACAAAATTGGTGTACTTTTATCATTTTTAATGGGTTTATGGGGTAGCCTTGTAGCCTTGGAAAGAATCACACGTTTTACATGTAAAATGCGTCTCTACTTACTCTGCTTACAAAAACTCCAGGTTCTGAAAAAGGCTCTGGAACGGATTCATTTCGTAAGTAGAGGGCCAACTGTATTTTGTTTGCCTTGATTACAGCATGTAATGACAATGGCACCATTTCCACAAACTTCAGCAACATTTGTTTACATCCAGAGCTGTATTATTGTAGAGCTACAATTTATGAAAATGAAATTGAACCTCTCCATAAAGCCTTCTTCAGCACATCACAAAGACTTTCAATTGAGTTAAGGTCAGAATTTCAATTGGGTGAAGGTGCCAGTTCAAGTGTAAAAATGATTCCTCATGCTCCTTGAACTTCTTTTTCCATTATTTGAGCTCCATTTATATTTCAGTGCCATCAGGGAGGAAAACATCCATTGATAATATGACCTGGTCTTGACTTAATTTTTCTGCCATATAATTTTGTTGCTGAGCATAGACCGCGCAGTGTATATTTTGTTATATTTACCAGCAACTTCTGCAGCAATCTCCAAGTCCTCTCGTTCTTCTGCCTCAGCCATAGCTGCTTCTTGAGCTCGCAGACTCTGAATTAAGTATAAAAAGAGATTTAAGTAAAAACAGTCTTCCATTTAGTCTCAGGGTAAATAATCAATACTGAGAAAGATTTGGTGTCTCACCTCCATCATTGTCTCTATTGATGCAAAGTACTTTGACCACCAGTCAAGTATACTCTCATCTTGCTCTTCTTCCTCTACATCCTCTCCCTTCTTTTGCTTCTTTTTCTTCTTCTTCTCTCTCTCCTTTTCTTCATCATTCTATTGGAGTGATACGGTAAAGAGTGTTAACCCATTACACATAAAGCTTCTGATATTAATACATACTGAGACTTACCGAGTCAATTTTAACAACAGCATCAGAGGTCTACAAAGTGGGGGTCACAAAAAATAAACATCACATCACAACTTCTAAACATAACAACCAATTACACACAATTACACAATGTAACAATCACTAACGTGGACATGCACACATACTCATGCACTTCACACAAAATGACTGTGTTACTTTATGTAGGTTTTACAATTCCAGGAAAGACTCACAGCATCCAATTTGACGACAGTGTCCATCTTCTTAACATCGGCCTCAGGGTTCATGTTGATCACAATCTCACCTGAAGAGTTAGAGAAGGGGCCAGAGCAGTGGTGGGAACATGACATCACATTGGTAAGAGCCCTAAGACCATTAGCCAGTCTTGCTGTAGTGGGCAGGGTCATATATCATCAAAAGCCAAATAACAGTAGAGAGGACAGGATAGTGCCACCATTGCAGTTTAGAAAGAGAATAGAATATAGAGAGAATAGAGGACAAAGTAGACAGAAAAGTGAAGAATGGGATTAAGTTGGGAAGGAAAAAGAAACTGTTCAAAATTGCATGCGCTGCAAAAGGAAACTACCCAGCTAACAATTTTAAGTTTGCAGTATAGTTTCTACATGTGGCAGTTCTAGGAACTTTAAGTTCTCCAACTGTACAATCTGTCTAAGTTTTTTTAGATGTTTGAAAATATTCAACATAAATATCATGTGCTTAGCACATCCTCCTCACAACAAGAAGGTCCTGGGTTTAAAGTCATTGGCTTAGCTTTCTGTATTGATTTGAAATAGATATTGTTTTCGTAAGCAAGTCTAATTAGGTTCTCAGGCTTGTGCGAAGTTTGCATATTCTCCCCATGCTTGCATGGATTTCCTCCAGGTGCTATAATTTTCTCCCACAGTCCAAAGAGATGCACAATAGGCTGTTCCAAATTGTCCCTAGGTGTGAGTATGAGTGTGAACAGCTTTGTGTGTTTGTACTGTAGGCTGGCGAGCTACTCAGCTTATACCCTGCCATTGCCCAGTGTTGACTGAGATAGGCTCCAGCCTCCTCATGACCCAGGTAGGATTACGTCTTTTGGCAAATGAGTGACTGGGTAAGTCAGAGCCTTTTTGGTAATACAGTGGAGCCTCGGTACTCGAACTTAATCCGTTCCAGATGGCTGCTCGGATTCCGATTTGTTCGGATTCCCAATACGCTTTTCCTATTACAAATAATGTAAATGGTCTTAATCCGCCGTGTTGTCCTTTGAACAGAAGTTAATGGTACCATAACTCATACCATAAGTCTGCAAATTAAGTAAAAAAAAATATTGAATACAGTACATTATCTTATGGTTTGTGTTGTGAGAGCCTTTTTAACTTTACTGTGGTTTTTATTTTAGTGTTATGGTCTCTCAGAAAAGAGTTGTGCGTTGGAGAGGGGCATGGCTCGAGGGATGGAGTGCTAAACACACACACATTTAATCATTTCCATTTAATCACAGGCTATAAAGACTAGCAACGCTCTCGGTGCTAGAAGACTGTCCCTCTTGATCTCTCAGCTCTGTGCTCAAACAGTTCAAGCTTTAGTTTGATTTCATGTTTCTCCGCATCTCTATTACATCCGATTTCCCCGTTTCATCCATGAAAACGGCCGTGCTTTATTGATCACAGGGAAGGCACTAGAGCCCACGCCTCTCTCCAACGCGCATTTCAACGCGCAACTCTTTTCTGAGACCATAACACACTAAAATAAAAACCACAGAAAAGTTAAATCATTAGAATAATAAAGATAAGAAATTTAACCTTTGTGGTGGTGAGCAGTTGGCATACGTAAATGTGGGAGAGGGAGAGAAGCGGAGGTTTCCCTTCCATAACAGCTTCAGGTAAAATCAGCCAAAGGTGTTTTTTCCTCTTGCTACTGCTCTGCATGGATGACTTTCTTTTCTTAAAGAACATTTCTAACGTGGCTTGTTTCTGCCTTATTTTCAAAACCTTACGGAAGTGGCTCATGACCTCATCGTTAAAGGTGTTCACAGCGCTGCTTGCACTTTAGCTTAGCTTTAGCGCTTTAGCTTAGCTTACTTATATACATACATACATACATACATACAAGTAATCCCTTGCCACTTCGCGATTTGAGCATCGCGGTCTTGGTACATCGTGGTATTTTAACAAAAAATAAAATAAAATAAAATATTTATAAAAAAATAAAAAATTCACAACGAAACACGCATGTAAGCAAGCGGAAGGCAGGGACCATTGTTTACAAACAACAGACTGAAGTGCCCCTCTTCCCCAGTTCAGGCAGGGACCACCCACTCAACTCAATCTCGCAAGCTGATTTGCTTAGATGCGTGACGCTGCTGCCTCCCGCCCACTCAACTCAATCTCGTAAGCTGATTGGCTTAGACGTGTGACGCTGTTGCCTCGCACATTCCCGATCTTATAGTGTCTGTGAACGTCCTTCACCGCGGAGAAGAGCTATTGTCAGAGGTGAGTACAGTACTTAAAGTATTTATATATTAATTCTATTTAAATATTAATACATTACAGTATTTACATATGCATATAACTGTATAACGTTTAATATACACTTCTTGATATTATATAGACGCAAAAACATATAGAAATGAGACAACATGGTAGAAATGAGAGGGGCGATCCTACTTCACGGTTTTTTGAATATTGCGGCCAGATCTGGTCTACATTAGCCGCGATATTCAAGGGATGACATCCTCTTCAGCTTTGTTTAGTCGGTTATGCCTATAAGCCGATCTGTGGGTTTTCTGTTTGGTACTCTAAATCATATTTGTCGCTGGAGGTGGTATATGGCGTTACTGATTAGATAGCTTTAGTGCTTTAGCGCTAGCTTTAGCTTTAGTACTGTATCAACAACTTCCGGACTACCCAAGACAGCTTTTAAACAACTTCCGGACTTCCCCAAGATAGCTTTATTAGGATGATACATAAAGCACTGGTCTGATGAGCCACTAGTCTTGTGTGTAAAAGCCCAAACAGACCTTACGTTGTATCAACAACTTCCGGAAGTGGAGCGCTTTTCTTGCCTCTTGGTCTCGTTTTTCCTCACACGTTTCTCGAGTTCAACTTCCGCTTTCTATTTGGTTTCCGGGACGATAAAAGTCACGACTTTTTTGTTCGGATTCCCATTTGTTCGGTCTCCAGAGTGTTCAGATTCCGAGGGTCCACCGTAGGAACTTAAATAATAATGCTCACATGATGTTAGTTATTGTATAACGGGAAGCATTTGTTTAAACTAGGGGTCGCCAACCACCGGTCCACAGCTCAATTGGTACTGGGCCGCAGAAGAAATAGTTCATTATTTCCGTTTCTAAAAAGTCACATTTCAAATATAGTTGCATCTTTCTGGTGGTTAACACCTTTTCAATCATTAATTTTCTGAACTGCATAATCCTAATTAGGGTCATGGGCAGGCTGGCACCGATCTCAGTTAACTTTGGGCAAGGGCAGAGTACACCCTGGACAGCTCGCCAGGCCATTGCAGGGCAAAAACACACTGACGGCTATGCAGCCTACACTTGATGAAAGTCAGCAATGATTCTTTTACAGCCTCTCACTGTAGACAGTGAGAGACATGGCCGGCCTTTGATAACCCATTTAGCTGCAGCGGGGAGTTGTTAATACCTCTGCAGGCAAAAACATATTATTTCCATCTCGGTAATTTAGTGGAGTCAATAAGAACATTCTAAAGAATAAAGCAGTTTCATATACGAGTAAATTGATTTAAAAAAAGATTAAAATAATACCCAAAATGTTCTTAGTCACATTTCTGGCAAGTACCTGTATTGGCCCAGTTGTTGGCCCTCTTATCTGGTGGTGTATAGATGAACTTGCGAAGACTGGAGACAGCATGTGTTCCCACTAAAGTGTAACGTCCAAAAGCTCTGCAATCCACTACACGAATATTCAGAGGAGGGTGGAGAAACTCATCCTCTGGTAGGTCCTGTAATGTAAAATTCAGTCACACTTTTACTTAGCAAAACAAAAAACAAACAAACAAAAAACCCATCAGTGATAGGCAAACAGAATAATTAATTTTACAAGCTCTGAGAAGGTAAGATTTAATATTATTTTTTAAAAGGTCCCTGTGATGTTTCCTATTGCTGCCCTGTATCTGTGATCAAAATATCAGCATTATCAGAATTATTTATTTCACTACCATTAATTAGAATTTCAATCATATGACATAATATAATGTTTATTTGCCACTGATGGCCTATTCTTTGGGATTTCAAAGATTGTCAGAAAAAGAACCTATGATGAGAGATGTTGTCTGAAAGCCTTATGGTGGCTGTAGAGACCTATTTTGGAGCTGAAGATCTTTCCATATGGAGGGCAGGTGAAGTCTGTTGGTCTTGGGAAGAGGCGATCTTTCAACACTTCATTTCAACAAGAAAAATGTAAAAAAAAAAAATCTTTGGCTGGTGTGTTTCTATAGGCCTACTATAGACTCTTTGACTTAGTGACTCTTTTTCTTCCTACTTCCTTTCCATATTTCTCAACACATAAGCACAAATTAAAGTGGCATTCTCCAAGCTTGTGATACATAATTTGTCTAGTATAGTACAGGGGTAAGTGTTGGCCTGGTGGTAAGGTGCTGGATTACTGAACCCAAGGTTGTTGGTTCAAGCCTCACTGTCACTGGGTTGTCACTGCAGTCCTCTCAGTGCAGCTAACTGGGTTGTCTAAGGCCAGCCATGCCTCTCTCTCTCTCTCACTGTCTATGGGGATAAAACATGTGGTGTAAAAGAACCATTGCTGACTGTCGCAAAGAGTAGGCTGCATTGCCACATTGCATGTTTCTTCCCTCCGATGACCTGGCGAACTGTCCAGGGTGTATTCTGATACCGCCCAGAGTTTCCTGCCTCGTTTGCAACCCAAATTAGGATTAAGCAGTTCAGAAAATGAATGAATGATGAATGCATTACATGGGATCTTTAGCAAAAAAAAAAAATCACATCTTTTTCTATCATGATGGACACAGGTGATCTGTACAGTCTAGTAAAAGTATGCTATTTTATTATGTATTTTTTTTGCTGTCATTTAACAAAATTTATTTAAAATGAAAATGTACTTTGGAAAATTCATTAAAGGAATGGCTCAGTACAAGAAAGCATTTCAAAACAAATTATCCTGTGTATGGCCTTGTAAATACTGAGAGAGCTTCTATTTACATCAGAGAGAACTTACCACTTCAAACCATTTCACCAAAGTGCTAAAGTTTGGATTTTTCTTATAGTTTGGAATAAGTGCTGACTGGACGCCTTTTCCTGCACACTCGATATCCACACGAGGTTTGTCTACGTGTGTCAGGTTAATCCTCTTCAAATCCCTCAGGCCCCAGAACAGAATCTACAGTGTAATGAAAAAGTTCATTCTGATTTGTTTTTGAGAAACATAGTTCAGCTACACTAATTCTACATAGGCAGTCCGATTATGGACAGTCTGTTAACATCATTATTGAGATTTTCACCTCTATGCGGTATTTGCTGAGGACAGGTCGTATACCCAGAGGCACTGGTAGGATGGGACCATGGTCTTCATCATTTGGTCCATTAAGAGGAGGAAGGTCTTTCACTCCTGCTGGTCCAAGCTGCAAATGAGAAAGCTTTCAGTAACACCAAACAAGTTCTCCTCATTGTGTCTTTTAAATTCAACATGAATGTCTTTTTACATCAAGTAGAACAGCCAGAAGCTAGAGTGAATCAGTGGGGCGTATAGAGTCCATTACAGAGCACAAAAAAGCAGTTTATAGAGACAAAAGCAGTTTTCTCAACAAATCACCTATAGCTGAGAAATTGCAAAGCTTATAAACCATTCTCAAACTTTTAACTCAATAAAATGAATTCAAGAATGTTAAAGTTAAAAGATATAAAACGCCTTATTGTATCCAATTAATAGCCAGTATAATATAATTTGTGATCCACAACGGAACAATATTATACAGATATACAGTACCACAGCTTAAATTGTTTCGAGTTAAGTCGTTCTCAATTATACATCGGTTTTTAAAAAATATATGGAAAAATAAAAAAAAAGTAAGTTTATGTTATAATAATAAAAATAATAATAATAATAATAATAATAATAATAATAATGATGATAATTAATATATGTGTGTATCTCCCCCAGTGCAGCTAACTGGGTTATCAAAGGCGGGCTATGTCTCTCACTGTCTATGGTGAGAGGCATGTAAAAGAACCATTGCTGACTTTCGTAAAGAGTAGCTGCAAAGTCGTCAGCGTGTTTCTGTCCCTTGCTAAAAAGGGTTGTGACAGAAAGGGCATCCGATGTAAAAACCTCTGCCAAATCAAACGTGCGAATCTGATGATTCGCTGTGGCGACTCTCGAGTAAAAGGGAAAAAGCCGAAAGGAAGACAGACAGACAATATATGTGTGTGTAAAATATTATACAAGTAAATTTGGTGTAGCCTAACTTAGGCTAGCCTAGAGACAAGCTACTTCGATTTAAGTCATTTTTCAACTTAAGTCATCTCACCTGGACTCAATTAATGACGTAAGCCGAGGTATACCTGTACTGGCTATTATTCGGAAAAAATAAGGTGTTTTATATCTTTTAAATGTAACATTCTTCTGAGCGGTCACCCTTTATACATCTGTACCTGTAGAAGCTCAAAGGCAGCTAGCAGCTCTCCTGCATTGGTGTTTCCTCTATAGATCTGGTAGTACTCCAACTGGGGAGGGAAGCGTGGGGGACCATAATGCTCATCCACCATCTTAGTTAGGGGCTTGGCAAACGTTCGGCCGATGTATTCCGACTTACCCTGCACATAATTACACATGACAATCTATTCATAAGCACTAGTGGTCACTATTGGCACGCTATTGTCACATGGTTGCATATGACTTTAAAGATTCTTGTTACTTACAAAATTTCACAGCTCTGATGAAACCTTATCTAACTTAATACATTATATTAATTGCACTGAAATTATAACTATGCTGTAATAGACGTTTCAGAAATGAAAAGTGTTATCAATAAGCACTTTCGATCATTAGCAGAAGCCGTGCTGCTCTTTTCATTGCCGTATTACTTTTAACCCCAACACTCATGACAGCACATTTGCATTTTTTAGAGTAGAAGATGCAGAGGATAGGGAGAGATGGAGGCAGATCATTTGCTGTGGCGACCCCTGAAGGGAACAGCCGAAAGGAAAAGAAGAAGAAGAAGACTCATGACAGCACAAGCAGCAAGTGTGCAGTTGGAGTAAACACAGATTAAAACTTACTGCAAATTAACAAAAAAATTCATTAAAAAAGAAGGGAATTATATATTAATGAGGCAAAATTAAACATTTCAGGGTGGTTTAAATAGTGCCAGTGTAATTATGCTAAATGTCATTAGTGTGCTTTTGTCCCTTGCTAAAGGGTTGTGTCAGGAAGGGCATCCGAAGGAAAAACCTATGCCAAATCAACCATGCGATGATTCGCTGAGGCGACCCCTGAAAAAAGGGAACAGCTGAAAGGAAAAAAAAATGGAATATGATAGACATTTGGGCTTAGCCTCAACTTAGTCCACATATCATATACTGTGTGAAGCTTTGCTAACAGTGGTTCATGATCTTCCATTTTACCAACTCTTTAAAAAAAAAAAAAAAAAAAAAAAAATCAAAAAAGGTTTTGTAAATTGAGGTATTAGAGATTTTTTATTGCTTTAAAAAACCTTCTGGCTCCATTTGAAAATAACAATAATTATGGCCTCAAACCAAGATTTCTCATGATAATATTGATACAGCCTGCTTTCATATAAGACTTGTCTTTCAATAACAAGGCAGAGCCAGAGTTAAACAGGAACAACCACTGACTCAGGACAATGGCAAACATTTCAATAAACCCTTATCACAGTGAAACACGGGTTCATTATCCAACCATTAGTAATGCTAAAAATGCATAGGTACACTACATCAGCACTTGATTTCATTCATTCATTGTCCTAAACACTTTACTCTTCATAATGGTGATAGGATGCCCATCCAAGCCAACTCCAGGCGAAGGCAGGGTACACTCTGAAGCTCACAAGACCATTGCAGACCTAGAGATGAATTTAAATGATAAATACAGTACATATGTACATAATTTCAAAACTTACCACAGTATCTTGGTCAAATATTTCTATGACAATGATTGGAGGATCATCACGGAGTTCACTGGCTTCACCATAAAGCTGAACGTTATCAAACACCAGCATCTGGTCCCATGTTGGACAGAGAGTCTCACTGAGAACCTGAAACACCCCAACAGATTAAGACATTAAATCAGAAAAATATAGATGTGTGTAGAAAAAGAGTAACGTGTCTAAAAAAAAAAATCGCAAAATATTATGGAGAAACACACCTCTGTGACTTGACTATATGTGGAAAAGAAAACTCTGGCGAAAGGATCAGACAATCCAGTATCATCAGCAGCAAACAGGCTACGGGCCTGATACATGTGAGTCCTTAACTGGAAGACTTGCATACCTAAATGAGGACAGGGAAGGCTTTAAAAACAATCAAAGCATTCTGGAAAAATCTAAATTACAGATGGGTATCTATATGCCAAGTTCAAGGAAGAACAGTGCACAGTTTAAAATGTCAAACGGCCGTCTGTTCTACTTGAAATAAAAATTTCAGATATACTATGACTGCAGGACATAAATTAAGTTTGAGAAAAAAGGAGTGAATCTGGATCTTTATTTCTTTTTTAAATTTGATCTTAATTTGTTTCAGATGGTCTTTTTTTAAATTTCTCTTCTTTTTCTTTAGGCTTAGATGAGAAACTCAATCAAACTTAAGCACATTCTTAAGACAAGTTGATCACCAGGCTGATCACCAGGCTGCATATTTACTGTTATAGATGAGATTAATGGGCGGCATGGGCTGCAGGCCTGTGCTTTTAGCCACTTTATTTTCCTCAAAACCACTGGGCAGGCCACTCAAATAGTCCTTCCTCTGTTTGTTCAAACCAAGCCACAAGTACAGTTCCATCTTCGCTTGAACTGTCAAGCCCGCTGGGCCAAAGCTCTTCTTTCCAGGTAACTGCAAATAACCATCAGTATATCATTATCAATAATGAAAAACTTTTACTAAGAGATTAAACCTAACCAAGGCAAATAAATAAATAAATACAAACAAACAAAAAGTAAAGAAAGAGAGGCTTACCCGGAGAAAGACAGCTTTGACTTTCCCACAATCTTTACCCATCTCCTCATCTACAATGGAATAGAGGATGTCTTTTGAAGGAATGCGGGCATAGGCAATACGCTTATTGTTACTTATCATCCATATGAACACGTCTGGAATACTGTGCTGTGGCTGAAAAGAAAATATTTTTTTTTATTTTCAATTATTCTTTGGATGCAAGTTTCATATTTTTAAGATATTTTGTTGCTGTTGAAGTTGCTGTTTATCTAACCTCATCGGCCATGAACCGAAGCTTCTGCAGGAAGTTCTGAGACAGTTTTAGTTTGTCTCGCAAGGTGTTTTTCTTCACTTGTGAGCGCATGGTTTTGGCCTGTTGAGCCATACTCTCCTACAAACAACACCGCAAAACACATTTACATCATTATGTTTGAGCTGTTTTAATGTGCCATGGTCGGTTAAGATTGTATAAATATAATTCTATACCATCTCTCTTAGACAGGATTTCAGCCTTTCCCGGTCCAACCTGGTTACACCAACCTGATTCTGATCTTTATTGGCAAGAGTCAGAAATCGACTGTCAGAGCAAAAATAGGAGAAGATGAGGAGAAGTTTCTAAAATAAATGCATATATCATGTTCAATGTGATAAGCGCCCAGGGCGCTTTAAAAACCTGGAGTGGGTGGGCGCTTATTAAAATGTTGCCAGCGAAGTGGAACAGTAAGTGCTTATTCACTTCGAGGTGGAAAACATGAATAATAACGGAACAATTAAAGAGTTTTACTGGTATTTGTGTTATTCTTTTTGTGATATCAACCAAATTACTTTCACGAAAGCTGAAAATAAACAGAAAACAGCATAAATAAAAAAGTCCCCTTACTTTTTCCTCTCGGTGCTGTTCCTTTAAACATTTTCCCGGAAGTAAAATCGAGCCAATCAACACGAATGCTAAAGTTAAGCACATGCCACGTTGAACCAATCAACATAAACAAAAGCACATGTCCAGGAGTGCTTAAATTTTTGAAGTTAGTGAGTGGGAGAATCAGGTGAAAAATACTCGTCATCACTTTCTGATAGGTCCATATCTGGCTCATCGCTCCATTCATTCAGAGCATCCCATAGTTTTGCTGTAACAGTTTCTAATGGTTCATTGGTTGTTGGACATTTACCAAGAGAACAGAGCAAAATATTTTTCTGTTTTTTAAAGCACGAAGGAATAATCAAATGTGTTGTTACTGATGAACATAATAGCCATTCCCCAATGGCAGAGGGTCTTGAAATACCATGTAAACTCACTTTTACAGGCAGTGAATACCTAATTTGACCATTACAGAGAATGATCGAATAAAATTGTTAAGTTTGATCTGCGATTTTGCTCCCGGTACACATGGGCGGTTATTAGACGCAAGATAAAAAAAAAAAACATTGGGGTGGGGGTGAGCTTATTGGAGCAGGGCGCTTATTATATCGAATACGGCAAAGCAAAATGAAAGTGTGTGTGTGTGTGTGTGTGTGTGTGTGTGTGTGTAAGAGAGAAAGAAAGAAAGACATGTTAGTGCAGAATGAGTGCTGATCCCAAGTTAAACCAAAGTGGGGCCAGTGGTGTCATGGTAAGGTTAGCTGGGCTATTGACTTAGAGGTTGTGGATTAAAACCCTCACTGGGCAACATTTTGAGCTCTTCCCTTTAAACTACAGAATCCAGTCAAAAAACAACAGACTTTATCTACGTATATACCATTAAGGGCGGCATGGTAGCATAGTGGTTAGCACATCCACCTCACAATAAGAAGGTCCTAGGTTCGAGGATAGTATTGGACTTTTCTGAGTGGGATTCCTGTGGATAGTCCAGTTTTCTCCCACAGTAAAAAGACATGCACATTAGGCTAACTATTCCAAATCAGCCCTAGGTGTGAGTGTGTATGGTTGTAGGTGTGTTGCCCTGTGAAAGGCAAATGAACTCTTCAGGGTGTAGCCAGTGTCGGCTGAGTTAGACTCGCAGTTTAGTGAATGATTGAGTGAGTATATTATACTATTAACATCTGCAATACATTGTTAATGAATAATCTTTGCCAAAATTAATGTTATAATGACACGATTCAGATCACTAATGTTGCATTCACAATCCAACTCTCCTGGAAAAACTTCAGATTTGTTATGGCAGAAACTGTATTTTTAAAAAAATTAACTCGCAACATTTGTCAAATAATTAACTTGAAGTCATGCTTTAAGTATAAATTCAACTCGTGCATTCAACTCGATTTATATGAACTTGTGTCTCCAATATCTTAATGTCCACCAGGTTTTGCACACGTACTTGCAGCCAGTGCTTAGCTCCTCCAGAACACCCCTCAGTCTGCGTTCAGGATAAGCCTTCTCTGTCTTCATAATCTCCTGAACATCATTCAGACCCTCTTCCTACCAAACAAACAGATTTCCTAAGCTGGGAAAAAACAAGTTCTTACCCTGAAAATACAAAATGTGTTTTTCCTCAATTTTTAGAAAACACAAAGACCTGATCAATATGATCTAACCAGTTTATCTGCAATCTTGTCCATGATATTTGAGTTGTAGAATCGTCGTCTGTGATCTTGCCACCAACTCTTGATGTAGATGCAGGGCTTCTTTTCAAAATATGGCAAATGGAAGTAATTGCTGAAAAAGTTACATTTTCATGGTTCAATAACTTCTGCAGTGGATGTCCAAAAAAAAAACAAAAAAAAACAAACAACTTTTTCTTTTTCAAGTTGTAAATTAAATAATAAGGTTAACACTAAGAGGATAAAACAAGAAGGATAGAAAGAAAAGTACAAATTGGTTGAAGTTAAAATTTTTTGATTTGAATTCGAATTGTTTTGAATAGTTTTTAATTGTCTTAAAACACTTTCTACATCTTTCTCAGATGACAATTATAAAGATTACCTTCACTTGACCTTACCTTTTTTTATTCAGTGAGTTGCATCAAAAAGGATTATAATTTTTATCTGGATTACATTAAAACTTTTCTGTTATAACTTTTTATCTTAAAGCTCAAACCTCAATTATTTTTAATCATACTGGGCGTGTATTTCTATTTCTATTTCTATTTATTTATGTGCACTAAGAAATCTGAACTCCATACATTGCCAACATTACTTTAAATGCTATACAATGCTTAACATTTCCTCTTTGGATGCCCAAGTAACTTTGAACATGTCTATGCAATTTTTTTCTCAAGAATTAAGAAAAGTTCATGCTGATGATTGGCCTCAAGAAAGAAACATCAATATGACTCTACCTCTGTGGGTAATTCAAACTAATTACAGGTTAAAGTTTTAATCATAAATTAAGGATAATTTGCTAATGTATGAAGCGATGCTTCATATTAAGTTGTCTGGCACAATACAAATAAAAATAAAAGTTAGATAAAGAAATCCATGTCCAGCCCAGAAGTACGCTTATCAGTGCAACCCAACAGTTATTTAACTTAGAACATTAGAAGGATATGACCAAATTCAGCATCAATTCATAAAACACTAACAAAATCACACTGATCTTTATTCCTACAGCCTAAAGTCAGTCTTATAGTGTGACAACACATTGCCATGATAGCAAAAATAAGTTAAAAAAAAAAAAAAACACTCCGTAAACACTTTTTTTTTTTTTTTTGTAAATTTCTAGCATGTTTTATTAATGGAAGAAAGAAATCTATTTATTGGTTGTGGTGAAAACTATTATAAATGTTATTAAAGCTATTTTCAAGGGGCAGTGGTGGTCTAGTGGATAGGGCGCAGGATCGTTGATCCTAAGGTTAGGGGTTCGAGTCCCCACAAGGTTGTCACTGTCCTCCCCCCAGTGCGGCTAACTGGGTTTTCAAAGGTGGGCCATGTCTCTCACTGTCTATGGTGAGAGGCGTGTAACAGAACCATTGCTGACTTTCATAAAGAGTAGCTGCAAAGCCGTCAGCGTGTTTCTGTCCCTTGCTAAAGGGTTGTGACAGGAAGGGCATCCGATGTAAAAACCTATGCCAAATCAAATGTGCGAATCAGATGATTAGCTGTGGTGACTCCCGAGAAAGGGAAAAAGCCAAAAGGAAGGAAGAATTAAAGCTATTTTCACAATTTCTCGTCACAAAGGGGTCAGAAATAAAGGTTCTTAATTGAGTAGTTTTTTTAGGTAGAAATTTTATTATCACAAAAGATAAAGTCAGAGTCAACATTTCCTCGCACATATCCAGATCTGGCCTGTGCAAAACAAATCGCGGATATTTCCACCGCTGCACGATTTAGATTAACATCATTCTCATCTAATTTGGAATATACAGATTTTGGAACAATAACACTCATTTTATGTATCTCCAGTGCTCTAGAAGAAAGTGAAAGATCTATGAATTCTTCGGAAGTAACATGTGGAAAATTCTGTGATATTATCAAATATTTGACCTAAAAAATTCATGATACACACTAGAACGCGTGCTGTCCCTCTCGAGAAGCATTTATCAGCCTCGTGATTCCACATGCGCAGAGAGCTGGAATTTGTATCTTTTATTTTTGTTGCTTTACTTAAACAATAGCTTGCAGATCAAGAACCTTATACAACACAAAGGCAGAAATAACGATGCAACACACCAATCATATCTTTTTTTGTTTGTATGTTTAGAACTGTATATTTTGCTGACATAGCACTGTGATGTTAACACATTAGGACTATAACTTCTCTTAAGACTGACCTGTCAGTGATTACAGGCTTCATGAGAGGCGTAGAGGATACTGACACCAGTTCACTATCCTCATCAGGCTCTTCATCACTAGAGTTATGGATCAGCTCAGACTCCTCATCGTCCCCCTCCCCCTTTCCCTTCTTCTTCTTTTTCACTGGCTTGCTTATGCCATCAAGCTGGTTACCATAGTTACCTAGGGAAGGGGGAACGAGGGACATAAAATAGGGATTTATTTGCTTTAAATTATTGTATCCTTTTAAATGTACTTCAGTGAAACACGTTATTAAGCAATAATGTTCACGAACATGCAATGAACTCGATCTTTTTTCCTCACGGCAATGTCATTTACCCACCAATAGTGACTTCAAAGGTGATTGGCTTGTCTCCTATCTTTCTATCAATCATAGTGGCCTCTAAGAAGGATCCAAACAGAAAAAACTCCTCCACTTTCCCTGTGGAAACCTAAACAGACATAAACAATTTGTACACACTTAGAAATATCAGTGTATCTTAGTTGAGCAATTTGATTCTGTTAGTTACGTCAACACAATAGCGCTGAACAATGGAAAGAAGCACAGCCTTTAAGAAATTCATTAATTTACCGAAATAAATTCATCCTTCCCGCGGTACAGATACTTAGCCGACACCGGCCGAAAGGGGGTACACACAGAACAGCTCTCTCTCTCTCTCTCTCTCTCTCTCTCTCACACACACACACACACACACACACACACACACACACACACACACACACACACACACACACACACACACACACTATGATTCTCACTCACAATTACACTTAGAGGAAATTTGCAAGAGTTAAATAGCCTAATGTGCATGTTTTTGAGCTGTTGGAGGAAACGGGAATACCCAGTGGAAACACGGGGAGAACATGCAAACTCCAAACAGAAACATCCTAGATGTGCCTCAAACCCAAAACATTCTTGCTGTGAGTTGGACATGCTAACCATGACAGCACCGTGCCACCTGATAGAAAACAATAAATAATGAACTTTTAAAAGGCAAAATTTTGATACCCCAATTAGCTGCAATGGGGGAACAGTAGTAACAACTGTTGACAGTAGGGCTTGAACCCCCAAATTTAGGATTGGTAATCCAGCACTGTACCATCGGGCCACCATTGCCATCCTGATCAGTTTATACATCCATAAATGTCTTTTAATGCTTCACACACCATTAAACGCTTTTAAGAATTACAATGTAGTATCTCTATATTAATAAACCTCAGAAGAAAAACAATGCTTGTCACACAGAAACACATAGTACATGTGAGGACCCATTTACATAAGTGCCAAGAACAGATGAGAATCGAACCTGAAGATACAGCGTTGTTGAATTATGCTCTATTCAGACATAAGGGAAGCCAATTTTACCAAGCTAGTCCTACCAATAGACCAATTCAATCCTCCCAGCATGTTTTTGATGGACCAGACAATAGTTTCATGTCAAGAAGTTTAAATTGCAAGGCTCATTATATCCTAATATACACATTTCATTCTGAAGATCTAATTATTATTATTATTTTTAAAGAAATGGCCATCTATTTTCAGAATTTAAAACAAAACTATAAAAATTAAATATGAAATACTTGGCTGTATGCTCAATGTCTACTAATGTTAAATTACTTAACTTATTTTATTTATTTTTTGCTCTGTTTTGGTAAACAGCCTAATATGTACAGTGTATATTTCCAAAAGTGGTCCTGGAGTAGCCAGTGTGTTCTACATTCTAAAATTCTGCATGCTGTTACACACCCATTTCCACTCAGGAAGGGCTGCTACTCAGCTGATTAGCTGAATCAGTGTTAGCCGCAGAAAAAACACAAAAATGTGCAGGATGGGGTTGCATTCCAGGGTTGAGATCCCGTGGCAGTCTGAAAAATCCTATTTGGAACTAAACTACTGTATGTTTTCCTGCTAATTTAAATAAATCTGCAATATTTTATATTTTATATATATTACCAAAATTATGTAGAAACATATTTTTAAGCTACCTCTTAACCTTACGTTATGTATCTACATGCATTACGTTCAGTTTACCAGCCAGTCTAATAAACAAGTAAAAGGTGTCAATACGCCTGACAATGTTTAAAATATTGCCAGCTAAAGGTGCAAATCATCTATAGGTGCATAAGTCCTTTTGTTTGCTGACAATCATGCACATAGAGCTTCAGATAATCCCCTTGACTAATGTGGATGTCTTATATGCTATGAGAATCGTTGTGTGATAAGTATGGATCAACCAAGAATCAGGGTGTCTATACCCACTGGTAGGCCTTCCTCAACATTACTAAATGTTGCACTGTTAACAAGAGAAAAAAATACATAACATGGTGTTGTAAACAAGCCTGGTACACAATTAGTTCAATTTAAATTAAACAGAAAAATCAATTAAGATGTTTACAGATATGACCAAACTACTGCCTTAAGCCTAAAACATAACGTCTGCTGTGCATGTGCTGGTGCGCCTGATGCTTGCTTGAAAATTGATGCAGAGTCAGCCAAGTGTAATGAAAATGGCCACAAGTATTTTGACCTAATCTAGGTATTCTAGTGCACAGAGATGTGTGGTGCACTTCGATTACAATTTCTTCTCAACCATGAAGCCATACCCACAGTGCTTATTTAAAGAAAGAACTGACTTTGTGAAAGATGTATGATTTATTGAAAATAGAGTCACAGCTAAAATAATAATCTGAAGAACACGGAATTGGGTACTTCTGCAAGATGTGAAAGTAATTAAAATCAATTCAGTCAGAGAACAGACTTAGATTTTGAAAATAAATGCATAAGAATACTAAAATAAAACAAACAGATGAAATAACACATGTTAGGCGTATTTATGATAATGACATGATTAATGTGTGGATATTCATTAAGTAAATAAGCATTTTAATAAGGACCAAAATGGAATGCAAGTGATTATTGTGGCCCAAAAAGCTGTTCTTGTAGGAGTCTTCATGTGTGGAGGAAGGGTGAGATAAACTCATTGGATGGACTATGCTCCAGCTGAAAATAGCATATGTTAAGGGCAGAATGTGCATAGGTTGCATAAATACAGAAATGCCCAGACTTGTGTTTCTTTCTCTGTTAATATTAGTGTGATCAGACCTTACATACGTTAGAGATTAATATGGATGATACTAAAAAAAATATCAGAGCAATGCTGCTTTTCACTAAGTAGATTACATTATATATGAGATATTTCCTTTCGGCTTCCCCCCCCTCCTTTTTCAGGGGTCGCCACAGCGAATGATTCGCACGTTTTGATTTGGCATAGGTTTTTACGTCGGATACCCTTCCTGACACAACCCTATAGCAAGGGACAGAAACATGCTGACAGCTTTGCAGCCTACTCTTTACGAAAGTCAGAAATGGTTCTTTTACATGCCTCTCACCATAGACAGTGAGAGACATGGCCCGCCTTTGATAACCCAGTTAGCTGCACTGGAGGGGACAGTGACAACCCTGTGGAGAGTGGGACTTGAACCCCCAACCTTAGGATCACAGATGCACCGCCCTATACCACTAGACCACCACTGCCCATATATCTTCTTTCTTCTTTTCCTTTCGGCTTTTCCCTTCAGGGGTCGCCACAGCAAATCATCTGCCTCCACCTCACCCTATCCTTTGCATCTTCTTCTCTTATACCAGCTACCTTCATGTCCTGCTTCACTACATCCACGAATCGTCTCTTTGGTCTTCCTCTAGGCTTTCTGCCTGGTAGTTCCAACCTCAGCATCCTACTACCAATATACTCACTATCCCTCCTCTGTACATGTCCAAACCATCTCAATCTAGCCTCTCTGACTTTGTCAGAGAGCCAGCTCTCTACCTATATATATATATATATATATATATATATATATATATATATATGTGTGTGTGTGTGTGTGTATGTATGAATGTATGTATGTATGTATGTATGTATGTATGTATGTATGTATATATATATGTATATGTATGTATGTATGTATTTATGTATATACACATATATACATACAGAGGTCCCTCGCTACTTCGCGCTTCAATTAATGTGGCTTCAGTGCATCGCATTATTTTAAAAAATAAATAAAAAAATATTCATAGAATTAAAAAATAAGGAAATTAAGGAAGAATAGGGGGAAAAGTTATGGAAAATGTCACAAAAATAAAGTCAATTGTGCAAAAAAAAAAAAAAAAACTTCTTGTAAGTCATTACAGGGCATTCTTTCAAGGGGAACTTATGTTTAAACCTAGTATAAGTAACCTATATGAGTTGGTACTGTATATAATATCTCTCTATATATTATCTCTCTCTCTCTCTCTCTCTCTCACATAATCATTTGTACATTATGATTATGTCCCGTGTTTAAACTCCTGGTTCCTCTCAAGCACCGCGGATCTGATCAGATTTAAAGAGAGTTTCACTCTTAACCAGTTCATTATAATACTGGAGTCAATATGTTTCTTTTTTGAAACTTTTGGCAGGAGTTCAGAAATGTATCTGTTTTGCTTGTCTTTGGACCTCTGGTGTAAAGCACGTGTCAGCCAAACCCCTCTGTGGGAACCTAGTAAGTGTACCTCAGGATAATGTTTAATCATATTTCATACTTATATTTATGATATATCTTACTATAGATTTTATTCCATTTCCATTATCACCATAGCAAACAATAAGGGGCTCAGAGCTGATCCTTGACGCAGTCCCACTTCCACCTTGGATTCTTAGGTCATGCTGACAGAACACCTCACCACTATCTTACATCTCTCATACATGTCCTGCACCACTCTAACATACTTCTCTGCCACTCCAGACTTCCTCATGCAATACAACAGTTCTTCTCTTGGCACCCTGTCATATGCTTTCTCCAGATCCACAAAGGCACAATGCAGCTCCCTCTGACCTTCTCTGTACCTCTCTATTAACATCCTCAAAACAAACACTGCATCTGTGGCGCTCTTTCTTGGCATAAAACCAAATTGTTGCTCACAGATGCTGACCTCTGCCCTAAGTCGAGCTTCCACTATTCTTTCAAAGCTAATGGGACTAAAATGCTAAAATTACTTGGAGTTGAGATGTATGTACGACAGAAATATTTTTCAGTTTAGAATAATCCACAGTTTTCAAAAGTATATGTGATTAAACTGAAAAATGTCAAGATTTTCTAAGGGTAACAGTTTTTCGAGGCTGGTATACACATGTCAAAAGAGCATGGGCTGCAGAATAGAATCACAATCAACTGTATTTAATATTCTCCATCTTTTTTTGAACTCTTCAAAATATTCTTTTGCAATGTCAGAATATTCTATGCTTCTGGGTTCTTATAGTATCACTACTTTTTGTTAAATTCAAATCAGTTTAAAATGTATAAAAATTTTAACAAATGCTGCTGTAAAAAGCACTGAATACATTACTTCATAATAATAATAATAATAATAATAATAATAATAATAATAATGATAATAATAATAATAATAATAAAATATAAAAACAAAATTATAGTATTAAATGTCTTACTTCTGAAACATTTGAAATGGGCTCCACCTGGACCTCAGTGGAGATGTTAAGCTCTGAAGAAGACATGTCCAAAATCTCCACAGCAAGACCAATGAGGAGTCGGGCTCTGAAGGACACACCCTCTCCAATCCCATCATTTAAGTCCTGGTGCTCGTCCATTAGTGTATACTGGCGTGTGGAGCCATACATGTTCACCCATGCTGGCCCAAGTGTGGGCAAGAAGCCTAAAAAGGGGCAGAGAGGTCAGTAAAAATGTTTATGGTTCTGGAAAGATTCCAATTTCCTCGTTAATGTCTTAAATGGTTGCTCTATAAGTACACTTTGTGTCCCAATTTCAAAGTTCTCATACAGAGCAGACACTATGCTCTTTCATTGTACCTTTGTCGCCATCATTTGAAATCTTGCGCAGGTCAATAAAATGAGTGCCTATGGCAACGTCGTTAACCTTGTCAGAATCCCGGATCTGAATTTTTATGCGTTTACACAGTGGTGGAAACATCTCAGTGAAGATGATTTGCTCATTCCAGGTGGGCTCATATGTGCCCTTCTGAACTGTGGTTTTTCCCTATGGAAGCAGTTGTAAAGCACACCATTTAAATACATAATTCAATGAAACAATTATCAGCAAAAGACCTAGACTGAATTGTATTTTGCACACTCTATTGCTGTTTAAAAAGTCATAGGTAGCTGACATACACTTGCATATAAGCTGAAGCCTAATAATTATACCACAGGATAATGGGATTTTCCATTTTTTTCTAGAAAAATGTCATTCCTAGCTAATACTGGAAAACCATTTGTGTTATGCAGTGCATATCTTCGCTGTGTTGACTGACAAGCCAGAAGGAAGTAAACTTTAATCACAAATTCAACGCTTTGTCCCAAAATGCAAATAGTGCACTAAGTATTATAAATAAATAGTAACACAGTTAAAGACCTGTCGCATAATTTAATGTCAAACTATGCAGTATTGCAAATATGTTACACCAGGCAGCTTTTATACATCAAACAGAATACCCCACGAAGGCAGACAGCCTTTACTATTTAAAACCACAGTGGAATTCTTGTTCTACACCTGCCATTTGTAAACAGTTATCAGTGTGCAGGGACACCCATAAAGGGGCCATCATATATCAGAGAAGGTTATCTCTATTTTAAAGGCTCCACAATTTCAGATGTGGGGTAAAGGATCATGAATTCACAGCCAGTAGATCTGTAGACCACAGCCTTAACCACTAAGTCTGGTTGTTTTCTCAGTGTGCTTATGTTACCCAAGTGTACGGCCATGTATTTTTTCATCTGATCTCTGAACTTCCTTTCTTATATCTGTAGCTTCAATTTTAACTCGTGTGGGGGCGACAGTTGAGGGTCCACTGTGGACAGAGACGAGGCTTGTTATACCTGAATATAATGAATGATGGATCTCATATGAGGTTTATTTCAGGCCAATTATTTGTGTTTGTGTGTTTTCAAAGGGAGAAAAGAGAACGGGCATTGAGCAGCATACTCTGTGTATGGGTATGCATTTGAGAGTGCATTAAGCATTATAAAAATATAAAAATCAAACACTTTATTGAGTTGTTGAAGGCCTTCTGCGAAACTGATGTGTACAGCTAGCTGGCTATTCCATTGATATAGCTATGGCATTGTGATTTATAGTAGCGGTAGGTAGAGTCTGTTGGGTTTTTACACCCGAGCCTTGTGGCTCATCAGGCCGCTGCTTATCCCCGGTTTCCGTAGCGTGAAGCGACTAGGAGTTCAACTCCTCCTGGATGGGACGCTAGTCCATCACAGGTTACCTTCCCAGTATATTTTTACTAGTACCATCACACTTGTGGCTTGCCCACAGAGGCACAACTTGCCCAGGGATCTTAGCACAGTGAGGGTCTCAGTGGGATTTGAACACACAACCTCCAGATCATGAGCGCAGCACCCTAATCACTACACCACCGGCCCCACTTGTGATTTATAGAGAATCCCATACAACAAAGAAAAGTCATCAATACATACGTTATATACTGTACATCACAGTGATTTTTGTTCACTAATTGGGAAGAGCTCTGCACATTGTTTTTTAATTATTCACAATTTATAATGTGCATTTTAAATCTATCAGTGTTAGAAGAGAGCCCACACTTCAGCAGAATATTCATTGAATCCAGACACTATTGTATTGTGACAAGCAAGTTCAGCTCAAATTTTATATTCACATAGGTTTATTTTTATAAGTATTTAATTATATCTACTTTTTTAGGTACAACTTAAAATTAAATTAAACTGGGTACTGTGTTCAAAAACTCTGTTAATTAATTTGATTGTGAGATACGATAATTGCCCTGGGAGGGGCAGTGGTGGTCTAGTGGTATAAGGCGCCAGATCGCTGATCCAAAGGTTGGGGGTTCGAGTCCCACTCTCCACAAGGTTGTCACCCCCCGAGTGGAGCTAACTGAGTTATCAAAGGCCGGCCATGTCTCTCACTGTCTATGGTGTGAGGCATGTAAAAGAACCATTGCTGACTTTCGACAAGAGTAGGCTGCAAAGCCGTCAGCGTGTTTCCGCCCTGCGATGGCCTGGCGAGCTGTCCAGGGTGTACTCTGCCCTCGCCCTGAGTTGGCTGGGATGGGCACCAGCCTCCCCACAACCCTAATTAGGATGAATCGGTTACAGAAAATGAACTGATGATGAATGATGAACTGATGATACGATAATTGTAAGGGACTTATTGCAGACTGGAAACACCATGTTTGAGGATGTCTTTCTCGATTAGGTTTTTTTAATATTAAAAGAATAATATACACTGAAACGGCTACGTAGCACTGCACAATCTGAGACAAAATTGGCTTACTTTCTGACCAGAGAACAGCACTTGAACATAAGGATCCACAAGATCTCTGTTGTCTCCAATTAAAGCCTTTTTCACATTGGCCATGATGCTGGCATTCATTTTGGGCAGGCCTTCTGCTCGGAATATCTTCACATAAAAGCGAGCCCACTGCCTCTCTGTTGGCATCCCCTCAGGTATCAAAAGATTCCTGAAATGAATTCAGGTGAATATAATGACAAAAATAGTTTTATACCGGATGAAAATATGGTATTTTAAAGATATATTCCAGATGTCAACAAAATGAGACTCATAATTAAGGTCTATTGTAATTAAGAAGGGAATTGGGAATATACAGCAGCTAGAAAATCTTGAACAACATAATGCTTAATTTTTTTATTAAATGTTCTAAACAAGGATTTTTTCTGTAATAACTGCAACTTTTGTTATTTTTGACCATCTCCTCAGTATAAAAAATAGTTGTATTACCCTTCTATATCATCAGTGTCTGCCTCATTGCCTTTATTTGAAATCTTAACATTATCCCCTTTTGCCAACACCGATATATCACATTTTACATAGCCTTTGCTGCCTGCTGTGATGTCATCAGGGTCAGTCAGCATGGCCCATTTATGGTACAACTGGTGCTCTGCAACAGAATTCCATCAACATTCAAAAAATAATCTAAAATATAGTCACCAGCAGTATTTGTGACTGTTATCACTTAGAGTTTGTATTCAAAAACAGATAAGTCCAATTGTTTTAATCATGATAAAAATATCTGTTTCCGTAGCTTTCTTTTAAAATAGTTTTTCCCATAATTAAAACAGTTGGACTTATCTATTTTTGAAAACAAAACATTCACTTCCATTATTACTTACCAGGCTGTGAGTAGATTGTTCCTACATCTAGTTTAAATGTGCCAACGAGTGTTCCACTTCGTAGTAAGTTTTTGGAATGAATGACCTGCAGGATCATCAGAAAAGTCAATAACATGCAGTGCTCGTGCTTCAATTAGATCTTTGTATACATATTTTAACAGCTTGAGCTCAAAAACAGAGAAGTGCCATTGTGTTTTTATGTGGAAAAACAACTTTTTCAGTCGCTTCATTTTGAAAGTTTTTGAAAGCTACTGTCAACGGGTTTATTTTTTTGTAAACATACTTAAACTATTTTTCTCATAATTCAAACAATGGCACTTATCTGTTTTTGAACTCAAGCATCATTTAACATCAATATTTCCTCTCTATAGCAAATAAAGCATACTCACAGAAATCTTCATGATCTTGTCAAACATGACATCAGGTGGAACATGGAAGTCAAAGACAAAATACTAAAGAAAAAGAAAAAGAAAAATACAGTATATCAGCAAATAATAAAAATGAAAAATACAGTACATCTCAAAGCAACACTTCTTCATTAAAGTTAATCTATTATTGTCTCCTTAATGAAGGGTATAATTGATGTGAATTTCACTCGATTACAATCCACCTATGTTCAATTCATAAACAAGACTGTGTTAACAGTATATTCTAATTATATTTTTTCGATACTTATACAGTGGTACCTCAACTTACAAAAGTCTCACCAAACCAAAAATTTAGGTTACGAAAAGCATTTTCCTAAATTTTTTGTCTCAGGATATGAAACAAGTTTACATTACAAAAGCGCCATCTTAAAAATCGTCATCAATAACGTTCAAACATCCAGCCCCATTGGCTAACAACTAAGTTGGCGTTCATGTCGCCTTCACTCAAACGCCATCTTGGACAGGTCCACCTGGCGCCATCTTGGACAGGGACGCCATCTTGACCTGACGCCATCTTGTTTAGGGGGTAGTATTGGGAGCCTTGGAATAAATCCCATGTTTTACATGTAAAATGCGGTTAAACTTATGAAAAATGCAGGTTACGAAAAAAGCTCTGGAACGGATTAATTTCGTAAGGTGAGGTACCACTGTGCTTCAATTGCTGTGATGGCCTGGTGAGCTGTCCAAAGTGTATCCTACCCGCGCCCAGAGTCGACTGAGATGAGTCAACCTTTCTGTGAAGCTAATTAGGTATAAGTGGTTCAGAAAATTAGCCATATTTCTTTTTCTTCTGAATCATATCATATGAGATAAAAAGACAGGGTTAATAATGGAAAATGGTGCAGTCTGTTGAAATGCTCCAGTTAGATCCAAGCACAAGACTTCTCACCTCACTGTAGTAAGGGCAGTTTGTTGACTCTTTCATTGATGTACTCTTCTTCTCCTCTCCAATCTCTACACACACCAAAGGATCCATGTTTGTACCCACCAGCTGGCGAGCTTCAATCACTAAAATGCTTATCTGCAAAACAAATAATATATTTTATTTTAGGAAGAATTAAAATGTACATTTTCCACAACTATGGAAAGGGAGCAACTGTTTAAAATTCGACAACCATGTTAGTGCTCTTTGTAGATTTGGATGCTGCATGTATAATTGACTTCTAAACAAAATTATGGTGTTATTTAAAATGAGGCGCAGTGGTGGCCTGGTATTAAAGGTGCTGGATTACTGATCCTAAGTTTGGCGGTTCAAGCCCCGCTATCAACAGGTAGCCACTGCTGTCCCCTAGTCATTGCTGACTTTCATCAAGATTAGGTTGATAGATAGATAGATAGATAGATAGATAGATAGATAGATAGATACAGCTCTTGAGGTACCATCAGTAGGGGGTGCAAAAATAGATACATATACAAACATACACACATACATATATATTATATAAGTAAATAAATAAATAGATACATAAATAGTATAAATTAATAAACAATAAAAGAAAAGAAGGGAATGACTTTATAGACTGGCCTATATTAAAGTGTAATGTATGATGTGCGGTCAGTGTATTTTTTTCCCTGCGATGGACTGGTGAGCTGCCCAGGGTGTACTCTGCCCTCACCCTGGGTCAGCTGAGATAAGTGCCAGCCTCCCCTCAACCCTAATTAGGATGAAGCAGTTCAGCAAATGAATGAATATTCAAGAAGCTGGGAATATGTTCAGGTGCAAGTATGGCTATTCTTCTTAAGAAGTAAAATTGCTTCTATAATGAAGCCACTGACCACTGGACTTGTTTCCATGTATCCACTGAAGACCCATTTAATTTCACAAAATTCTCACATTAAAAAAACAACAACAACAGAAAATGTAAGCTGTGGTTCTAAACGTAAAGCAGAATGTCTATTCTTGTGCAATGGAGTCACACATACATGAATAATTAAGATTACAGGCATCTTCAAAGGTTTCTTTCTTGAAGTACATGAAAGATATGGGTTATGTTAAAATTCACTCACATTGATGCATCAAAATAAACTTTGGTTCTGGAAATAAAAAAGACCAAATCCAGAGTATCGGTTCGTGGAGCCTAATGTGACCTGCACACAGCTTCATCTTCATCACAGTGAAACTCACCTGACATTTAGAGAGCAGTTATATTTAATCAGGACTGATGAGTGATATTCCATCATCACCATTGATAATTAGCAGTGGTGGACAAAATTTAGGAAAAAAAACACCATAATATGATGAATGAATTGATGTCATTTAATCAAATGTACAAATCTGTAAACACTTCAAATTACGGACAGTTTTCTTGCTTTATAATAATAGCATGACAAATTTAAAGATAATCTTTGAAGGTCCACAAAAACCTTAATATTTAACATATTTTTGTGGATTTTAACAGATTTTAAACTCTTTCCCTCTGAGTTATTTATAATGAAATGGATTTGTTCAGAATTCTTGTCCATATACATACAGATTGAGCACAGTTTTAGCTAAAACATTTAACAGCTTGATTTAATGATGTGTCTCACAGCATTCACATTTCAGAAAAAAAATACACATAATTAGCAGTAAACAAAGGGAATGATCACTTTTAGTATTGTAAGTCCTAAAATTAAACTGAATATACACTGAGGATTTGCAGCTACTGTCACTACTTCACTTCTTTTCTTACCTGGTAATCCACAGGCCTTCCTGCAATAGGCTCCATCTTAATATCTGGCTTCGACCTGGAACGGATAAAAACGATTAATTTCAAAATATTAGTACTACACTTGAGCAACAAACAAATTAATTTGTACCTGTTGTGAAAGCTGAACCCAAATATTTTGTGCGTTTCACCTGGATATGTGCATATCATATCCCTAAACACTTCACGCTAAAAATAACTTAGGGATACATTGCACAAAAAGGTGTCGGCAGTGGTGGCTCAGTGGGAGGTGCTGGATTCCTGATGCCAAGGTTGCGGGTTCAAGTCGCACTTTCGTCAAGAGTAGCTGCATAATTGTCAGAATGTTTTTGCCCGGCGATGACCTTGCGAGCTGTCCCGTGTGTACTTTGCCCTCGCCCAGAATTGGCTGAGATGGCCGCCAGCCTCCCCACGACGCTAATTATGTTTAAGTGGTTCAGCTATTGAATGAAATGAATGGCCAGAAAGGTCATAATTTGGATTTTAATGAGTGAATTCATAACAGCCATTGACGGAATAATGATTGCACTGATTCGTTTGAGTTTCGTTTGAATTGGCAACAAATCTTTTAATCGTATATGAGTAGCTTCTCACTCCATAAACAACCATTGTGGAAGACATGTTCATGAAAAACTGCTGTGCTTACACACACCTCAAGGGATAGCGTGAAACCATTAGCATGGAAGAAATATAGTCAACCAAAAAAAGTCCTGAGTGATTAAAGTGGAAGATCAACTAATGAAAACAACAGGCAAAGCAGAAATATCAGAATGTGGGTCATGGAAAAAAGGACATGTGATCTGATGAGTCCAAGTTTACTTTAATCCAGAGCAAAGTGGGACGCACATGAAGAATTGTAGTTGTCATGTATAATGTCCACTGTACAAGCCCTGGTGGCAGTGTCATAATTTGGAGTTGCTTCAAGTGGTTATGTCTAGGTTCAGGAATTAGGAATAAGTGGTTCAGAAAATGAATGAATGAATAAATAAAAGGATAGAAATACCTAACTTATATCCATTCTTACAGGTGAAGTAAACAGTATTATTAAATGTACAGAACATATGGTTATCGCTCCAGCACCGCACAACACAGTTCAGAGTGTTAAATGTCCCGAAACTTACAGAAATTATGATTTTTTTTAAGTTGTAAAAGGTCACTTTAGGTTATAACACAGCCAATATTACTTCCAAGTTGATCTACCTCTTGTTGGAGACATTGGTGGTCACTGCCGTGATAGATGCCAGAGAGATGGTGTCAGGATCCCGCTTTATGGTTTTTTGCTCAAGATCCTCAGTTTCCAAGATGGCTGGATCATCTAGACAAAAACATTATATTATGGTAAGAAATGTAAACATTAATTTTTATTGTTTTAAAAGCAGCGACATTGCTTATTGTGCAGTCCAAGACTGCCCTTTCTGATTATCTGGATTCATAAAAAACATAATGAGCTGCTTTTAAATTAGATCTCAGAACTACAACAACCTGTTAAGGTAAAAATCCTCGACCAAGAAATGTTGTCAAGAATTTGGGTGGAAGTTTATTCACATTATACTGTACAGGTGATTTCTGCACTGCAGCGAGCCTAAATCAGTAAATCAATCAATCCATTAATCAATCAATCAAACCTATGGCCTTATAAACATGCAGATGTATGTGCAGACATTTACCTTTCTTATGGGTGTCTTTGGAGCTGCGGACCTTTCCAAGCTTCATGACTGAAAACACTCCTTTTCCTGCTCTGAAATACAAGAAAACAATGCAATGGTTCAAAAACCGCATCTTTATATATATTGTACATGCACAATGCAAGCTTTGTGCATCACCTGAAAAGAAAACATTTATTTATCATTCTCCACAATTAATGAATAAGAATCATGGAAAAGATATATAGACTTTACATTTTAAGCATTAATATTATTATAAATAACAAATTTACTTATTATCACTGAATGCTTGAGATCCTGGTAATTCATAACAAGTTCTGCCTTAAAATGCACTAAGTATATAGAAATAGATTTCAACACATGGATAATCGTTTGCAGTGAATATTGTCATTGCTGTTTTCTCGATGGAAAGTTTTTAGCACACAAATACGTCAGCCATTTCACGGGAGAAAAACCCAGTTACAATAGCATTGGCCTTATCCGGTGACACTGCACTGATATTATACTGCTCAAATATCAACAGTACGACAAAAGGCTGATGATGTCACAGCCTGCCCTGACAAATGCACAGGTTTAATAATTAAATAAGATGGACACAGTTGTCCAATTAAGTGCTGATATGGATCAATGTCCAAAAAGAGATGAAAGCAATCTACACCACTTTTTTCTCTTGCTGTTGTTGTTCTTTGAATTAGAACAAAAGTAGTTAAGGGAGGTGTAGTGAATTATTATATATAATGAGCCACAAGTTTAAAAAAAAAAGGAATTATTACGCATTAATTTAATGATCTAATAAATATCATTAGTACATGTTAACAACACAACACAACAGACAAAAACTCATCTTTCTCAACAAACTGTTGAACATCACTGATAACTGAAATGAGATTATATTTATTACATCAATCCAATGCATATTAATTAATAAATTTTATATATATATATATATATATATATATATATATATATATATATATATATATATATATATATTATACATATACATATACAGTGTTTACTATTTACTTATTTATTTACATGGAAAATGCATTATTGAAATAAAGTCCATGAAAATGACATTGATATGCAATAACACAACTACACTAATGGACCACATCAGGGCCAGTTTGTTGCAGAAATACACAAAGCCATTGAACACAAGTTGGAGAAAGTGCTCAAGGAATGCCAGTGTTAGTTACTTAATCCACAACTTCCTCAACATTCCATTATGTCCTCATACAGAAGTACAGCATTTTATTCTGCAATCCAGTAAACCTAAATATAATGTTTAGTTTCCACAGTTATCTTCTGAGCATTTTACGGATAACAAGCAATAAATTAGAAATACACACAACCACGTTCAGAGTTTAGAATGTGCTCAGTGTGTTGACCCCTACAGTTTTAAATCCACTCAGTCAGTGTTCATTATGCCCAATACCAACTCAGTATGAGTTAATTTAACCCATAATATTTGGTGACAAAGTGTCCAAAAGCAGCACAAATCAGGTCTATAAAAACAGGAAAACAGGCTTAAAGCATCATGCTCAACTAATTATTTGATCAGAACATTAAACCTTTAAAGAGTGAGAAAAAGAGTGTACTTCTCTATGTCCAAGGGTCCCCTGAATACAGGAACCTGTGAGTAAAGCAGCTGGGAGGCTATGTGTTCATTTCACCTGTCTAATCCGAGAAGAGTCACGACTGGGAACGAAGAGGTGGGGGTCACCAATAAGCAAGGAACCTGAGATGGTATTAACCAGATATAAAGGTGTGCATGCGCAAACACACACACACACACACACACACACACACACACACACACACACACACACACACACACACACACACACACACACACTACTACTAAAAGCACAGTTCACCAGGAAATTTTGCCACACAGGATAAATCATTATTTTCAATAAGCACATGTTCAAAAAACAGGGACTAAAGCATTGCCATGGAGGTTTCAGGTTAAAGTCAGGCTACAGAGAATTGGACTGTAATTAGACTTACATGATATCGTAATACGACAATGTGCAGTTGAGGCTTGCAACATGAGAAAATCAGATGTTTGATTAAATCTTTATTCAAATGAATCTTTCAGCAGCATGCAAATCTGGATAGCAAATACTTTAAGGTCAAACAGTCAACAGAGTCCACAACAACACAATAACTGTAGCCTTTCCATGTTTTATACCAGAGTATCCTGCAGTGATCTGTTCATTTGAAGTCCTTTGTGTAAAGCACTTCAGACTCAAATCGATAACGAGCATGCTAGAGGTAGCACTAGCAAGAAAATCTCAGTGGGAGTGTACAGTACTGTAAATAATAAATACAGGGACATCTTTGTTATCACACAATCTTGTGTAAATGGCTGGTGCTGGAGAAGAGTAAAGAAACTAACAGCACAAAGGCTGTGTCCAATTTACTTTATAGTTTAGGGTCATACTCAGTATGATGGAGAACTCATGTCTGATCTACAACCATCTGTAGCATGAATCGGAAAATTCCTTTGGTGTCCCCTGAGGAACTGGAAATGAAACTTATGTGCATGTTAAAAACTCACTTTGTCGTGTTCACATTTCTTATTTTGCATCTTTCTCTTTTCCAGATGTCAAAATACTCTCTGAAAAAGAGAAAGCATAAAAATGAAATATGTTTTCATAAAATACTGCTGTCAGTGTCGCTTGAATGATACATTAGAAAAGGTAATGGCACATTTCCTCACTTTTGCTGAGAAGGATGAGGCGATGTCATGTATGGAAAATATAAATAATTTAGTGGTAAGTCATTGGGAATGGTCTTCAAACGTTTTACAGGAAAGCAAGCAAGACAAGAAAGAAAGAATGAATGAAAGTTTTATATTCATTTAACTTTTTAAAGAAATATACTATAACATGTTTACGTGTTAATTTTTTAAACATTTGTGCTTTTAAACCTACTGTACCTTCAAATTAGACTCATTGTTTATTGCACCATATAAATAATAATAATAATAATAATAATAATAATGATAATGATAATGATAATAATAATAATAATAATGATAATGATAATGATAATAATAATAATAATAATAATAATAATAATAATGATAATAATAATAATAATAATAATAGTGATGATAATGATAATAATAATAATAATAATAATAATAATAATAATTATTATTATTATTATTATTATTATTGTCATTATTATTATTATTAGTAGTAGTAGTAGTAGTACTATATTATATTATATTTTTAGCTACTTATTTCTTTATTTTTGCCAAAAGAAGAATCTGTGGCATACTCAATCAAGTGAATTTTGATGGAAAAAATGACTGATTAAAACAACAGTTGTTATTTACACCCTTCGAAGAAAAAACAGCTGTATCACGAGTTGCATCTCAATCTAGCTTTAATAATTCAATAGTTTCTAAGAGTCCTGAAACTCCTCCCACTTACTGTAGAGGGAGCACCATCTTACCACCATGTTTTTCCACATCTGAATGATTGTTTACTTTCTTACTCACTGTGCAATTTATTCTTTCTCAATTTCTGTCAATTCTCAAAAAAACAGAACTTGAATCAGACCCCGAATAATGAGTAATGATTATTCTACAGCTGCGATGGCCTGGCAAGCTGTCCAGAGTGTATTCTATCCTCGCCCAGAGTCGGCTGAGATGGGCGCCAGCCTCCCCGCGGCCCTAATTAGGATCAAGTGGTTCAGAAAATGAACTTTATCTCAGAGTTTTCCACTTTCTACCAGACAAGTTATCACACATATTCAAGATTGTTCCTTTGGTCACATGGTCTTGTCATTATGATTGTTACCGTAAACTGCTACAGAACCAAAACAAAATGTAAAACAGATGACTAAGACATACTACACTCGTGCTGAAACACTTGATCCTACAGAGTTTGCAGGTATGCTGGAACCTATCTCAGCTGACTCTGAGTGAAGGTGGGGTAGGTTCCAGCATACCTGCAAACTCTGTCGGATCACACTTACACCTACGGGCAATTGGGAACAGTCTATTAACCTAATGTGCATGTATTTAGACTGTGTGTGTGTGTGTGTGGGGGGGGGGGGGGGGGGACACCAAAGTACCCAGAGGAAACCTCTGCAAGCATAGGAACAACATCTAAACTCCATACAGAAACTCCTTTGTCGAGCCTGGGACTCAAACCAGGACCTTCATGCTGTGAGCTAGGCATTCTAAACCCTGTGCCACTGTGACACCCACCATTAATTTGATGAAGTATAAACATCTTTATGAACAGTTTTGCACCAATGTCTTTCCTTTTAAGCAAGCCATCTGGGGTAAGATGGGCTTATAATCAACAGATCAACTCTGCTGTGTGTATTAGGCGAGCACACACACACACACACACACACACACACACACACACACACACACACACACACACACATTAACCGAATTCTGCAACAAAGGCAACAAAGCATGGAACGTGACCTTCATTTTCTGTAAATGTTCTACACTTCAGATCCTATACATTTTACATACAGTATCTGTAAATTGACAAGAAATAAATTAAAAGTGGAATAATCAAAAGGCATGCTGATGAATAATGCATGTTTTGGTTATAAGGCTCTACTCAAGAGACCTGGCTGATTGGGCTAAGCTTCACTGACCAGCACGGCTGAACAAGCAGCATACAGTATACGATCTGAAAAGATGAGCAAAGACTGCAATATTCTCACGTTATCCCGTCATATATATTTTTCATTGTGGGTGACATGAATACATTTTCTGAATACAGATTGCAGATCGAAGGGGTTGAACTACTTCTATTTTATAAGGTGGGTTCTACGTCCACTGAAATATTTTTCCTGAAAAAATTCCACTGAGTTTGCTGAATGGTTGCTGTTTTTATGTGGTGAGGGATTCATTTAATATTACTGTGGTTTTTTTTGATAAATTTGTTGTACTTATAGATTTTACTTAATAAAGGATCCTGGGTGTATCAGTAATAATTAGGCTCTGTTTAGTTGAGGGTTGTCTTGTTGTAGCTTGTTGTTTCTTAACCTCAATACTGATCAATGTTTCAGGTGCAGTACGGAGGCGTAGTGACTAGCACATCCTCTTCAATACAAGAAAGTGCACATTAAACCACAGAAATATGGACATTAGGATACTTGTTTATTCCAAATTACCCCTAGGTGAGAGTGTAAATGTGAATGGTTGTGTGTGCTGATCGTGTTCAGGGTATTCGCTGCTTTTTAGAAAACTGTTCTTCATGCAAAAAGCAAAACTAATTCTGTGGATTTCTGCAAACATAAGAAACTAGTACTGAGCTCATGCTATGAAGTAATAGAAATGCTTAATAGATATAATGAAGCCATGTTATCAAAACAAATAATACACAGGGTCAATTGGCTTTGCTTTCTGCCATTCGGCAATTTTTTTCCCTGAGATTTGTTCTTAACTATAAACAGAATCTTAAAAATTGAAAGCACACACAACACATATTAGTGCCAAAGAAATATTGCAAACTAGCTAATATTTCTCTTCTTTTTAAATTCTTAAAAATTTCAGACTTGTCAAAGAGTGAACTATATATTTAACATACTAAACATTTTGGGCGGCACTGTGGCACAGTGTTTATCTCACAGCAAGAAGGACCCGGGTTTGACTCCTGGGCTCAGGGGATTTCCGTATGGAGTTTGGTGGATGTTGTGGACTGATGGGTGCCAGCCTCCTCGCCATCCTAATGAGGATAAAACAGCTTAAAAAATGAATGAATGAACTAATGAATATTAAACTTTTAAATTAATAATTTCATAATAATACAAAGCATCATGCAAATAAGTATCACTTTATCACACTGGAATATGCAGAATTTGTTTGGATGTACAATATATTAAATATAGTGTATATTTATCGCAGTATATATTTGACACAGATGATGGTAAGATGTGTTACACACTAGAAAGATGTATAGAACCACAAGTATAGTTGCCAGCATCTCACAAATGTGTTTGGTGATTAATTTTATTAATTTGTTGTCTCTGATTTTGGGTCAAACCACATTTCTATTTCATTATTATTCCCCTGAATGAATATAATATTTGGATTTATGCCCTGCAGCGGCATTTCTATTTTACAGGAAGTAAAATTCCCATGTTTCCCCCATGTCATTCTATGGGCATTTAGGTGGTGTCCAGCTATCCCACTATATTCTCACACTCTATTGAAATATTCCCCTGAACCTTTAAACTGTATTCATATTGTATAATTTAAAAATTGAAATGTATACGACACAAATGTGATTAACAGAATCCATCCACCACAATTCAATGATCTGATAAAAAAAAAAGAAAAAAAAGAAAAAATCCAACAATGCTAATGTTTCCCAGCTGCAGTGCAATGTTTAATTGGCTCTCCATCCTTAATTACAAAAACACAACCAAACTTATGTTTTACATATGCATTAATTATTTAATTTACTTTTCTAAGGTCACGAAAAGAAAACTTATTGTCATGTCCAGGTTTTAAAAGAGCAAATGGAATTAAGATGGAAAGGTGATGTACATAAAGTAAATGCACATAGATGCCTCATTTCATGTCGTTGTGACTTATGTCGAAAGATGATATTAAGCTAATACGGTCGGCCCTCTACTTACAAAATTAATCCGTTCCAGAGCCTTTTTCGTAGCCTGGAGTTTTCGCAAGTAGAGGTGCATTTTACATGTAAAATGCGTCATTCGTTCCAAGGCTCCCAATACTACCCCATAAACCCTTTAAAAATGATAACAGTACAGACGCTCCCCAAATTACGTGCATCCATTTTACAGTTTTTTCAATTTTACGTTTAAAAAAAAAAAAAGTAATATTTTTGAGTTTAGATGTACCTACGTAGTATGCTGACGTAATAACGCTGCATCCAATCAGTTATATAGCGTGAAAATGTTGAGGTTCTCTTTGGGAGTAACGAGGATAGATAGGATTAGGAATGAGCACATCAGAGGGACAGCACATGTAAGACATTTTGGAGACAAAGTCAGAGAGGCTAGATTGAGATGGTTTGGACATGTACAGAGGAGGGATAGTGAGTATATTGGTAATAGGATGCTGAGGCTGGAACTACCAGGCAAAAGGCCTAGAGGAAGACCAAAGAGACGATTCATGGATGTGGTGAAGGAGGACATGAAGGTCGTTGGTGTAAGAGAAGAAGATGCAAAGGATAGGGTGAGATGGAGGCAGATGATTCGCTGTGGCGACCCCTGAAGGGAAAAGCCGAAAGGAAAAGAAGAAAGACCCTTGTGTTAAGACGTCGTCTCTGTGATCTTTGTGTTTACACTGTTTTGTGGACTTTTGTAACCCTAAGCAAATATGGTTGGTCAGAAGCGTAAGCCTACTAGCATGGGTGCAAGTCTCATACACAGATGAATTAACTATCTGCTCGGATAGGTGCAATCTACCATGCATACTCAGTTAAGCAAAGAGAGTTGTAAAATCAATGAAAACGCGAATCCAGAAAAGAGAGACAACTCTCTGCTCTGCCGGTGATTCACATCAGTGCAGGCTGAGTACTAAATGAATTTGGCACTTTTCGTAAAAAGAGGTTGTTTTCCTAAAAAGAGGATGAAAATTTAGGAAAATGTTTTTCATAACCTGTATTTTTCGTATTCAGAGGCTTTCGTAAGTAGAGGGCCGGCTGTATTATCACTGAGGCGCAAACCACTGGAATGTTCATTACAAGTAGGGCTTACAAACCCAAATAACCATTTACACCCACATTCACACTCATAGGCAATGTAGAGTTGGCAGTTGAACGAATGTGCATGTCTTTGGACTGTCAAAGGAAACTGGAGTACCCGGAGGAAATCCATTCATGAATGAGGAAAACATACACACTCCATACAGAAAAGCTTTGGCCAAGATGCAAACACTGAACCTCTTCTTTGTGAGGCAACAGCGCTAACCACTAAGCCACAGCACCACTAGTGATTAATTTTTCTAATAGAAAATGACTACGTCTGTCCATATAATCAATACACATAATACTGTCATAAGTTTAGAATCAAAGGTTACAGAAAGTGGGGACAAGCCTGTCAGTTAGAAGACCATGTCAGTTAAAATGCCAGTTCAAAGACATGAAGCAAGTTCTGCAGACATATTCAGGTAATCTCAGTGAAGTGGAGCTTAAATTCTAACATTTCATTAGAATGGGTTCTCTGATTTTCTCTTTTACACATAATATGCATTATATATTTTTTTATCAATATTATGGCATAATTTACACAATGTTAGCAGCAAGCGGGGTCGAGAGCAGGTTTGAAATTCCACTGCGCAGGAGGATCCACCCACATCAGCACTGGCACATTTATTTCCGACCATGAAATGATCAACTGGACCAGATCAGTTAAAAAACATAAGATTTTGCCCAATCTGATTCACCATACAGTGTGCACATAAACACGCGCACACACACACACACACACACACACACACACACACACACACACACACACACACACACACACACACACACACACACACACACACACAATGTGTCACTTGTTTTCCTCAATCTTTGATAGATTTGTCAAAACACTCAGTCTCTCTGTAACCAGGGCAACTCCAGCAGTTAATGCATGTTACATAAGCCCTACATAATACTGTAAGAGTTTCTCTGTCATGCTCCATTCCCACTATCATGATTCGTGCTACAATTAAAATCATGGTCTTAATTGTGGAATAATTATGCTGATCCTGCCACATCATCTCAAATCTTGAGGTCAGTTATGGCAACTGTGCTGATTGTAAAACAGCTTTGGACAATTCAAAAAATTTTCTATGATCAAAACGATTAATGGTCAGAGCAAATCATCGCATCAGATTATACTGGATCCTAACAAAGCATGACAGATCACATTTAATCATGCTTCCAGATTGTGGTGAGATATAAGTATATGCCGAACAGAAAAATAAGATAACAAGTAAATTGTTCTTCATCCCAAAAACAAACCTTTCCCACAACCAAAAACAAGAGTAAATGACTCAAAAATCCTTCTCCTCTCCCCTCAACATTTTTAATTTAAAGGAACATTAATTTGGGTCAATCCCTATTTGATTCTAATAAAATATGAACTCCCGATACCAACAAAAAATTCTTATGATGAATTAAAGTTTTATATTTTTAAAAATAAGGCAGATGATTAACTATATTCTTCTGAAAAAACAAAAGCAATTTCATTTTCATAATATATTAAAATTGGCCAACTCCATTATATTCGGAGGATATTAACAAAATCAAAGAGATGTCGTCCATCTTTCAGGTTCAGTTTTACTACTTTTTGTTTTATTCCTTATTTAGAGGAAGGGACAGAAATTTATATATAACTGTATATACTATGCAGCTATATATAAATTTCTGTCCCTTCCTCTAAATAAGGAACAAAAACAGTGAAACAGTGGCGCTGAGGAAAGGACAGGAGGCAGCACTGGAGGTAGCAGAGATGAAAATGTTGAGGTTCTCTTTAGGAGTAACGAGGATGGATAGGATCAGGAATGAGTACATCAGAGGGACAGCACATCTAAGATGTTTTGGAGACAAAGTCAGAGAGGCTAGGATTGAGATGGTTTGGACATGTACAGAGGAGGGATATTGAATATATTGGTAGTAGGATGCTGAGGTTGGAACTACCAGGCAGAAGACCTAGAGGAAGACCAAAAAAGCGTTTTATAATTTGTGGTAAAGGAGGACATGAAAGTCATTGGTGTAAGAGAAGAAGATGCAGAGGACAGGGTGAGATGGAGGCAGATGATTTGCTGTGGCGCCCCCTTGAAGGGAACAGCCGAAAGGAAAAGAAGAAGACTATGCAGCTATGGAAAAAAAAAAAAAACAATTAAATTTTTTAAAAACAATTTTCAAAATTCACTTTTAATGGATATTACTTTTGAAAGTGGTCTCCTTTTAATTTTTTTCAAAGGCTGCATACACCCATTGGGGTCCAGTTGTAGCTCAAATCTTGATCACTCTTGAACCTAATTGTGAAAGACAACCACAATCATATCCTATCGTAACAAAACACGTTGATTCCTGATGATCATATCGCAATGCATCTGAAAGTATTTGCACATAATAGATCATCCCAAATCTAAGTGATGTTCATGTTCAATCGTAGATTCAATAGGGGAAATCCTACCGGAACATCTGATTGTGTCAGAATGGGAGATCAGACTGTGACAGACATGGCACTTGAAATTGACTAATCATATCCAAGTGCACCAAATCGTACCAGAATATATCGACTTGCATCACTTTGTATCCAATAGTGACATTTCAGAAAAATTCCATGATCAGCTATGAATGGCCAATTGTGGCATTTGTAATGGATTCGCTGTGGGAACCAGATATCGAGCACACATTAACACATGCATCTCAACTGCAGTGTACAGAATCCTGCGTGAAATTAAAACGTTGAACCGTTATAATTTATCTAACATAAAGCACATTGAGACTGAGGAAGATGTGTGATGAGATTGTGCTGTAACTAAAAGGAACTGGCAGCACAATAATTAACATCACTCTAATCCATTTGGGGGGGGAGACATAAAGAATAAAGCAGAACATTATTGTGGGGTAGAGTGAAAAAGGATAAAGTGATTTGCATAGAGAAATGCAAAAGAAAGGGGAGATGAAAATGTGGGATGATTGGCTATGACATAAAAACACATGCTTTAAAAGTGATAATTAAAGAACAGACAATGGTAAATGGTAAATCCGCTGGTGATTAGCCAGCATATAAGCTACCCTTGAATAAAAAATAAATGAAAAAAAATAGCATAAAAGGAAGACAGAAATGTTTTTATCATGTTCTTTCCGGAGTCACCCTGTAGCTAGAATATTAACAATTAGGTATAAATTAAGTGGAAATTAGACTGTGCCATGTACCTGATTGATATTCATTACTGAGTATTTTCAATGAGCATGCCGTTCTTAAAATATTAAAACACAGCTTATGCTGTTAGGTATCTCAGTAAACAGAACTATTCAGACATAAATTGACCTACTGAGACTGCTGTGTAGAAAATGAGCGGTTAAAAGAAAGGCACGGGGGAAAAGCAAACAGTAAATATACAACTAGGACAAACATGCACTGGCATAAGGATTAATTATCGTTCAAGACTCAACAAAGCATTCCTGTAGATTATCCCTCCACATACACAGGTTAGAACAACATTGTTATTGTTATAACCTACATGGCTGTGATGATAGAAACCAGGAGGCTTAGTGAAAATCAATACCACATCCCACACTCTAATCACTGAGAAACCATGGCCAAACAGAGCATTCCGAATAGTTGTCATTAAGGAGTCTTTAGTCAGCAACATCTCAAAAAAAACCCACATGCGTTATACTGTATATGTCAATAAAGAAATAAAGGAAACTATGCTAAATTCATTGGGTGTAATGACCGTTGTGTCAGTTGATATAACCAAAATTTGTCCTTTTCATTTATTATTTTCATCATCATCATCAAACTGGACTCTTATTATGATATCATTTTCGAAACAGCTTAATCCTAATTAAAGTCGCTGGGCGGCTGAGCGAGGGCAGGGTACACCCGTGAAAGCTCGCCAGGCCATCGCAGCAAACTGGACCTAAAATACTAGCATCAATTCTGGAGGCCCCAAGACACTTACTTTCTTAAAGTGTTGATGCTGTGTGTTGATCGTCCGGGCGATGTTCCTGAGCTCTGGCTGTGGACTGAGAGGAGACTGTCTGTTTCAAACTGGAACATCCCATCATGATCATCAGGAACATCAAGGAATTCCCCATCACTCCACACCCTCATACTCCCGTCGGCCGGCTGGTACCTGATCTCAACAGAGATATTTGTCTGCAAGAACAGATTAATTAGGAAATTTATTATTAATCAAATAATTAATAAAAGTTAAAAACTACCTGTTTTAAGTGTTTTTTAATGTTTTTTAATGCATCAAACCACAAAACTATACACAGACACCTGACTGCTCTCTCTCTCTCTCTCTCTCTCTCTCTCCTGGAGCCTACCTCAGCCACCTCTCGGTACTCACCAGACCAGGAAAGGCAACACACAGACACACACACATACACACACACACACACACACACACACACACACACACACACACACACGCACGCGCGCACATATACACACACACACACACACACACACACACACACACACACACACACACACACACACCGAGGAGCATCCATTTTGCTCCATATGCATGTTTTGGAGGAAATTGAAGTACCTGGAGTCAACCCACAGAAGTACGGGGAGAACAGAAATGCACAAGTCTCGGACCTTCTTATTATAAGGTGAATCTGCTAAAAACTGCCACTGTACCACCATTCAGTGGTTAGTGTTCCAGAAATAAATGAATGAGCAGATTGAGAAGTGTTTTACTAATTTCATGTTAGATGCTGCCCAATAGTAAACAGCAACATGATCTACATATGTGTGAAAATTATTCTGGTTCACAGACATGACAACCACATAGAAACTTGTCCCTCCTGTATTAATATAATTTCCATTCAGGCAAAGATGTGAAAAAGTCAGAATAGACATCATCCCGTGAAGCTCATCGCATATGGATATGGTGATTGACTCCATCTGTCGTATTTACTGGAGTATGTCTGGTGTCCTCTTTAAGGTTTTTTGCACCCTATCACCAATGTTCTAACAAAACAAATGGGCATAATCGCAATGATCTTTTTTTTTTTAAACATTCATGTCAATGCCCCCCAGTGCAGCTAACTGGGTTATGATAGGCCAGTCATGTCTTTTACTGTCTGTGGTGAGTGGCATGTAAATGAACCATAGCTGACTTTCGTAGGGTGCATAACCGTCAGCATGTTATTGCCCTGTGAAGGCCTGACAGACTGTCCAGGGTGTAGGCTGAGATGGGAGCCAGCCTCCCCTTGACACTAATTAAAATTAATCAGTTCAGAAAATGAATGAATAAATAAATGTCAAAGCCTCTACTGAAGTTTGTGAAGATTTTTTAGTCATCATCTTCCTCTGCCTAATCTGAGATCGGGTCACAGGGGCAGCAGTTTAAGCAATAAGGTCCAGACATCCCTCCCCCAGTCACTTCCTCTAGCTCTTCTAGAAGTACACCAAGGCGTTCCCAGACCAGCCGAGAGACATAATCCCTCCAGCATGTTCTAGATCAACCCAGGGGTCTCTTCCCAGTTGAACATACCCGAAACACCACACAAGGGAGGCGTTAGGGAGGCATTCTAACCAGATGTTTAGCCAGATGTTCTTTTGTCTTTAGAGCTCAGGGCTCATGCCTTGGGCAGGACAATGGTTCTATAGTTTTATGACCCCCCACCCATGAATACTGTAACCCACCTAGACTGGTATAAATACTTTGTTCACCTCTGTAAGCTTCAGTGAGCATGGGAATAAAGAACGTGACCCTTTGTTGCAAGCCACCCCAGAGCTCTGGGTGACACAGACGACTGACCCACGAGATGATTAGACCTCCAGAACCAGCGAGAGAAAGAACTAGACAAGGAAAAGAAATCCCAACAGACAGACAGACAGACAGACAGACAGACAGACAGACAGACAGATAGATAGATAGATAGATAGATAGATAGATAGATAGATAGATAGATAGATAGATAGATAGATAGATAGATAGATAGATAGATAGATAGATAGTGCCATATACCAACCTAAAATTAATCTCATCTGCTTAAATTGTGATTAACGAACAGCAGCATTAGTGTTAGTTAAAGTGTCTCAAATAGTCTAAAGTATCATTCTGGCATGTGGTTAAATATGTCCTACTAGGATATCCAAACTGGCATTGACATGCAAGCATCAGTTACCTTCTGTTACATACCCCTGAGTGAAGGAACAAGAAAGCGTTTAGTCTGTGCTCTATGTTCTGTAATCTACCTCTCCAGAGACGGACTCAGGGAACCAGAGATGTTGGCTGACATCATGACTGAGACTTCAACACAGCCTCAGCATAGCCTCTGCAGGATTTTCATCAAGGATCCCATGGATATGTTTTCATTAATGCTGTGATTTTTATGTTTATGCTGTTTATTATTTCTCATCCTCTATCGAAGCAACTACCCGAATACTAATTAAATACAATGATGTTATTATTTCATGTGTGACTAATAAACATGCTTTATTTAGCTGTGGGTACTAAAATCCAGTTCACAATGAAAAGCTTATGATGTGTGCTTGAGACTCACATGAGCTTCTTATTTTATGCAGCATTTAAAGCAACACTGGCCATAATACTCACCAATAAATGATCCAATCTGTCCTGTTCCATTTTTAATGCATGCACAATAGAAAGGTCTATATAGACCCATCCAAATCAAGTTGCACGTACCATAACCCTGTTAAAAGATCTTACATATTTGTGTAAATATAAGAAGTATTATTTATACAATAGAAATAGTATTCTCTGCCAAAGTTTAACTTGTAAGAAAGTTTCATGGATGGCGTGGTGGTCACAGCCTCTCCATGACACTGGTATGATTATGCGGTTCATGACATGAATGAGTGAGCAAGCATGAGACAAACGTTCATTTTTTTTTTTTTTTTTACATGAGCCATTTGGACAATGCTTAGAATCACCTTTAAAATCTTCTTCTTCTTCTTCTTTTACTTTCGGCTGCTCCCTTCAGGGGTCGCCACAGCAAATCATCCGCCTCCATCTCACCCTGTCCTCTGCATCTTCTTTTCTGACTCCAACGACCTTCATGTCTTCCTTCACCACATCCATAAATCTCTTCTTTGGTCTTCCTCGAGGCCTTCTGCCTGGTAGTTCCAACCTCAGCATCCTACTGCCAATATACTCACATTCCCTCCTCTGTACATGTCCAAACCATCTCAGTCTAGCCTCTCTGACTTTGTCTCACATTTAAAATTTAAAACACACATCAGAATGGAAAAACATGTATTTTTATGACTTTTTGCCAATTTGGTCAATTTGCTGGTTAAAGCCGAAAGGAAATCATGATCATCAAACCAGGATAAGAGTTTATGAAGAATTTGCTGAACTCCTGGGATTTTCATGCACAACAGAAGTTCTATAGGATGATGAGGTCTGAAGAAGGAAATGCCTTGGTAATTAGAGAGACCAGCAGAAAATGGCCAGACTGGCTCAACCTTTCAGGAAGGCTATAGTAAGTCATAACACCAGTCTTTACACCTTCATCCTGGCAAGTAGAAAAGTACCAAGATGTCAAATCTTGAGGTGAATAGGCTGCGATAGGAAACGTCTACATCAGTTTCTGTTCCTATCAGTCTGTCAGCTCGGGTGAGTACAGCCCTAAGGAAATGGAATACTTATGTCTTCATCCAGTTTTCAACTGTCCTGTTAGTGTGAATTTTCTTACCAATTCAAAATTCCTGCGACAGAACATCCATACTGGAGGTTTTTATTTGTACTATTCAGTGTAAACTACATTGTTGTGAGTAGAAATCAGGTGGTTTCTGAAATACAAACTATGGCATAGTAGTTAGCTTGTGTGACTCACACACAGCAAGAAGGTCTCTGTTTCAAGTCCCAGGCTTGAGAATTTCTGTGTGGAGTTGTGTTCTTCCCGCTTGCATGGGTTTCCTTCAGGCAACTCAGTTAACTCTCTTAGTCCAAAGACGTCGACACTAGGCTCATTGGCTGTTCTAAATCTCCCCCAGGTGAGAGTGTGAGTGTGTGGTTGTGTGAGTTTTACTATGTGAGAGGATGTTGAGCTGGTCAGTATGTATCCATTCACCCAGTGTCAGGTGAATTAAGCTCTAGCATCCCTGTGGACTTAGTAAGATTAAGAGGTTTGAGGTTTGGCAAATGGGTGACAAAGTGCTACATTCACACACTGTTTAAAAATTATGCTAATTTTACACGGGGCAGTGGTGGTCTAGTGGTATAAGGCGCCGGATTGCTGATCCAAAGGTTGGGGGTTCGAGTCCCACTCTCCACAAGGTTGTCACTGTCGTCCCCCCCCCCCCAGTGCAGCCAACTGGGTTATCAAAGGCCGGCCATGTCTCTCACTGTCTATGGTGTGAGGCATGTAAAAGAACCATTGCTGACTTTCGACAAGAGTAGGCTGCAAAGCCGTCAGCGTGTTTCAGCCCTGCGATGGCCTGGCGAGCTGTCCAGGGTGTACTCTGCCCTCGCCCTGAGTTGGCAGGGATGGGCACCAGCCTCCCCGCGACCCTAATTAGGATGAAGCGGTTACAGAAAATGAGAAATGAATGAACTAATTTTAAACACACACACACACACACACACACACACACACACACACATATATATATATATATATATATATATATATATATATATATATATATAGTATTTGAAACATAAACCTTGTACAGTTTAGTAAAACTGAATGTGATTAAATGTGATCACATTAATAAAGCTTGGAAGACTGTCAGTCACTTTACACAAAAAATGATGAAGGGTTAAATCAGTGATTTTCTCTCATTGGTGAATTAATTCCCATCATCACTAACAGGCTGCAATAATGTCAGATGTTTTGGTCAAAGTCAATAGAAGCTTTAAAAAAGGCAAATACTAATAAACCACCTCCAGCCCAGTAACGTCTTTAAGCCTTCTATTTTATAGTCCTACCACAGAGAGGTGATCACAGAAAACCCACCATAAATCATTCTCAGTGCATCAGAGACAGATAAGCTGGTTTCGAGAAATAAAGTATTGAATACACTGAAATAAATCTAAGCTAGTTTTAGAAAGCATTTGTGTACATGACAGTTCATTTAAACTGTAAACAAAACTTGACCCCGTTGACTCTGTGGAGCAAGCAATATTTTCCGAGAATATATTAAGGCTTTCACTACATAAAGGGGATACAGTGCAGTACCATATTGTTCTGTAAAATCATTTCATATCCACTATGTTACAGATTTTATTGTAAATGGTACAGCCTATAGTGAACTCATGTAACATTCAACAATAATTAGGCAATCATACATCAGCCACTTTAAAACAGAAGCGACAGATGCTGTAGTAGTCCAATAAGGAACCACAAAGAAAGTCTGCTTTTTAATAATGCATTTGACAAGAGTCCGTTAATAATTTTTCTGTGAAGAAAGTAAGTACAGTACACCACTGGCCACAAAAATTAGTATTGCCCCCTATAGGAATTTTGCATGATTGTTTACCAGAAATCAACATGTTAAAATTTTAAATCAAATTTCTTTCAGATGTGAGATGTTTGGGAATTTCTTGTATGCACTGCCTTTGTTAAATCCTCACCAACATTTTAATGGATAAAAATCAGAGCTCTGTCAGGCGATTTCATAACCGAGCATTTCTTTTTCTCAGCATAATCTCATAATAGCACAGTTATTATCCTGTATCTTGCTGAATGGACAGATAATAATTTCACTTGACAAGATTTCTTGATTTAAGGTTGCTAAATCTAGAAATAAGATGTATGAAGCTGAACATTTAAAATAAGACACTAACTTTGAAAACAAGATAAATTATGTAACACTTCTAAATCTAAGGGTTTTTTTCTTTGGTAAGAACCAAATATTTTGCAGTAAACGTGCAGAAGATCAAAAAGACGCATTGGCTAGCATTGCGTGTCATGGAGTGGGCGTTTGCATGCTTTTTCTCCTCCCTTGTTGGTGGTGGTGTGATAGGAAAGACAATGTTTGATGGTGGGAATTGAATACTGATAAAATTTGGAAGAAAAATGGGGGTTCCAGTTTCCATAGTGGCTTACCAATGAAAGAAATTTTGCGAAAATCTGCTTAAATATTATGAACAGAATTTGTACGAAAGGACACCCCTTAGTGGACTCCAACTCTCACTGGAAACACATTCGACCTGTTGTTACCAATGCGGACCACACTCTGGCTCTAGTGATACAGCAACCGAATGGTCTGTATCAACAGGTCCGGAACAAGTACTCTTGGAGCACATCCCACAAGATAGCCCGAGGGACACGGTCGAAAGCCTTTTCTAAATCCACAAAACACATGTGGACAGATTGGGCAAACTCCCATGCCCTCTCCAGGATCCTGTAGAGCGTCCTGAATCCGAGGTTGAACTATCGGTCAGATCCTCCTCTCCAGTACTCCTGCAGAGATTTTCCCGGGAAAGCTGAGGAGTGTGATTCCACAATAATTGGAACACTCCCTTTGGTCCCCCTTTTAAAAAGAGGGACGACCACCCTGGTTTGCCAATCCAGAGGTACGGGCCTCGATGACCATGCAATGTTGTATAGACGTGTCAACTAAGACAGTCCTACAATATACAGAGCTTTGAGATACTCAGTTACTAGATCTGCTACTCCTCCGCATTGAGAGGGGCCAGTTGAGGTGGCTCGAGCATCTGGTCAGAATGCCTCCCTGGTGTGGTGTTTCAGGCATGTCCAACCAGGAAGAGACCCCGAGGTCGACCTAGAACACGCTGGAGAGACTGTCTCACGGCTTGTCTGGGAACGCCTCGGTGTCCCCCCAGAAAAGCTGGAGAAAGTGGCTGGGGAGAGGGACATCTGGACCTCATTGCTGAAGTTGCTTCCCACGAGACCTAACCCCGGAAGAACAGAAGGAAATGATGATGATGATGATGTTTCTCTTCATTTCAATTTATGAAAATGGCTGTAAATGTGAGTATTGTGTGTTCTTGTTTAGAGGATATCCTTATCTGTAGGCAGTGTATCAAAGCAGACGATATGAACGCTTGTTTAACACACACACACATACACACACACACACACACACACACACACACACACACACACACACACACACAGTTCCAATCTTATTCTCACCAGAACAGATGTGTTGTTGTCATCAGTAAGAGTGTCCGACACCTCCAAATGGCCTTCTGCCACCACCTTCTGTAGGACCATACGAAAGGTGCCAATCAACCTGTAATTAAAACATGAAGTAAAATAAAAAGGAAATCCAGTGAAAATGTGTTCTAATGCTGTTGCTATTTATCTTTCCCTGCCTGTCCAGACATGGCGGGTTCAGAAATATTGATGGTTACATACAGGATATTGGCCGCCACAGCTGTATAATAGCAACATACACATATACAGACATTTTCACACCAACACACACTCATACGCAATATATCAGCCTGAAGATGATGTTTATTCAGGTATTTATTTTTTTAGTTTTATTACAACGGGATGAACAATACTGATGATATAAAAAATATCTGTAATGCTAACGCACTTTAAGTCTGCTTTCACAAGATCCTTATTTTGATCATGAAAAACGTAAACACTCCAGTGTGTAGCTCTGAACTGAATGAGATGGAATGCAGCCATCTCTATGTTAATGGGAATTATTTGATGAATAATTGATGGCTTTTCTCTCACCCCATAAAATGTGATGCAAACCCTCTAAATGTATTTTAGCACGATTGCTTTGTTACACTCCAAACACACACACACACACACACACACACACACACACACACACACACACACACACACACACACACACACACACTTCCTCTTTCCGTGAATATTAAATGTAACACCTCTTCTATTATTGGTCTCTTTGTTCAAATTATTTCTAACGATATTTTATATCATAACGTCAGTATATTGCTGTGCTTATGTTCTTTTTCTTCTTCTTTTCCTTTTGTCTTTTTCCCTTTTTCAGGGGTCGCCATCGCGAATCATCTGATTCACACGTTTGATTTGGCATTAGGTTTTTATGTCGGATGCCCTTCCTGACACAACCCTTTAGCATTGGGCAGAAACACACTGATGACTATGTAGCTACTCTTTACGGAAGATTGTTGTGCTAATGATATGCAACATTCTTTTTCTGAAAGTTCTTTCTGTCTCTGAGAATCCGATTGTAAAGAAACTTTAAACTAACACCACTCTGTGTGTCCTTATGACATGAATTGTCATGAACTCCAACCTGCAGTGTACAGACCAACAAAAGTGAATAATTCACCGATCTGGGATCAGGTTCTGACTCCTGATGTGCTTTTCAAAAGACCATGTATGCATTATTGATCTTCTACGCAACAAACAATTAACTTACATCTACTATACAATTTAATTTAATCTCTCTTTTCAGGACACGACTTTGTTTGTCTGAGTGAATCGGAAGAATTTACAGCCATTGTCCTCGAGCTGATCAGTTTATTGGACGCACGGGTGAGAACAGATGTTTCTTAGGAAGATTACTGATCAAAATACACGCCAGCCTGAGTTTCCAGGTGATAGCATTGGCTGATTACACTACATCCCATCCCCAAGCTGGCATCAGCCCTCGTGTGTTGGAACAGAAGTATTTACAAAAAAAAAAAAAGAGAACAATAATTATTTCATAAGATGCAGTAAGTTTTGTCACAATGTGTAAAATGTTATGTCTATTACTTCTGATTAGTAAAAACATGATGGAGGGTTTACCAGCGTAGCATTTTTTAAAATGGAGAGTGATGCATGGTTCTCTCTCTCTCTCTCTCTCTCTCTCTCTCTCTCTCTCTCTCTCTCTGCAAGTACCTGACTCTTATGGTACTGCCTCCATGCAAATTTTTCATTTGTGATCTGACCACTTTATCATCCTATATATGAAAATTTTAAATATAAACTATTATATTATGATAGGGCAGTGGTGGTCTAGTGGATAGGGTGCAGGATCGCTGATCCTAAGCTTGGGGGTTCGAGTCCCCACAAGGTTGTCACTGTCTCCCCAGTGCAGCTAACTGGGTTATCAAAGGCGGGTCATGTCTGTCACTGTCTATGGTGAGAGGCATGTAAAAGAACCATTACTGGCTTTCATAAAGAGTAGGCCGCAAAGCCGTCAGCATGTTTCTGGGGACAAGTAGCAAGCCTTCCCGCGTCCGGGTTAATCTTCTCTGGAAGAGACCAATTGCTACACTACCCTACAGGGATAAGATATGCTGATGATGATTATATTATGATTATACAGGCCTATAATACAGTATACAGACCTTCCAACGCCAATGATAAGGTTAAATGTTCAATCATCAGCTTAAGTTTGATTGTTGTTGGCAATGTTATCAATCAAAACATTGATTCGATTTTTCACAGCATTTTTCTGAGTTTATATGATGCCATTTTTGAGGCTGTCAAATACTGTAGATGTCCAAATAATATTCATTAAACTAAACTTGTATCTTCAGATCTTTTTTCCAGAGTGGAGAAATTCTATCTTCTTGGGTGTATTACACCTCTCCAAGTCTCAGGTTGTGGTCTCTAAACGACAGTGGCTACCGGAATATTTATGATATTTACATGATGGTGGATTTCAGACCCTATATTTATGCTGTGAATTGTGAGTTATGACCAGTTCATGAATCACACATGAATAAAAACATTCTCAATGAATGACAATGTGACCATGCTGCTAAAAGACTCTTATGTGTAGTCTACCAATTGTTCGAGCACAACTTTCACCCTCCTGCTACTACAGAGTCCACTCATATTACATAATAGTTGAGGCATAAGTTGTCAAATGTTGAACCTGGTTGGGGGGATTCAGCAGATCAAAGTCAGCACTGAAATACTGGAGCAACAGAATCAATCATTCTATAAATGAGCAGCCATCATTCATCATTTACAAGCACATTCATAATACAATTTTATATGTACGTATAAGAATAAAAGGCTACAAGCATTAAACTATACATAAAAAAAGCCAAGTCCACAATACTCTGGTCCTCTCATTTCTCTCATTAATTTTGTATAGATGGTTAATATTTTATCATCAAAAAAGTAAAGTGAATTTTATACACTTTCATCGAGATGTCATTTTATTTATTTTGAAGCTTTGATTAACAAATATTTTGATTCTGAAGATGTGGTCTGGGGGCAGTGGTGGCCTGGTGGTGGATTACTGGTTCCAAACTCTCAACAGTTGTCACTACTGTCCCACCAATGCAGTTAACTGGCTTATCAAAGGCTGGCCATGTCTCACTGTCTAAGGCAGGAGTCAACAACCTTTGCCATTCAAAGAGCCATTTGGACCCGTTTTCCACATTAAAGAAAACACTGGGAGCCACAAATCCCTTTTTTTTGACATTTAAAATCAAATAACACTGCATATAATGTTTTACCTTTTTCCCTTCGTGTTAATATAAAACAACAATGTGTTGCATTGATTTAAACGACTGCAGAGACAATTAAATTACAATTCTGCTTGCAACAAAAACAATTTCCAACTTACAATTGTATTTTTTATAAAGAAAAGGAATATCTGTCCCACGAAGTGAGGGATGGGGAACAGCCAGATGTGCTAACGGGTTGGGTATCTGCCTCACCATCCCTTCGTAGGATCTTTTTTCTTTATTCGTTCTATTAATGTTGTTTTGTCATAATTTTAATTTACGAAAACAACAGCAGCACAGAAAAGTATATGAAGATTTATTTTAGGGAGGCTGCTCAACATTCTTTTAAATAACATTAATGCTTAATGCTGCACTGACCGACCCATTCTCAGGGTGGAGACTGAACCACACCCAGTCTTTTATTTTGTCACTGGGGGGAGAGTTATTTAATTCCGAGATGGCTGTGTATCAACAAATCTCACCATCTCTTACTTCAACTGTGATTTCCGTTCCTGGATTACAACCCCGGCAACAGAAAAAATCTCTCTCTCGCCACGCAGCTGCTTGCCATGAGCTCTTTTAGGGATCTTTAATATTTATTTGGAGTGGGCGGGGTTATTTTGTGTGTGCGCTCTTGTGGACACACACACGTACACAAAATCACCCCGCCAACACCAAACAAATATCCGCCCACACTCGTGACTGCTAATTTTCATCTATGACACTAAAAGATCACAAAATCGCAAAAAATCCCGCGGGAATGTGCGAGGCAACAGCGTCACGCGTCTAAGCCAATCAGCTTGCGAGAATGAGTTGAGTGGGCGGGAGGCAACAGCGTCACGCGTCTAAGCCAATCAGTTTGCGAGATTGAGTTGAGTGGGCGGTCCCTGCCTGAACTGGGAAGGAGGGGCACTTCAGTCTGTCGTTTGTAAACAATGGACGCAGCCTGCCTTGAGTCCCTGCATTCCACTTGCTTACATGCGAGTTTCAGCGTTTATGAATTTTTAAATTTTGTTTTATGTTTTATTAAAATACCGCGATGTGCCGAGGCCGCGGTGCTCAAATCGCGAAGTGGCGAGGGATGACCCTTGTGGTTCGCCCGTCGGCCACCATAATGTACAGCATTATTTTGAAAAGCCACGGCGCCACACCAGAGAGGTGGCGGGTTGCCGACCCCTGGTCTAAGGTGAGAGGTTCATGTGAAATAACCAGTCCTGACTCTTGTAAAGAGTAGACTGCATAGTCATCAATTTGTTTCTGTCCTGTGATGGCCTGGCGAGGTGTTCAGGGTATATTCTGCCCTCGTGCGTAGTCGGATGAGATGGGTGCCAGTCTCCACATCACCCCAATTAGGATTAAATGGTTCAGAAAATGAATTAATGAATTAAGGTCTGTTCTGAGTTGAATAAATATTAAGGCTCAAATTTGTGCCTTGTCTTTTGCTTTGCAAGGCCTTGCTCTCCCAATAATTTCAGAGGGAACCATGTATGAATTCTGTAGCGCCACCACCTGGCTGCTTCTGAACTATCTACTTCAGTCACATATGCCCAGTGAAGTTGTGTGAGGAAATTAATAACAATTATTCTGAAAATCTATTGAGGAGGAAATTAAGCTGGAGACTTTTTTAAGTTGTACTGTTTTTTAAGTAGTGTACTGTTGGTGGTAATTATGTCAAGGTTTTCTGTCTGTCTGTCTTCCTTTCGGCTTTTTCCCTTTTACTCGGGAGTCGCCACAGCGAATCATCTGATTCGCACGTTTGATTTGGCAGATGTCTTTACGTCGAATGCCCTTCCTGTCACAACCCATTTTAGCAAGGGACAGAAACACGCCGACGGCTCTGGGGGGGACAGTGACAACCTTGTGGAGAGTGGATACTCGAACCCCAACCTTTGGATTCGTGATCCAGCACCCTATACCACTAGACCTCCAATGTCAATGTTTTCTAATTTGACATAATTCACACAGGGAACACCTACACAATTTTTACCACGATGTAGTTTTCTTATATCTCAGTTGGTATACATGGTGACTGCCATATGAGTGAAAAAATAATCAATATCATTATTTATATATATATATATATATATATATATATATATATATATATATATATATATATATCCACATATATATATATATATACACACACACACACACACACACACACACACACACACACATATATATATATATATATATATATATATACACACACACACACACACACACACACACACACACACATATATATATAACAAAAATAAAGACTTTCTATTGAAACTCCATTTATCCATTTATATACACATATACACACATACAACTTGGTATTCAAGTTTTTATACACTTAACAAGCATAAATATCCAGGTAATGATTGAAGTATTTTGTATATTCAGTTCAATATTACACCGTTTTTATTAGGTGTGTGTTGTTGTTTTTGTTCTTGTAGTTGTATTTTTGTTTGTTTGGTCTTTTTTTGACATGATATTATATTATACAGTATTATATTATATTGGTCATTTCAAAAATCAAGTGATGCATGGACTTAAATTTATTTTGTGAAATGAAACAAATTAGTTGCCAAATATTTTATTACAATACTAATTGATGCTTATAAGGGGCAGTGGTGGTCTAGTGGTATAGGGCGCTGGATCGCTGATCCAAAGGTTGGGGGTTCAAGTCCCACTCTCCACAAGGTTGTTACTGTCCCCCCCAGTGCGGCTAACTGGGTTATCAAGGTCGGGCCATGTCTGTCACTGTCTATGGTGAGAGGCATGTCAAAGAACCATTGCTGACTTTCGTAAAGAGTAGCTGGAAAGTCGTCAGCGTGTTTCTGTCCCTTGCTAAAAGGGTTGTGACAGGAAGGGCATCCGACGTAAAAACCTCTGCCAAATCAAACGTGCGAATCAGATGATTCGCTGTGGCGACTCCTGAGTAAAAGGGAAAAAGCCGAAAGACAGACAGACTAATTGATGCTTATGTCATATGCACCTGCACATGTGTGGCACAATTTTTTTTTGTGTAGGTCCTGGGGATATTGAAGATGATTAACATTATGGACACCCATGCACATAAAAAAAAAAGCATGTTAAAAAAGTATGACTGTGAGATAAATTTTGCATGAAAGTTTGAATATGACTAAAGTTTGTTCAAAAATTTTTCCATAGATCAAAAATCAAAAAAAAAAAATCACCATCTGTGTTAATGGTTTGGAACAAACTGACACAATTTACAAAATAAATAAATAAATAATCACATGCAATGAGACTGGCAGGGCAGTTGTGACCTGGTGGTGAAGGTGCTGGATCACTGATCCTAAGGTTGGGGGTTCGAGCCCCACTCACCACAGGTTGTTATTATCCCCCCCGAGTGCAGCTAACTGGGTTATCAAAGGCCGGCCATGTCTCTCACTGTCTATGGTGTGAGGTTCATGTAAAAGAACCATTGCTGACTTTCAACAAGAGTAGCTGCAAAGCCGTCAGCGTGTTTCTGCCCTGCTATTGCCTGGCGAGCTGTTCAGAGTGTACTGTGCCCTTGCCCGGGGTCGGCTGGGATGGGCGCCAGCCTCCCCGTGACCCTAAGAAGGATTAAGCGGTTACAGAAAATGAACTGAACAAAGGAGAGAGAGAGAGAGGGAGAGAAGATAGTATATACAGTAGTACATGTAACATGCATTGCATATAAATACATACATACACAACTCAGATAAATTAAGTGGTCCATTAAATCTGTTTCTGGCTGCTCTCATGTAACACATACAGAATGCTTAATTCTGCAATACTACTTTTTACGAAAATCTCTTAACGAAAGTCAGCAATGGTTCTTTGACATGCCTCTCACCATAGACAGTGACAGACATGGCCCACCTTTGATAACCCAGTTAGCTGCACTGGGGGGACAGTGACAACCTTGTGGAGAGTGGGACTCAAACCCCCAACCTTTGGATCAGCGATCCAGCGCCCTATACCACTAGACCACCACTGCCCCGCAGCAAATATCATCTACTATACTTCCGTAATAGCAGAAGTTTAGACGGTCACAGATAAAACATACAAATGGTGTCAATACTTTAAAAGTGATATGTTTATCAAATCTGAAATTTGTTCTTAGGATATTGTCTATGTAGCTCATCACTATCATGATTTTACACAGAAATCTTTTGTAATATGTATACATAATGGACAGCAATTCCACACTGAGGAAAAGGAGGCAGAAAATCTATAAACATCATGCTCATGGCAGTGGCAGTGACTCATCCCAGGAGGGGTCATGAACAAAAGAGCATGCCTTCTCTCTCTCTCTCTCTCTCTCTCTTTCTCTCACACACATACACAAAATCTTAACTGCGTGTCACAATTTTTTCAAGATACAGGATTTAGCAGCCACTCACAGAGGCTGTGGATTAGTGATAAGAGCCAAAGGTAACGACCATCGCCTGTCGCTGAAAAAAAGCTATAATGCATTAAATTTGAAAACTGTAGATTAAAAGGATGAGAGAAAAAAAACACACTTGCAAAAGCAATTACAAAAACTCAACAAATAGTACAAATACTAGAAAAGCATTTCACATGATTTAGCAAACACACATGCACACAATGGCATTTGACCTTAAAGGAGCAGCTTGTAGTTCATCATGCAGGGCAAATTGTCATAACAGCAGGACATAACAAATAAACCTTTCCTTTTTCCCCAGCTAACAATACACTCACTTCTGAAATGTTATACACTGTGTAAGTTGCCTTTTAGGAAATGAAGCAGATCTGAAAATGCTCATATCTGGACTAAAAAAGGTTCACAAACATTAGGATGAAGAGCAATGCCATTATCTACCTACATTTGTCCTAATAATTGTATCTGTATCGGATTTAAAAGCAGCAGAGCCAAAACTTGATTTTTTTTTTAATTAGCTGTAAACCCTGTATCTTGATCCTAGAAAAAAACAGAAACCACTGATAAAATGGGATTGTTATTTTTTTATTTATTATGGATTCAGTGACATCCAATTCTTATGATACCGATATTGTAAAGATTTAAGTCACGCTTTCTGAAACTCAACAGATGCATTAGTATTAAACAACTCAGTTGATTTTGAAAAAATCCTATAATAAATGCTACGGATATGACTGTTGATATTTTGTGATTAGCATGTTAGATCTGTCTGTCTTCCTTTCGGCTTTTTCCCTTTTTTACTCGGGAGTCGCCACAGCGAATCATCTGATTCGCACGTTTGATTTGGCAGAGGTTTTTACGTCAGATGCCCTTCCTGTCACAACCCTTTTTTTAGCAAGGGACAGAAACACGCTGACGACTTTGCAGCTACTCTTTACGAAAATGTCAGCAATGGTTCTTTTACATGCCTCTCACCATAGACAGTGACAGACATGGCCCGCCTTTGATAACCCAGTTAGCCGCACTGGGGGGGGGGGGCAGTGACAACCTTGTGGAGAGTAGGGCTCGAACCCCCAACCTTTGGCTCAGCGATCCAGCGCCCTATACCACTAGATCTGCACGGTCAAATAAGCATGTGTTTTAGCTCTATAGAAAAAATAATGAATTCTTAGTCATTAGTCATTGATGGAAGAAATAAGCATGGAACCTAGAACTAGATAGCGATAGGGGGACTCTGGTCAGGATGCAAAAGATTCTACATTTGAGAAAGTTTTTTATTTTCAGTTTTTAACTCTTTCTCACCTTGCTGTTGTTGTTGATGATGATGATGTCACTTGACTCTAAAAGTCCTACTCCTTTATTACTAGCAATCCGAATCACATGAAACTTGGCAAACTTGTACTTGTGCACAATAGCCAGAATTATTTCGTGCTGAAATTTGTCTTTTCAAACCAAAAACAGAATGATGACATCCTAACTAAAAAAAAGTCCAACTGCTCCATGATTCATGGACAAAACTGAATGAAATCTGGCAACATTACGACAACATTACTACCTGACAATGCCACCAATTCTGCAAAGTCAGGTTTTTCGCTTTTCGAACTGGATGTAGAATCATAACGTCACAGTCAAGGAATTTCAAAGTCCTTCTCCTCCAATATTATTGGCTAGAACTTGCCAGGTTTATACTAGATAACCTGATGAACAAATCTATAGATGCAGACGTTTGATATTCACACAAGAAATAGAATTATTGCCATTTCTAGATCTGAATGTGTCACCTCCAGTGAGTAGTGCAATTGATCATGTTTAAATAGTACTTTTCTGGTTTGTGGACTCAGAAAATTGACAAGGAGATCAAAAGAAGGAGACCGTCTAGTAGCACACATGTTGACACACATAATCAAACAAGTGATTGAAAATCAAATTGATGCATTATTATATTCTCTAAAGCATGGAGCTCTGAAGCCTGTGAGGAGCTCCATAATGACCCTGACCTTTACTTCAGCCTCACATCTGACAACTTGCACCGGCAAGTAAATTCACACCTCTCGCCTTAACCTTTTTGGCCAGCTTTGTAAAATCAAATAAGCAAAAGCAAACACAATGTATACTGCCTAAACCACAAAATGCGCCCTTCCTTAATTGGATTTGAGAAACTAGTAGTAGTCAAAAGAGATTTCAGAGAAAACCGCTTAAGAACAGTTCAAGAGAATGTACATATACAGTACTGTAAAGTATTTTCAAGGGATGTGCGAGAACTTTACCATTGAATTTTTTTGTGTAAAACACTTTATTTCATGAAGCTTTACACACCTGTTAGTGAAGACTTTGCTGTAGTTGTATATATGGATCTCCAGCATCTCATGACCATCCACCTTACTGGCAATTGGCCATCGAAATGCCTGGAAAACAAAACAACAATAAAATAAATGACAGGAAGGCACACTGGCGCAGTGATTAGCACTGTCACAGCAAGAGGCTTGTGGGTTTCAATCTAACATCAAA
>CM045737.1:22927347-23197347 GCA_024760905.1 Plotosus lineatus | reverse complement strand
ACACCAGTTATTTGCCACTGTCCAAAAACATGCACAATAGGTTAATTGGGTGTTCCAAATTGCCCATAGATGTGAATGTGAGTATGAATAGTGAGTGTTGGCCCTGCGATGGCCTGGTGAGCTGTCCAGAGTGCACACCGCCCTTGCTTGACAGATGGGCACCAGTCTTCTCGCGACCATAATTAGGATTAAGTGGTTCAGAAAAATGAATGAATGAATGTGTATATATATATATATATATATATATATATATATATATATATATATATATATATACACACCCAGTAATGCAGCCGTGAGGGGGGGCACAAACCAGTGTCTCTCCCTCACACCGGTCCCAAGCCCGGATAAATGCAGAGGGTTGCGTCAGGAAGGGCATCCGGCGTAAAACAAATGCCAAATAAACTACGCGAATCACAAGAAAGAATCACATACCGGATCGGTCGAGGCCCGGGTTAACAACGACCGCCATCAGTGCCGTCAACCAACAGGGTGCTGATGGAAATTGGACTACTGTTGGTCGAAGACGTCGAAGAAGGAGAGGCGGGAGGCGTGTCCGTTGCCAGAGAGAGAAGAGGCATGAGTCTAGGACTGAAAGTAGGGACTTTGAACGTTGGAACTATGGCAGTAAAAGGTAGAGAGCTGGCTGACATGATGCAGAGGAGGAAGGTGGACATACTGTGTGTTCAGGAGACCAGGTGGAAAGGTCGCAAGGCTAGAAGCATAGGAGCAGGGTTTAAGCTGTTTTATCACGGTGTGGATGGGAAGAGAAATGGAGTCGGAGTCATCTTGAAGGAGGAGTTTGCCAGGAATGTTCTAGAAGTGAAAAGAGTGTCAGACAGAGTGATGAGTCTCAAGTTAGAAATTAAAGGTGTGATGGTCAATGTTGTTAGTGCTTATGCCCCACAGACAGGATGTGAGCGAGAAGAGAAGGAGAGATTCTGGAGGGAGTTAGATGAAGTGATGCAGAGTACCCCCAGAGGTGAAAGAGTGGTCATTGGGGCAGACTTTAATGGACAAGTTGGTGCAGGAAACAGAGGGGACGAGGAAGTGATGGGTAGGTTTGGTATCCAGGACAGGAACGCAGAAGGAGAGATGTTGGTAGATTTTGCAAAAAGGATGGAAATGGCTGTGGTGAATACTTTCTTCCAGAAGAGAGAGGAGCATAGGGTGACTTATAAAAGTGGAGGTAGGAGCACACAGGTAGACTACATCTTGTGCAGGCGATGTAATTTAAAGGAAGTCAGTGACTGCAAAGTAGTAGCGGGTGAGAGTGTTGCCAAACAGCATAGGATGGTGGTGTGCAGGATGATGCTGATGGTGAGGAAGGTGAAGAAGGCAAAGGCAGAGCAGAAGACAAAGTGGTGGAAGTTGAAAAAGGAAGAGTGTCAGGTTGTCTTCAAGGAGGAGTTGAAACAGGCTTTGGGTGGTCAGGAAGTGCTTCCAGATGACTGGACAACTACAGCTAATGTGATCAGAGAGACAGGTAGGAGAATACTTGGTGTGTCATCTGGAAGGAAAGTAGATAAGGAGACTTGGTGGTGGAATGAGGAAGTGCAGGAGTGTATACAAAGGAAGAGATTAGCTAAGAAGAAGTGGGACATTGAGAAAACCGAAGAGAGTAAACAGGAGTACAGGGAGACACAGCGTAAGGCAAAGGTAGCAGTGTCAAAGGCCAAACAGAGCGCGTTTGATGACTTGTATGCTCGGTTGGAAAGTAAGGAGGGAGAAAATGATTTATATAGGTTGGCACAGCAGAGAAATAGAGATGGGAAGGACGTGCAGCAAGTTAGATTGATAAAGGACAGAGAGGGAAATGTATTGACTGATGACAGAAGTGTGCTGGGAAGATGGAAAGAGTACTTTGAAGAGCTGATGAATGAGGAAAATGAGAGAGAAAAAGAGTAGAAGAGGTGACTGTTGAGGACCAGGAAGTAGCAAAGATTAGTAAGGGTGAAGTGAGGAGGGCATTGAAGAGGATGAAGAATGGAAAGGCAGTTGGTCCTGATGACATACCGGTGGAGGTATGGAAGTGTCTAGGAGAGGTAGCAGTAGATTTTCTGACAAGAACATTTAACAAGGTCTTAGAGAGTGAGAGGATGCCAGAGGAATGGAGGAGAAGTGTGCTGGTGCCCATTTTTAAGAACAAGGGAGACGTGCAGAGTTGTGGCAACTATAGAGGAATAAAGTTGATGAGCCATACGATGAAGTTATGGGAAAGAATAGTGGAAGCTAGACTAAGGGCAGAAGTCAGCATTTGTGAACAACAGTTTGGTTTCATGCCAAGAAAGAGCACCACAGATGCAGTGTTTGCCTTGAGGATGTTAATGGAGAAGTACAGAGAAGGTCAGGGGGAGCTGCATTGTGCCTTTGTGGATCTGGAGAAAGCATATGACAGGGTGCCGAGAGAAGAGATGTGGTATTGCATGAGGAAGTCTGGAGTGGCAGAGAAGTATGTTAGATTGGTGCAGGACATGTATGAGAGATGTAAGACAGTGGTGAGGTGTGCTGTCGGTGTGACACAAGAGTTCAAGGTGGAGGTGGGACTGCATCAAGGGTCAGCTCTCAGCCTCTTCTTGTTTGCTATGGTGATGGACAGGCTGACAGACGAGGTTAGACAAGATTCCCAATGGACTATGATGTTTGCAGATGACATTGTGATCTGTAGTGAGAGCAGAGAACAAGTGCAGGAAAATCTAGAGAGGTGGAGGTATGCCCTGGAAAGGAGGGGAATGAAGATTAGCCTCAGTAAGACAGAATACATGTGCATGAATGACAAGGACCAAAGAGGAACGGTGAGATTACAGGGAGCAGAGATAAGGAAGGTGGAGGATTTTAAGTACTTAGGCTCAACAATCCAGAGCAATGGAGAGTGTGGAAAAGAGGTCAAGAAGCGTGTGCAGGCAGGTTGGAATGGTTGGAGAAAAGTGTCCGGTGTGATGTGTGATAGGAGGGTATCGGCAAGAATGAAGGGAAAAGTGTACAAGACGGTGTTGAGGCCAACGATGTTGTATGGGTTAGAAACAGTGGCCCTGGGGAAAAGACAGGAGGCAGAGTTGGAGGTAGCAGAGATGAAAATGTTGAGGTTCTCTTTGGGAGTAACGAGGATGGATAGGATTAGGAATGAGCACATCAGAGGGACAGCACATGTAAGACGTTTTGGAGACAAAGTCAGAGAGGCTAGATTGAGATGGTTTGGACATGTACAGAGGAGGGATAGTGAGTATATTGGTAATAGGATGCTGAGGCTGGAACTACCAGGCAAAAGGCCTAGAGGAAGACCAAAGAGACGATTCATGGATGTGGTGAAGGAGGACATGAAGGTCGTTGGTGTAAGAGAAGAAGATGCAAAGGATAGGGTGAGATCGAGGCAGATGATTCGCTGTGGCGACCCCTGAAGGGAAAAGCCAAAAGGAAAAGAAAAAGAAGAAGAAGAAGACACCCAGTGTGTATGTATATATATATATATATACAAACACCCAGTCGGCCCCCTTCTTACGAAATTCATCCGTTCCAGTGCCTTTTTCGGAACCTGGAGTTTTCGTAAATAGAGGTGCATTTTACATGTAAAACGCGTGATTTGTTCCAAGGCTCCAAACACTACCCTTTAAAAAAAAAAAATATATATATATATATATATATATATATATATATATATATATATATTAGACGCTCTACCACTTACGAACATTCGTTTAACGAACATCCGGAGATACGAACATCCGGTCCGAGGTCGAGAGTGAAAGTGAAATGAAATTGAAGAACAAGTAGAAATATAAATTAAATAAAATCTATCGATAGATATATCATAAATATAAGTATGAAATATGATTAAACATTATCCTGAACTACACTTAATACTATGCTCCAGCAGAGGGGCGTGGCTGAGATGTGCTTTACACCTGAGAGAAGCAGAACCGATACATTTCTGAACTCCTGCCAAAAGTTTCAAAGAACAAACAAATTGACTCCAGTTATATAATGAACTAGATAAGAGTGAAACTCTCAGTAAATCTGATCAGATCCACTGTGCTGTGCCTGAGAGGAACCAGGAGTTTATACGCGGAAGCTGATCAGTTAAATTGTGCAGTGTTGCCTGTGTGTGTGTGTGTGTGTGTGTGTGAGAGAGAGAGAGAGAGAGAGAGAGAGAGAGAGAGAGAAAGAGTGAGAGAGAATATGCTTTCAATTAGACTGAGCTCAAGAGCATCGGTCAGTTATGTAATACCTCAGAGAGAGAGAGAGAGAGAGAGAGAGAGAGAGATTGTATACTGTACAAAGGTTAAAACAAACGTTCCCCTCTAAAGAATGGCCTGTAACAACTTACGAACAAATTCGTCTAATGAATAATGAACGGTCGTCTGGAACCTAACTCGTTCGTAAGTTGTGTAGCGTCTGTATATACACATACATATATATATATATATATACAGACTCTACACAACTTACGAACGAGTTAGAGTTAGTATATATATATATATATATATATATATATATATATATATATATATATATATATATATATATATATATATATATATATATATATATATATACTAATATATAAAACAGAAAACATATACAATATATACAATATAACTATACAGTATATATTACAGAAAAAAGCACTGAGCATACAAGGAGGATATACAGTGCCCCACCAAAAAAAAAAAAAAATCACACACGAATATGTTGTTCAACAGACTTAAGTGTCTACATTTATTTCCGTCCAGTATTGAGTTCCTTTTTCACCGAGATCTTGAACTGAGTGGTAGTGTTCCAATTATCGGGGAATCACACTCCTCAGCTTACCCGGAAAAGTCTATGCAGGGGACTGGCATTTTATATAATTGTGCAATCAGCAAAAGCAAGAATGCCATGGAGATCACGTGCTGTGATCAAGGAAAAATACACGGCATGAAAATATTAGAGGGTCACATGTTTTTGGCGGAGATAATAGTGCCAGATTATTTAAAAGTCAGTGAATTTTCTGCCATTGAAAAGTCTTAATGAGAGCAAACTGCATTCTCAGTACTGTGGTGACCTGACATGTTTTTCTTTTTGTCTTCATATCTTTAGGCAAGTAGGAGGGGAAAAAAAGACAATTGTTTATTGCTGTTACAAAAGATATGCCAATAGAAGTAATTATTGAGGAGAAACAGATATTCATTGGCAAACTGTTTGAGTGTATGGGAAATAACTGTTTGAAAAGTATTTAGGGTGGTGTGATGTAGCATCGATGATTTTCCTAATGCAACGTGCCTCCAAGTAGTTTTCACTCTTTACTTACAAAGGATTAGATTATACTATAATTCTGTAAAATGTGAAATATCAAGAAGTCTAAGGAAACTATTTATGTTTCTCCTAATTAAAGCGGCATAGTATATAAAAACTAGGAGCCTGACATTGGAATTGCATGATATTCATTTCTATGGTTGACAGGACTGATGGCATGACAGAACACTGCAGAGTCATTGAATTTTACTCCTGAAACTTTCACAGGCAATCTTGAACTCTGTGGGACTGTTTTTCATGTCGTCCTGGGCCACCTGTCAGTGAAACGATCTATCAGCCTCCAACTGTTTTGTAGACCTGGAGCTTCCATCTGTCCTACACATCCACACAGCCAAAACCAATTATGGGCTTGTGCAGACTATACCGTGATAATGGAAAGTACCCGGCCTTCCAACTCTAAACTGTATGACTGAGTCATTTAAGGCGACTGTGAGAGGACAGGACTTTCACACAATCTGCACAAAGGAGTCGATAATATGCCAATTTTATCCGATCAATATGCTTCTCAAAATTTTTCTTTCGTGCAGAGAAAATGGACACAATAGAAGATTTCTGATACTAATAATAAGATTAGCAATTGAGGTGTAAAACTTAAGAAAAAAATTTTCCAATGGGAAATCTCACAAATGTTACCCATTAATTAGGCATCCTTGGACATTGATGATGCTGTCAGACACAATTTGTAATAAAACAGTACACAGTCACTACATAATATGCTGACTACAAAAAAATGCTTGCAGTACATCTATCAAATTCGTTCTACAAGACAGCACTGAAAACCTGTTTAAGATATTCCTAAATACTCATTCGTTCATTCTATTTCTGAAATGCTTAAGTCTAATTAGGGTTACAGGGAGGTTGGAGCCTATCTCAGCTGACTCTAGGCAAGGGCAGAGTGGACACCCTGGAGAGCTCGTCAGGACATCACAGGGCAGAAACATGTTGATGGCAACCAATTCTCAATTAATTCATTCATTTTCTTGACCACTTAATCCTATTTAGGGTAATGTTGAGGCTGGCACCAAACTCAACTGACTCTGTGTGAGGGCAGGGTACACTCTGGACAACTCGCCAGGCCTTCGAAGGGCCAACACTCACACAAGCATTCATACTCACACTCACTTACAATTGATTTGGAACAGCAAATTAACCTACTGTGCATGTTTATGTACTATGGGAAGAAACCGGAGTACCTGGAGGAAACCCATGCAAACACTGGGAGAACATGCAAACTCCACACAGAAACGCCCGAGCTGGGAATCAAACCTATGACCTTCTTCCTGTGAGGTAGACGTGCTAACCACTACGCCATCATGCCGCTCCATTCGCAAATAATAAGACAATCAAATTATCTATACTTCTGACACGGTATCAACATTATTCCATCCATCCAATACATACACAACTAATCACACTCATACCTAGAGGCAATTTTGGAATAGCCAATTAGCCTTATGTGCATGTCTTTGGACTGTGGCAGGAAACTAATGTACCCAGAGGAACCCATGGTGGCACCGAGAGAACATGCAAGATCAATGCTGAAACATCCTCACTGAGGCAAGAACTCAAACCCAGGACCTTCTTACTGTGAAGCAGCATGCTGACCACTATGCCACAATACTATGGTATAAACTTTATTGCTAAACAGAATTTAGTTCAGCTCAATTTTGCTCCTTAATCATAGAAGCATGTTTGTGAACCTGTAGTGCATAAAGCTCTCAGGTGATTTCTCACACACAATACCCTAGAGTTTGAGTTTGCTGTGTTTCAGTACAGTGATGAGGTTTATCTTAAGGAAAATAGAAAAGCCTTTATGTTAATACCTGGTCTATTTTTCATTGTCTTTTTAAGAAGAACACCCATAAATATCAGAGCTTCTGTTAAAAGATTCCAAGTGTAATTATTTTGAAATGGTAGTCTCCAAGTGCAATGAAGTAGCAGATCATATCAATTCAGAGACAAAGGCCACTGAAAGTTAAACCACATAGCACATACAACTCTGATGTAATGTTGCATCAGTCGCTTGTCCCATCTTGCTCTAGATATGAGCATTGGAAGCTTCACAAAGTCCAAAAGTACTGGAATGGCAAAGTCAGTTCTTTTATGTCTGCTTCTATGGAGGAGGTGGTGGTGGTGGTGGTGGTGGTGGAGGAGGTGGTGGTGGTGGGGGTGGTGGTGGAGGAGGTGGTGGTGGTGGTGGTGGTGGTGGGAGGTGGTGGTGGTGGTGGTGGTGGGAGGTGGTGGTGGTGGGAGGTTCATTTTTTATTCTTTTAGTTTTTCTTTGCAGTTCTCACAATTTCTTCTTTTCCTTTCGGCTTTTCCCTTCAGGGGTCGCCACAGCGAATCATCTGCCTCCATCTCACCCTATCCTTTGCATCTTCTTCTCTTACACCAACAACCTTCATGTCCTCCTTCACCACATCCATATTTCCCTTGAATGACCTGTTTAGTGCCTAACTATTAGCATAACCTTGCAAGTTGTTGTTCTTGATACAAGGGTTTGTGTAATCGTGCTGGTTGATTTTCCCATTACAAACATTCAGATATATTCTCGCACACATGGGCCAAAAATACAACTATCGATCATGTGTTCTAATTTTTCTGATTACTTTTAGGAGTGTGGGTTTGAACAAAGATACCTTTATGCTGATTAATACATACACATGTAAATAGAGGAAGAGATTTAAGACCTTACATGCTTATCTGGGGCAGTAGTGGCCTGGTGGTAAGTTGCTGGATTACCCACTATCAACGGGCTGTCACTGCTGCCCAGTGCCACTAACTGGGTTATAAAAGGCCAGCCATGTCTCTCATCCTCTGTGGTGAGAGGCATGTAAAAGATCCATTGCTGATTGTTGTCAAGAGTAGGCTGCATAGCCATCAGCGCTTTTCTGGCCTGTGATGGCCTGGCAAGGTGTCCAGGGTGCACTCTGACCTCGCACAGAGTAGGCTGAGATAAGTGTCAGTTTCCCTGTGAACCTAATTCGGATTGAGCAGTTCACAAAATGAATGAACACTTATCTATATTTTATCTACAGTAAACACAAAGATCACAGAGATGACGTCTTAACACAAGGGTAACACGCAGTGAACTGGGAAGAAGGAGGGGCACGTTCAGTCTGTCGTTTGTAAACAATGGACGCAATGTCATGCGGAAGTAGCGTATTATGTCAGCGTACTATGTAGGTACGTCTCGTACTACAGAGAGCACACTCAACTCAAAATTTGACAATTGTTTTTATTTTTTTTAAAAACGTAAAATCAAAAAATATGTAAAAACGAATTAACGTACGTCGGGGAGCGTCCGTATATATAAACTCTACCATTTCAAATACACCTCAATCTCAACCCCAAATGTCTTCAGTGAATTGCAAAAACGAAAGAATTGTCCTTCTAACACTTTCAGAGGGAACCCTTGGAATCATGATCAGACAGATATACAGCAGCCTCATACAGCAGCCTCAGCAGATATACACATCCAGTGTTAGCTGGACTCAGTGGATATATGTTCTTCAGACTGATAAAGTCATTTATAGTCAACTATCTGGTTGTCTGATAGAAAAAATACCAGGACATTATATTTCAGAATACACTGCATCAGCAGTAAACTATGGTTGAAGAGGTATAAAGGTCTGGGGCTGTTATTTTCAAGGTTTGCGTCTGATTGCTCAGATCTAGTGGATAGATATATATAATAGAAAAAGATATAATAGTATAATATTTTCTACTTTAAATAATTGTGTGCTTCCAACTTCAGCAGAAATTCGTATGGACAAGGTCCTTTCCTATTCCGGCTTGACAATGCTACTTGTAGACGAAGCAAGTGCAATGAGGCATGGCGTGACATTTCAAAAGGTTGTGGAGGGGAACTCTAGTGGTCTTCTAGCAAAATCTTGTCGAAAGCTTTCTAGGAAGATTGGGGACTGCTAAAGATGCAGCATGATGCTCCATATTAATTCCAATATTTGGATTAGAATGATGGTCATTTAAAAATTGCCCTCCATATGCTATATTTCATTGCCATGCTTTTCAAAAGTCCTCTGAAACCTGCTTACAATTTAATTCTATTCTTCTATCCTTCCTTGGAAGCCCTAGAACTCTGATTTGCATTTCCCATGAGTATTCATCGTTTGGACGGTTAGCATTCCCCTTAATGTTGGAAAGCCAATTCATTAATTGGATTTTTTTTGTTGCTATGGAGATGAACAATATTAGTTTTTGATTAGTCTCACCTAGAGCATCATCTTCAGCTGCTCATTAGAAATAAAGAATGACTAAAACTAATACTGTGTGAAAAAAATTAGTACATCACACGTAATTATTTTGTAAATATCTGAACAAGGAAATATTCCACCATCTTTAATACAGTGCACGCAAGGGTGGTAGTACATCAAAAAAAATGTTAAATAAAATGTACATTTTGTCAAGCTTGATACATATAAACAAATCAAGCTCAATTACATTGAAGATTAAGTATTCCCTTACATTAAATTCAGATCGGGTGTTGCAGATTAAGTGCCATTATTTGGAACCTCATGCAAGAACCCGTTTTATTCATTCATTCATTCATTCATTCATTTTCTGAACTGCTTAATCCTAACTAGGGTCACAGGGAGGCTGGTACCTGTCTTCATAAACTCTGAGCAAGGGCAGAGTACACCCGAAACAGTTCACCAGGCCATAGCACACGGTATAAACATGCTGACGGCTATGTGCAACATACTCTTGACAAAAGTCAGCAATGGTTCTTTTACCTGCCTTTCACCTAAAATCTATGATCTGGTGTGTTCTTTGCTATTTAAATGTGTGATTTCATTGTGTCATTGTGTGATCGAAACAGTTCCCTTAAGACCCTCAAAATAAATATTGTGCAAACCAGGGAGCCTGGAAAAGGATTGAAATGGATCTCAACGTTATTTAAAGTAAATAGTTTAACTGTAAGAAAAATCATCTACAAGCAATAGATTTCAAATATTTGCCAATTTGTTTAGGATTGGCCCCAACAAATTCAAACTGAAAAAGCTTGTGCCCAAGTTTGTTTCCTTCATGGGTTGAAAATTTCATCATGGTTCTACAGCTAACTGTTGGCATACATCCGCAATCAGACTGGACTGTAGTGGAGGTGTTCCTGGAAAAAAAACTGCAATATGCAAAAATAGAATTAAAGTAAGACTAAAGTTTTCTAAAAGCCAAAAATTTTGGAATAATTGTTGTGGACAGACAACAGTAATTCGTCCACAGTAACAGTACACATATGAACAGGAGAAGAACCTCATACAAGCTGAGGAGTATGGAGGTGGAAATGTTAAGGTTCAGGGTTGCTTTATTGCCTCAAGAACTGTGCAGATTGTGGTGATTAATTCAACTATGAATGAATTCTGAATCATATCGAGAGTGCTTGAAAATGATTGGAGCTCACCTGCTTGGAAGTTGAACTGAAGGTGAATCTTTAAGCAGGATAATTACCCTTAACACACAAGGAATGTCTCAAAAAAAAGATCTAGAGGGTTGATGGGCTTCATCAATTCATCATTGATGGGCTTCATCAAATTCCCCGATTTAAACTCCGTGGAAATATTGTGGGGATTTGAAAAGGGCAGTAATTAAACATTTTGCATCTGATAAAAAAAGTGGTCCGAGACTATCAGACAGGTAAGGAAAACTCAAGAATTTATGTTTTCTAAAGGGTAAGTATTGACTTCTGAATCCAAGGTTGTACTTTCATTCCCAACAGAAGAATGTTAAATCTACTGAATAGACAAAATGAAAGAAATCTAATAAATTAAATTGAACGTCCTATTACTAAGTAGACTTTATAGTCTACCTATCATGGCTACCTTATACTGCTTGCATATTAAGACCTGAAAATTTACATAAATTACTAACAACTGTGCAAGGACTTATCAATTTTAAAATGAAAGGCTGAATTATTCACTCACTGCCTCAAATACACGTCACATATTTCACTTTCTCTTCACCTTCCTTTCCTGTATTTCTACCTTTTATTCTCTTTTACTTTTTGTCTCGTGGAAACTTGCTTTATAAATAAAATAGATATGAGGTCATATCAAGGATACAACTCGGTTCAGAATGTAATTCAGTTGAGAAATAATGCTTCAAAAATCAGTTTACACCCTTTGAAACAACATACACACTGGAACTCAGTTCAAACTGCATCTCAAACAGGCCAAGACTGCAGAGTCGTTCACTGTATTCTACACAATCTCTCCTCGCCCAGACATCTACTTCTCTCCCATTCTCTCTGTTCATAGCATTTAATAGAATGGTACAAAATTCCCAGCTGATTCTAAGGCTACAGAGTTTTATTATGAAACCCCTTCACATGATGGGGGTTATCGAACAATAGTCTAACTACGGAGCCCTGTGGAACCGTGTTTAATTTTGTACAGCTTATGTTAGCTCACTACTTTAATGTTGAATGTTTTCATCAGTTCAGTTCATTTTCTGTAACCGCTTAATCCTAATTAGGGTCGCGGGGAGGCTGGCGCCCATCCCAGCCAACTTCGGGCGAGGGCAGAGTACACCCTGGACAGCTCGCCAGGCCATCGCAGGGCGGAAACACGCCGACGGCTTTGCAGCCTACTCTTGTCGAAAGTCAGCAATGGTTCTTTTACATGCCTCACACCATAGACAGTGAGAGACATGGCCAGCCTTTGATAACCCAGTTAGCTGCACTGGGGAGGACAGTAACAACCTTGTGGAGAGTGGGAATCGAACCCCAAACCTTTGGATCAGCGATCCAGCGCCCTATACCACTAGACCACCACTGCCCCGAATGTTTTCATGTGGAGACTTTTATTTTTGTACACAGTTCTCTAAGCTATACGGCTTCACAGTTTGAGCCACATGTTCTTCTGTGACATCGCCAACATTTTGGTCATGGCAACTCTTTATGACCGCTTGGCTTCCATGCTTCTATCATGAGTTTGTTGCTGCATTTGCTATTGCATACCAAAGATTTTAATAGATTATTATCTATTTCAGTGGTTCTTAACCTGGGTTCGATCGAACCCTAGGGGTTCGGTGAATCAGTGTCAGTGGTTCGGTGGAGGTCAAGACAAACACCCGACTCATATTCATGATGACACGCCCTGCTTGGCCATCACTGGCTGCAGGTGATCATGCTACATTTTTGCTTGGCCGATCTATGCTGCAGGAAATTTGGTGTGCTCAGTGGTCGAACTGTGACTGTCAGGATGGTACGTCATGTGATTTCTTTCGTAATGTTTTAATCCATACTCTGTTGAGCAAAAAAAAAAGAAAGTGGTCGGATGAATTCGTACAACATGGATTCACGTATATAACGGAACGTGATGCTGGTCAGCATTCTATCTGCATGATTTGCGAAGTAGAATCAACCCTGTGCTGACTGACATATATGTACATGTATGTGTGTATATAATATCAATAAATACACATTCAATGCTATAAATGCTTATAATAACAATTAAACATTCACAAATAATTCATAAGATGTAAATAAAACATAAATACACACACATACAGACGCGCGCACGCACAAGCAGATGAACGTGCACACAGTCAGATGCGCACCTCACATAAAAATGTAAGTAGTTTTGATGGGGAAGTTCATGCATTGTATTGGTTTTGTTCTTTAAACACTGTGATGTTAATGCACGATTCCTTTTGGTGTCCCAGTAAAAACATATACCTGTCTTGAATTTGAAAAAAAAAAAAAAAATCACATTTTATTTTTCAATAAAGAAGGGTTTGCTGAATAAGCATATCAAACTGGTGGGGTTCGGTACCGCCAACAAGGTTAAGAACCACTGATCTATTTGCTATTTGGCTCCACAAATGGAGTGAGCTCCCACACCTGGAAGAAAAACGAACTCCAGAAATCCTATTAATTTACATTTACTGTTACAGCATCTATCAGACACTCATATCCAGAGGGCCTTACAGAAGTGTTTTATGTTATTCATTCATTCATGTTCTAGCTGCTTAATCCTAATTAGGGCCGAGGGGAGGCTCGCGCCCATCTCAGTCAACTCTGGGGAAAGGTTCGCCACACCATTGCGGTGCCAGCACACATACAACCATTCACACTCACACCTAGGGGTGATTTGAAACAGCCAATTTTACTACTGTGCATATTCTTGGACTTGTTGGGGAAAAATGGAGTACCCAGAGGAAGTCCACCCAAGCTTGGGGAGAACATGCTAAGTCTACACAGAAACACTTAAGCTAGGGAATCCAGCCGAGACCATCTTGCTTTGAGGCGGATGTAGGAACCATGACACTACCATGCCTCCATAGAAACGTCCTATTTAATTCTAATATTTTATTTGAATTTTATTTAACAGGTATTTTATATACGCTGGTATGGTGGTGTAGTGGTCAGCACATCTGCCACACAGCAAGAAGGTCCTGGGTTTGATTATCATGCACAGTAGATTAATTGACTGTTCCAAATGAACCCTGAGTGTGAGTATGAATGGTCGTGTAAGTGTTAACCATGCAATGGCCTGGCAAACTGTCCAGGGTGTACCCTGCTCCTGCCCAGATTTGACTGAGATGGGCACCTGCCTCCCCGCGACCCTAATTAGGATTAAGCAATTCACAAAATTAATGAATGAATGAAGGTATTTTATACTGGTTTGGTGCAATAATACTTGACACTAAAGCCTAAAATTAGAAAGTGATCTCCATGTTTTTCTGCATTTAAGTCCACAGGAATCTTGTTCATATCAGGCTCCCTTTAATTATTTTACTAGGGCACTGTATCTATCTGCTCTCAAGCATGAATTGTTTTTAATAATGCGATACGAAATCCCTTCCCACAACTGTCATTATAAGACTTCTCATTTTAGTTCTGCAGTCCAATTAATTCCAACTTGCTATATACTCACCAAGCTACCATCTGAAAAACAGGTCAACCAGATAGTGCTCACTTTCAACAGTCAATAAAACGTACACTCCATTCAACCACGCTGTATCTCTAAAATCCCACATAGCATTGTACCACCAGCTCCATTCATTCATTCTCCTTGTTAATGTGTTTGTGTGGTGTCACTTACTGAACTTTGAAGGAAAATGTCATGAATTTTGACTGTTTATGATTTAAAATAACTTATATAATAATTTATTCATGTTAGTGGCATTTAAAAAATGAAGTACAATAGTCTAGCATGCCATTTTGTGATGTGATAAACATAACGATGCCTACTGACTGGAAAGAGCTGAGTTAATAAACTTTATTTGAAGGCTCTAACAGTGAACATTTTATTATGTGGTTAGATGTATCCAGCAGAGACTGGGCAAGGACAACAAATTATCTTAATGTAGCATGTCTGATATTACAAACTGTTATTGTTTCTTTCCAAATCTCACTTACAAAAAAACAAAAACAACAAAAAAAAAATATTATTACAGGGGCAGTGGTGGCCTGGTAAGAGGGTACTGAATTGCTGATCTGAAGTTCAGGGGTTCCAGCCCCTCTATTAACAGGTTGTCACTGCTGTCCCCATAGTGCTGCCAACTGGGTTATCAAAGGCCAGTCATATGACTCACTGTCTGTTGTGAGAGGCATGGAAAAGAACCATTGCTGACTTTCAAAAACAGTAGGCTGCATAACTGTGTGTGTTTCTGCACCACGATGGCCTGGCAAGCTGTCCAGAGTGCACTCTGAGACTAGAGTCATCTGAGATGGTCACCAACACTCCCCTCCTGGCCCTAATTAGGATTAAGCGGTTCAGATAATGAATGAATAAACTTTCATTACATGGCACTGCATTATGAGCACTGTAATTCTGATTATTTAGAATTAACAGTAATGTTTTTCAGCCTATATCTCACTGAATCTTCTTCTTCTTCTTCTTCTAATTTTATTTTCGGCTGCTCCCTTCAGGGGTCGCCACAGCAAATCATCCGCCTCCACCTCACCCTGTCCTCCGCATCTTCTTTTCTGACTCCAACGACCTTCATGTCTTCCTTCACCACATCCATAAATCTCTTCTTTGGTCTTCCTCGAGGCCTTCTGCCTGGTAGTTCCAACCTCAGCATCCTACTGCCAATATACTCACTATCCCTCCTCTGTACATGTCCAAACCATCTCAATCTAGCCTCTCTGACTTTGTCTCCAAAACATCTTACATGGGCTGTCCCTCTGATATACTCATTTCTGATCCTATCCATCCTCGTTACTCACAGAGAGAACCTCAACATTTTCATCTCCGCTACCTCCAGCTCTGCCTCCTGCCTTTTCTTCAGCGCCACTGTTTCTAATCCATACAACATCGCTGGCCTCACCACCGTCTTGTACACTTTTCCCTTCATTCTTGCTGACACTCTCCTATCGCACATCACACCAGACACTTTTCTCCAACCATTCCAGGCTGCTTGCACACGTTTCTTCACCTCTTTTCCACACTCTCCATTGCTCTGGATTGTTGAGCCTAAGTACTTAAAATCCTCCACCTTCGTTATCTCTGCCCCCTGTAACGTCACCGTTCCTCCTGGGTCCTTCTCATTCACACACATGTATTCTGATTTTCTGAGGCTAACCTTCATTCCTCTCCTTTCCAGGGCATACCGCCACCTCTCTAGATTTTCCTGCACTTGTTCTCTGCTCTCACTACAGATCACGATGTCATCTGCAAACATCATAGTCCATGGAGATTCTTGTCTCACCTCGTCTGTCAGCCTGTCCATCACCATAGCAAACAAGAAGGGGCTCAGAGCTGACCCTTGATGCAGTCCCACCTCCACCTTGAATTCGTCGGTCACACCGACAGCACACCTCACCACCGTCTTACATCTCTCATACATGTCCTGCACCACTCTAACATACTTCTCTGCCACTCCAGACTTCCTCATGCAATACCACAGTTCTTCTCTTGGCACCCTGTCATATGCTTTTTCCAGATCCTATATCTCACTGAATATATCTCAGATATGAATATTCATATACACACAAATCATTGATCAGGAGGTGTTTTGGAATGATATGTAAAGATGCCCATATCTTCTTCTTCTTTTCCTTTCGGCTGTTCCCTTCAGGGGTCGCCACAGCAAATGATCTGCCTCCATCTCTCCCTATCCTCTGCATCTTCTACTCTTACTCCAACGACCTTCATGTCCGCCTTCACCGCATCCATAAATCTTCTCTTTGGTCTTTCTCTGGGCCTTTTGCCTGGTAGTTCCAACCTCAGCATCCTACAACCAATATACTCACTATCCCTCCTCTGTACATGTCCAAACCATCTCAATCTAGCCTCTCTGACTTTGTCTCCAAAACATCTAACATGTGCTGTCCCTCTGATGTACTCATTCCTGATCCTATCCATCCTCGTTACTCCCAAAGAGAACCTCAACATTTTCATCTCTGCTACCTCCAACTCTGACTCCTGTCTTTTCCCCAGGGCCACTATCTCTAAACCATACAACATGCTCATATATAGTAGAAATGATGAAAATTTGAGAGTCTGACAATTCAGCATGTAACATGTTGATAAGTTTCACCTGTATTTTTACACCTACTTCTGTATATTCTTTTTGTGTGCTTACGGGCATAGAATAGCCAGTGACCAGACGGGGGGTAGAGAGCTGTGAACAGTGAAGTGTCTATGAATAGTGCATGGTTTGGTGCATTAACAGCAACGACATGAAATACTGTATAAATGGCATCTGAAAAGTGCCAGGTTTTAGTTAGAAGTAAATGAACAGAGTGAACTGCCCTCATGTCTCCAAGTCTTCACTATCCCAAATCAGAGTTCTGTTACAGATACTCAGTTTGGAAGCTATATATCAAACGAACCGAAAGTGATTATAATAGATTAAGACACATTAAGGTCCAATCTCAGAATTCATTGGATCCACAGCCACAATCACTCATTCATTTAAATCACTTAATCCTAATTAGGGTTATCTGGGCGAGGGCATAGTACACTCTGGTAAACTTGCCAGGCCATCGCAGGTAATGCAGCCTTCTCTTGACAAAAGTCAACAATGGTTCTTTTGCATGCCTCTCACCACAGACAGAGACATGACTGGCCTTTGATAACCCAATTAGCGGCACTGGGGGATAGCAGTGACTACCATTGATAGTGGGGCTTGAACACCCAACCTTGAGATCAGTAAACCAGCACCCTACCACCGGCTCACTATTTCCCCCTTCATCAACTACATAATAATAATACTGTAATAATAATAATAATAATAATAATAATAATAATAAAATCCTGTCTATTTTACTTACTACATTCTGATAACATAAAAATATTTTTAAACATTGAAAACATCAAAATAACTTGAAGTCTGAAGTAACATTAGGTAATTTTAAGATGTGTGATGCGACTGTGAGTAGCAAGTCATCTCAGAGTTTTTGATGCGTGCAATGGCGCCGACACTCTGAAATGAGTCAAACACACAGCAGGGTCAGGGGAAAGTGAGTAAGCCAACAGATATTTGGCAAGCCATTAGAAAAGGTTGTACTGAGTTGGGGGTGGGGGGTAGATTATGTAGCAGAATTAGCCTAATAATAATATGAATATCAAGGTCAGTGTGAAAATAAAACGCCCGGTACTTTTAATGTCTAAAAAAGTAAATCTTTCAATGTACAGGTCAGACTGTATAGCAGCTGTCTCTCTTGCCTATGGCTTATTTAATTGCAGGAAAAGCTTGTTTCTTTGCTGATGAACCTAAACAAAAAGGCAGTAATCACAAGAGGAAATGGCTTTCAGATTTTGTTCTTCACAGAAGAGGAAGCTTTCTGATGTTGACCCATGAACACTAAGAAAAATAAGCAAAAGTGTTGGAAGACAAAGAACATTAAACCTCAACTAAAGCTTAAAGCAGTTTGTGCTGATCTTATTCTATATCTTATTATTATTCTATATCTTATTCTATAGCACATTAAATGCATACTAGGTAACAAGTATGGGTTTATATATAGATCAGGAGTAAAATTAATTAACAAACTTTCGAAGTAAATCTAGGAGGGATTTCATTATTCATGATTACGTAATCAGTGTTCATTAAGAGCCATCAGACTTAATTTCTAAAGCATGTTGAATAGAACTCATTACCTCATGGCTAGATTAGAAGCAACAAATTTAACAAATTGAGTTGGCATTTCTTGTCTTTTTTTATCCATACTTAGGCAAACTTTGCCATTAGAGTTAGCTGAATGGGATTTGGTCCACTTCATGTGCAGGTGAATGGGTGGTCGTGGTGGCCTGGTGGTAAAGAGTGCTGGATCGCTGATCCTAAGCTTGGGGGTTCGAGTCCCACTCTTCACAAGGTTGTCACTGTCCCCCCCTCCCAGTGCAGCTAACTGGGTTATCAAAGGCCGGCCATGTCTCTCACTGTCTATGGTGAGAGGCATGTAAAAGCACCATTGCTGACTTTCGTCAAGAGTAGGATAGCCATCAGCGTGTTTCTGTCTCTTGCTGACGGGTTGTGACAGGAAGGGCATCCGACGTAAAATCCTATGCCAAATCAAACCTGCGAATCAGATGATTCGCTGTGGCGACCCCTGAAAAAGGGAAAAAGCCGAAAGGAAAAGAAGAAGAATGTGCAGGTGAAATGAGTACGGACAGACAGAGCGGTAGGTATTCAATCTGTCCACATGGGGTACAGAAAAAAAAAAAATCCTGCATAGGATTACAGACAGTAGAGCTTAAACATGCAGCCAAGGTGGACTTTGGGTGATTTTCTGGGTGCAGTCAAAGGCTTATAGTTTCCATTAAGGTTGTTTTTACTCCTTCATTCTCAGTTCTATTATCACAAGGAATGAGCAACATTAAATGTGTTGAACACTCAGAAAACTGAGCAGTTTGTTTAGTTCCCATCCCCACTGCCAACACTGCAGGCTTCTCTCAACCAAAATCTACATATTGCTTTCACTCCTCCTGAGCTTGGAAGTAAAAGCTTAATTGTTGTTTTCATGCGCAAGTGCACGGCTAAATGAGAGACAGACACTGGGAATGAAAATACATTGACTAACCTCCTCAAACCTGGCTTCATCCTCACAGTTCTCCAGGATACGTGAGTAGAAAGACAGACCTTCAGAGAGGAAGGAAAAAAGCTTGTCTTAAAAAGTTTTTCAGGGACATTCCCTGAATTCAAAAGTATTAAGATGGACATATGTGTATTTGTACATGTCTGCATTTGATTGAAAACAAAACTACCCTACATGAATAATCATGCTGTTTAATTAGCATTTAAATTGATGTATTTCACTGTCTGCAGCAATAGAACCAGAAAATGTGAACACAAACAGTTTAATCACAATCAAATCAGGCTACATAGATCAATTCCAACTGTACAAATGGTTCTGGATATGTTACAGTACAACGCTGTAACTGTGATGCTATAATGAATAGTCTACACCCTGCAAAATATAAATTAACACACTGAACACCACATATACATATTCAAGAGATAAACAAACCTACACTGTAAACACAAATGCAGCATAAACGTGACTGTTCATGCAAACACAAACACGTACAATAGTAGTCAGTGTAAACTCTAATGTTTTAAAGCACATGAAATTAGACCAGCAAGCTTATTATTAAGTCACAATTGCTGCCCCTACTGTCTGCTTGTATCATAGTACGAGAAATGCTTTCATGTGAGTGGCCAGGGCATTAGGATGGTGCATGCATGCTGGATTAGAATGCAGGTGCAAAGCACAAAAGACAAAAGAAGAAAAGATCTGACAAAATAAAAACAAGAGAGAAATATGATATACGTACATATATGCAGCATGCTTTCTTAGATCAAATGTTTGCTGTAGTACACTGTGTTTATTTAAAATATTAATTTAATTAAGAATAGAACTTTTATACAAGTGACAAATTCAGAAGCAAAAATTACGGCTCTATTATTCTTCAGGGTTAATTAGCAAACATAGTTAACTCGGTAGACATCGGGCAAAGGTTCACCCCGGACAGCTCACTAGACCATTGCAGGGCAACACTCAACCATTCACATTCACTCCTATGGGCAATTAGAAACAGACCGTTCAAATAATTTGCATGTCCTTGGACTGTGGGTGGAAACCAGAGTACCTAGAAGAAACCCATGCAAGCACAAGGAGTACATGCAAACCACACAATAACATCTGAGCCCGAGAAGAGAACCCATAACCTTATTGCTGTGACATTGTCAGATGTGCTAACCACAACACCAATGTACTGCCATTTCACTGAAAACATGTATGAAAAGGTCTTAATTCAGATGGTTGTCCTTGCTGTTCCCACTGAAGACCTTCAGTGGTGTTATTAAAATCCATCTCAATAGAGATCTTTTTGTAAAATACTCTGCAAATTCCATAGATTATCAAAAACTGAAAAATGTTCTGGAGACCCATTGTAGCTCAACACTCAACACGGAAGACATATGAAGAAACTGAAAAACAATGTTTTTGGGGTTTTTTTTTTTAATATTTATCTGCTGTCATGTTTTTTCTATACAATCAGACCAGAAACTGGTGGTGCTAAAATTGGCCACTCAGCTTCAGAGTTTCATTGATTAAGTAAATTATTCCACCTACCCGAGGTTCTACAGAATAATAAATACACTCAATTCAGGGTATGAGTAATGCAACAAGCAATAGGCTTTCAGACAGCTAAATTAGACACATAAATTTATATAATCCTCTAAAGACTGTAAACAAAAGGCCCTCTGGTGATGATTAAAGCCCTAGAGCAGCTCTGTGTCATTGCTCTCTCTTTAGCTGGCTTTTGCAGACAATCACAATGAAGGCAGCAGAGCAGTTTGTGTAATGCCGCATAAATACAACAGCTTCCAGAATCGTTCAGCTGGAAGATCCCTTACATGAAGCTCCTGATTTCATTTAAAGAAGTATTTTGATTGTGTGGTGCTTTTATAAAGTATGGGACTGATATCAGGGCTCAGATCTGACCACAACTGGGAGAAAAAAAAAATCGATGCGTTAAGAATGTATGGGGCCCTATAATGATATCATCCATGTGTCCTGTTGTCATTCATACTCCCTTAGTTTTCCTGTTGTCCCAGTAATGGATATGCCATATGGATCATTGGGCTAATCTTTTTTGTTTGTGTTCCTATTATTTATTATTCTCTGCCCCCCCAATCCAACACTTCTTTTAGTATGAAAGAAGTCCTTCTTAGTATAAACTCCAAAATATAAACACTGCATCCCTTTCCAACACCTGCATATTATATATTCATACACATTGCCATGTATGTACGACTCCACTCCATTTCCTAACTTCCACCAGTGCACCAAGTAACTTTCACTTATTGATGTTGTGGGTGTTCCAACACAGTTTCCTTGTTCCAGCAGTTTCCTTGAGCTCTTGTTATTCTTCAGCTGTTCAACATTGTACATGTCATGCATGCCAGTAAACTACATAATGTATTCTGGTTCTATATATTGTTTTTGAGTCTGTTTTGTTTTTGTTTTTATTATTTTCTATGTGGTGATTTGTATAATCTGAAGGTAAAAGTGGTTCAATAATTTCTTCTAAAAGAAATAGGGGGTCTAAAAAATATGTAGTGTGTACAGTACATCAAATATGTGATACTATGTTGAATACAGCCTATGAACAACTGAAATGACTGATTATGGTAATGCTGCAGAAAATGATACTACAGCATAACATATTTGGGATTCCTAAAAGTGACTGAAGGGATAAAATTTCACAAAAGTCTACTATGTCAGACATATTACCCCAGAATTTAAGAAATTAAATTATATGTAAATATCACTCTTTTTATATCATCTTCATGGCTTTACCTGTCCCCATTTTAAGAACACAAATATTGAGTACTGCACTGTATTACAGTGTTACATTCTATTCATTATTATTATTATTATTATTATTACTATTATTTTGCGTGGTAAAAACAGATCTGTGTGTTGTAACAAAGTTCTGCATTTCCCAAAGGAACAGGATATGACCAAGCTGAGACGGTGCTTCCTGAAAATCTTCCGCTCCAGACAGGCTGGGAAAGCATGAGCCATAAACAAGACTATGGGTGCCACTGGCAACAAGACAGATTCAACATTTTAGAACATTTTTAATCAAAGCAAGAATATTGCATGTTGCATTCCATTAGATAATTTACATTTTTTTCTATTAAGCAGCCATGTGTTTATCCTTTTCAATTGTCTTAAGCAATTAATTTTGGTCGACATTAAATAAAAGTATTACATTTCCTAAAACAGCACCGTTGCATTACTGGAAGCTTATCATCAAACCCATGGCTTCAAGTCTTTAGCTCCTTTTATAAATTGCCTTCCTCTATTTTCTCCCTGAAGAACAAAAAAAAAAAAAAAAACCAACCTGAAAAAACAGATTCAGAGGGAATGTCATTTTCTTTTACTAGTGTGGTATTGAAAGCTCCTGAAAACCAATTACACTTAAATCTATGACAGAAGTGAACAACACAACACAACACCCGATTGTATACATGACTGCTTCCAACGTGGTCAACCACTATGCTGTCCATGGTGCTGAATTAAAAGCCGGAGAACATGACACAGATCCAGAGAGGGGGCGGGGGAGGGAGAGAGGGAGGGAGAGAGGGAGGGAGAGAGAGATTTTTTTTCCAAAATCATACACTCTTGCATGAACTCCTCTCTTCAGGCGTTAAATCTCAGCTTGTTCAATTTCATGGCAACCACTTCAGCCGCCTTTAGCCTCCACAAAACTGTGTTGAATTAACTCTTCATTCACCTCGGTTTTCCTAAATCAGTTAAATGCTACTGTTTGTTTTTTACCACCCATAATAACAAAAAATATGTAAACCCCCCCCCCATCCCCAGAGTTTAGTGAGGTGCAGTAAGGTAGCATAGTGGTTAGCACGTCCACCTTACAGCAAGAAGATCCAGGATTTGATTCCGATGCTGGTTCTCCCTGATCGTATAGGTTTCTTCCAGATATTCTGGCTTCCTCCAGCAGTCCAAAGACATGAACATAAGGGTAACTGGCTGTACATTGTCCCTGGATGTGATTGTGTAAGTTAATGGCTTGTGCGTGAGTATTGTCCTGGAATTGCTTGGTGAGCTGTTCAGGGTGTCCCCCAGCCCAGTGTCGTCTGAGAGAGGCACCAACGTCCCCACGACTCTAGTAGGATTAAGCGGTTCTGCATGTGACTGAATGGCTGAGTGTTCGATGAAAGTGGACTCTGGTAAAACTACAAGTATCAGGCAAACACTGGAAAAATTATTTCAGCATCGCTTGAGGACCACGTGCACACCACGCCAAACACGTGCATTAAATTATAAGCTCCGTCAAAGCATGAAGCTGGATGTTTAGACTTATATGGATTTTGACGTGCGATCTTGAATGGAGACGGAGGGTTGAATTCATTCATTTATACAGTGTCCAGACTTTGACTTTTAGAGAAAATTAGTGAAAATTCTCGCCGTTCATCTCACGATTTAAATTTTACAACAGGGGATTTCTCTGTGCTACACAGTATGAGAGGGGATCCCTAACTTTCAGCAGGATCTTCCACAGCATCCGGATATGATTCATATACCCCCCCCCCCCCACACACACACACACACAACACACACACACACACACACACACACACACACACACAACTTAGAGACTATTATAAGGCTGAAAAAAACAAATAGGAGAAAGAAAGAAAAAAAAACAGTACAGTAAATTGCATGTATTTGTACCTCGGAATGAGACTTTGGCTAGTCGGTCTCCTTTTCCTGGAAGCTCCGAAACCGATTTCAGATACACCACCAGAGCCATGGCAAGGACTGAAATCACGGCAAGCACCAGCAAAACAAAAATTGCCCCCAAACTATACTTATAAACGTACCATAAGAAACCGACCTTGATCCTAAAATGTCAATTTTCTTTATTTCAAGCGAAAAAACATGAACACCCGAAGCATTTTATGACTTTAAAAAGGTCCATGATAACTTAAAGTGCATTTCATATTTTCCTTCTTCTGGTCAGCACTACATACTCACAGCTTTCCGCCCCTTTTACAGCCGAGCTGCACTAATATTGTGGGATTCGAACGAACCGGTTCTTTATAAACAACTCTTTCAAACGAGTCATAAGTCATTCGATTCTCAAACAATATTCACATTTTCAACTTATTTCCGAACTATTCATGTGTTATTTTCTGTTGTTATTTCAACTTATTTCCTAACTATTCAAATGTTAAATATTATCTTATCTCATGTTTATCACGTCCGCTTCACAGCCGGAAGGCCCTGGGTTCGAGTCACAGTTTGCAGCCTATGTTCTTCCCGTGCATGTGTGGGTTTCCTCCAGGTACCCTGGTTTCCTCCCAAAGTCCAAAGATCATATTGCCCCCATTGTGTCTTCTTCTTCTTCTTTTCCTTTCGGCTTTTCCCTTCAGGGGTCGCCACAGCGAATCATCTGCCTCCATCTCACCCTATCCTCTGCATCTTTTTCTCTTACACCAACTGCCTTCATGTCCTGCTTCACCACGTCCATGAATCGTTGCCCCTATGTGTAACTGTGAGTATAAATGGTTGCATATGATGTGATGGTCGGGTGAGCTGTTCAGAGATGTACAATGGCTTCACTCAGTACTGTATTGCTGAGATAGGCTCCAGCCTCCCTGCGACCATAATATGATTAAGTGGTTCGACAAATGCATAAGTAGATGATCAGGCGAATTGTAGCTAAACATTAGCTCAATAGGCCAATATTATCATATACATTTTTACTTTTTTTTCTCACATAAGCTGTGAAGGTGAATTGTCATTAATGCCGAAATCCTACAAGAAAATCTTCCATTCCCTTAAACCTGGAGTCATAAGGAATCGATTCATTAAAGCGAGTCTTACCGACCGCTGCGCTGCAGCTGGTGCGGCAGTGACTCTAAAGCCCCGACAGAGGGCAGCATTTTAAAAGCAAGCAGTGCGTTTGCAACAACACCACCGAGAGCACAATGTTTCTGAGAGGAATTTAAAACTGACAAAATAAAAACCTTGTACCTTCTCGGTCAGCCAGGGTTCGTCACTAATTTGTAAATAAATCATAGATATGCCATAAAACTTGTGGCACTGTCATGACACTGGCTGACCAGCAATAAGACGGATGAATTAAAGTTAAATGAAAAAGTGTCATGCTATTTATTACGTGTTCACGCATACAGAAATTGTGAGACTGCACAAGATTTAAGACAAGCAAATTCACTGCTGCGTTCATAAACGAACGAGAGCTCGCGCAGAGTCACGTGAGCACCTCTGTAGTTACCAGGCAACTCAATGTTGTCTCTCTAGGTGTGCAGCGCTGGAGAGCTGGCTCTGATCTTCTTATCTGTGAGCTGTCTGTTGTATTGGTGTACTGAAGTGACCAACAGAAACGTAACTCTTATAACAACAATGCGACCTCCCCTCTCCTCTGATACTGGGGCAGACCAACTGATCACTTCATTACATCATCATTGCGCGTGATATTGCTGAACAGTAATGCGTGAAGATATACACCTGTAATCTGCGTCCTGTGTGATGATTGAGACACAAGCGTACATGCTTTAATAATTAGGAAGTGATCTTGGGACGTAAATTACATGTTTTGGGACAGTGGGAGGAAATGGAAATTGGGGTACCCAGAGGAAAACCCATGCAAGCACAGAGAAAACATGTAACTCCACACAGAAACCCCGACCTTGTTGCAGTGAAGCGCACATTCTAACCTATAATATATATATATATATATATATATATATATATATATATATATATACACTAGTCCTTCTAAAAAAATTAGCATATTATGATAAAGTTCATTATTTTCTGTAATGTACTGATAAAAATTAAACTTTCATATATTTTAGATTCATTGCACACCAACTGAAATATTTCGGGTCTTTTTATTGTTTTGATGCTGATGATTCTGGCATACAGCTCATGAAAACCCAAAATTCCTATCCAACCACTATATATATATATATATATATATATATAAAACCACTGCCAAATCGAAAGGGAAAAAGCCGAAAGGACGGAATTATATATATATATATATATATATATATATATATATATATATATATATATATATATATATATATATATATATACTGTATATACACATATCTTCTTTTCCTTCAGGGGTCGCCACAGCAAATGATCTGCCTCCATCTCACCCTGTCCTCTGCATCTTCTTCTCTTACGTCAACGACCTTCATGTCTTCCTTCACCACATCCATAAATCTCTTCTTTGGTCTTCCTCTAGGCCTTCTGCCTGGTATTTCCAACCTCATCATCCTACTTCCAATATATTCACTATCCCTCCTCTGTACATGTCCAAACCATCTCACATGTCCAAACCATCTCAATCTAGCCTCTCTTACTGTGTCTCCAAAACCTCTTACATGTGCTGTCCCTCTGATGTGCTCATTCCTGATGCTATCCATCCTCGTTACTCCCAAAGAGAACCTCAACATTTTCATCTCTGCTACCTCCAGCTCTGCCTCCTGTCTTTTCTCCAGCGCCACTGTTTCTAAACCATACAACATCGCTGGCCTCATCACCGTCTTTTACACTTTTCCTTTCATTCTTGCCGATACTCTCCTATTACACATCACACCGGACACTTTTCTCCAACCATTCCAACCTGCCTGCACACGCTTCTTCACCTCTCCATTGCTCTGGACTGTGAGCCTACGTACTTAAAATCCTCCACCTTCTTTATCTCTGCTCTCTGTAACCTCACTTTTCCTCTTGGGTCCTTCTTGTACACACACATGTATTCTGTCTTGCTGAGGCTAATCTTAATTCCTCTCCTTTCCAGGGCATACCTCCACCTCTCTAGATTTTCCTCCACTTGTTCTCTGCTCTCACTACAGATCACAATGTCATCTGCAAACATCATAGTACATGGAGAGTCTTGTCTAACCCCACCAGTCAGCCTGTCCATCACCACAGCAAACAAGAAGGGGCTCAGAGCTGAACCTTGATGCGCCTCCACCTTGAACTCTTCTGTCACGCCGACAGCACACCTCACCACTGTCTTACATCTCTCGTACGTGTCTTGTACCACTCGTAACATACTTCTCTGCCACTTCAGACTTCCTCATGCAATATCACAGTGCCTCTCTCGGCACCCTGTTATATGCTTTCTCCAGATCCACAAAGACACAATGCAGCTCCCTCTGACCTTTTCTGTACTTCTCTATTAATGTCCTTAAAGCAAATACTGCATCTGCTCTTTCTTTACATGAAATAGGCATATATATATATATATATATATATATATATATATATATATATATATATATATATATATATATATAGGATTTTCTGAGTAGATCCTTCCGTAGGAGAGTGCTCAATACTTTTTGGTAGAGCAAATAACAAAAGGACAGGACAAAGACTTTCTATTGAAACTCCATTTATCACTACAGATCTGTTTCGAGGGGTGGTGAAACCATCCTCTCTCTTCAGGTGATTATAGAAGAAGTTCTTCTATAATCACCTGAAGAGAGAGAGGATGGTTTCACCACCCCTCGAAACGGATCTGTAGTGATAAATGGAGTTTCAATAGAAAGTCTTTGTCCTGTCCTTTTGTTTATATATATATATGTCTGTGTGTGTTCCCTAAAAATCTGCCGGAATTTTGCTTTGCATATTGATTCTTGTTTGTAGACTTCTGGAACAGTCCGGTTCATAGGACATGTCCCCACAACCAAGTTCCTATGTGGTGAAACATTTGAAAAGCAAGTATCATGTACTGTATTTACGAAACATGTGCAGTGCATCCATGTCTTGCCAGGCAAGTCAATCTAGTAAATCTGCATGCTCCCTTGCATTTACTCAAATGATGGGGTTTTGGCCATGAAGCACCACTCACAGAACAGATACCCATCCTTACACTCAACGTTCTGAGCAACATATAATGTACATTTCAAATGGCAAAGAGAGATAAACTTTTTCAATGAGGTGAGAAATGGAATGGACATTTTACTGTGGATAGTGCTTTGGGTTTTTCAGTTTTTTGCATAATATTTTGCCAAAAGACAAGATGATAATAAAGAAGTACTGACAGGTATTAAATCACAGCAGACTGACATGCATGTAATGCAAGACAGAACTGAGGAACATTAATAGTAAAGAGAACCCATGAGACACAGAGTGAGAGTGAAGAAAGCTCATGAAGTGAATGAATATCATCTTATCTTATACAGCTCGTTTTTTTTACTCCAGCTTGTGCAGAAACACAGGGAAGGCTATAAAGATAAGATTGGTACAAGACATCCCGTGAGTTTCTTCCAAATACCAGTGATGGAGAAGATGAAGAATTTAGCAGACCTCGTGTGGGACTAATGCACACCATTAAATATGCATTAAAATGTTGCATGAAATATTAATTAATTATTCTGTTTTTGAATCAACAGAGCGAAATAAGTGTCAGTGTTTATTCAATGTGAAAAGGCAAAACAAAAATGAGTGTGGGGGTGGTGGAGCGAGGCAGGGCGGGTGGTGGAGCGAGGCAGGGCGGGTGTTGGAGGGGTTGTTCCTATGGGATTGGAAGAAGGCATAAATGGGGTGAAACTACATGCTATGGTCAAAAGTATGCAGATACCTGTCCATGACATCTGCATGTGCATGTCAAGCACCACATTTCAAATACTACGGCTAAATAATACGGCTTCCATTATTATTTTTCAGAATGCAGAATTTTTGATTCAATGCATTTGTGAAGTTGGCCACAGAGTAGAAGTTGCAATAAGGAGACCTGGATTGCAGTGAAGCTTTAAGGTTATGTTAATGGTGTCCAGTTGTAGGCAGCATTGTCCTAGTATCCAATCTAGCCTACTGCCTGATATTAAAGAGTGCTTCATCAAACCAAAGAACACATTCTCACTGCTCCAGAGTCAAGTAATGGCATGTTTTACAGCACTCCAGCTGATCCTTGATGTCATACAGTTTGTGTGCAGCTGCTAAGCCACGGAAACTCCATTTCGTAACACTCCTGAAATACAAGACTTGTTCTTCCAGAGTCTGTTTGTAGCATGTAGAGAGTGATGCAATAAAATGGAGAAGATTGTTTTCTTTCTTTTTATTTTTTTACCTGTTTTTTACATAACATGCCACACGGCTTGCCATCCAATCCTCTGCAAAGTTTTCAGATTCTTGGTTCGAATACTGTTGCTCAGACACTTCCATTTCACAATAAGGGGGCAGCCATAGCCTGATTGCTAGAGAAGCAGGTTTAGGACAAAGTGGTTGCAGGTTCGATTCCTGAGCAAGAAAGGAAAATGTGTGGTGGGTGGGGGAGTGAGCTGGACCTTCTTTTCCTCTGCCTTCATGGATGAAGTGCCCATGAGCAAGCACCTAACCCTCAACTTCTCTCTGGGTGCTGCAGTGTGTGGCAGTCCATTGCAAATCCATGAACTGATTTGTGATATTGGTTTCATCCCGTAATGACACCATGCCAGTAAGCTAAACCTGCTTCTCTAACATTAAAATCTATTGCCTGAAGTCTGTCAGTGTGAATGTCACTGAGAGAAGGTAGTGTAGTTCCAGTTACTTGCTCTGCAATTCTCGCCACCCACTGCAAGGCCTTCTTGTCCTCTGCAGTAGAGCTGCTAAACCACACTGTACAGCAGTAGGTCAGGAGGCTCTTGATGGCAGAGCAGTAAAAGTTTGTCAGTAGGGGTCAGGGTAGACAGGCTTGACTGAGATTTCTGAAGAATTTCATCTTTTGTTGTGCTTTCTCCACCTGTTGGGAGATGTTTGTGGTCCAGGTGAAGTCAGCAAAGATGTGGACTCCAAGAAACTTGCAGCACTCCTCCATCTCTACCTCCAGTTCATCAGTGTAAAGGGTAGAGTGTTCAGCTTACCAAAGGTTAATGTTGCAGAAAGGTTGCAATTTCGTCAGGTTGCATGAAACATCATGTAAACGTTGTAGCGACGTTATATCAAACGGTCACCGAGATTCTATGTCTGACGTTCAATCACAACGTTGTTTAGACGTCGCCTCTCTCTCTCTCTCTCTCTCTCTCTCTCTCTGTGTCGCTCATGCGCGCTACGGGCCATGCCCACAAGACGTTGATATATATATATATATATATATAGAGAGAGAGAGAGAGAGAGAGAGAGAGAGAGAGTTACCCTTGTGTTAAGACATCGTCTCTGTGATCTTTGTGTTTACACTGTTTTTGCGGACTTTTGTAGCCCTGAGCAAATATGGTTGGTCAGAAATGTAAGCCTACTACCATGGGTGCATCTCATACACAGAGATGAATTAACTATCGGCGCGATCGGCCATGCATACTCAGTTAGGGGTGGTTCAACATTTTCAACATTTTCCCAAGCATACAGAGAGTAAGCTTTATTTGCCCCTCCAAAAAAAGCGTATAAATAAATGTTGATGATCTCTCGGCAGGATTTTTACATAAGATATTAAACAAAACAATGGTCAAACCTCTTTTATAAAATAAATCAATGTACTTCCTTGATCAATACTTCTTTTATACACCAGTCAAATAATAATGTAATCAATAAAAATATATACTTTCCATGAATTCTTTTAATGACAACTGCTTTAATATTAATATTAAGACATTTGGTTTTAATAATAAAAATAACACTGTTTTTAATAATATTATTTTATATTAAAACATAATTCAAAATGTCTGCATTTTTTATTGGTCATTGGCTTTTGGACGACCACGCTTCAGTTTGTGATCAGCAAGGGCGTAGGCTGGTCTGACAGTGGGGGAGGGGGGGTGTGCATATCTTGGTTCACTAGAGCCTAAGCCTTAAAGGGAAAATGAAACGCCGACTAAATAAGTTGGCGGTAGCTTAAGTATAGATTATTGAAGTGATTGTGGCTTAAATTTTATATCATAAATAAACCATTGCACACACAGCGGTTTTGTTTTATGTGCTTGTCATATAAGTTATTGGCTCGAAAGCCGCCATTGCTAAGTGCCCGCCTACACAAAGTTATTGTGACGTCACTGAGTTGATGCAAATGAAACGTGCCAAACACACTACTTTGTAGACTCCCCAGACCGTTGCTGCGACGTGGCGAGCAACACTTGTGACGAACGTGGCAGAGACGTTGCTGCAACATCACAGGTGACGTGTGAATGCGGCAGAAATGTTGACACAGCCACGTTGCAACGACGTCGCTACAACGTTGCAATGAAACGTGGCAGACACGTCACTTTGCAGGCTCCCCAGACCGTCGTCATGACGTCGCAAGCACACGTCTGCTTCGAACATGGCAGAAACATTGCTGCAACGTCACACGTGATGTTTGAACGTGATGTGGCAGCGACGCTGCAGGCGATGTGGTGACGTCGTAGCGGCGGCGTGCAGCAATGTAACGTGGCAAAACGTCGCTTTGTGGGCTCCCCAGGCTTCTGAGCTTTTTTTTTTGTAAGTGTAAAATTGTTTTAGCCATGAGGGAAAGTTAACTTCCACATCTGCTATATGTTTTACTTATTTTTTTTTTTTTTCTTTACCAGGTGAACTCCAGTATTGTAGGAAGTGCGAAGGGCTGAACCTCAGACGATGAAGACTCCAATTTTTACAATCAATAATGAAATAAAAATAAATTAAATAATTTGTGTACTGTAAATTTTGTGAGGGGTATAGGCTGGGGCTACCCAATCCTCAGATGCTTCGAGTGTATGTTCTGTGTTAATAAATTTTTATTAATGTTACAAGTTTTTGCTATGACTGTGAACCATATCCATCCAACTACTCTGTCCTCAAGATACATGCATATGAAAATTCAAAAAAATTAAACAATGGAAAGAACTGCTACATAGAAATGACATACTTCAAGAGCCTGTAACAGTGAATTTCTACATTGTGAGACCAATGGAGCGACATTTCTGTGACGCTGTTCACGGACGTCACCTGCAACGAACGCTGGAGTAACGTCCCTGCGACATTTGCCCCGAACGTCATTCGCGACCCTCCGGTGACGTTCCTGCAATGTTTGCACCGAATGTCAATCGCGACCCTCCTTTGATGTTCCTGCGACATTCGGGGCAAACGTCATTCGCGACCCTCCAGTGACGTTCCTGCGACATTCGCCCCGAATGTCATTCGCGACCCTCCGGTGATGTTCCTGCGACGTTCAGGGCGAACATCATTCGCGACCTTCCGGTAATGTTCCTGCGACGTTCATCTCGAGCGTCATCGGCGACGCCTCGGTGACGTCTCTGCGACTTTTAAAAATGGCTGTCTATACAGGGGTGAACTGTAATCAAATATTATAGTTCAACCAAAAACATTCTCAAATATATTTCAAACTACATCTGCAAGTACATGTGCTAAATGCATTTACAAATTGAGCTAAAGTTATTTATCTATTCAAAGGCACAAACAAATATTAATACATATTTATAGCTCAAAAACACTATTAATTTTATAAAAGTGCTGACCATTAGGCTGCAGATACAGGCTGGATGGCTTATGATTATTTTAGCTATTCATTGTCTGTGGATCAATGCTTATGTTCTAACACATGTGCAGGAACTGGAGGCAGTACTAACAAACTGCTTTATTCTCATACTCGCACTTCATTTGATTGACAGTGTTCAGCTACTATTGCTTATTGATAATGTGTGAGGCGCTCCACCGAAATAGGCACCTGTCGTTGATTGCTGATTGGTCAGCTGGGCTTGCACATGCGCAGTGCCCATTACACGTTAACTTCTGGTGTTAACTTCCGGTTTACTGCACGCTGAATTTATCTCCGACTTTCTCTTTAATAACAGTCATTAAGTTTATTTATAAGATTGTGAATACACATAATTTCTTGTCCAGCGGAACTCCTGCTGTGGGGGGATGCACGTGCACCCTGTACACCCCCAGCCTATGCCCTCGCGGTAACTCTTACGTGGATATGTGACGAAAATTGGATTAGGAAAAGTGCCTCAAAATTGTCATTTTACAAGAAATTTCCAGAACATAATTCATAATCTTATTGTGTATTTAGTACTACTCTTTGAAGTCTCAATGAACAAGATACTCATAAATTAAGAGAGATTTCCCTTCTTTGATGATAGTCAAATAAATCTATTAAACCTGTAAAACAGTCAACTAAAGTTGGAACAGAGGCATGTTTACTACTGTGTTTCATCTACCTTTTAATTTAATTTCTCTTTGGGAATTAATTACTTCAGTTTTGCAATTATCATTTTTGTCCGATACAAGATTTGAGCTGCTCAAAAATCTGTGGGGCTGTTATAGCACCTGCAGAATGAAGCCAATTTCACACCTTCTCTGTACTTCTCTATTAACATCCTCAAAGCAAACATTGCATCTGTGGTGCTCTTTCTTGGCATGAAACCAAACTGTTGCTCACAAATGCTGACCTCTGCCCTTAGTCTAGCATCCACAATTTTTTCCCATAACTTCATCGTACAGCTCATCAACTTTATCCCTCTGTAGTTGCCGCAACTCTGCACGTCTCCCTTGTTCTTAAAAATGGGCACCAGCACACTTCTCTTCCATTCCTCCGGCATCTGCTCACTCTCTAAGACTTTGTTGAATGTTCTTGTCAGAAAATCTACTGCTACCTCTTCTAGACACTTCCATACCTCCACAAGTATATCATCAGGACCAACCGCCTTTCCATTCTTCATCCTCTTCAGTGCCCTCCTCACCTCACCCTTACTAATCTTTGCTACTTCCTGCTCCTCAATGGTCATTTCTTCTACTCTTTTTCTCTCTCATTTTCCTCATTCATCAGCTCTTCAAAGTACTCCTTCCATCTTCCCAGCACACTTCTGTCATCAGCCAATACGTTTCCCACTCTGTCCTTAATTACTCTAACTTGCTGCACGTCCTTCCCATCTCTATTTCTCTGCTGTGCCAACCTGCATAAATCATTTTCTCCCTCTTTACTGTCCAACCTATCATACAAGTCATCATACGCCCCCTGTTTGGCCTTAGCCACTGCTACTTTCGCTTGTCTCCCTGTACTCCTGTTTACTCTCTTCAGTCCTCTTAATGTCCCACTTCTTCATAACTAACCTCTTCCTTTGTACACACTCCTGCACTTCCTCATTCCACCACTAAGTCTCCTTATCTACTTTCCTTCCAGAAGACACACCAAGTACTCTCCTACCTGTCTGTCTGTCTTCCTTTCGGCTTTTTCCCTTTTACTCAGGAGTCGCCACAGCGAATCATCTGATTCGCACATTTGATCTGGCAGAGGTTTTTACGTCGGATGCCCTTCCTGTCACAACCCTTTAGCAAGGGACAGAAACACCCTGACGACTTTGCAGCTACTCTTTACGAAAGTCAGCAATGGTTCTTTTACATGCCTCTCACCATCAGCGATCCAGCGCCCTATGCCACTAGACCACCACTGCCTCATATATGTTATTAAAATATATTTTATAAAAGTACTGAGCATTAGGCTGCAGATCCAGGCTGGATGGCTTATGATTATTTTAGCCCTTCATTCTCTGTCCGTCAATGTTTGTGTTCTAACACATGTGCAGGAGCCGGAGGCGGTACTAACAAACTGTGCTTTATTCTCACACTAGCACTTTGTTTGATTGACAGTGTTCAGCTATTATTGCTTACTGATAATATTATGTTTGTTGATTGGTCAGCTCGGGCGTGCACATGCGCAGTGACCGTTACACGTTAATTTTCGGTTTACTTCCTGACTCTAGTCATGCGGCACTTATCTCCGACTTTCTCTTCAATAACAGTCATTAAGTTTATTTATAATATTGTGAATACACATAATTTCTTGTCCAGTGGGACTCAACTCCAGCTGTGGGGGGTTGCACGTGCAGCCTGTGCACCCCCCAGCCTACGGCCTTGATTAGCTGCCTTCTGATGTTTCAGCAGCTGATACCGTGTTGGGTAGTACTGTACTGTATTCATTGCAGACTTTTGAAGATATGCAACACCGCAGGTGCTTGACGAATCGTGCATTGAGAGTTTCAAACGTACACGCACAAAAAAACAACAACTAAATATTCACAAGGGTATGTATTATTGTTGATCAACATTTTTATAATATTAAAAAGCGTACACAGACATCTTACCCCTCCCCCTAGCGTACGTTTTGTACACTTAGGAAAATGTTGAAAATGTTGAATGACCCCTTAGTGCTAACCAGTAACATTAACCACACTGTTAACTTTGACGGCAACGTTAACTAACGACATCACTAACCAGATCAGTGGTTCTTAACCTGGGTTCGATCAAACCCTAGGGGTTCGGTGAGTTAGTCTCAGGGGTTCGGCGGATGTCAAGACACACATCCGACTCATATTCATGATGACACGGCCCGCTTGGCCATCATTGACTGCAGGTGATCACGCGACATTGCTTGGCCAATCTGTGCTGCAGGAAATTTGACGATCTCAGTAGTCGACTTGTGACTGTCGTGATGGTACGTCGTGTGATTTCTTTCTGAACGTTTTAATTCGTACTATGATGAGCAAAAAAAGAAAGTGGTCGGACGAATATGTACAACATGGATTCACATATATAACGGAATGTGATGCGAGTCAGTGTCCTATCTGCATGATTTGCGAAGTAGAATCAACCCCCCCCCCCCCGCTGACTGACATATACATACATGTCTATGTGTATACAATATCAATAAATATATATTCAATGCTATAAATGCTTATAATAACAATTAATCATTCAAAAATGATGCATAAGATGTAAATAAAATATAAATACGCACAAATACAGACGCGCGCGCACACACACAGATGCGCGTGCACGCACTCGGATGCGCACCTCACATAAAAATGTAAGTAGTTTTGATGGGTGGAGTTCATGCATTGTATTGGTTTTGTTCTTTGAACACAGTGATGCTAATGCACAGTTCAGTTTGGTGCCCCGGTAAAAACCTATGTCTTGAAAAAAAAAATCATATTTTATTTTTCAATAAAGAAGAGCTCAGTGAATACGCAAATGAAACTGGTGGGGTTCAAGTACCGCCAACAAGGTTCAGATCCAGTGGACTAGAGAGAGATAGATCATATTCTCGGTCTGTTTCAGCCTGTGTCGCCCTCTTGTGGTGAGGCACAGTCTTGATGTGCCTTTAACCCGGGTTGTAGGTTTGGGTTTGTGCAATAAGGTAGGGAGCGCCCCCCCTCCCCCCTCCTCCCCCCTCCTCCCCCTCTCCCCCCTCCTCCCACCCCTCTCCTCTGAACGTGCTCTCCGGAGCGGCGCGTGAGCTGCACCACTTCTGTTCGCTATGTGTCCACCGGCAGCACGCGCTCTCCCTGCGCTCCTGCTCGCGCTCTGCTTCCTCAGCCCGATGCTCTCAGGTAAGCAGCACACGCGCACATACACACACTTCAGCCTGTTTAGCACAGGCGTGCTGCACTCACACACACACACACACACACACACACCTCAGGCTGCTCATCACAGGTTCCTCAATCTGTCAACACGTGAGCCGTTTCACTCTGAATTCATTTTAAAAGTGTGTGTGTGTGTGTGTATGTGTGTGTGAGAGAGAGAGAGAGCGAGAGAGAGAGAGATACTGTATTAAAACTCGGTAGTATTGGAAGACATAATAAATAAACTCATTGTTTTGAAAAATGCAGGAGTGTCAGAAAAAATAATCTAAAGCATATAAATTTTCATAATTATCATTTTTATGAATTAAAGTATTAAAGTGTAATATCAGACTGTGCTGCTCAGCCTCAAAGTAAAAAAGTAGCTATTTATACTATACACATTACACTTTGAGGGTTATACCAATACATGCAATGCTGTAAATGATATGTTTACTCTAAAATAGGATATTGCTTTGGTGACCTCAACTTTGCAACTGATTCAAGATTACGAAGATTAAATAATAAATCATGGTTAAAATGAGACCCAGACACTGTCAGGCATGTGCCAGGGAGCTGATCTAATATGCCTGAGGTCTGCCTCTAATCTGTGCCTTGGTCTGGCATACAGTAGTAACCTTCATGTAGCATGCATGCAATATTAATAATGCAAAGGGAAAAAAAATCTGTTTGCATTTCATGGAATGAACTTTATGTATGGTGCAGGGATTCAGTCATCCACAGCAGCATCAAGTTCATTAAACAATTTAACTAAAGCTTAATGTTTGTTTCCCTCATGTGTCTGAATTTTGATGTGGTAATTCAACATGACTTTAAACTTGATTGCTATGGGTATTGGGAATTATCATGCAAGGGTTATTTGTAAAGAGCACTCGCATGGAAAATGCTGTCACTGTAAGAGCTGTGTGCCCAAAACACAAACAAAAATAAATAGTAATCACAAGGTATAGCCAGGTATCAGAGCCGAGCTTGCACGAAACACAGAGGCTGCACAGAAGGAGCACAATCACTTTTTGCAAAGTGCAGCTTCGAGCAGTGCACTGCGCAGTGAGCATGGGCGGATCACTTGCAGTTCACAATATTCAAGACATCCTGAAAAAAGTCAATAGACGAGCTGAAACATTCTACCCAAGAACTCACAAGTCATCTTACAGATGTTTTGGACATTTATTAGTTTATAAAAGGTAAACGCTAATCCCCCCCCCACACACACACACACACACACGCGCGCACACACACACGCACACACACACAGGCATACACACATGCACACACACACACACACACACGCACGCACACACACATGCATACACACACGCACACACACACACATGCACACACACACACACACACACATGCATACACACACGCACACACACACACACACACATGCACACGCACACACACACATGCACACACGCATACACACACACACACACATACACACATGCACACACACACACACACACACACGCACACACACATGCATACACACATGCACACATACACAGAGAGAGAGAGAGAGAGAGAGAGATTGATTTTCCTCTACTCATTCCCCGTTATTTTCCTTTATTTCCACACACTAAGGAAAGAGCAGTTATAGCTGAGGAATCTTGGAAGGGACTGAGTCCAGTGAGTAGAGTTAGCTGCCACGTTACAATAAGACATTTTCTCTGTCTCTTTTTCTCTCACTTTTCTGTTTTGGAAGGCATTCTGTAAAAGAGGTCAGCCAGTGCAGCCTGGAACTGCTGTCGGCAGCTGTGTATTTGTTGTCTATTCTCAGTCTGTTTTCCTCAGCTTTCCTCTGCTCGGAGACCAAAACTCGAGCCTGTGTTGACCATTCAGAAATTATTTGTTTTGTTACTCTTACAGTAGCTTTTTTTCGCTGTAATTTTTACATTTTCTGTGTACATCTTTTGTTTTTATCCATATTTTAATCTGACCTCTTCATATCGTGTGTCCAGTCCAGTTCAGTTCAATTCATGAGTTTTATTTGTGTCGTGCTTTTTACCAGTGGCATTGTCGCAAAGCAGTTTTATATAGTAAAAACAAATCTGGTAAAGAATTTAAAACATTTCTTCACAGACCCGACACATCCACAGTAAGCAGGTCCGTGACAATGGTGGCAGGAAAAAAATCTTCCTCGGTTGACATGAGCAAGAATCCTGAAGAGGAACCAGATTCAAAGGGGAAACCCATCCTTATTTGGGTGAAACTAGATAAGAATGCAAACCATGTAGCAGAAACGTTTGTGTTGTTTAACGTGAAGTCTAGCTTCATCTTATAACTGTAATGGTAATTGTAGTCCTAATCAAGGTATACATTAAACAGCTCACTAGACCATCACAGGGCCAACACATACACTCACACCTGGGGGAAATTTGGGCCAGCCAGCTATAGCATAATGTGCAAGAGGAAACCCGAGTCTTCACACAGCAAGGGCATTTCTACGTGGATACACAGAAACTTCCTTGATGAGCTCAGGACTTGAACCTAGGACCTCCTGGCTGTGCAGTTGACAAGCTAGCCACCATGGCGCTCGTTGTCGTACACATTTGAATTATACTAGTCCTTCTGAAAAAATTAGCATATTGTGATAAAGTTCATTATTTTCTGTAATGTACTGATAAAATTTAACTTTCATATATTTTATATTCATTGAACACCAACTGAAATATTTCAGTCTTTTATTGTTTTAATACTGATGATTTTGGCATACAGCTCATGAAAACCCAAAATTCCTATCTCAAAAAATTAGCATATTTTATCCGACTAATTTAAAAAAAGTGTTTTTAATACAAAAAAGTGAACCTTCAAATAATTATGTTCAGTTATGCACTCAATACTTGGTTGGGAATCCTTTTGCAGAAATGACTGCTTCAATGCGGCGTGGCATGGAGGCAATCAGCCTGTGGCACTGCTGAGGTGTTATGGAGGCCCAGGATGCTTCGATAGCGGCCTTAAGCTCATCCACAGTGTTGGGTCTGGTGTCTCTCAACTTTCTCTTCACAATATCCCACAGATTCTCTATGGGGTTCAGGTCAGGAGAGTTGGCAGGCCAATTGAGCACAGTAATACCATGGTCAGTAAACCATTTATCAGTGGTTTTGGCACTGTGAGCAGGTGCCAGGTCATGCTGAAGAATGAAATCTTCATCTCCATAAAGCTTTTCAGCAGATGGAAGCATGAAGTGCTCCAAAATCTCCTGATAGCTAGCTGCATTGACCCTGCCCTTGATAAAACACAGTGGACCAACACCAGCAGCTGACATGACACCCAGACCATCACTGACTGTGGGTACTTGACACTGGACTTCAGGCATTTTGGCATTTCCTTCTCCCCAGTCTTCCTCCAGACTCTGGCACCTTGATTTCCGAATGACATGCAAAATTTGCTTTCATCCGAAAAAAGTACTTTGGACCACTGAGCAACAGTCCAGTGCTGCTTCTCTGTAGCCCAGGTCAGCCGCTTCTGCTGCCGTTTCTGGTTCAAAAGTGGCTTGACCTGGGGAATGCGGCACCTGTAGCCCAGTCCACTGCTTCCACAGGTCCTCCAAGGTCTGGAATCGGCCCTTCTCCGCATTCTTCCTCAGGATCCGGTCACCTCTTCTGGTTGTGCAGCGTTTTCTGCCACACTTTTTCCTTCCCACAGACGTCCCACTGAGGTGGCTTGATACAGCACTCTGGGAACAGCCTATTCGCTCAGAGCTTTCTTTCTGTATCTTACCCTCTTGCTTGAGGGTGTCAATGGCGGCCTTCTGGACAGCAGTCAGGTCGGCAGTCTTACCCATGATTGTGGTTTTGAGTAATGAACCAGGCTGGGAGTTTTTAAAAGCCTCAGGAATCTTTTGCAGGTGTTTAGAGTTAATTGGTTGATTGAGATGATTAGGTTAATAGCTCGTTTAGACTACCTGAACATGATATGCTAATTTTTTGAGATAGGAATTTTGGGTTTTCATGAGCTGTATGCCAAAATCATCAGTATTAAAACAATAAAAGACCTGAAATATTTCAGTTGGTGTGCAATGAATCTAAAATATATGAAAGTTTAATTTTTATCAGTACATTCCAGAAAATAATGGACTTTATCACAATATGCTAATTTTTTGAGAAGGACTAGTATATGCTTGGATTCTTTTTTATTACTCACAAATCATTCATTCATTCGTTTTCTGAACTGCTTAATACTAATTAGGGTCGCAGGAGGCTGAAGCCCATCTCGGCCAACTCGGGACAAGGGCAGAGTACACCCTGAACAGCTCACCAGGCCACCGCAGGGCAGAAACATGCTGACGGCTATGCAGCCACTCTTGACGAAAGTCAGCAATGGTTCTTTTATAGACTCTCACCATAGACAGTGAGAGACATAACTGGCCTTTGATAACCCAGTTAGCTGCACTGGGGGGACAATGACTTCATTACATCAAACATACTGATTTTAAAATGAACGGTCAAGTGGACTTCTGCATGCAGTAACTAATAGTTTATGACAATTCCACCTAAATTGTAAGCTATATTCCAACTATAAAGAGAGGGGCACTCATAGGGTGCGATGCCCCTCCACCATCCAGCATGGATAATGTAGCAAACAGGTTTTAGGTGAGTACTACAGTTCCCTTTGTGCTCGTCTTTATTTTTTTTCTCTAGTACGTGATCAAATTAGTAAAAAAAAAAACTTGTTTAAAGCATTTTCAAGATGGCTGGAGTTTAACCTATTCAGGGCCACTCAAGGTTAAAGTTAATTATCTGATTGAAAGTCCATATATGGTTTCCTATTATTGTTCCATAGTACTGTATTAGTCTCATTTTGAGTTATAAGCACTTTATCTTCAAAACTTTGTTCCCTTGCTCGGACCTTTACCTTTGACGGTTTAAAATCAAATCATCTCTGGGACTCAGGAAGGGTAGTGTCTTCACCAAGTTTGGGGAAAATCCTTGCCCAGATGTGGTCAGGATTCTTTTCAGAGTCAAACTGAGAAATTGACTACAATACCTCCTCCAAAACTCTGTTCGGGGCAGAGTTAATCGCTGTGAGCTCCAGGATAAAGCCTTCATTTGGTGAATTTTTTAGTACTTTATTCAATATATAGTCTTGTAATCTTTTAATTTTTTCATATCGAAACACAAAATAGCTGAGTGAAGAAATCGCACTTGGTTAGCAGGGTCTTGAACAGCTTACTTACCCAACATGATTTTTGAAGGAAGATAACTTGGCCAATTTTTACTAAAATAAATATATTTTCATCTCATTGTGGATTCTTAAAGTTGAGGTATCAACTCTTTTTGAGCCATATTATGATTTTCTTCCTTTTTTTTTCTTTAGCAATTTCCAAGGATGGTTGTGTGAATGTTGGCCCTGTAATAGCCTGGTGAGCTATCCAGGGTGTACCCTCCCTTGCTCAGAGTCGGACTGAGATGGGTACCAGCCTCCCTGTGACCCTAATTAGGATTAAGCGGTTCAAAAAATGACTGATGATGATGAATTTCCGAGGATTCAGACACAGTTTTCATACAATTTATATAATACTTGAACAATGTAAAGGAAGCACAAGGTGTTAAGCGGGAGACAAAACACAATAAGATCAAAGTTGTTGGTGTAGTGTCTAACACATCCATCTTACAAGATGGTCCTGGGTTCAAGTCCTAGGCTCAGAGAGGACAATATGAAATGCTAAATATCTGCTTAAGAAAATTTGCCTTTTTAAGCAAAAGATTTTAATTTTTTAACTTGGTTACAATAAAATAAAATAAAATACTGTACATTATATGGCAGGATGGTGGCAAAGTGCTTAGCATGTCCAACTCACAGCAAGAAGGTAATGGGTTGGAGTCCCAGTCTAAGTGACTCTGTGGAGTTTGCATGTTCTCATCATGATTGTGTGTGTTTCCTTTGGGTACTCTGGTTTCTTTCCACCATCCAAAGACATGCACGTTAGGTTAATTGGTTACTCAAAATTTCCCGTAGGTGTGAGTGTGATTGCATGTATTTTAGCCCAGAGATTGAGTGAGCTGTTCAGGATTTCGCCCTCCTTGACCAAAGATGGCTGAAATAGGCTCCAGCCTCCCTGCGAACCTAATATGATGAAGCAGTTTGAAAATAGCAGTTCATGCAGAACCGTGTACATACCTTCACACAACTAGGTGGAATTTAACCGAGTCAATTCATCGAATGCATGTTTTGGACACTGAAGAAAACCCCACTGAACATGTGGACAACATGCACAATCCAATAATGACTTGAACTCATAATCATAATAGGAAAAATGGAGTTGTCAGGTAGCACTACTAAGCATTGTACCACCATGGCACCAATATATAACAATATTACAAAATAATAATAATAATAATAATAATAATAAGAAGAAGAAGAAGAATAGTAGCCCCACTTATGGAACATCCAGTCCACTGTACTTTACTTACTTTCACTAACACTAAGCCTTTTACATTATGGAGTGTCACATGGCTCCTCTTTCATCACATTTACTCATTTTAACATCCCACTTGGTGGTGGGCAACAACCTCAGCTACACACATCTGCTTCACAGATTAAAAAAAAAGCTATATTCGAAGGGATTTTTCCTCCTGAAGCTCATGACTAAACATCTGGAGGTCTTCTGGTGGGAATTGCTAAATAGCTGGTGCAAAGAAAAAGAATTATAGGAGCATAGGGAGACACTGACTAAAAGGGAGACATACAAATGCACAGACGGAGGGAGGGATAAACGTAAAAAAAATTGAATGCAAAACGAGGTCAAGGTAAGAAGAAGGGAAAATCCATGCTGTAACCAGTCACAGAAGTTCAAAGTCATTGTGTTTGATTGACATGAATACAATTTAAAACTGGAAATAACAAGTCTACTCAGATCTCTAATCCAAGAGGAGTTACAGGTCAATGCATGTCCGTTCATTCATTTTCTGAACCGCTTAAACCTAATTAGGGTTGCGAGGAGGCTGGTGCCCATCTTAGCCAACTCTGGGTGAGGGCAGAGTGCACCCTGGACAGCTCGCCAGGCCATCGCGGGGCAGAAACACGCTGATGGCTATGCAGATACTCTTGTCAAGAGCAAAAGCCAGCAATGGATCTTTGACATGTCTCACATCATACACAGTTAGAGACATGTGATAACCCAGTTAGCAGCACTGGGGGGGCGCAGTAACAACTGTTGACAGTGGGGCTTGAACCCTTAACCTTAGAATCGATAATCCAGCACCTTACTACTGGGTCATCACTACACGCTTGTCTGTTCAGAAGACTGCAACTCTCTTCTTCGATAGAACCCAATGAGATGTTATTTATTTAAAAAACTGACTTTAGGTTATCGGGAAGAGTCTGAGCACTAATGATGTCTGTCTCAGCAAACAATTTGCATATCTTGTCTAGTGGTATCGGGCGCTGGATCGCTGATCCAAAGGTTGGGGGTTCGAGTCCCACTCTCCACAAGGTTGTCACTGTCCCCCCCCCAGTGCAGCTAACTGGGTTATCAAAGGCGGGCCATGTCTCTCACTGTCTATGGTGTGAGGCATGTAAAAGAACCATTGCTGACTTTCGTAAAGAGTAGGCTGCAAAGTCGTCAGCGTGTTTCTGTCCCTTGCTAAAAAGGGTTGTGACAGGAAGGGCATCCGACATAAAAACCTCTGCCAAATCAAACAGATCATTCGCTGTGGTGACTCCCGAGTAAAAGGGAAAAAGCCGAAAGGAAGCCAGACAGACAGTCCGGATGAACAATGCGTTCAGCACATACACAGACCGCCTTTACTTTTTCATCACAACACAGTATTGCTGTAAATCTTTACTTACCAATCTAAGAAAACATATTTATATACTTTTTGAATAAATTATTCACAAATACTAAGCTGAAATCTCACACAATAACATTCATTTATCATTCATTTTCTGAACTGCTTTATCCTAATTAGGGCACGGGGAGGCTGGTCCTCATTTCAGATGACTCTAGGCGAGGGCAGAGTACATTCTGGACAGCTCACCAGGCCAGAAATAACATGTAAAATTCATTTATTCATTAATAATTTTGACAAATCATTTAATTTTACTTGGGCCATTTGAAGGCTGGACTCTATCTTAACTGACTCTAGCTGAAGGCTATTGCAGGGCCAATACACACAACCATTCAAAATTACACCCACACTTAGATGCAATTTAGAGTACTGAATTAGCCTAATGTGCATGTCTTTGAACTGAGTGAGCGAAATAGAATACCTGGATTGGACCCGTACAAGGACGGTGAGAAAATTCAAAAAAGAAAAGCCCTTTCTGAGACTGGGACTCGAACTCAACACCTTCTTGCTGAGAGGCAGACATGTTGACAACTACACCACCATGCCCGTAACCTACATATAAAATTGTATTCAATTTGAATTGATCGTTCTTTGAAAATTATTCAGTGTTAAATGCAATTTATCAGGCAATCAGTACTACAGTCGACCCCCTACTTACAAAACACTCTGGGTACGAAAACTCCAGGTTACGAAAAACATTTTCCTAAGTTTTTGTTCTCCGTATATGAAAACAACCTCCTCTTACGAAAAGAGCCAAACGCGCCATTAAAAAATTTAAACGCGCCATTCAAAATTCAAACCATACGCGAGTTGCTCTCTCATTGGCTGTCTCCCAACATCCTGCCCCGCTGGCCTCCCATTGGCCAGGAGGCAGCTGAACTGTACCCATACTTCCTGTACCCATACTTCCTGTTTGTCACACGCGTGAGAAAGGAGAGTTGAACAGGAATGTTGGCTCGTGAGTTCTTTTTGAGAGATTATTGCAGTGTTATATTTCGTTATCCATCATGGACCCAGAAAATACTGAAAAGCGGAAATACAGTGACTGAGGCGATTATTTCGGATTGATATTGAAGCAGAAGGAGCATGGAAACAGAGTGCTCCGTGGGACAAGACCTCTGATCTCGCAAGGAAGCAAGTTAATATTAATATATAATTAATATACTGTATTAATAATTAATATACTGTAATTCCGCTTTAAATACAACACCCCGTTCATTTAATCATTTAAATGGAATTGGTCCGTTAGTTGCGCGTTGCGTGTGGGCGGAGCCCGCATTCAGCAAAACACACCAGAGTTTTGTGTGTGTGTGTGTGTGTGTGTGTGTGTGTGTGTGTGAGAGAGAGAGAGAGAGACAGAGAGAGAGACAGACAGACAGTGTGTGTGTGTGTGTGTGTGAGAGAGAGAGAGAGAGAGAGAGAGAGAGAGAGACTGCGTACAGTTAGTCAGAGATGAAAGGAGACGTTCTTTACTCTCTTTCGAGAATGCACATTGCAGCTTAATTTTCATTTTTTAAGTTGTTTAATTCAGTAAATGTTTAATAAATGATGCGTGCTCTGCCGAATGTGAGCAAAACGCAGCTCATCCGGACCTCCGATCCCTCAAGGATACAAGTTAAACTTGAGTTTGGACCTCTGATCTGTCAAGCAGGGAATGCGCTTTGAATTTCCCGTCTTAAAATGCTCCGGCAGCAGAGCGCATGTGTATTGAGTGTGTGTGTGTATGTGTGTGCATTAATAAAAAATGTTAATAATGGTTTAATTAATAAATATGTTAATAAAATGTTTAAATGGTTTAATATATAATTTTCTTTTACTTTTAACACATATTTCATACAAAATTGGTGTACTTTTATAATTTTTAAAGGGTTTATGGGGTAATCTTGGGATCCTTGGAACGAATCAGGCGTTTTACATGTAAAATGCACCTCTACTTACGAAACCTCCGTGTTACGAAAAAGGCGCTGGAACAGATTAATTTCGTAAGTAGGGGGCCAACTGTGTATGGAAAAACACACCTCTATTTATATTACCCCCCCAGAACTAATAGTGTATCTTGTAAAACAATACATAAGGTCAAATGAACCGCTTGAAGACATTTAAAAACAGATTGTTTTGATTCACAGGTCTGGCTAAGGCACCAAAATCTCCAAAGAAACACATTGGCTTTCATAGTTCTTAACTTGAGTTGGTTCCGATCCATAGAGACTCTTGTGAGAACTGGCCACCCAGACTAAATAAGCAAACACGTAAAGGCTTAAATGTGAGAGCTGACTTAAAAACCCACCAAATATGGAGATTGGGGGAAATAACTTCATTATTCAGGCTTTTTTTTGCATGGAGTGACCCAACAAAAGCCAGTCCTCCATTAAAGGCACAAGAATGTTCACATGGAGTTTGTCAAATTGAACCTAAAGGACTCCCATGCCATTAGATACAAGACTCTATGTTCAGATTAAACCAAGCTTTAACTCTTTGACAGCAAGGCTAAGTATTACATCTGGATACAACTAGCTACTGCTCATCATCCAGCCAAATCCATTGCTACATGAGGCAGGTAATGACAGTATCATAATGGGGTTTCTGTTTTAGCAGCATGGACTGGGAGGCTTGCCAGGATTAAGAAAATGATAACCCGATCAAACAGAGACATCCTTGAGGACAATTCTTCAAGAAAGCTCAGAATCTTTCAACACTACAATGGCACATATATCCAAGACAATTCTTCAACTTCAGGACAAGTTTGGATGTGTTTCTGAGTTCCCCAGCCAGAGCTGATACTTAATCCCAATTGGACATCTCTCAAGAGATCCGAAAATAGTGGTGTGATGACATTACTCATTTAATCTGATAGAAACCTTGAGAAATTCCAAATGTGACTAAATTGAGACATCAAATTTAACACAATACAATACTTTAATCCCTGCCAGTCTCCTTGAACTACTTACTTAAGTACTGAATAAAGGCTCTGAATTCTTGTGTAACTATCTCACCTTTTTGTTTTTATTGCATTTACATAACTAATTCAAATTATTCATACTTTTTTATTAAATAGTATATTTTTTCAGATTCTATTGATCAGGGGAGACCAATGTAAGGTGTATATAAGTCTGCAACACAAGAGGAAAATAGTAAAGGATCTACTTTCTGAACATACTATACATACCGTATTTTCCATACTATAAGTCGCACGGTTTTTCATACTTTGGCTGAAGGTGCGACTAATACTCCAGAGCGACTTATATGTGAAATTATTACATATACTGTAAAGCTGTTCGTCATCATAACGAACATAATTTCACGTTTGTTTTTTTTACACTCAAAACCACAAGAGGGCACTCTAGCCTTGGGTACCAGTACCTGCTCCTCCACCCCTGAAGAACTGTCCCCAAAAAGAAAATCCTATTCTGCAGATTACAAGCTGCAAGTAGTGAAATATGCAGCAGAAAATGGTAATCTAGCAGCAGAAAGAAAGTTTGGAGTGAACGAGAAGCTTGTGAGGGACTGGAGAAAAGCAGAGATTATTATTACTGCTATGAAGAAAACAAAAAAGCTAATCGTGGGCTAAAAGCTTGATGGCCACAGATAGAGGATCGAGCTCGCAGATGGGTGCTTGAGCGACATGCCGCAGCAAGGGGCTTGTCAACAGTGCAGTTGCGTCTCCACGTCCAAGTAGTTGTCAAGGAGATGAATAGAAATGACTTTTGCGTAAGGACTTTCTTGTTGTTACTGCTTCATGCAACGCAACCCCCTCTCTATATCAGAGTGAGGACCTCAATGTCACAAAAACTGTCAGCAGATTTCCAAGCCAAGATAGACAGTTTCCATGAGTTTGCGACTTATAGTCCAGTGCGACTTATGTGTTTTTTTTCTTCTTTATTATGCATTTTTTGGCCAAGGGGCAGTGGTGGTCTAGTGGTATAGGGCGCTGGATCGCTGATCCAAAGGTTGGGGGTTCGAGTCCCACTCTCCACAAGGTTGTCACTGTCCCCCCAGTGCAGTTAATTGGGTTATCAAAGGCAGGCCATGTCTCTCACTGTCTATGGGAGGCATGTAAAAGAACCATTGCTGACTTTCGTAAAGAGTAGGCTGCAAAGTCGTCAGCGTGTTTCTATCCCTTGCTAAAAAAGGGTTGTGACAGGAAGGGCAACCGACGTAAAAACCTCTGCCAAATCAAACGTGCGAATCAGATGATTCGCTGCGGCGACTCCCGAGTAAAAGGGAAAAAGCCGAAAGGAAGACAGACATTATGCATTTTTTGGCCAATGCGACTGTACTAAAACTGACGTATAGTCCGGAAACCACGGTAGTTGAATTACAGCATAGATCACACCTGCCACCGTGTTTTCATGCTTTACAAGATCCGCCATATAATTTTACAAATACTGTATAACATGCCCCACATTATTGTTATTTTTTATTATTATTAAATTTCATTCATTATTTTTTCACTGGAGGGCAGTGGTGGTCTAGTGGATAGGGCACAGGATCGCTGATCCAAAAGTTGGGGGTTCGAGTCCCCAAAAGGTTGTCACAGCTAACTGGGTTATCAAAGGCGGGCCATGTCCCTCACTGTCTATGGTGAGAGGCATGTAAAAGAACCATTGCTGACTTTCGTAAAGAGTAGCTGCAAAGCCGTCAGTGTGTTTCTGTCCCTTGCGAAAGGGTTGTGACAGGAAGGGCATCCGACGTAAAAACCTATGCCAAATCAACTGTGCGAATCAGATGATTCGCTGTGGCGACTCCCGAGAAAGGGAAAAGGCCGAAAGGAAAGAAAGATTTTTTCACTATTCTTTAGTTTGTGCTGAAAATGTATATTATGCATATTGCTCTGTATAGTGTTAAAATAATAACAGGGAACATATTAAGAAAGACTTTTTTGTTTCTGTCTGGTTTTCAATACAGTGGCAATGCATAAATTTCACATTCTTCACTGACACCCTGGCGGTTAAACAGCAGGTGCTTGCCCCACAGCTCTTTCCATAAGTCTTGATGAAAACATTATTGACAAAATTTACACTATGATGGCAGACATGAGCATAATCACTCAAATGCTATGCCTGGGTATGCCCTGATGTTGCAACCTAAAAACATTGTGGATAGTATTCCAAAAAGATTAAATTTTCCTTTTATCCTATTATGAAAATATTCTCAGTTGCATTTTCTAATTCGACCCTAATTAGGATTAAGTGGTTCAGAAAGTGAATGAAAAAAGGATGTTATCACTGTGCATTTGATACCCCAACAAGATTGCCAAAAAAGAGAAGAAGGTATGAGGGTGTGGAAGTGTAAACTGGAATGAACTTGCCCAGCAGCCTGGTCCATTTGCAAGTCACATTCCATATGCACATCCATCATATGCAATCACTATTCACTATGCATTTAAATATATATATTTAAATGGTTTTCAATTTTATCCTCATTCATTTTCTGAACTGCTTAATCATAATTATGGTCGCAGGAAGGCTGGTGCCCATCTCAGCCGACTCTGGACGAGGGCTGGGTACACGCTGGACAGCTCGCCAGGCCATTGCAGGGCCGACACTCACTCAACCATTCACAATCACACTTGCACCTAAGGGTGATTTGGAACAGCCAGTTAATCTACCGTGTGTGTGTTTTGTTTGACTGTGGGAGGAAACTGGAGTACCCGGAGGAAACCCACACAATCTCCACACCGAAACGACAGAGCTGGAAATCAAACCCAGGACCTTCTTGATGAGAGGTGTACGTACTGACAACTACGCCGTCTTGATGCTGTTTCCAAGTTTAATCAACCAAAAAAATTAAAATTACAGCAGCTTCCAATCCCTTCTAGGAAATTCGGCCATCAGTAATTTCAGTTCATTTGCTGTTAATTAGTATTTTATTAGTAGTAGAATGAGAATTGGCTCAGTTACTCTCCATAAATTATTTATTTGAGGTGAAAGTTCTCTTGTTTGGTTTTATAAAGCTCGGTGTAATCCAAAAATATTTGAAATCGAGACAAAGTTTTAGAGACTACAGTCCGTGATTGTGTGCTTCAGTGTGTTTTTGGAAACACTTCTAACAAGCAGTTATTAAATTGCCAGACATAAAATGTGCAACACAAACAGTGCCAAGGTAAGGATTAGGTTTATCTTATGTAGCACACACACAAAAAAACATTTTATTTCTTTAATTAAGGTGACCTTTCCCTGCGATAGCCTGGCAAGCTGTCCAGGGTGTACTTTGCCCTCACCCAGAGTCGGCTGAGATGTGCGCCAGCGTCCTCGCCGCCCTAATTAAGATTAAGCGGTTCAGAAAATGAATGAATGAAGGTGACCTCATGAAATACCTGCATAAAGTTAATATTTGGTGCGTGTTAACTACTTATTGGCAAGAAATCATACCTTCAATTACACTCCAGATTGTAACATTGATTTAACAGCTATAAAACTGTCAAGTTCTGTAATTTATTTTTTCCACAACAATAAAACACAGACATTCAGAAACGAGTAGTTTAAAAAGTATTTTCCAATTAATAGTCCAAAACCACAGCAGAACATGACAAACACCATGTGCTTACAACAACCATGAACACGTGTGCTTGCTGAAGCCACTTTTTTTTTACCTTAGGGTGAGCAAAAGACAATACGGTATAATAATCTGACTATTATGATATGCTTTATCAGTGCTCAAATACACAGCACCGAATGTCCCCCGATTACCTGATATATACCAATAGTATTCACCCTGTGGCTTTTTTCCATGTGGTGGGGGTATTTCATGATTTCTTGATTCCATTGCAAAATGTTATTTACTGTGAAGCAATTGTACAAATTGTGCAATTTTTTATTGAACTGTATTCTTATGGTATGGTAAAAATGGTATTTTATTCTTGGGGTAATGAGAGCTTTTGGATTTGCATCCGACATTATTTTCCTTAATGGTTAAAAGCATTCAGTTTCAATAACTGTCTGACTTTTTTTTTTTTTTTACATCTTTGGGGGTCTCCCACAAGCCTTTTGGCAATCTTTGAATGTATTTTTATTGTTAATTTACTTATTAGCAATGGCTCTTTTTCAGAGCATTCCTCCTCTGTCAAGTAATCGCAGATACACTGTTCTCCACTGTTGAGTCTTCCAGCTCCTTCAGGGTTCTCTTTGGTCTTTTTGTTGCCCTTTCTGATTAAGATACCCCCACCCTGCTTGTGAGTTTTTATGGATGGCCCTCTTTAGGCTGGATATTTTGTGGTTCCATATTCTTTCCATTTTGTTAGGTTTGATTTAATCTCTGTGGGACTTTCAAGGTATTGCTTGCTTGGTGGTACCTCTTGAGTGGTGATGTTGCAGAATCTGGAGCCTTTTGAAAAATTACTTAGATTGCACAGAGATGGACCTTATCTAACTCGCTTTTTGACTTTTTGTTTAAGATAATTGGTAGCACCAGAACTTATCTTACAGGCTGTAAGGCAACAGACTTGGAAAAATGTCAAGGGCATGATCATGCAACAGAACTGTGCTTGTTGAGGCCTGTCATGCAACCGCTATATTTTAATTGTGATCTTTTTAGTGTTAAGCCCTTTTTGTTATGAACTTGGCCTTAAGTTACATAAGCTACTCTGGGTGAGGGACACATCACACTCACACCTAGAGGCTGTCTGGAACAGTCAATTAGCCTACTGTGCATGTGTTTGGACAGTGGGAGGAAACCAGAGTACCCGGCAAGAACCCACACAGGCACAGGTAGAACCTAAAAAACTCCATACAGAAACACCCGAGCTGGGAATTGAACCTCGGCCTTCTTGCTGTAAGCTCAATGTGCTAACTACTACTCCACCATGCCAACTGTTTTCAAAAAAAGAAAACTCAAATTGTTTTAATTATGAGTAAAACTATTTAAATAGCTTTACAAATACTGTAAAAAAAAAAATAAAACTTTTTCCAGTAGTTTTTAAAATAATTTTTTCAGTTGCTTTAAAATACATTTAATGAAAAGTTTGTTTTTCTCAAAATTAAAACAATCACATCATACACATAACTCAATTATACACATAAAACATAGTTCTAATATTGACTGAGTTTGTAATTTGTGCACTATAGCTTCTGCCAGAGGGAAAGACCTGATATTCAGTATTAAGTTCAGCCATCTTGAGCAAATGGTCTGATAGAAAATTGATTTTTTTTTTAACAGTGATCTTCATAACAGTCTTAACAATTAAAGAAAGTCAAGTTCCTGCTCTTCCAACTCTGTTTCCTGGTCCTTCTGTAGTCTGTTCATTACAGAATGATAGGTTGGATTTATTTCATGAATAATTTAATTTTGATTTAAAGTATATATATATATATATATTTTTTTTTTTTTCAAATCAATCTTTGCTATGTGCCTGTTTAATGGTTTCGTTCTCTTCAATCTTGATCTTGCACTGGTATTAATCAGAAATGAATAAATGATCATGGGGAAGGGGACAGTGCTGACCCAAGGGTGGGGCACTGCATTACAGATCCCAAGGTTGGGGGTTCAAGCCCCACTATCAATGGGTTGGCACTGCGATGCCCCCAGTGCAGTTAACTGGGTTATCAAAGGCTAGCCATGTCTCTAACTGTCTATGGGAACTGGCATGTAAAAGAACTATTGCTGACTTTCATCAAGAGTAGGTGGCATAGCCGCCAGCATTTTTCTGTTCTGCGATGGCCTGGCGAGCTGTCCAGGGTGTACTCTACCCTTTGTCCAGAGTCAGCTGAGATGGGCACCAGCCTCCCCTTGACCCCAAATAGGATTAAACGGATCAGAAAATGAAGAATGGATGAATCATGTGTGAGAAAGGGATTCCAAAGTAGTTATTTTGCTGGATCCGAGAAGCACCAAAGTGGCTTTTACACTAACTATATATACAGTATTATTGACCTTTGATTTTGTGTTCTCAACTGTAGATATGTAACCAAAATGTTTCACGTCAGAGCTTTTGAGCAGAGCACTTAATCATGACATATAACTGGATGGCTGTCCCGTGTCCAGCCAATGTTCTCCACTGATAAACCAGTTAGGTTGCCACGTCACGGAATTGATACAGATCGGCTGTTATGTATTGATGCTTTGCATGATATTGGGCAGCAAAAAAAAAGCTTAATTATTAATAACAAAACAGAAATCCAAAATGTACAGGCTTATTCATAACTGCTCAGACTCACAGAGAGTAATAAACATAATCTAACGCAGGTCAGCAAACAGATAAGTAAATAAAAAATAAATGTTTGTGGAGCAAGTGCTGTAAATTGTAAATCAATACATCAACCTAAAAGACAGGTAGTACAATCAAAAGTGAAATTCATTTATTCATTTTCAAAGACACTTTATACTAATTAGGGTCACACAGAGGTTGGCACCCATCTCAGTCAATTCTGGGTGAAGGCGCAGTACACAGCTTGCCAGACCACTGCAGGGCCAACACACATACATTCACACATGTTCTCAGACTTCGAGGAGATTTGGATCAGCCAGTCAGCCTACTGTGTATGTTTTTGAACTGGGGAGTAACCAGAGGAAGCCCACACAAGTGCGGGGAAAACATGCAAACTCCACAGAGAAATGCCCTAGCCTGGAATCAAAACCACGCCTTCTCGCTATGAGCTCGATGTGTTAACAACAAAAGTGAAATTCACGTAGTGAAATGAAAGCTGATATATTATCATGATATCCAGATCTTTTAGACAATACCTACAATTTATACAATATTCAAAATTCAGAACAGGCAGTAGACAGAAAATATTGTTATGTACTATTATTTAATTTATTTTGTAATGCGAGTGCTCAGTATTTAGCGCTGTCATGTCATAGCGAATGATGTCTGGGTTTGAATCTTGGGTAAAGACCTTTCCCTGTGGAGTTTGCATGTACTCTCAGTGCTTACATGGGTATCCTCTGGGTGCCCAACTTTCCTCCCACAGTCCAAAGGCATGTATATTAGGTCAAGACAACTCTAAATCGTAGTTAATGAGATGTGTGAATGATTGTTTATGTCTGTGTTAGCCCTGCAATAGACCTGTTCGGAGTGTACCCCCACCTCTCACACAAAATGAGCTGGAGTTGACTGTGATGGGGTGAATTGTGGAAATGATTAATCATGCCTGATGTAATTGCATTGTTTGAGCTCCAGAAGTCTCAAAGAGTACAACCCCTAGAGTTTATATAGAGTACATTGGAGATATGATTGAGTTCCTGATAAAAAGCCTGTTGCATTATTAAATATGAATCATCTGGGCTTGTGAAGCAATCGATAGTTCGATAGCTCCAGATCAGAATAACTGACAAATGTTACACATTATACTGTTACATAATCATGACAACAGTTAATAAGAGGTCTTTAATACCTTTCAGACAACAGCGGCCCTATGCTTCTGTGATTTATTGTGACCAATAAAGAGGCCACAATTTGGGAGTTGTAGCTGACACTGAAGCTCTGCTTCCAGCTATAATGATACACACATGCTGCTGTGGCTCTTTCCAGTCATTGACTTATTACAATAGATCTTTAAACAAAATTTTTATGTATTAATGTGTTATTTACAGTTGTAATTAAAATATTTAAGATTTAAGATGGTGAACACATTGTTTTGTAATGGTTGGCACATCCGTCTCGGAGCATAAAAGTCCTGTGTTCGAGTCCCTGGCTCATTGAGGGCTTTTCTGTGTGGACTTTGCATGTTGTACCTGTGCCTGTATGGGTTTCTTCCAGGAAGTCTTATTTATATGCCACAGTCCAAATTAGCTGTTTCAAATTGCCACTAGGTGTGGATGTGAGTGGTTGTGTGTGTGTTGCCCTGCAATGGTCTGGCGAGCTGTTCAGGGTGTACCCCATCTTTGTCCATTGATAGGTTTCAACCCAGCCACAACCATACTATGATTAAGTCGTTCAACAAATTATTAAATGATAAACTATAAATTATGATTAAAAAAATAGCAGTTTGAATATAATAACATGTAAAATTAATTAATTCATTCATTCCTTTCCTGAACTGCTTAATCCTAAATATGGTCATGGGTAGGCTGGCACCCATCCCAGCTGACTCTGGGCAAGGGCAGGGTACACCCTGGATATCAGGGCCAACACTCACACACCCATTCCCACTCACACTTAGGGCAGATTTGAAACAGCCAATTAGCTGTGCATGTTTGTGGACTGTGGGAGGAAACCGCAGTACCCAGAGGTAACTCACACAAGCACAGGGAGAACATGCAAACTCCACACACAAACGACCACGCCGGGAATTGAACCCAGACCTTCTTGCTGTGAGGTGGACGTGCTAACCACTGCGCTGCCGTGATGCAGAAATGTAAAATGTATGATGAAATACATTATATATAGTGCCGAGATTATTGTTTAATAATTCATACAGTATACAGTGTATGAATTGACAGCGTATTTTTACTAGCCATTCATGATGTTGGACTCTTTCTTAGCATTTAAACCACTGCATCCACGCAATGTGAAGTTAACCTCAGTGGAGAAGGGCTTGAAGGTGACATGGGACCCACCTAATGAGTTAGACGGTCGGCCCGTAGATCGATACAGTATTGGCTATGGCAAGTCCATGAGGTCTCTGCGCTTCATCAAGGTGGATAAGGACCGTCGGGCTGAGGTATTAGAGGATGTAGGTAAGGTGGATAGATGTTTCATTACAGCCTGCACATATGACAGTCATGACAGTCAATAGTTATGCAAAAATGTAAATGAAATGCAAATATAAAATGCATGATGACAGCATGTATCATTTGCCAAATTAGCATGGTGTGTGCATGTGTATGTGTTTGTGTGTGCTTTCATGTGTGCGTGCGTGTATGTGTGTTAGAGCCTGGAGTCCTGCACTTTCTCAAGATCAATTCTGAGAATGAGGAGGGAATGAGTAGACCTGTCTACAGAGCAGAAACTCCAGGAGGTACGTTTGTGTGTGTGTGTGTGTGTGTGTGTGTGTGTGTGTGTGTGTGTGTGTGTGTGTGAGAGAGAGACAGTGAGAGTGAGTGAGAGAGAGAGAGAGAGAAAGAGAGAGAGAGAGAATGATGGAGCTTTCTCTTCTGTTTCTATTATTGCTATTATGGCTCCTGAACAAAGAGCTCTGATGTTTATGTGCATGTTCACTTCACTGCATTCTGGAAGTTGCAAAAATACTCTGAAGTTGTGTATGACCAGCATATTGCAAGTAAGTTTTATAAAAGAATTACATATCTAAGTGTCTGACAGAAATACTATTTCAGTATTATCTTGTCAGTCATCACTAACGCGGCTAAAACTCATTTTGATCTTTTATATAGACAATATAAGAACTTCATGGCCTTTCTGCTTGTTCTTAATCATACCTTTTAAAAACAGACTGTATGACTAATGCAATGACACGCACTTGAGAACCGGACAGAATATAATAAGCCCTGTCTGCTTTTTAAATTATTCCCTTTTCCTTCCTTATTGGCATTCTCTAAAATCTGGACTTGCATGTTGCCATAAAAATCTGATCACCATGCTTTATGCTGTCAGACCCAAAGCCAAAATCAAGGGCTTGTGTTGCGGCAGCTTGTCACTCAGGCCGTGCATGCCACATAAATCTTCAAACGATTTCCTTCCCTGCCTCTGACAAACAACATCAGCGAGTTGCATTTGCACAACACCCATATTACAACAGGCTAATTAAATAAGTACTCAAATTACTGCAGTGCTTACACCATAAATTTGCCTGTCAAAACATTTTTTATTTTAAAAAATATATAAGATTAAGTAAAAGGCTAACAAAGTCAATGTAACATGCTGTCATATTTTGTCAGTTTAACGATTGTAGTAAGTCACAATTGTTGAAAATGAAATTGCCTTGGAAAAATGGCTTTGTTTTTGTTCACTGTAGGTAGGGAGTGGGTAAAACTGGATGGCTTTGCAGTTGAAAGTGGAACTCTTGCAAATGGCTCTTCACCAGGTAGGACTCCATACACGCTAATCATTTTTTTCAATAGCTAATGTCAGGTCATCAAAGAAAAATAGCACTTTCTGTGAGTATTTTGGAAATATGAGAGGCAATGGTGTAGAAAAATTATGCAGAATGTCAACATCTTCGCTTAAACAATATCCTTCACTCTCATACACTAAAAACACCTGAACTCACTCATAGGAACGTTTTCGAATGACAGAGTTTGATTCAGTGTCTTTCCTCAACATTTTATGTACACACTGCTAAAGAAAATGTAAGGATGAACTGCTTGGGGTGAGGAAAGGTGTGTGTGTGTGTGTGTGTGTGTGTGTGTGTGTGTGTGTGTGTGTGTGTTTGCCCATATACAGCTCAGGAAATAGAATCCAAAGAAAGACACAAAATCAGGGGCAGTGGTGGGTCTAGTGGTATAGGGCGCTGGATCGCTGATCCAAAGGTTGGGGGTTCGAGTCCCACTCTGCACAAGGTTGTCACTGTCCTCCCCCCCAGTGGAGCTAACTGGGTTATCAAAGGCCGTCCATGTCTCTCACTGTCTATGGTGTGAGGCATGTAAAAGAACTATTGCTGACTTTCGACAAGAGTAGGCTGCAAAGCCGTCAGCGTGTTTCCGCCCTGCAATGGCCTGGCAAGCTGTCCGGGGTGTACTCTGCCCTCGCCCAAAGTTGGCTGGGATGGGCACCAGCCTCTCTGTGACCCAGATTAGGATTAAGTGGGTACAGAAAATGAACTGAACTGAAGACACAAACTCACAAAATGTACTGTTTGTAATAAACAATATTTTGGTTGCCAGAAAGTCAAAGTAAGCCATAAAAATTGCTTGTTGTGACCAATCAATATTGGCTGTCCGCAGTAGCTAACTCGGACTCCAGTCATCGAAAACAAACAAAAAAATGTTTAGATAGATGTGTTTGTAGTCTTTAATATGTAGGTCACTGTACAGAAGGAGTTTCCATCACTGTTCCTGCAGATCTATCTTCCTACAGGTTTAATCAACAAAATCCAACACACCTCTTTTAGAGGACCAAGAACTTCTTAAAGCAGTAATCAGATGATTAGATGTGTATCGTTAGGGTTGGAACCAAACGCTTCAGGAAAGTAACTCTCCAAAAAAAATGGTTGAAGATCTTTGATGAACAAACTCATAGTAACGCTGTGTAATGCATCCCTTTTCCTTTAGCTTTTGGATTTAATAAAAAAAGGGAAATCATAGGCAAGGAACTTGTTACTATACAGGGTGGGTGTCATGGTGTTTTGGTTAGCACGTACCTAACTGTGCTTTTAGGGGTTTCATCCAGGTACTCCCCCCCCCCCCCCCCCGCACCGGTCCAAAGACCTTTACATTGGACATACAGTACTAGATATTGTCGATTGTGAATTCAATACAGTTCAATTCGGTTTTATTTGTATATCACTTTTTACAGTTGACATTGTCGCATGTGAATGGTTGTGTGTGTATTTCCCTGCACTGGATTGGTGAGCTGTTCAGGTTGTTGGCCACCTTCACCTGATCTTGGCTACAGCCTCCCCATGACCTCAGTAGGATTATACCTTTTAGAAAATGAATGGATGAATGAAATGTTATTAAGATCTTATCAAAATCAACTGTTTGAGGAGATCAATATTGGTCAGACCCTTTTTATCGATTCATACTTCGATAAAATCGATTTAATATTCCCCCAGTGCAGCTAACTGGGTTATCAAAGGCGGGCCATGTCTCTCACTGTCCATGGTGAGAGGCATGTAAAAGAACCATTGCTGACTTTCGTAAAGAGTAGCTGCAAAGTTGTCAGCGTGTTTCTGTCCCTTGTTAAAAGTGTTGTGACAGGAAGGGCATCCGACGTAAAAATCCCTGCCAAATCAAACGTGCGAATCAGATGATTCGCTGTGGCGACTCCCGAGTAAAAGGGAAAAAGCCGAAAGGAAGACAGACAGACAGACATATTATAAAGAATGTTGGTTGTTTCAGTCGATTTTAGACAGTTTCTTGCCATGTATACCCAACTTAATGCAAATATTGGTGGGTCTAATATAATAGTTAAATATAGCAAATAACCATAAAAAACTCATAGCGCAATATTTTAATATTGTAGTTGGTTATTTAATCTTATGTATTATGTACTACAGGGCCAATAGAGGAGTAATATCAAAGTAAATACTTTGTAAATATTTCACCTGGAATTAACTTTACCATTGCACATAATAAACCAGCATACATCACTGCTTATAGGCTTTAATTTATCAAAAAACTTAAATTGATTGGCCTTGACAAGGCACGTGACTATTTACCTCGAGATCGCAAGTTTAAAACCGGTTTAATGCCACAGTTGGGAGTCCATGGGGGATAATTGGCCAATCTCTCAGGAGGGAGGTACGGTTTACGATCACTTCCCTATCACTCACAGCGATTCCCAGCCAATCATCGGCGTCTGTGACCTCATTTGCATGAGGGGGCAGATGGCGCTTTCCCTCCGAGTGTGTTAAGACAGTCCCCACATGCGCATGCTCCGCAGTTCGAAAAGAGGTGAGTGGCTAGCACTGCCTGTCACAGGAGGGCGCATGTGCATGCTTTTGCTCCTCCCTTGTCAGTGGTGGTTGTGCGATAGGGAAGGCAGGACCCCTCGGGTGGGAATTGGATATGACTTAATTAGGGAGAAAATGTGGGGAAATCCTTGATCATTGCAGTAATTAATCTTTAGAACGTCCTCGAAAGGCAAAACATCCATATGTTGTAATGTTTTCAGTTCAGACTCTGTGCAAGCTTTTTTTTATATTTATATATTTTATATTTTTAATTTCTCCCCAGTGCAGCTAACTGGGTTATCAAAGGCCGGCCTTGTCTCCCACTGTCTATGGTGTGAGGCATGTAAAAGAACCATTGCTGACTTTCGTAAGAAGTAGCTGCAAAGCCGTCGGCGTGTTTCCGCCCTGCGATGGCCTGGCAAGCTGTCGAGGGTGTACTCTACCCTCACCCAAAGTTGGCTGGGATGGGCACCAGCCTCCCCGTGACCCAAATTAGGATTAAGCGGTTACAGAAAATGATATTTTTAATTTCTTCTTGAGGTAAGCATATGACCTAATTAGACAGCATTTTATATACAGTATCTATTACAATAATTTAATTTTTTAAATGCACAAATCTTACCTGAAGCCAAACTGTGAGTGTGGCTGCACTATTCAAGCAAAACAGGAATGAATCTCCCTCAGGAAACTAAGTAATAATGGTTTCTTTCACTCTCAGGAGTAAATGAGGGTAAAGAGAAACACACGGCATTGATACTGTATAGATAAAGCAACGCTTCTCAATTATTTTCTGTGGCGCCCCCTCTCGGAAGAAAAAACACACACACACACACACACACACACACACACACACACACACACGCTCCTTGAGCAACTAGAAATAGTATTATTTGTCTATAAAATTATTTGTAAACCTCTGCATAACATTACATCTTTATTAACATAAAAAAGAAAGAAATATAGTTCAACTTACAATCAAGAAAAACTTGATTAACATTGTTTTTTAATCTGTAACAGAAAAGATTTAAAGTGCACCAATGTGCCTGAAAAAACCCACATTATTTATCTTGATTTAAACTTACTCAACTTACATATGTCTTAATATCTCCGTCTCTATTCACCTTTCTCTTCGTTCCTGTTAGAACATTTTCCATGTTGTTTTTTGAAGTGTTGTTACTGCACTTGGTTTGCTCAGTGCAAAAAACCCCGCTACACCATAGCGCGACAATGAGAGCGCCACTGCCAACTACTGGTGTGGATCTGCAAGTACAGTATACTTAAATCAACTGCAGCAATGGTCGCCAACCTTTTTTTCACCAGGAACCAGTTTTACATATGAAAGTGTTTGCGCGGACCGGTTAGAGTCTACTCCGTAGTCTTGTTTGGTGGCTGTCACCGCAGAAAACCCAGCTCACAAAGATATGTGGTTGGAAATGGAAGAAGGGCTTTCATTGCTTCTGTGGCAATGTCAAAAACAGTTCAGTTCATTTTCTGTACCCGCTTAATCCTAACTTGGGTCGCGGGGAGGCTGGTGCCCATCCTAGCCAACTTCGGGCAAGGGCAGAGTACACCCTGGACAGCTCACCAGGCCATCGCAGGGCGGAAACACGCTGACGGCTTTGCAGCCTACTCATATCGAAAGTCAGCAATGGTTCTTTTACATGCCTCACACCATAGACAGTGAGAGACATGGCCGGCCTTTGATAACCCAGTTAGCCGCACTGGGGGGACAGTGACAACCTTGTGGAGAGTGGGACTCGAACCCCCAATCTTTGGATCAGCGATCCAGCGCCCTATACCACTAGACCACCACTGCCCATCAAAAACAGTTGTTTTTCAAAATAAGATCCATAAGCTCGAATAAACAAACTATAATTCGTACCATGAAAGACTTTGCGGACCGGTATCGAATGATCCATGGACCCCGGGCATCACACCGCCCTACTATTTGAGAAGCCCTGAGATAAAGAAACCTCTATTAAGTCTCTAAATGCCATATGACAACAGGGATAAGTGCACATGCACTTGTATTTACTATATACAGTACTCCTTTTTGTATATTTAACATATCTCAGTGGATTCAGTTACCACAGCAAGATCCCATTATGTCATATTATGTTTACTTACATTTAAAAGATGAAGAAAAGCTTGGAGAAAAGGTAAAGAAATAGCACTGAAACACACGGAGTTGGAAGATATTTTTTTTTTTTTGCATCTGTGAAGTTGGCATTGGCTTTGCATTCCTACAATGCTGACTCAGTTCTGGTTTAGATTCACCTTAGAAATGCCAAGTGGTTGCCATAACATTGCACTCTACTCTGTGTCAGGCTGGGAGCTGCCAGCAGGAGATATTAGATAATGTCTATCTGAGTGCACGGGGTTTATTTCAACAAATATTTATTTATTTCAATGAAATGCTTCAGAATCCCAGTGGGTATTGTATTATCCATCCATACATTATCTATACCACTTATCCATCAGGGTGACGGAGGAAACCGGAACCTATCCCAGCTGTCTTTGGGCAAGAGACAAGATACATCTTGAACAGGTCACCATTTTATCGCAGGGCTAACACAGATACATGCAACCATTCACACACAAGATAGACATGCAAACTCCACACTGAATGGCTCTGATCCACCATGAGGTTTAAACCCAGAGGGTGTCAGTGCTAATCACTGCAACATTCTGCTGTCCTACAGTGTATTTATCATAGCTGTTCAATATTTTATTGAACTGTGCACTGTGTTCTGTGCACCTTTAGAAAATCCTTTAAATAACTAAAGGATACTTTTTCCTGCATGGTTAACTGATAGGGGCAGCACAGTGTCATAGTGGTTAGTATGTCCGCCTCACAGTAAGAAAGTACTGAGTTCAAGTTCTGGGCTCAGGTGTTTCTGTGTGGAGTTTGTATGCTCTTCCCATGCCTGTGTGAGTTTTCTCTGGGTACTCAGGTTTCCTCCCACAGTCTAAAGACACGTAGATTAGGGTAACTGGCTGTTCCAAATTGCCTCTAGGTGTGAGTGTGACTGGTTGTGTGTGTTGGCGCTGTGATGGCCTGGCGAGCTGTTCAGGGTGTACCCTACATTTGTCGAGGACTGGCTGAGACACACTCTAGCCTCCCCGCATCTCCATTCAGTAATTCAGCATATGAGTGAGTGGGTGAGTGAGTGAGTGGGTGAGTGAGTGAGTGGGTGAGTGAGTGGGTGAGTGAGTGGGTGAGTGAGTGGGTGAGTGGCTGAGTGAGTGGGTGAGTGAGTGGGTGGGTGAGTGGGTGGGTGAGTGAGTGGTTGAGTGAGTGGGTGAGTGAGTGGGTGGGTGAGTGGGTGGGTGAGTGAGTGGGTGGGTGAGTGGGTGAGTGGGTGGGTGAGTGAGTGGGTGAGTGAATGAGTGGGTGAGTGAGTGGTTGAGTGAGTGGGTGAGTGAGTGAGTGGGTGGGTGAGTGGGTGGGTGAGTGGGTGGGTGAGTGAGTGGGTGAGTGAGTGGGTGGGTGGGTGAGTGGGTGGGTGAGTGGGTGGGTGAGTGAGTGGGTGAGTGGCTGAGTGAGTGGGTGGGTGGGTGGGTGAGTGAGTGGTTGAGTGAGTGGGTGAGTGAGTGGGTGGGTGAGTGGGTGGGTGAGTGAGTGGTTGAGTGAGTGGGTGAGTGAGTGGGTGGGTGAGTGGGTGAGTGAGTGAGTGGGTGGGTGAGTGGGTGGGTGAGTGGGTGGGTGAGTGAGTGGGTGAGTGAATGAGTGGGTGAGTGAGTGGTTGAGTGAGTGGGTGAGTGAGTGAGTGGGTGGGTGAGTGGGTGGGTGAGTGGGTGGGTGAGTGAGTGGGTGAGTGAGTGGGTGGGTGAGTGGGTGGGTGAGTGGGTGGGTGAGTGAGTGGGTGAGTGAATGAGTGGGTGAGTGAGTGGTTGAGTGAGTGGGTGAGTGAGTGAGAATGTTAACTGATGATACACAGAAACACAAATCTATAAATTAATTTGAAATTGGTTGACGTTGAGTTTTGCCATCATCATCATCACTCTAGCCTCCCCGCATCTCCATTAAGTAATTCAGCATATGAGTGAGTGTGTGACTGGGTGAGTGAGTGAGTGAGTGGGTGAGTGAGTGTGTGAGTGAGTGGGTGAGTGGGTGAGTGAGTGGGTGAGTGGGTGGGTGAGTGGGTGAGTGGGTGAGTGAGTGGGTGAGTGGGTGAGAATGTTAACTGATGATACACAGAAACACAAATCTATAAATTAATTTGAAATTGGTTGACGTTGAGTTTTGCCATCATCATCATCATCAGCAGCAGCAGCAACAGCAGCAGCAGCATCTCACTAAATTGGATCCTGTAAAGTTTTGCTTCAGTTTTTTTTTTTTTTTAACTTAAAATTTTGGAACGCATGCTCTCAGTTACGTATTGCTGAAATGTTCATGGAACAGCGTTCAAATATAATTTGATGGAATATTTAATTGGCCATTTCATTATAAACAGGTGTGGATGTTGGGAGCCAGGTCTTATAAAAACCCTGATGAATGCACACATAGCTTGATTCTGTCATCTGCCCTGGCTTCAAGAGCTGGGTAGTTCATCCAGCATCTGCCAGGTTGTAAGAGTGCAGTAAGGTGCATTTGATAAAAGCTTTTATAAAGTGAAGGGGATGTAAATGGATAAAGTCAGAAAAAAAACAGACGGTGAAGAGACAATGAGATATGCAATATTTTCCTCTAAACCAGTGGTCACCAACCATGTTCTTGTAGGTTTCCCTTCCTGTCATTTTATCTTGAACTTAAATCCAACATATTTCTTTTGGGGTTTATTAATCAAGAATTTCCAAAGTAAATGATGAGATTGTTGGTTGGACACAACTTGGGGTTGAAGCCAAAGTCTTCTTCAGGAAGGTATAGCTCCAGAAGCAGGGTTGATGAGCTCTGCTTTAAACAGCTAACGATTCTTGCTGGAAAGATATAAGAGCAGGAGTAACACTATTCATCTCTAGTAATTAGTTTATCTTGGTGAGGGTTGAGAAGGACCTGGAGCCTAGGCCAGGAGAGCCAGGTGTGAGTCACGGATCCATCTGTTCCAGTTCATCATAGGGCAACATACATACAATTTCACACACACTGGCTGACATGATTTTATGAAGTGGGGAAAAAACCAGCAAACCTACAGCAAAACTTGTGGACAGGGCAGACAATGATTCATTCATTCATTTTCTGTAACCGCTAAATCCTAATTAGGGTCATGGGGAGGTTGGCGCCCATCCCAGTTGACTCCGGGCGAGGGCAGAGTACACCCTGGACAGCTTGCCAGGCTATCGCAGTTCAGAAACACGCTGACAGCAATCCAGTTTACTCTTGTCGAAAGTCACCAATGGTTCTTTACATGCCTCTCACCATAGACAATGCGAGACATGGCCGGCCTTTGATAACCCAGTTAGCTGCACTGGAGGACAGTGAGAACATATAGACCATATTATGTGTTCAGAATCAAATTAAGAACATTTAAACAGTAAAGCACCAGTGATATCTACTGGCACTCGTAGGGGTAACAGTCTGGTGGAATTTTTAGTGTCCTACTGTAGAAACCCACGATGCATTGGGGGGGGGGGTTCTTATGTTTGAAGGAACTGTCTGCATCTGCCACTGCAGATGTATGCTTTTAATACTCTAGCAGTGCTGATGCATGAGCTATTTATTTTATATTTATAATGAATGATAACTACTGCATACTTTACCAGCCTATTGAAAAAAGGTCACCTTGACCTATTTTTAAAGGTCACAGAAGTCAATTAATTAAAAATGTCTGTTAACACTATAGAGAATAGTTTTTTGCCAGGTCCACCTTCACCTAATTTCAAGGTCATAAGGGACATATTAAATATGCAGATTACATATCATGTAAAAAGTCGGATATGTAAAATTTGGCACATGACTCATTGTTATTTATACCAGACATGCATATGGAGATCCCTGTTATACTTGTGGAAATAAAAATATGATGATAAGTATGCAGTTGACCACACAGGGGACAAACTTAGTGTTCTGTGACAAGAATAGATTTGTAATTAAAACATGTCTCAATAATAGTAAAAATATCACCCTAGCCTGATGATATTTAACTGAGCCTTAAGACTCCCCTGACCTCTTTCATTACTTTATCATGATATTATTTTCTCTGGTGGCGGTACTGCACCCTCAGCAGTTGTGTCAGAGTGAATATTTCAAAGTGCTGCCTCGAGTAGTCAGAGTGGAAAATGAGAATGTAGAATTAAACCAAAGCTATCCCATTAGTACAAACAATGTCAGTTCACTCTCTCTCTCTCTCTCTCTCTCTCTCTGTCACCTTCTCTACATTCTCTTTCACAGTTTTTCCTTCCGCTTCTTCCAGACATGTTCCATCAGATAGAATTCATATACAGTACTCAATGGCTATCATTTCTAGCATATACATCACATTGTTGTCCTTTGGTTTTCATGTAGCCTGGCACTGTGGCATAGTGGTTAGCACATCTGTCTCACAGCAAGAAGCCCTTGGGTTTGAGTCCTGGGCTCAGGCATTTCTGTGTGTACTTTGTATTTTTTCCCTGTGCATGCCTGGGTTGCCTCAGGATACTCCGATTTCCTCCCACAGTCCAAAGACATGTACATTAGGCTATTTGGCTCTTCAAAATTGCCTATAGATGGGAATGTGAATGTAAATGGTGTGGACTGTATACGATGGTCTGACAAGCCCTTTAGGGTATATACCCCACTTTTGCCCAGTGTCAACTGAGATATGTTCCAGTTTCCTGGTAAAAGGATAAATGAATTGTAAACGAGAGTCATTTTTATGTACCAAATTTCTTATGTATTTATTTTATTGCAAAAGCCAGAGATAAAAGATATTTGAGATTTTTAAATAGCTAATGTAGTAGTCACATAAAAATATAAAATAAAATAAAATGAAATTAAGAAATAAATAACATGGAGGAGCCTTGTTTGAGGGCAGTGGTGTCCCGGTGGTAAGGTGCTGGATTACTGATCCCAAAACTGTGGGTTCAAGCCCCACTGTAAATGGTTGTCACTGCTGTCCCTACAGTGCAGTTAACTGGGTTATCAAAGGCCGACCATGTCTCTCACCGTCTATAGTGGTAGACATGTAAAATAACCATTGGTGACTTTTGTCAAGAGTAGCTACTTAGCCATCAGTGTGTTTTTGTCCTGCGATGGCCTAGCTGTCCTGGGTGTACTCTACTCTCACCCAGAGTCGGTTGAGATAGGCGCCAGCCTCCCTGCGACCCTAATTGAATAAATGAATGAATAAATGAATGAGCCTTGTCTTGCGAAATGAACTGACACAAGACAGCAGAATTGGAATTTGTTGAATATGTTGCACTACAGGAGATGCTATAAATCATACAGAGAAACAGCTCTCAAGCACTATAAGTTTCTCCTGGGCAAACCCAAAACATTTTCTCTTTTACATTCAGGCTGGCATTACTTTTAGAAGGCTTATTTAAAGATATGCACTTCTGATCTCCTGCAATCAAGCCTTTAAAAGCCGTGTCACTGAGGCCAATGCCAAAGTCAGACTGCAGTCTTTCATCTGCAATTGATTATACTGAAAGAAAGAAAGAAAGAAAGAAAGGAAAAACCCAGAGGTTGTTTTTCATTATACTGTCTATGATATTAGACTGCACTTGAGAGACATGCAATGTGACGAGAGAACAAAAAGTAGGACACAAAAATGGGAGGGAAATCACTGCTTTGACCAAAAAAAGAGGAAAAACTGCCCGTCTGTCAGCTGGCCAAGTCCAGTCATATGGGATATAACACTAGAAAAACAGCAAAAAGGAAGTGAGAGGGAGAGAGCAGAGGATTGTGTGGTCTTGAATGGCTATAAGCTCGAAAAAACACGGGTTTCTAAATCTCTCTGCATTCTGAAAATGTTTTATTTGAGATTCAAGATCACATTTGTTTGCTACAATAACTAATCAACATTTTTGAAGCCAGAGTATGACTTAGACAGGCAAATTGATGCCACATTAAAAAGAAAAACAGCAAAAACAGATCAGCTCCAGAAAGTCACGAACATCTTAAAGTTAATGAATACCATCATATAAATGATCATTTTTCCAAATTGCTGGACTTTATGTCACGGCAACAAACATTTATATAATTTTTGAGGAACGAATGAAACATTTCAATTGAAAACAATTGTTCCACAAACCTAAATCAGACAAAGGTTGCAGTGAGATTTTAAAATTGAAATTAAAAGTGAAAAGATTTATTTGTATTTAATCACTGATCTGTATTGTGTTCAAAACAATCCAACAAATATTGTATGAGATCTAAACTAAAAAAAACTACCCTGAAAATACATACATAATTAGATTTCAATTCTTACAACATTTTCCATACGGAAAGTAAGAGCTTTGAGGTTTCTCTACATCATCATTTACTGTATTCACTGAGCTGTTTAAGTCTACCAGGATCACGAGGAGGCCAACACTCACACCTAACGGCAATTTGGAAGAGCCAGTTAGCCTAATGTTCATGCCTTTAGACTATGAAAGAAAACCAGCGTACCCAGAGGAAACCCATGCTTCTTCTTTTCCTTTCGGATTTTCCCTTCAGGGGGTCGCCACAGCGAATCATCTGCCTCCATCTCACCCTATCCTTTGCATCTTCTTCTCATATACCAGCTACCTTCATGTCCTGCTTCACCACATCCATGAATCGTCTCTTTGGTCTTCCTCTCTGCCTTCTGCCTGGTCTCTCTACCTTTTCCTGCCATAGTTCCAACATTCAAAGTCCCTACTTTCAGTCCTAGACTCATGCCTTTCCTTTTCTCTCTCTGTCTACGGACACGCCTCCCGCCTCTCCTACTTCGTCCAATTAGTCCAATTTCCACCAGCACCCTGTTGGTTGACAGCACTGATGGCGGTCGTTGTTAACCCGGGCCTCGACCGATCCGGTATGACATTCTTTGTAGTGACTCGCATATTTTATTTGGCATTTGTTTTACCCCGGATGCCCTTCCTGACGCAATCCTCTGCATTTAGCCGGCCTTGGGACCGGCGTGAGGGAGAGACACTGGTTTGTTCCCCCACCCCCACCCCCCCCACCCCCCACCCCACGGCTGCATTAGAGGAAACCCATGCAAGCACCGAAATACATAGAAACACGAATAAGCCCGCAAATCAAACTCAGAACATTCTTGCTGTGAAGCAGATGTGCTAACCACTATGCCACTGTACCAGTACCGCCCTCTTTGTATCACCACAAGGTCTGTTTTTTTTTACTTCATAATAGAGAACTCTAATGATTCAGAGTACGGAATCACTGCCTATTCATTTTGTTGAGATTTTTTTTGTTACAACTGCATAAAATAATACTTTCTTCTTGTTTCTGCTGATTATTTTTTCTTGTTTCTACCTTTCTAAATATATATCCAAAGTGAAGCAATAAATAGTAACATTGTCCTGCTCTCTTTTTAGGTAGGAGGTCATCTGAGCACTCCTCTAAAATAAGTCCACGTCCTACGGTTGAACAGCCAACATTATCACGTCAGAGAGCCCCACAGTCCTCTTCAGGCCCTGAAGCTCCACGTAGAGGAGGACACCAGCCCATCCACTCTAAAAACAAGCATAGGGTGGACCTCAGTCAGCCCCAAGCTGACCAACGCAATGCTAACAAGCCTAAATTAGGTGAGAGAAAGAGGTATCTTCTGACAACTTTATTTAAAATATTTTTTCCCTCAAGTATGTTTTTGCTGTTTTTGTAAAATATATTAACTTTCAATACAGTAAGGTTCTGGAAACTGTGCTTTCTGAGTTCAATAGCATGTTATATTAGCAATGTACAGACGCTCCCCAACTTACGTTCATTCGTTTTACAGTTTTTACGATTTTTTTGTTTGTTTTTTTTTTTTCAAAAAAAAAATTATGTCAAATTTGGAGTACGAAATGTACCTACATAGCATGCTGACGTAATGACGCTGCGTCCACTGTTTACAAACGACAGACTGAACATGCCCTGCTGCTTCTCAGTTCACTGCGTGTTACCCTTGTGTTAAGACATGATCTCTGTGATCTTTGTGTTTACACTGTTTTGTGGACTTTTGTAACGCTAAGCAAATATGGTTGGTCAGAAGCATAAGCCTACTAGCATGGGTACAAGATTTCTGGCAAATGCCGGAATTTCTGTTTTTCCCAAGACTGAATTAACTATCTGCTCGGATCGGCGCAATCTACCATGCATACTCAGTTAAGCAAATTGAGTTGTACAATGAAAGAAAACCTGAATCCAGAAAAGAAACAACTCTCCGCTCTGCTGGTGATTCACATCAGTGCAGGCTGACTACTAAACGAGTATTCAACGGCGCCCTTGCTCACGTGAAAGACCGGAAGTCCAGATAACCGTGCTTTGTCTCAAGCACAAGCAAGTGAACTACTTTTGGAGGACCGCCTCACATTATGTAAGTGTTGATTGGCTGTTTTAAGCTTCATGTAAAGTGACCGGATCAGCTCCATGTAAAGTGACCATCAGAACCATTTACAAGCAGAAAGATCGCATCATAGAGAATGTTAAAGGTTATATTTGATACTGTATTTGATATTTGATGAGTGAATTTGATTAAAAATTATCTATTTGAAATTATTTTGCTTGAATTTAATTTATTTGAAATTAATGTTGACATTATTTGATATATTTGATATTATTTTACAATGTTACGTTTATAATAATTGATTTAGGGGTATTTTATGAGATACGGTAATGGTATTTATGGATGTATACTACAGTATGAATGTCGTACGTCACTGGAACATACAGTAACAACTTCCGGGTTTCTTTTTCAACTTGCGTTCGGCCATCCGGAACCAAACAAAACGTAAGTTGGGGAGCGTCTGTATTGTTAAAAATACAATGCATGTTCATTATGTGAATAGTTTGGCATATATAATGATACATGGCTGTATCTGATATTTCCCTCTATTCATAGCATCTGAGTCCATCTATGTGGTGTCACTACAGGCACAGAAAGGTGTACAGAGGAGCGTACCAGCAAGCAAGACAGTCAATACAGAAAGCCCTTCTCCAGGTAGAGTCTGTCATTAAATCACCACACGACGTCATTATTAAAAACGTGCCGTATGGTTTGAAAATAAGTAATTACTGTATAAGTTCCCACATTTATAACTCTGGCTTGAAATTCAATCAATCAACGTGACATCATCCTTATATAATGCCTGTAATGTAGGCAGTTTTGACTAAATAACAGGCATCTTCCAATATCAGATTTTAGGAGTCAGTCCAACAGGCATTTTACCTGTAAGAACTTTACATATAGGGAGGTAGGATGGTGTATTGGTAAGCACAACTACAGCAAGAGGGTACTGGATTCAAATCCCTGCCTCGGGCATTTTTGTGTGACGTTTGCATGCTCTCTCTCCGTGCTTGCATGGATTGTCTCCAGAAATTTCCGATTTCGTCCGATACAGTAGTTCAATGATATTCACCGCTATGGTGCTGTTCAGGGGTACCACAGCTTTGCCAAGTGTTGGATGAAATATGTTCTCGCCTTCCTGTGATTTTCATAGGATTGTGGTTTGGGTAATGAATGAGTGGTGAGGGAGTTTAACATTTCCTGCATAACAGTTATAAAAAAAAGAGGTGTTGTTATCCTCACCTTGTTTCCACTATATCCACATGGAGATATCAATAATTATTGTAGGTATATTTATCATTGTTAAATGTTTTTTAAAATGCTTGTTACAATTTTATTCTTTATTTAATTAGTTATACATGGCTTAATAGGAAAAAACAGGCCAATTTAATAATAATTGACCTCATAAAATAAGCTTTCAGAGTAGGGGCTTGTTGTGTTTTAAGTTTTCTGATCAAAACAGCATTTCATTAAAATTATTACAAAACTAAGATTATGACATTACGTGGAGTATCCACAACTCCTTTCAAAATCTCAAAAGCACTGTGTTGTTAAAATCGTCTAATCATCATGTTGTTATAATGGGATATACTGTTTACAAATTTAAATCAGTCTGAATCTTTTGGGGAATCAAGTCTTTACTCATTAATCATGTTTATCAGAGCGTGATGAAGTAGAGGAGGTGGAAGACGTCACAGTGAGGATTCTGTCTCCCCAGTCTGTTGTAATAACATGGGTGGATCCACTTGTCCGGAAACAGAAAAGCATTCCTGAAGGAACAAGGTAAGAAATGTTTCAGGTGTGCTTTAGTCTTCACAAAATATGATTAGGTAAAGTTTGTGTAACAGTGCACTAACACAATGATAAGCCGATCATATTTCAAGGTCAATCTGAGTTTTTAGACATTTTTTTTCTGATAGGTACCGATGTTCTTTCGTTATGACCTGATGTGATCCCAATTTTATTATGATCTATGTCTATACTCAGTCCAATTTGTACAAATGATGTTTTGATGTGTCTCCAATATTGTATTAAAACTTACTTAAAATGTGACCAGAATGTCTCTCAATGCTGCTCTCATTTTCCCAAAATTTTATACCAATGTTACAGCAATCACTACATAAACATACTGCACCAATGTCAGTATGATTTTTCCATTTCTCTGATGTGTTTTGTACACTAAAAAATCCAAATCTTTTTAAAACTCTCAAACCTTTTCACTCATCTGAAGTTTTTACAAATACTGTATGTCCTCCGACGTATACCAGTGATTTTCTATGTATACCAGTGCTTCTCAAATAGTGGGGGGGGGGACGGGGGGGCGTATGACCCTGGGGAACATACTTTTCTGGAATTGTGTACGAGAATTAAGTGTAATTGCATCTCCACTCCACTAGTTGGCAGTGACGCTCTCATTGTCACGCTATGATGTAGCGCAGTGGTCTCCAACCTTTTTTTCACCAGGGACCAGTTTTATGTATGAAAATGTTCCTGCAGACCAGTTAGAGTCTACTCCGTAGTCTTGTTTTGGTGGCTGTCACTGCAGAACACCCCACCTCACAAAGATATGTGATTGGAAATGGAAGAAGGCCTTTCACTGCTTCTGTGGCAATGTCGAAAACAGTCGTTTTTCAAAATAAGATCTGAAAGCTCTGATAATAAAACTATAATTTGCACCATGAAAGATTTTGTTTGGGGACCGGTATCAAATGATCCACGGACCGGTACCGGTCCATGGATCGGGGGTTGGAGACCTCTGGTGTAGCGGTATTTTGCACGAGCAAACGATATGAAGTGCAGTAAACAACCCCTCAAGAAACAACACGGAAATTTTTCTAACAGGAACGAAGAGAAAGGTGGAGAGAGATGTAGATATTAAGACATAAGTAAGTTGAATGAGTTTAAATAAAGATGTATTTTTTTTATTTCAAGCACATTGATGGACTTTAAATCTTTACTGTTACAGATTAAAAAACAATGTTAATAAAGTTCTTTATTGTAAGTTCAACTATATTTCTTTTTAATGTTAATAAAGATACAATGTTATGTAGAGGTGTACTAATAACAATTTTATAGACAAATAACACTATTTATAGTCGCTCGCGGGGCAGTGGGGGGGCGTGAAATATTTTTTTCTTCCTAGCGGGGGCGCCACAGAAAATAATTGAGAAGCACGGCTGTATACAGATGTTCTCTGATTTTTTTCTAATGTAACATCAGAATATGATCAGGGTCACATAATCTGACCATATAGCTTTGTGTGACAGAGGATCATATTTTATCAGAAAGTTAAGAAATATTCAATAAGAATTTTTGATGTGTCATGATACACGTTCTTTATTTGCAGGCAATATATTGTCAGATATAGAGAGAAGGGAGAGTCTGCTAGGTGGGAATACAAGGAAACCACACAGAGGCGGCTAGTGATCGAAAAGCTCTCTGCAGATGGAATGTATGAATTCTCTGTTCAAATCAGCAATGAAGATCAACAAGGAAAATGGAGTGTATCTGTATTCCAAAGGACTCCTGAATCAGGTATGAATTATACAGGATGATTTGCAAGGAGTGCGCTCCAAAAAATGTATGTAGTGCATACGATAATAAACTAGGAGCAGTTCGTAAAGCCAGGTAGATGGGATGTCCCAGGGTGGTAGCACCATGTAGGTCAATCAATTGGTGATGATGTCACTGAGTGTATGTCATGTGACATGCTGGTGGAACACAGTGACCAAGAGACAGAGAAAATGAGGCAGAAAAACAAAGAGAAGGAGCGACTAAGACAGAGGAATTCAGCGCTCCGGTGGACATGAGACATTAAATGGGACATATTATATTGGATCATAAAGGTGTCCCTGCCTGCCTGCTTGGAAAAATGATAACCTCATTATTATTTTCCCTGGAAAAACTATAATAGTGTTGTTTCCAAATACTGTAAATAAACATGAATAATCCCGAAGCTCTCAAAAAATCTCTGTTTCTGCGATTCTCTATTGTATCCCTAACTCTACAGTTCCCTCTGGCCCTCCTGAGAACTTTGAGGTGAATCCACTTCGAGGGAAAGGCACAGCGGTCACGGCAACCTGGGATCCACCTGATGAACCCAATGGTAAAATCAGAGGTGAGGCCCAAAGCATTACAATATTACAGTTTTTCTCTCTTGTTTTTCTTTTTTTTTGGAGGAGTATAGAGACGTTTCTTAAGGAGTTGGCTGTGAAACATTATAGTCGTATTTTGCCAAGTTACAAATAAAATAAATCAAATTTTCTGGTTCTACATGTAGCATTACTCAACATGCTGCTTTCTATTAGTGAATGCTGATTGAACCCTATCCAAATGTAAATTACCAGATGTATTACACTGTGCTTTTATTTCAGAATATGTCCTGTCCTATGCTCCAGCCCTGAAACCGTTTGGAGCAAAGTCAGTAACATATCGTGGTACTACTACCTCTGCCACCATAGACGGGCTGACACCTGGTGATCGCTACATCTTCAAAATTCGCGCAGCTAACAGGAAAGGACAAGGACCACAGTCTAAAGCACTGAGTGTTGTAATGCCTGAAAGTAAGTATTAAATTGTCTTTTTCTGGTTATCAATAAGATAGGAATAACAAAAAATAAAATAATTGTTTTGTCGCTGCCAGGCAGAACTCTTATATACCCAAAACCACGACTTTTCAGGAAATTGAAAAAAACTTTTTAAATAATTGAACATCGTGCCATCAAATTTGATTTTGCATATGTGTATTTGTGTGCGCTCCCACCCTCACATCTCGCCCGTGCACGAGTTTGAATGTATGATGTCCCACATGCACGTGAGTTTCTATGTGCTGTCTTCCCCATGGACATGTGTGTGTATGGTGTCCTGCCCACGCATGAGCGTATGTTTGTATGTGCACTCCCAGCCGTGTGTGTATGTATGTGTGTGTGTGTGTGTGTGTGTGTGTGTGTGTGTGTGTGTCTGTGTGTGTGTGTGTGTGTGTGTGTGTGCGTGTGCGCGCAGTCCCACTCATGCGTGCGTGCGCGTGTGTGTGTGTGTGTGTGTGTGTGTGTGCGCGCAGTCCCACTCATGCGTGCGTGCGCGTGTGTGTGTGTGTGTGTGTACTCCAGCCCATGCCAGTTTTTGTGTTTGTGTGTGCATAAGTCAACATGGCTAAACGTTTTACATTCAGACATAAGTTGCTTCTGCTAAGATGGAGGCAGAGCGTTCTTTTAAATGCTTTTTATTGGTTTAATATTAAAATTCCCCAGACAGACATTAAGGCTCATTGAGTATAATGTGCACTATGCAGGTTTAAGTTAACTCCGATTATGATTTTTTTTAAAAGGTTTCCCCAAAGCTTTATAGGTTAAAATCTGTATGCACTCTTTGTTGCCAGCCAGCACTGTCTCAAGGCATTCCACTCCTTCTAAGAGCCGCTCTAGAACATCTGTATATGATAAGGCTACAGAAGGTCCAGAAGAAGCTCATACCCACACCACTTCTTCTCCACCCACAAACAAGAGACATCGTCCCCTTTCCCAAACACGGTCATATCACAGCATTTTTTCATCGATAAGGGGCTCTGTCAGGAATTCAGGTTTGAATTCTCGGACAACCATTAGCAGTGATAAAGATGAAGAAGAAACACCAGACACACCAAAAGAAGATGAAGCAACAGCAAATGAAGCTGTTGAGGATACACAGCCTGAAAGTACTAACAATGTTCCCTCAAAAACTGAGAAAGATGATCAACAGAAGGTTCCAACTAGAGCAGAGGAGTCAAGCGCTGTTCCGAAAATTTCATTATCCAAAATTCATTCCTCCCCTCCAAAGTCTAAAGAGGACCTTCACCAATCTCAATCACTGACACCTCGCATGCCCCCTGTTGTAAGTGCTGGCCGTTTAAGACGACCAATCTCCGGTGCCTCATGGCCACGATCAAGGAATCAGAAAGGAGCATCTTCCAGTTTGCCCAAAAGCCAAGAGCCTGTAATCTCAAAGAACGTCCATACTAATTTATATCCTGAAGACAAGGTCAGTACTGCAGTAACTAAATCATCTACCCCATCACCTCACAAAACCAACACAGAAACAGAGAGTGCACCATTATTGCCATCACTGTCTTTTTCTGGAACAAGAAGAGTTTCTGCCCAAGCAGGTCATGACAGTAAATCAAGGCTTGGTCCTGTTTATTCAAATGGCAGAAGGGTAACCAAGGGCCACAGGACAACAGGACGACAAAAAACAGGTTTAACCTCAGCTTTATCCCAATTTTCAACAGGATCTAGTACCGATGATCAGGATGCCCACTCCACCAACATCAAGGATACAAGTCATGACAATAAAGATGATGACAAAGTAGATATTATAAATAATGAAGACCCAACCTCCTCTTCTCTACATACCACTACTCTTCCCACTTCAATAAAAGAAGAGAATATACCTGAGTTTAGTATTAATGATCATAAAGACAAGGCTATTAACAGTTATTCACCTTCATCATCTACAGCAGGCCCAGGACATGGCTCCTCTTTGTCTAACAGGAATTCCAGGATAGTAGTTGGAAATAGTCAAAGAAAAGATGGGAGGATTCCATGGAGCAGGACCGCCTCTTCTGTGGGTGCAGGGAGGCCAATTCTGAGAGGAATACCATCCAAACCAGCAGGCTCTCAGTTGGTTGACTCTAACCTTGCAAAGCCCACTGTAAACAGCAGAGAAGCAGCTTCAAGCAATGAACAAACAACTTTTAATGATCACATTCACAAAGAAGAAGCAAACTCTGGCAATGATCACAAACATGATTACCTCTCTGAGGTTAGCAAAGAAACCCATGAGATGAGCACTAAGAATTCTGCCCCAACTACATCCTCCAAAACAGTTGAGATTCAGAGGAATGGACAATCTTCACCCTATGTGAATCTCAATAGACTTGGATTGGGTTCAAATGGAAAGCTTCGTTCTGCTCAGCTGACCAGTCGTCTGAATGAGTTACGGTTGCGTGGTAGGTCACAGACAGTACAAAATCCAAAACTCCAAAACTCCTCTTCAACATCCGTTTCAACTTCTTCATCCTCTTCTACCTCCCAGACCGCGGAACACAAAGGTTCATCTACAGATCAAGGCACAGGTGCTATCCAAAATGCTAACATTAGATCAACTATGGGTCCGGTCTCACGCTCATCCCTGAAGCAAGCTGCTTTTGGTCAAAACTCTGGTGGTGACACAACAACTGATTTCAAGACTTCATTATCATCTCCAGCTAGAAATCCTGTGGTGAGATCACGGTATCCATATTTAAGAGGAAAAATCCCAATCAGCTCGCATAAACCTAGTTATGGGCAAGGTAAACATCATTTTATTCACAAGTTTTATTCATTATATTAAACTCGTTTTAGCAAAACCTGTTATAGTACTTAGCAAATTATATGATGGAGAAAAGGGTAAACAAGCGTCTTCTTCTTTTCCTTTTGGCTTTTTCCCTTTTTCAGAGGTTGCCACAGCGAATCATTTGATTTGCACATTTGATTTGACATACAGTGGTACCTCACTTTACGAAATTAATCCATTCCAGAGCAATTTGTAACCTGCATTTTTCGTAAATTGAACCGCATTTTACATGTAAAACATGTGATTCGTTCCAAGGTCTCCAATACTACCCCCTAAACCCTTTAAAAATGATAAAAGCAAACTTTTTAAGAGCTCTTTCTGCTTCAATATTGTACCGATGGTAGATGGGTTTGGCCATATTCCTTTGTGATATCACTTGAGCCCATTCCTTCTCACCCGCACTGGAAATCACACGCGTGTGCATGTCTGTGCGTGTCTGTGTGTGTGTGTGTGTGTGTGTGTGTGTGTGTGTGTGTGTGAGCACGTGTGTTGACCATGTCTTCTTAGCAGAGTTATAATCTTACAAATGTTTATGCAAGGTTAAAAGCCTGCGTCGATAAATAAAGCATAACAAACAGTAACTCTGTCCTTTACACGAAAAGCATCATGGTAGATTCAGCTCCATAATAGACAATGGGAGGTAGCTGCGTCATCCCTCTTAGCCAATGAGATCCCTGTCCAAGATGGCGTCAGGTGGACCTGTCCAAGATGGCACTCGAGTGAAGGCAACATGAACGACAGCTCAGTTATTAGCCTATGGGAGGCCAGCGGGGCGGGATGTTTGAACGTCATTGATGGGAGAGCAGCTCGTGCATTGTTTGAATGTTTGAATGGTGCGTTTTAATGTTTGAATGGCGCATTTAAATTTTTAAGATGGCACTTTCGTAACATGAACTTGTTTCGTATACTGAGACAAAAATTTTAGGAAAATGTGTTTCGTAATCTGCATTTTCCATTCAGTGAGGTACACCACTGTATTTTTTACGTCAGATGCCCTTCCTGACACAACCCTTTTGCAAGGGACATAAACACGCTGACGGCTTTGCAGCTACTCTTTACGAAAGTCAGCAATGGTTCTTTTACATGCCTCACACAATAGACAGTGAGAGACATGGCCGGCCTTTGATAACCCAGTTAGCTGCACTGGGGGGGACAGTGACAACCTTGTGGCGAGTGGGACGCGAACCCCCAACCCTAGGATCAGCGATCCAGCGCCCTATACCAAAGGGTAAACAAGAGTCTGTCTGTCTTCCTTTCGGCTTTTTCCCTTTTACTCGGGAGTCGCCACAGCGAATCATCTGATTTGCACGTTTGATTTGGCAGAGGTTTTTACGTCGGATGCCCTTCCTGTCACAACCCTTTAAGCAAGGGACAGAAACACGCTGACGACTTTGCAGCTACTCTTTACGAAAGTCAGCAATGGTTCTTTTACATGCCTCTCACCATAGACAGTGAGAGACATGGCCCGCCTTTGATAACCCAGTTAAGAGTAAAAGGTGCAAATGTTGACTTGCTATTTGATTCTTTTTCTTTACGGCATTGCTATGGAGTTTGTAGAAAGACAGTTGGAGAATCAAGTTTTGACTTCGTGTTTTCACTTTCTAAAACATTTTCTCCATCATGTAATTTGCAGACAAGGCCTGAGTTTTGCTAGATCAGGTGACATATACATAAGTAACACTGAAGATGTGAAGCTATGTGTGTCTCATATTCAATTTACTTCCTCAGGCAAGAATGGACGACCAAATCTTACAGCTACAAATGGTAAAATTGTATCCACTTCAAATGAAAAAACAAAAGGAAATGGAGTCAAACATATTACAGGTCCCGATGGAACCAGATGGGTGTGTTTACATTAATAATAATAATTATGAATGACACAGTATTATACATAAAGAGGCTTACACTGCCAATAATTTTATAAAAGTCCAGATATTTATGAAGGGATATATTTATGTTGTGTCTTAGGTCCCTCCATGTGTCTTTTTTAATCTTTTTCGTGTATTTACAGTGAATGTACCCTCCCTTAGGTTGTAGATCTGGATAAAAGAGTCCTAATGAATGAAGAAGGAAAAGTATTGCAGGATTCTCGAGGCCGACCCAGGAAAGTAGTTGTTGGAGAGGATGGAAAAACTATCTTTGGTGTGATTTCTTATTCCTGCTTGTTTTACCAATTTCTTGTCTCAAATGGAGTATTCCTAAACTTTTAATGTATGATTTGTTTTCTGTTAGATGAGCAGGGTACCCCATTAGTAAACCAGGAAGGTATGGCTTTGTTTGGTAATGGGAGGGATGATCGGCCTGTGGTTAATCCCAAAGAGAAGTACCTCACTGTGGGAGGGAAGCCAGTGGTGGGTCTAAATCGTCCTACACCCAGTACTACAGCCACAAGAACAACAACAACTACACCTGCAACTACAACCACGACCAAAACCACCACTGACCCAACAACAATGGAAGCTACAACTCTGGAGTCCACAACTCAAGCTTTACCTACCTGTCCCCCTGGAACATTTCCAAGGCTGAATAAGAATGGCTTTCCTGTGATGGATGCTTATGGAATATTGGATTGCTATCCAAATGGTATTTATAAAATAACATTTTCAAAAGCTTTTAAAAAGCACACTCACCAGGGTTCAATGTAGCACATCACAAATATTGTATAAATATCATATCTGTAGGGCAGTGATGGTCCAGTGCTTAGGTACTGGATTACCGATCGAAGTTTAAGTTTATTCAGTTACTCTTTATTTAAGTTTATTAAGTTATGATTAAGTTACTCTTAAATAATATGATTTCAAAAAATGCAATTCAAATTTCATCATTCGTTTGCTGAACTGCTTAAAGATATCAGGATAATGGGAGGCTAGAGCAAAGGCGGAGTACACCCTGAAGAGCTTGTCAGTCCATCACCGGCCAACACACACCCACTCACACTCACACTGACGGGAAATTTGGCACAGCTAATTAGTCTAACATGCATGACTTTGGATTGGGGGGGGGGGGGGCAGAGTAGCTAGAAGAAACCCATGCAGGCATGGGAGAACATGCCAACACCAACTCCACATGGTGAGAGCATTTCTGTTCATCATAATTTATAGTACTTCCTCGTCTTCCTGTTTTCTCATCATCTTCCTATTTCACGGTCAGTTTTTATATATTGGACGTAAATGGTCCTACCAGCATGAGAATCTTATGCCTGTGGTCTATTTTTGTCCTTTTCTGGGAGGAGCAACTTAGTGAATTTAAACTGACACAAATAAGCATCCCCTCCTTGAATTGCCACCATATTGTGGTGGAGGAATTTGCGTGCCCTAATGATCCCAGGAGCGATGTTGTCAGGGGAATTATGCCCCTGGTAGGGTCAGCCAATGCAAACAGGTCTTAGGTAAAGGTCCAGATGAAGCATGGTTCAAAAGATCCCTACAGAGAAAAGCAAAAGGACACGGTTTCTCTTGCCCGGACACGGGCCACTGGGGTCCCCCCTGGAGCCAGGCCTGGGGGGAGGGGCTCAAAGGCCCGTACCTGGTGGTTGGGCGTCTGCCTATGGAGCAGAAAAGTAGACATATATTTGCCCTCCTATGGGCCCACCACCTGTAGGAGGGGCTATAGGGTTTGGTGCAGTATGAGTTGAGTATCAGCCAAAGGCATGGGTTCTGTCGGACCAATCCTTGGTTACTGACTAACAAGGAATGTTACCTATCTAATGGGGAAGGGGCCTGAGCTGGTGTGTGAGGTTGAGCGATACTGACTAGATATAGTCAAACTCACCTCAATGCATAGCTTGGGCTCTGGAACCACCCATCTCAAGACGGGATGGACCTTATTCCATTCTGGAGTTGCTCGTGGGGAGAGGCGTTGGGCCAATGAGGGCATCCTTGTTGCCCCTGTCTTGGTGCCCACATGTTGGAGTTCTCCCTGGTTGACAAAAGGGTAGCTTGCTTCCACCTTCAGGTAGGGGGACTGTTCCTGACTGTTGTTTGTGCTTATGCACCAAATGACAGTTCACAGTCCACCCTTCTTGGAATCTTTAGGGGTGTGTTGGAGAACGCTGTCCCTGGGGACTCCCTTGTTGTCTGGGGAGACTTCAACACACATGTGAGCAAGGATAATGTGACCTGGAAGGGTGTGATTTGTAGGTATGGCCTAGGTCACTGAGATAATCAAAAAGCTCCTTGGTGGCCGGGCCCGGGGTGGGGTATGAGATCTGCCCTGAATGTCTCAGGGCTCTCAATATTGTAGGGCTGTCTTGGTTGACAAGTCTCTGCAACATTAAGTGGTTATCAGGGGCCATTGGAAAACCAGAGTGGTGTTTCCCCTTTTTAAAAAAGGGAGACCGGGGTGTGTGTTACAATTATCGTGGAATTACACTCCTCAGCCTACCCACGAAAGTCTATGCAGGGGTGCTGGAGAGGAGGATCCAACCAATAGTTCAAGCTAGGATTCAGGAGGAACAATGTAGTTTTCGTTCTGACTGCAGCATTCTCAACCAAGCTTATACTATAAGGATCCTGGAGGGGGCATGGGAGTTGGCCCATACTGTCCACATGTTTTTTTTTTTAATTTAGAGAAGGCTTTCACCCATGTTTCTCGGGCTATCTCATGGGGCGTGCTCCGGAAGTACGGTGTACCAGACCCATTGCTATGGGACATTCAGACTCTGTATCACCAGAGTCAGAGCTTGGTCTGCATTAGTAACAACAGGTTGAATTCGTTTCCGGTGAAGGTTGGAGTCCACCAAGGTGGTCCTTTTTCACCAATTCTGTTAATAATTTTTACGGACAAAATTTCTAGGCACAGCCATGGCGTTTTGGGGTTCTGGTTTTGTGGTTCTGGATCTGCGGATGAAATTGTCCTTTTGGCAGGACCTCCAGCTTTCATTCAAAGCTGAGTGTGAAACGGCCAGGATGAGAATCACTGCTTCCGAGTCCGAGACCATGGTTCTCAGCCAGAAAAGGGTGGAATACACCCTCCAGGTCTGGAATGAGGTCCTGCGTCCATGAGGAGTCCAAGTACCTCCGGGCCTTGTTCACGAGTGAGGGAAGGATGGAGCAAGAGATTGACAGGTGGATTGCTGCAGCCTCCACTGTAAAGCGGAGCTTTACCAGTCCGTCGTGGTGAAGAGGGAGCTGAGCTGCAAGGCAAAGCTCTCAATTTACCATTCGATCTACATTCCAACCCTCACCTATGGTCACAAGCTTTGGGTAGTGACCAAAAGAACAAGATCGCAGATATAAGCAGCTGAAATGAACTTCCTTTGCAGGGTGGCGGGGCTCTCCCTTATAGATAGGCTGAGAAGCTCAGCCATTCAGGAGGAGCTCGGAATACAACTGCTGCTCCTCTGCATTGAGAGCAGCCAGTTGAGGTGGCTTGGACATCTGGTTAAAATGCCTCCCGACGCCTCCCTGGTGTGGTGTTTTAGGCATGTCCTACTGGGAAGAGACCCCGGGGGTCAACCTAGAACACGCTGGAGGGGTTATGCCTCTCGGCTGGTCTTGGAACACCTCGTTCTCCCCTAGGAAAAGCTGAAGGAAGTCGCTGGGGAGAGAGATGTCTGGACTTAACTACTCTGCCTCTGTGACCCGACCCCAGATTAAGCGGATGATGATGATGATGATAATGATAATAATGATTATGATGACGAATAAGCATCAATAAACATGCTCAATGGGTCAAAAACAATATACACAATCATATTGTATGATGTACAACTCAATGTTGTAATCTTTATAAGTATTTACTACTGCTTTGTCCTATCCTGATGTCAATGAATATTTTATCCTACAGATGAGTTTTTTATGGAGACCACTATGTTCCCGACCACCACTCAGATGCCCACAACCACTCAGGTGCCTACAACCAGTACTCCCAATGCTGAGTTCCGTGTCTTCAACCACAGCCCATCCTCTGAGTTTGATGCCTCTGGCAAGAAACGTTTCACAGGTAATGTATCTTTGTCTGCACATGTGTGGACATCTCAAAAATTGCCTTGTGTCCTCTACATTTTGGTTCAAACCCATAATCATCAATGGTACTTTGTTGTTTCATTTAATTTTAAAATAATTTCTCAGTTATTTCAGGAAAGTTATTGACATTACAAGATCTAATACTTCAGCATCTGAATGGCTGAGAGAAAGGGTTAAGTAGAATATGGAAACCTGTGGCATGTGGCTTCCTGTCCAAACTGAGAGAGTAGAGGTGGAGGGGCTATTCACTCAGCATGATGAATAAATATTATTATTATTATTATTATGAATGCTTGTATAGCGCATTATTCATGCAAGCAGATGCTCAATGCGCATGAGAATATTGCGTTGTTCTATCCTTTTGATGCTGAGCGCCAAGCAGGAAGCAACAACTCCCAAATTTTACCGTCTTATGGTATGACGCGGCCGAATTCGAACTCCGACCTTCCAGAGGATAAAGCAGACGCTCTACCTACCAACTAAGCTAAATCTCCGGTCAATATGAATAATGATAGATGTGTATCTGTCTAACCAAGAAGAGAAAAGCAATTTACAGTAACATGTAATTTATAATAGTATAAAGGTAACCTGTGATGACTATAAACAATTTAACTGCCGCTACCTCTCACACTAAACTTTATTGAAACAAAAAAAATGTAATAAAAATTACAATATATAAACTTAAAGAAGATATGTAAAATAAAGGGTCCAAAGACCAATATGCAAATTTTTAGCAGACCTTCATCACTACAATGTTTTTCGATTGATTTTCAGGTTAACTGCGGGTTTTTTCGTCCCAGATCAATGCATGTCAGACTTTTTTCCACCAGAAAACAAATGCTTAATGTCTCCAAAAAGGCAAAAAGTTCTCATTATATAAATCGGAGTCAGTAACATTAGTATAGAAAAGGAATTTTCTGATGTTTCTCATTTTTTAAGACTAAATCTGTACAGGAACTAATTTTGCACAGAAAAGAATAACACAAAGATCCTATTGAGAACTCACCTTTTAAGCACTGCTTATCTGAATAAATGCTTCAAAGAAAATGGGGCAGCCTATTTGGTTAGAGAAGCAGCTTTGGAACCAAAAGGTCACTGGTTTGGTTCCTGAACCGGCAGGAAAAAATCTGAGCTGCACCATCCCTTCCTCCACAAAAATTGGCCGAAGTGCCCTTGAGAAAGGCACCTAACTCCCAACTGTTCTCTGGGCACCCTCAATGTGTGTGACAGCCCAGTGCTTCGAGTGTGTGTGTGCCCACTGCTTACGTGTCTGTGCGCTCACTTTGGATAGGTTAAATGCAGAGGAAATAATTTCCCCTATGGGATTAATACGATATATCAAGAAAAAAAAATGAAAAGGCAACCACAGTACAGGTATGCAATTAATGTTACTGTAATATTTTTGACAATATGTTCAGTTATTGAAGACGTTATTGTAAAGTAACATTTTAACAATGTTTTTGGGACTCTACAAATAATATCACAATCTTTATGCAATCCTTTTTTGGATTTTTCTACATAATTTAGTCATATCCTATCTCTCCCTCCCTCCCGTGGGGGCTCGCCCAATTAGCTCCTATTGGACACCAGGGATTCGAACTTGCGCTCTCTGGGTTAATCGTTACACACCTTGTTGACGTTCCCTTTTGTGCAATTCTGTAGAAATCTATGCTAAGCTATACATTCTTAGTTGAAAATGTAAATGGGATGGCACAGTAGCATAGCATTTAGCACTTCTTCCTCAATGCTGGAAGGTCCTGGGTTTGAGAATCATACCCAGCAAGGATATTTCTGTGTGGAGATTCTCTTTCCATGTCTAATAGCAGATAAATCAGCTCAAATAAGGAAAGGAGTGCAATGAAATATCACACATTTTCTTTAAAAAGTGGCATAGTTTTTTTCACAATTCACAATTTAAAATCATGCTCCATACTTCCAGCTGTAAAGGTGAAAAGCTTCCTAGATCTTTTAACATGGTATGGTTATTTTTAAATACAGGGAGACACACAAAAAAACAGGAACTTTTTAACAATCCAATAAAACCAAAAGTGATAGAAGAAAAATATTTTATTCATAGTAATTGAAACCTTAAAACATGCCATTCAACAATGATGGAATTTTAATTTTTTTTTTAAAATTACTTCCTGTAGATGGCGTCCTCCTGTACGAATGCATTCTTGAAATCTGCTACATATTGAGATTCCTCATTGACTGCTGCAACATCTCAGCTGGAATACTGTGAATTTCATCCTGAATTCTCTGTTTTAACTCATCCAGCGTTCTTGGTCGAGTCGTGTACACTTTACTCTTGAGATATCCCCACAAGAAAAAAAAAAAAAATCACAAACGGACAAATCTGGTGATCACAGCGGCCAGGGAACGTTACTGAATCTTGAGCTCACGCGGTTAACGAACAATTCTCGCACAGCCTCCAATGACTGCCATGCAGTGTGTGATGTCGCTCCATCCTGTTGAAACCAGGTTTCTCTTCAAAATTATTAATCCAACATTTTATCGCGTGTTTTGATAGAACAGCACCATAACGTCCAAAGTTGTAAAAACGTCGGAACTCCATCTGCACAGCTGTCAAACTATCACCATTTTTATAAAACATTTTTATGGCTAATGCACGCTGTTGCCCATTCCACTGATCTATGGTTACTAAAATGTCAGATTGTTTACTTGCTCAAGGTCACTGTCTCGCGGTGCTGCCACTTGCGCATGTCTGCCAATACGCACTTCAAAAATTTGTTTTTTCTGGGTCACCCTGGTAACCTGGTGAACATAAGTCATCTTTAAGCTGTATGTGAAGTTAAAAGGTGGTTGTGTCTCTGTGGTCTGTGCCCACTATTCTCCTTGCTGCTGTAATCTTTTCCTGATTTACTCTTCAGTATGCAGAACCCAGAGCAGATGTTCATTGCAGGGCTAAAATTTAGAAGCTTTAAAGGTAGTTAGTGTGAGTTTACTATAAACTTTCTGGCAAATATTTTGTCTTCAACACAGTCTGTGGAGATAAAACATTCTGTTAGTATAACCACAGTGTGTCTGCTTTGCTCATTCACGTTCTTCAAGCATCTGATCCGAGTCCAGATCAAGGCATGTGACTCATGGTGGGATGCTTAAGGATCTTCTGCTAAATGGTTTCCTACCTTCCCTGTTTCCAAAGTGTGTGTGTGTGTTTTCTGAAGCTATGACTTAATGAAATTTATCGGAAGGGGAAGAGGCTGAAAACACATTACAGAAGACAATGTTAGTATAAAATCTTCATGTCCAGTCAGAGGACAATAGACATGACCTTCTAATTGCTTACTTTGAACAAATCTATTTAACCCCTTTGGTTACTCTGCATTTCCAAACTGTTATTCATTAACTGCATGAAAAGTTATGCACATTTTATAAACTACAAAGTTTAAGCTGATGTCACATTAAAAATTGAAGGTGTGAAAGTTTTTGTGTAAGGAATTCAGAAGATGGAAATTGTGTCAGAAAATGGCCATGACCTGGAGATCCTCTTTTTCTGAGCATTAAACTGTGTTCGGAGAGTTCCCAGTGTCTCTTGGCTCTTCTAATGTGCTTTTCTTGGCAGCAACATGACATCAACAGCTTTGACTGGAAAAAGCATGTGAAGAAATCCTAAAGAATGAGCAGCATAATAAGATAGCTTCTTGTTGTTTTATAAAGAAGTCCCACAGTGGTCCTCGCGATTGCTAGACTGAGAGAGCAAGCACAGATGTCAACACCACAGATACCAGTGGAGCCAGTAGCACCAGTGAAAAACTGTGCTCATAACACTCCACTTTCCCTAAATGGCTCCAATTATCGACAACCAAAATGAACTCTGCATGAGTGCAGACTGTTCTTTTTCTAATAAAGGCATTTGGCGAGTTTTTTTTCCACCCTGGGATTAACAAAAACATGATAACTGGAGTAAAGCCAAAACATAATGCAGTGGACTAATAAAACGAGAGTGTAGAAAATCTTCTGAAGTAATGGCATGATCGGTATGAAATCACAACATGCGGTAAACTGAGAAGCTACATTAATAAAAACCAGAACACTCAATTAAGATACAGTAATCCCCCGCCCACTCGTGATTCAGCACTCACGGCCCCACATACTCTCGGATCAGCGGCAAACCCGGAAGTTACTGGCACGTGATTCAAATTCAGCCAATGGCTGAGAGCTTTTGTTTCTCCTTTCTGCTGATTGGTTGCAGATATGAACACCTCCTTTTTTCCTCCTTTGTGTACATGTCATCAACATGATTGCTTAAATTGTGAATTCACTTTTTTGTGTGTTTTTAATGATTATTTAAGCCCTATGATGCATAGATGCAGGGGCAGTGGTGGTCTAGTGGTATAGGGCGCTGGATCGCTGATCCAAAGGTTGGGGGTTCGAGTCCCACTCTCCACAAGGTTGTCACTGTCCCCTCCAGTGCGGCTAACTAGGTTATCAAAGGCGGGCCATGTCTGTCACTGTCTATGGTGAGAGGCATGTAAAAGAACCATTGCTGACTTTCGTAAAGAGTAGCTGCAAAGCCGTCAGCGTGTTTCTGTCCCTTGCTAAAAAGGGTTGTGACAGGAAGGGCATCCGACGTAAAAACCTCTGCCAAATCAAATGTGCGAATCAGATGATTCGCTGTGGCGACTCCCGAGTGAAAGGGAAAAAGCCGAAAGGAAGACAGACAGACAATTTAAGCCCTATGATGCCACTCAAACGCCCTGCATCTTCTATAGCTTCTTTTTTTACGTCGGATCCCTTCCTGACACAACCCTTTAGCAAGGGACAGAAACACGCTGACTGCGAGACAGCTACTCTTGTCGAAAGTCAGCAATGGTTCTTTTACATGCCTCTCACCATAGACAGTGAGGGACATGGCCGGCCTTTGATAACCCTGTTCATTGCACTGGGGGAACATTGACAATCTTGTGGAGAGTGGGACTCGAACACCCAACCTTTGGATCAGCGATCCAGCGCCCTATACCACTAGACCATTTCATGGGCTATTTCTGTATAAACCTTGCATGTTCTGTTTGTGCTTACACGGGGCAGTGGGGACCTAGTTCTTAAGGCGATGGGTTACTGATGTAAAGGCTGAGAGTTCAATCCCCAGTACCACCACTATTGGGCCCTTGAGAAAGGCCCTTAATCCTCAATTGCTCAGCTGTATATAAATATTAATTGTACATTGCTCTGGATAAGAGCATCTGCTAAATGCTGGTAATGTTACTCAATGTAACGTAAGGTGAGTTTACCTGAGGTGTTCAGGTTTCCTTTCACAGTCCTAAAACATGCACCTTAGACTAACTGTTCAGTTCGGTTCATTTTCTGTACCCGCTTAATCCTAATTTGGGTCACCATCACAGCCAACTTCGGGCGAGGGCAGAGTACACCCTGGACAGCTCGCCAGGCCATCGCAGGGCGGAAACACGCTGACGGCTTTGCAGCCTACTCTTGTCGAAAGTCAGCAATGGTTCTTTTACATGCCTCACACCATAGACAGTGGGAGACATGGCCGGCCTTTGATAACCCAGTTAGCTCCACTGGGAGGGACAGTGACAACCTTGTGCAGAGTGGGACTCGAACCCCCAACCTTTGGATCAGCGATCCAGCGCCCTATACCACTAGACCACCACTGCCCCTTAGACTAACTGGCTGTTCCAAATTGGTCTTGGGTGTGCATATGACTATGTATATTTATGTATGTTAGCCCTGCAATGGTCAAGTGAGCTGTTTAGGATGAGCCCTGCCTTTGCCCACTGTAGGCTGAGCCCAGCCTTCCTGTGACCCTAGTAGGATTAAGTGGTTCAGCAAATGAGTGAGTTAGATGAGTGGAATGTCCTTTAAACCCCAGTCCTCCATTACTTCAGCTGTTTCCCAGAACTGTTCTTTCAATTGCTTATTTTTTTTTAAATCCTCATATTCAACCATGGCATCTGTGAAATCTGTGCATGTCCTTGTTTGTATTATGTTCTAAGCATTTCTGATCCGAAGTGTCTTTTCTTATCACACATAAAACTCCAGCCTTTGGTTATTAGCTCATAACTCAATGCAATTTGACATCTATGTTTGCATCTGCACTTTTTTCTGGTCAGCAATGTCTCATGGAGCATTTGATTAACTCCAGGTGTGTGTCTTGTAACCCAATCAAATTTTTGGAACTGCTCCCAGCTTTCAGACTATAGCAATCACAGAAGTCCAATGAGCCAACAATATAGACAAAGCCTACTGAGCCACCACAGAATTGTCAAGAGAGATCAGATAAACAAATCTCTCAAATAACAGCCCTTTCTTGCCCTCCAAACAAAGCAGAGAACCGCAAAGAGTCAGACTTTCATTCAGTTTGCTAGACTACACCAGGAATGTAAGACATGCAGCCTAAACCCAGCTGAAAAAGAATTTTATTTCTTTAGTCATTCCAGAATGTGGAATGCATTAATATAGTGTTCTGCTGATGACTGGATAAAGAAACTTAGTATGTTTGACTTTCACTTTCAGCACATCTTTTCTTTTCTCAGCTCCATATGTCAACTACATCCAGAAGGATCCTGGTGCTCCATGCTCACTGACTGAGGCTCTGGAGTACCTGCAGGTGGATGTGTTGGCTGATCTCATCGAGAAGGACAGTATCACAGCCAACCAAAAGCAGCCGCCCAAACACAAGCCGCATAACATCACTGTGATTGCGATGGAGGGCTGTCACTCATTTGTCATTTTGGACTGGGCCCGCCCACTGAAGGATGACATGGTGTCAGGTGCCACTTTGGCTTTAAATCCAGCATGATCCCACTAATACACTTTGGCTTTTCTTAAAATATCCCTATAAAATCCTAAAGTTTGTCCCTCTGGAAGAATCCTTTGTCAAACTCTCCATGATAGAGTATCCATAGCCATGAAGGGGATGGTGTTGTAGTCCTTACCATGTCAGTCTCATATCAAAACGATCCTAGGTTCAGGTGTTATTGTGCCGAGTCTGCATGTTCGACCTATATGCTTGTATAGGTTTCATTTGGGTGCTCTGGTTTGCTCCCACAGCCAAAAACATGCACATTAGGCTAATTGGCTGCTCCAAGTTGACAGGAGGTGTGAATACTTGTATGTGTGTGTGTGTGTGTGTGTGTGTTGGCCCTGCAATAATCTGGCAAACAGTTCAGGATCCAGTGTCAGCTAAGATAGGCTTCAGCCTCCCTGTGACCATAGTAGGATTAAGGGATTTGGGGAATGAGTGAATGAAAATGAGTAATATCCAGAAAGGACTAAAACCAATTTAGGACGCCTTGAAGCTTTAACTACTCAAAGCTAGTTTCTTAATTCCTAGAAAAATTGCTTAAGGTTCTGTTCCTCTGGGAGAGCTCTTAATGATTGTAAGTAGAAGCTCTTTATCAACCGGTGAGGGGTAGGTGTCTATAAAATTGATAGGGTAAGTAATCACACACAAGGAAGATCAATAAAAGCTTCTATGTGGGACTCTGGAAGAGTCTGTTTCCTGTTTAAAGTGGCTTCCAAGTAGCATGAAAGTATTAAAGTGCACTGTAGGTTCCAAGTGTTCATTGAGACACTCCTTCAAAAGGTTTTATGAAAAGGATCCCAGTGTGCACATGGATTCACGTGTTTTACTGCTACTACTAGACTAAACAATATTGTTGATTCAACTTTCGTTGAAAAACATAGCTTTGCCCTCTTCTCTCATGAGATCATAGTAACGCTGGAATCTCTAAGATTACTGGATTTCCTTGTGAGAATTAATCATTTATTATCTCTGTGTGCTTTCAATATAGTCTCACTGAATAGAGGAGAAGAGATTTGAAGCAGCCATGAGACTGCATAATGTCTAAAACAGATAGTGGCTGTTTTCCTTACCCTGTCCCCTCCCCACATAACTTCATTCCATACTAATTCTATTTTTTCTTTTCTTTTTTCCAAATGTCGATTTTAGAGCATTGCTGACCCAAATACGCACACGCACGCGCACACACACACACACACACACACACACACACACACACACACACACACTTTAAGCTTAGCTTTAACCTGAAGTGACGTGTAATGATTGTAGGCACCATAATTTAAGCCACATGTTTCTTAAACACAGAGCTGGTGCCTGGTTATCAGCAGTAAAATAATGCTTGGCTGTAGTGTTTTTAGAGAATGTAGCAGCAAAAATGTTATAAAACCTATTCATTTTATTGCACAAAATTTGTTCTGTATTGAAATCTAGTCTTTCTCTGCAGGTTACATGGTACATAGTGCCTCCTACGATGATGTAATAAACAACAGGTGGACATCTAGTCTCTCATCTGGCACCCACCTAGCTGTGGAGAATCTCAAACCAAACTCCAGGTGAACTGTATTCTTATGTGAATACACATAACATTGTGCAGACTTTTTGTTTTCTTGTGTGGCCAATTGGGAATGTTGTTTTCACAGCAGTATTTTCAAAACAACTTTCGTGAACACTTGGTTACTACCTAGAAAAATCACTCAAGATTCTTGTCTCAATTCTTAGAATCTCATTTTGTAAATGTTCACTGTTTTAATGGAAATATACAATGTCACCCAAATGCTACAAATGCATTGGGAACAACACATTCTATTCCAAATCAAAACATGAGGAAGACTATACCAAATTTGTCTTATTCCTTGAAGGAAATTGAAGAAAAGTGAATATTAGACTGTTGAAAAAATAGCAGTGTCTGCTTTATTCTTTACAAAGTCAAACATTCACCGTATAAACTGAATCATGGTTTAAGATTTTGCTTTTCCTCAAATCACTGAACTAATATTTAGTTGTATACTCACTGTTTCTGAGAGCTGCTGTACATCTGTGTTGCATGGAGTCAACCAGCTTCTGGCACCTGTGAACAGGTTTTCCAGCCCAGGACGATTGGACTACATCCCATAGTTCTTCTGTACTTCTTGGTTTTGCCTCAAAAACTACATTTTTGATGTCATCCTACACGTTTTCTATGGGATTAAGGTCCAGGGACCAGGCCGGCTGATTCATGACGTCAATCTTGTTTGTCTGGAATCAAGATGTTGCCCACGGGTGTGTTTCAGTTCATTGTCTTGTTGGAAAGACCCATTGCAGGGGCATTTCCTCTTCAGCATGAGGTGACCTCTTCAATTGTTCTGATGTATTCAAACTGATCCATGATCTCTGGGATGCGATAAATATGCCCGATATCATAGTATGAAAAACATCTCCATATTATGATGCTTGTGCCACCAGGCTTCATTGTCTTCACAGTGTACTGTGGCTTGGATTCATTGATTGGGAGTCGTCTGACGAATTGTCTCTGGTCACTAGACCCAAGCTGAACAATCCTATTTTCATCAGTCCACAAATGTTGCACCATTTGTCTTTAGACCAGTCAGTGTGCTCTTTGACAAATTGTAACCCCATCAGAACGTCTTTTTTTTCAACAGTGGGACTTTGCAGGGGCTTCTTGCCAATAACTTGGCTTCACACTTGGCTTCACATAGGCGTCTTCTAATTGAAACAGGATTCAGAGGTAACGTTTGATCTTCCTAAAGCTGATTGTTGGCTGAGTTCTTGATACAGTATTTTGGTGATTCTTCAATCTTTTTGAATGGAAGTTTTTTCACTTTCTTTCACGTCTTTCGGTTTTGGTTGCCATTTTAAAACAGCCTATTAGCCAATAAATTTGTGCACTTTATATGTTTTCCCCTCTCCAGTCACATTTTAATCAAGGTATGCTGTTCTTCAGAACAATGTCTGTAACAACCCATTTTCCTCAGAATTTCAGTGAGAAATTCACTATATCCAGCATGTACAACATTGGCTGCCTTCCTTAAATAAGGACAATAATTAGCACTTGTTTTACAAAGAATGAATGACCTCACCAATTGAATTCCACACTGCTATTATTTTGAACACACCACTTTCAATTAGTGATTCAATTAAACAGAATCAGCAGCATATATGACTATTGGGTCTGTTGGAGTCTACTACTCTACTACACCTGCTAGTAAATTATTTGCCCTGATCATCGAAATATTATTTCGACCAAAAACAGTGATTGATCAGGTTAATGATGTTTGACTGCTATTACTGTATGTAGAAAACAACTGTATAGCCACTGGCCATGAAATTAAAAACGCATGCGGACAACACCTGTTTGTTTCGTAAATTACCTGATCAGCCAATCATGTTTTATCACTGCAACGCAGGAACAAGTTAAGAGCTCAGTTAAAGTTCACAAATCAGAATTGGAGAAGTAAGTGATCTTGGTGAAGGTATGGGCTGTTCCTATAACCATGATAAGCCAGCTTAAGTAATTTACTAACTGCAGATCTCCTGGGAGGTTCGTGCACAACAGGATAGCAACAAAAAATATCTAGTGATCAGCAGCTCTACAGGCAGCTACGACTGTGATGAACAGAATGGTATCTCAGAATGCAGTACAAACATTTTTGGTAGACGGGCTACAGCAGTAGATGGGCACATCAGGTTCCACATCTGTCAGTGAAAACTGGAATGTGTGCAGGAACTTTACTGTATGTTTTGTCAGCCAGTATTTAAATAGTGTTAACTGTACTTCATATCCTTTGCTCGGTGCTCTTTCCGTACACCAAAGCGTGACAATGAGGGCGCCACTGCTGCCTAATGTAATTGCGCAGTTTCTACAGTAGGTGGAAGTTGCGCTCTCGCGCTACTGCCACCTACTGTCGAGGATGCGCAATTACACTTAATTCTAGTACAACATGGCAAAAAAGCACGTTCTCCTGGATGAAGAAGCTGTACTCACCACCATTTGCAAGGCTTTATGGTTTTGTGTGCTGTTCCATATCAAGCTGTTATACAGTACTCCAGATTTAAAGATCATCAGTGGTGGTGGTGATGAAGTTCTTTAGTATCTCATGACACTAAACTCTAAATCCATAAGGCATCGGAGATGATAAAGACACCACTGTGCCCTTTTCAGCAGTGTGCCTGGCCTCAGGCTTATCTTGGATCTTCAGTGATTTGGGTAACACTATATCTGAAACTGTACACTTTCTCCAACATGACATTATTAATGTGCCGTCACATTAAAAAAAAGTTTAATATCTATCTAATGTTTGAATCTAAAGGCTTATTAAATAATGTAATGCAATTTGTGTTTCTTAATGTGAACTGAAAATAAATAATTGTCTCAGAGCCTAACAAAATACAATGACGACAATGTCTGGTCAGAATAGGGAGGTACTGGGGATGTTTCCATAATATGCTTTGTCAGGTTGTAAATTACTTTGAATACAAATTTTTCTGGGGTTTGGTAGCTACATTAACGTTTTTGCTTGGGTTCATGGTAACAGCCTGTGCAGCAGTGATCAACACAGAAACATTTTTATTAGTCTCAAGGTGGGATGAATAAAACATTTACCAATTGGAATGATTGGCCTGGAAACAAACATCATTGAGCATAACAAAATAAGAGCAGAATTCAAGTTTCTGATGACTCATAGATCTTTCTCATATCAACACAGAAGGGCTGATGTCATTTTATGGCACATCAAACCTCTGATTCCAACACCAAACCTCAGTCTAAACATCATATCAGTCCATGCAAATATTATGGAGTACCCATTTACCTTTCAGCAATAGAGAGTCAACATGGTTATAAAATATTTTGATTTGTGCTTTGGAGTAGATGCTTGTGTTTAAAGGTCATGCCTCATGACAGAGTACATCAGTTGCACAAAAAAAATCAGTTTTTAGCAGCATGTCTCAGGGTGTGTGATTTATGCCATATCTACACTCTATGGAAGGCCTTTAGGTATGGCATATGTTGATAATATATTTCTTTTCTGGTTTACACCAGCATAACACTCTCATGTAAAATATAACACGTTCTCAGACTAAAAATGTTTTCGTGATACAATTTAAAGCTTACAGTAGTGCTTGAAAGTTTGGGAGCCATGAACCTATATCAGTATTTCTGCATGAGTATGACTTAAAATCGCGTCACATAAAACCAAACAAAGCAAATAGGAAAGAAATATCATACTTGTCAGTTATTTATTGAGGAATATGGTCTTCTAGGCTCTTTTGATTATAGCACCATAGTCATGGAATGTGGGTCAGTTGGTTGTCCTGTAGCTCTGGCCAGTGTCCAGACATGAACAACACAGGAAACCCAATAAGGCTGCAGACTGGCTGGTACATATTGCTGACTTTCATGATGATGGGCAGCAATAAAATTATATATATATATGTATATATGTAAATATATATATAAATATATATGTAAATATATATATAAATTGGTGGATGTGTGTGTTTGTGTGCTCGTATAAACAAAACAAAAATCCAAAAACCGAGGCTCATATATGCAAAATATAAAAATAAAAAATAAAAAAACAGGAAAAAAACAATCCAACTCAAGTCGGCAGGCAGACTTTCAATTAAATAAATGTTCATGGAGCAAAATGGCAAAAATCAAAATCAGACATTAAACAATGGTGATGGTCATGGGTTAAAGCCCCAGGCACACCAAGGTACCACTGTTGAGCCCTTGAGCATGGCCCTTAACCCTCAATCGCTCAATTGTATAGAAATAATAAATGCAAGTCACTCTGGATAAGGGTGCAATAAATATAAATGTAAATTAAACAGATACTTAAAATATCAAGACGAGTGATACATATAAAACCAAAAATCAGCTTGTGAAAGATAAGGAGCTGAAAAGGAAACCCAGGCACAGACACCCGTCAATGGAGATCAGGAGTGCTGCTTTTTGGCAGTGGCTAAATCTATATATTATTACATATTAATACATTTAACTATTATTTCACCTTTGAAATAAAGTAGGCCCTCGTTATTCACGGGGGTTTGGTTCCGGCCCCTCCCGCAAATGAAGATAATCTGTGAGTTCTGTACCCAGTAAAACCCCATGTGTCATATTAGTAAAATACTGTGTATCTATTACATGCTCTAAAATATGCTTCTTAAACACATTCTATAGACAGTCTTACTAATTAATACAGTATTAATGTAGTGAAATGTAGTAATGATTAAGAAAAACAATTTTTTTACAATAAAATATAAACATTATACAGCCTATATATATATATATATATATATATATATATATAAAATATAAAATGCAGCTGTGAGGGGGGCACAAGCCAGGGTTCACCTTCGCGCAGGTCCCAAGCCCGGATAAATACAGAGGGTTGTGTCAGGAAGGGCATCCGGTGTAAAACCAATGCCACATAAAACATGAGTCAAAAATACAAATACCATACCAGATCGGTCGAGGCCAGGGTTAACAACGATCACCATCAGTGCTGTTAACCAACATGTTGGAACTATGACTGGAAAAGGTAGCGAGCTTGCTGGTATGATGCAGAGGAGGAAGGTGGACATACTGTGTGTTCAGGAGACCAGGTGGAAAGGTAGCAAGGCTAACAGCTTAGGAGCAGGGTTTAAGCTGTTTTTTCATGGTGTGGATGGGATGAGAAATGGAGTAGAAGTCATCTTGAAGGAGGGATTTCTCAAGAACTTTCTAGAAGTGAAAAGAGTGTCAGACAGTGATGAGTCTCAAGTTGGGAATTGAAGGTGTGATGTTCAATGTTGTTAGTGCTTATGCCCCACAGGCAGGATGTGAACTAGAAGAGAAGGAGAGATTCTGGATTGAGTTAGATGAAGTGATGCAGAGAACCCCCAGAGATGAACTCATTGGTGCAGACTTCAATGGACATGTTGGTGCAGGCAACAGGGGACCCGAGGAAGTGATGGGCAGGTTTGGTATCCAGGACAGATGTTGATCGATTTTGCAAAAAGGATGGAAATGGCGGTGGTGAATACTTTTTTCCAGAAGAGACAAGAGCATAGGGTGACTTATAAAAACGGAGATAGGAGCATACAGGTAGACTATATATATATTGTATATTTTATATATAAAAGGACACAAACTGTTTCCATTAAATATACAGCACTGTAGTTTTCAAAAATGCACACTAGGGGGAGGTATTGCATTATATTTACGTACTTTGCATTGCATTATATCAGGGGTCGGCAACCTGTGGCTCTGGAGCCGCATACGGCTCTCTGGCTTCCAGGAGTTAGAGAGTTAAACCAGCTTTCACCTGAATGATGAGAGAATCTGCCTAAGGTCGCGTCCCGCAACGGTCGGCTACCCTTTCAAAAATGGGGAGAAACATTATATGCAGTGTTATTTGATTTTAAATGTCAATAAAGGACTTGTGGCTCCCAGTGCTTTCTTTTATGTGGAAAACGGTCCAAATGGTTCTTTGATTGGCAAAGGTTACCGACCCCTGAACTAGAAGCCTCCTGAATACTAAGGCAGGTTCCATTCTGATGATGACCATGTTTCATACAGTCGTCACCTTCTTAACACTTCTGCAGCAAAACGTTTTCCTTCCTGAATCATATCAAGCAGTTCTAATTTTTCATGCAGCGTCATTTCCTTTTTCTGGCGCTTCAGCGCCTTACCAGAAGCCTGAGGAGGTGCGCGGCGTTTGGGTACACACACTAAAAAAAGCACAGGCACAAAGTGTGCGTGAATGAGGAAAAAGGAGCATTACATCATCTCAACCAATCAGCAGGAGGGAGAACAGCCATTGCCTGAATCACATGACAGTTGCTCGGCAATCCACGAATATGCAAAGCCGTGAGTGCAAAACCGTGAATAGTCAAGGGCCTACTGTATATACTAATCCTATAGGTTCATATACTTTTGCCACTCCCATATATGCATTAAAAAAATTTTTTTTCTTAAGTAAATAATCAAATATAATGTTGTGGTCTTGTTTGTTAAATTGGACTTTATTTATTTTAGTAAATAAAGGACTTTTCTAAAAATAGAATATTTTATGTACTTTATGAAGAAATATAGAAAATTCTAAAAAGTTCACAAAGTTTTTCAAAACTCCACTGTGCAGAGAATGGATTCATGTGAAAGGTTTTATTATGTAATGGATGGGGTTTCAACATACACTCCCACCACTTTTCTCACTTTGTCTATCTTCTGTGACCCAAAAGAGACAGCAGTTCACAGTTCAAAAGGAACGAGATTACATATCTGATTCATTTCAAATGAGAAAAAGAATACAGACACCATATGTAGCTGAAAATGGCTAATATGGAGCATATGTCCCATTCACTAGGCCTTAGCAGTTCCATTAAAACAAGCTTGACTTGGCCCCATTGATCTGTGACTTGTGTCTCTCTTATGAACCCTACAACTGTACAAAAGCACATTGGGCCTTGTCAAAATACTGTTTTCTAAAGTGGCCATTGAGGTGCTTTGTTGCAGTAGATCTGAAGTTTTATGGATTGCCTGGACATTTTTCAGCAATGTGTAGCTACTACATCTGACTTAAAACATACCATTCAATCCAAGAGAGTGCATGTGATTGACATTCCAACACACTAAACTCCTTGTGCACACAAAAAGCAGAAACTGGAGCTTTAAGATGATCAGGGGACCATTTTTAAAATGATGTGCTTGCATACAGTTGTTATGGATGTCAGAATATAGTGTGTGTGTGTGTGTGTGTGTGTGTGTGTGTTTTAGTAGTGCTGGTACTTTTATCTTTTCTTAACCTGTCTTCAAATGCACTGATTGATGAGAATGACTACCCCTTTAACAAAAAACATATGGAAATACTGACTCACGAAGACATACACTAGCGAATTTATATATATATATATATATATATATATAATGTAGGGGCAGTGGTGGTCTAGTGGTATAGGGTGCTGGATTACTGATCCAAAGGTTGGGGGTTCGAGTCCCACTCTCCACAAGGTTGTCACTGTCCCCCCCAGTGCAGCCAACTGGGTTATTAAAGGCGGGCCATGTCTCTCACTGTCTACGGTGAGAGGCATGTAAAAAAAAACATTGCTGACTTTCGTAAAGAGTAGCTGCAAAGTCGTCAGCGTGTTTCTGTCCCTTGCTAAAAAGGGTTGTGACAGGAAGGGCATCCAACGTAAAAACCTCTGCCAAATCAAACGTGCGAATCAGATGATTCACTGTGGCGACTCCCGAGTAAAAGGGAAAAAGCCGAAAGGAAGACAGAATATATATATATATATATATATATATATATATATATATATATATATATGTATGTGTGTGTGTGTGTGTGTGTGTGTGTACTAATGGCAGATATCTTTTAAAAATTTTAATTTGGTACTCAACTTTGCTGTCAGTATAATGGGATAAAATATAGTCTCCCTCTCTCTCACACACACACACACACACACACACATACACAAACACACACATGTTTTCCCTGGTCTTGTTATGCCAGGCTGTCTGGATTTGTCCATAATTCCCACTTTATTTTGGTCAGAGTTTCCACATATCTTTAATCTGATCCAGCCATTCAGATTTTAAGTCATTAAATGATCCTTAAATAAAAAGAGGTGAAGCATGAAGGCAGTGACTTTCTTGGTGGACAGACACACACACACACACACACACACACACACACACACACACACACACACACAAAACATTGGGGAAATGTGCTTGTGTAGGTTTCCTATGGGCACTTCGGTTTCCTCACAGTCCAAAAACATGCAGAGTGGGCTGATTGGCTATTCCAAATCACCCCTAGGTGTGGGTGTGTATGAATGGTTGTATGTGTATTGACCCTGTCATGGTCTGGTGAGCTGTTCAGGGTGTGGGCGAGGGTAGAGTGCACCCTGAACAGCTCACCAGACCATGACAGGTTCAAAAAACAGGCTTAGAAAATGAATGAATAAATGCTTCTTTTTTGACAGTTTTTTGACTGTTTAGTATCACATGACTATAAACAAATTGATTCATTTATTCATATTCAGTAACCAATTAAACTTGGTCAGGGTTACACTGGATCAGGAGCATCAACCAGCAACACTGGGTTTGATGTGAACATCTATCACAGCACACTATGCACACACATTCATACACTTATTCCCACCGGGGAGAGATTTAGAGTCACACATAAATCTACTGAACATGTGTAAATCATGTGTGTTTTCCTTTAGGTATTACTTCAGAGTTCAAGCCAAGAATGTTTTTGGTTTAGGACCGATCAGTGATACATTAAGCTATGTAACAGAATCAGGTCTGTATCTCTTTAGTTTTATTTTTCTAATAATTTTAGTTTGACTAATTTGTAAATGGAAGACAGTAATCACAACCTAAATATGTGAAACACATTGCTGTCCCTTTTACAGACGACCCTCTTCTTATAGAGAGACCTCCAGGTACAACACACCTATTGCAAAAAAAAAAAAAAAAAAAAGAAAAACCCTACCCTTTCAAGTTCTACAATATAATAGAATTTGAATTCGAACAAAAACATCATATCTTATTTATTTATTCTCAATAATTCAAGTTCATTCTTGTTTCCCCCAGGTGGAGAACCTATTTGGATTCCATTTACCTTTAGGTACAACCATGCCCACAGTTCCTGTAAAGGAAGTCAATTTGTCAAGCGCACCTGGTACAGGAAGTTTGTAGGTGTGGTCCTGTGTAATTCACTACGCTACAAGATCTTTATGGGAGATGGACTAAAAGGTATTCTCTGCTGCAACATGTTCAATTCACCTTGCATCAATCATAAGATACATGATCTTTATTGTCAACTGTTGCATGAACAATAAAAATCAATTTAGCGGCTCTTTGTTTAGCAGCAATTATAAAAAAGAAAGTGCACAAAAGACAACTAAAGAACTATACTACGCTACACATGTGCATATACCTATATGTGCACACAGTCACATATACATACATATATCTATCCACATATTCAAACATTCACAGACTTATACATTTATTCGCCATCTCCGCCAATTCTGGGCGAGGGCAAGGTACACCCTAGACAGCGAGCAAGGCCGTCGCAGGGTCAATACTCACACAACCATTCATACTCCCACTTGCACCTAGGGGTGATTTGGAACCTTCAATTAGCCTACTGTGCATGTTTTTGGACTGTAGGAGGAAACCGGAGTACCCGGCGGAAACCCATGCAAGCACGGGGAGAACATGCAAACTCCACAAAGAAACACCCGAACTGGGAATCAAACATAGAACCTTGTTTTTGTGAGGCGGACCTGCTAACCACTACACTGCCTTGTTACCGCTGCTTTTTTTCATGCAGGTTCATTTCATTCATGTAGTGTGACAATACAATTCCACTGAAAATATCAACTCAGTCCTGTATTTGGGCTGGAAACCAACAGTATTATAAACAGTATTGACATAGATTTGCACCCTAATTAATGTATATTCTAACATCAACCAATCTCTCACTTACTCACTCAATTGCCAAACTACTTAATCTTATTATTAGGGTGATGAAGAGGCTGAAGCCTATCTCAGATATCACTGGGATAAAGCAGAGTACACCCTGAACGGCTCACTAGACCATTGTAGGGCCAATACACCCATCCATTAACATTCATATTCATACCTCAGGCATCTTGGATCAGCTAATTAGCCTAATGTGCATGTCTTTGTACTTTGGAAAAAAACCAGAATACCCAGAATACCTGGGGGGAAACCCACACTGGCATGTGAAGAACGTGCAAACTCTACACAGAAGTGCCTCAGCCAAGAACCAGAAATCAGGGCGGTTTTGCTGTGAGGCAGACAGGCTAACAATCGGATCACCATGCCACCCATGTCCTTTGATTTCAGCTTGCAATTGCCGTCGTTCAATTCAGGCACTAATACTTATTTTCTTTCCTACATTTAAGAAACCTTCTACAGTATTGCTGATTCTTTTGGCAATGGAGAAGATCACTGTCAGTTTGTAGACTCACATTTGGATGGAAGGACAGCACCACAAACCCTTTCTCTCTACCTACCCCAAGCTCAAGGTACAAATCCAAGCACACTCTCTAAATTCACTCCTTTTCATTGATTTTCCATTCTACTCACTAACAACGCTACCATGTTTGTACATTTCAGGTTACTACCGGTCATATAGACAAGAGGCTGTAAACTTTGGGCCAATAGGCAGGCGTACACCTCATCAGTTTGTGGGCTGGTATGAGTGTGGGGTCCCAATCCCTGGGAAATGGTAACAAAGGACATTCCGTATGCCAGTTATCACTGGCAGCTACATTCATCCTACTACGTCCTCTCTGTTTGCCAAAGTAAATGAACTTCAGCCAACTACAGCAACTACAGCCTAAACCAGCATATTGTTTCTGTCGTGAGGATGTAATACTTAAAGTACAATTTTCTCTATAACTGTTCCAATATCAAGCACCTTTTAAAAGCAGTCTGTATATGAGGAAATACAAGCATATGTGCTCAAAATATTAACAACATTATCAGGAACATTGTATCCTGTGTAATTGCCATTGACCATGGCTTTGGTGGCTTCTTATTACTGATGGTAATATTAAGTTTTTTGATACAAACCACAAGCCTTACATTTGTAATGATTTATACAATTATGATGTAACAAATTGTCCATGGTTACCTTCCTGTAATTTGTAATAACCTTGCTACTTTTGTACTCATGTTTTCTATCCTCTTACCTTGAATGGCAGTTGGCTTGGAAATATTGCCCATGTTAGGGCAGATAAAAAAAAGGTAATTTTATTTGCTCAGGAAAGGTCAAATACTGAATAAAGAGTCTATGTACATCACTTAAAAATATTATGTACATCAAGTGTTATACTACCCAGACAATATAATGTTACCATGATAATGTTTGTTGCACTGAGTGGATAAAATGAGCTATTGGAGCCATAATACTATTACATGTTATCTGATCTGTGTTCTTTGCTCATCACATAAATTTAAATATGTAATCAAATAATTTCATTGATGAAAAGGTGTGAGAAAAGTACTTGCGTGGATCATTAACACGTTTAGGTTTATTACTCTAGATATACTCTGGTTATATTGGATACATTATAGTGAAATTATAACAATGTCATCAGTTAGTTGATAAACTAATAATGTGAGACACTTATTTCTCTGGTCCACTCATATTGTAAGAAGAATAATATCCGGTTAATTTATTCAAGATTTTCTTTTATACTGTATTAATCCAACAGTGGGAAAATTGGCTCTGCATTTAACCCATATAAAGCAGCATAGACATGCACACTGCGATGACATGGAAAGCTGGCCAGAGTGTACCCCACCTTCGCCAAGTCAGCTGAAATGGGTGCCAGCCTCCCCTTGTCTGCTTTTAACCCATTTAAAGCAGTATAGATATACATAGTTTGGCAGTGGGCATGCACACATCCAAAGCAGTGGTCAACCATGTTTGACGAAGGAAGCAGTATGAAGTTAGTTACCCTACTCAAGGGCAGTTTAGCCATGAGTATTGCAGGATGGAAAGGCACTGTTCATGCACTGTTCATTCACTTTACCAACCACATATATTCTCGCCAGCCCAAGAAATCTTATCAGTGACCTTCCATTTACTAACCAGCTCATCTAACCTTCAGGCCACTGCTGCATTCACTAATATTTGGTAGTAATCCTAAAGGACAGGACAAAGACTTTCTATTGAAACTCCATTTATCACTACAGATCTGTTTCGAGGGGTGGTAAAACCATCCTCTCTCTTCAGGTGATTATAGAAGAATTATTAGAATATAAAGAATATTCTTCTATAATCACCTGAAGAGAGAGGATGGTTTCACCACCCCTCGAAACAGATCTGTAGTGATAAATGGAGTTTCAATAGAAAGTCTTTGTCCTGTCCTTTTATTTTTGTTTATTTGCTCTACCAAAAAGTATTGAGCACTCTCCTACGGAAGGATCTACTCAGAAAATCATATATATATATATATATATATATATATATATATATGTGTGTGTATATATATCTATATATATATATATATATATATATATATATATATATGTGTATGTGTGTATATATATATATATATATATATATATATATATATATATATATATATATATATATATATGTGTGTGTGTGTGTATATATATATATATATATACACACACACACACACACACACACACACACACACACACACACATATATATTATTTCAACCACATCCAAAAACGACAACCTTCTGTATTTACTGCTTTGCAGCCATGTATTTTTCAGATTAACTGTTTGTTCTTTATAATACTGAATGGAAAATATTCTGATCGCAAGAGAAAGCACTTCTTAATCTCAAAAGTCTCACATATAACTTGGCATTTAGGAAAAATGTATCTGGCAGGTCATACAAAGGGAAAATCTGAGGTTAACTAGTTCAGTCATCTCACATTTGGACAACTATTGTCATCCATTGATTTTGGTGATAGTGATTTTGTTTCAAGGCTGAACCATAACATAGCACGGCACATTTTGCACTAATTTAAACTCCAGAATAAAGACATGCTCCAGAGATAAGCTGTTTTATGTCCCATTTGTTTAAACTTATTGACTGAAACCATATTGTAATTATCAAGCACAGCTTGGTTTGGAATAGTTAACAACTTGTGTTACATAATAATACATGTGCTGTTTGTCATAACCAATCATTCCATGTAAATAAAACAATACTGGAGACAATGACATCAACCTCCAGTAATGATTAAAACATCTCTACTCAATGCTATAATTGTTAGTGTTGAAGTTTAGTATAAAGCATCCTTTACCTATACAGTATATGGGTTTACAAATACAAACGTTTAAATAAAAGATACAATTTTGATGGCAACATGTCACAAAATTACCATTAAATAACCCAGACAATGTTCATAAAAGCAATTTGTTTTATCATTATTCAGAAGAATTAAGGTATCTGTATGTATGATATATAAAGGAACAAGACAAAAGTGTAAATTTTTGGATCAACCTTAATACATTCAGGGTCAAGAAATCTACTGGAAATATTTTTATATTCTTTGTTGGATGTTCATCATACCGAAATCCAAGATGGCCACCACAATGTTATCTTCAAGAGCAGGAAAGTAAGTTCGCATTATAAATGAACATACTGTAATATCTCCAGTCATTTACTGTTCAAAAAAAAAATTATTATGTTAATTTTTTCTCTCCCTCCTGCTAATTGGTTGCAGATGATGTGTACAGTACACTTCTTTTTTTTCTCCTTTGTGCACATGTCACCAATGTGACTGCTTGAATTGTGAATTCACGGTTTTTAGTGAGTTTTTAATGATTATTTAAGCCCCATTATGTCACTTACACACCCTGCATCTTCTCAAGCTTCTGGTAAGGAGCCTAAGCGCTTTATTCATTAATAAAGATTATCACAGTACAGTTTGGAGATGTAAACCACTTCTTAAATCTATCTTTGCTGTCCTCTAATTTTCCTCAGTAATACTGCAATTGCACTTTTTCTCTCAATCCCAACTGGGTGGTCAGTTGGGTCACCATACTGGGTGGCTGCAAATTTAGCATGCCTTCCCTGGAAATGTCTTTCCAAATTACTCTTTTTGTTATTTGACAGCTTCTCATTACAAAGCAAACATGCAGGCAGTCCTTCCGCATTGGCAATGAAAGCAAAATGATTCGGTCCATTCTTCCTTGAATCCTCTGTTCTCATCAACTATCTTTCTTTTTTTTTTCATTTGGGATACATGGCCCAAGACACACACCCCCGTTTGGTTTACCACAGCAACCTGCCTGGCAACGCATTGCGCTGAAACATGTGTCGCAGGCTATGACGCAAATGTTTGTTGGCAGAAATGTTGAAATGTAGGACTAATATTTTTTTATACAAATTTTTAAAACCTTGGAAAACATTAAGAATGTTTGTCAGGCTTGTTCTCCTACAGACATAAAAAAAAACCATCTTTTTCCATTTTCATACATTTTTTTTAAAAAGCTCCAGGGAGCCACTAGGGTGGCACTAAAGAGCCGCATGCAGCTCACGAGGCACGGGTTGCCAACCCCTGATCTAAAAGAAGATAAACTCTGAATTTGTCAGGTATCTTCAGGAAACTAGAACACTCAGTGAATCCATTTATCCACCAAAGCATAGTAGGTTATTGCCATGTTATACAGTGGTGATTGAACCCTTAAGAATTTTATACATTTATACATTTTACACATTTCTGTATTTGTAGAGCAGTGGCTTTCTTCTCATAGCCCTGCCAAGCACACCATTGTTGTTTACTGTTTTTCTGATGGTGAACTTATGAACATTAACATTAGCCAATGCAAGAGAGTATTGCAGTTGTGTAGAAGTTACCATGGAGTCACCTTGTGACCTTGCTGACTACTGCACTCATTTCACATTAAATGATCCCAGTTGGTCAACCCTTCTCAGGAAGGGTAACAATGATCATAAATTTACTCCATTTCTACACAGTCTCTCTTACTACTGTGGAGTCTAAACCCTTTAGAGATGGATTTATGATATCAGTATGCAGTTCTTATACAAACCGGATTCCAAAAAAAGTTGGAACACTATGCAAATTGTGAATAAAAACTGAATACAGTGATGTGAAAGTGCCAAATTTCAATATTTTATTCCGAATAGAACATAGATGACAGGTCAAAAGTTTAAACTGAGAAAATGTATCATTTTAGAGGAAAATATGTTGATTTTAAATTTCATGGTCTCAACAAAACTCAAAAAAGTTGGCACAGGTAGCAATAAGAAGCTGGAAAAGTCAACTGCACCTATAACAAACAGCTGGAACAATTACCACTAATAAACTCTATTGGCAACATGACTGAGTATAAAAAAAGCTTCTCAGAGTGGCAGTGTCTCTCTGAAGTGAAGATGGGTAACGGATCATCAATTCCCTCAATGTTGCGCAGAAAGATAGTGGCGCAATATCAGAAAGGTGTTTCCAAGCCAAAAATTGCAAAGAGTTTGAAGTTATCATCGTCTACAGTACTTAACATCATCCAAAGATTCAGAGAATCTGGAACAATCTCTGTGCGTAAGAGTCAAGGCTGGATGCCCGTGATCTTCTGGCCCTTAAATGGCACTGCACCACAAACAGGAATGCTACTATAAGGGAAATCACAGAAATGGTAAAGCATCCTTTAAAAAAAAATTCAAAATCAAGATATTTATCCAGATGACCACCAAAGCCTAATGAGGTGATACTTGGGCCATACTCGACCCATCCAAAACAATTCTGAAAACATTGTGTGTAAAGCTGGTAACAAATAAAAATCAGACCGATGAACAAACTAATTAACTAACTAACTAACATTAACAAAAATATTACCTTCTCGCTGGAGGTAATAATCATTGAGCCTCTTTCTTTACCGTCTTTCGAAGAAGATGAGAAACACGGGAGTATTTCACACTTATGTGTTTGCTATGTGATCACTTTCTTAGCTTCAGATTACAAATTTAAATCAACAGAAAGAGTCAATGCCAACCACTGACTATGTGCTCCTCAAACCATTTCTGTATTGTTCAGGATGAATGTCATAATCTTTTGAAAAGTCCTTCAATTTTTAAAGTCTTAGGGATAAAATATCATGGTTCCTAACAAAATCCCTGATACCATCAATCTTCAGAAGGGCCTTATTTCTTTATTATAGCCCAGGTTTTTATTATTAGTGTACTATTTTATATCAATTACCTTTCTGGCAATCCATTGTGTTTTCCCCATAATGAATGAGAAACGTATTTATATTTCTGATAAAATCGATATTTACTCAAACACAATAGCAAAGTTCCTGAAGACAAGAAATGTATATGTTTTAACAATAACAATATCCATCCATCCATCCATCCATCATCCATACAGCTTATTTGTCAGGGTCAGGGGGAAATCAGAGTCAAATCCAGCTGCCTTCATGTAATAGCCATATACTGTATATACTCTTAAAGAGTGTCCGACACTGCAGCTCCCTGACCGAAGACCCACAGCACAAACCCCCCCACATGATCTTTCGAGATCGACAGGGCCAGGAACAACAACATACTCTTAAAGAGTCTCTAATCCAGCACAAGGCTAACACAGGGACAACCATTCACACTCATATCCACAGCTATGGGTAGTTTACAGCACCCAGCTGACCTTGTGCATGTCTTTGAAATGTGGGAGGAAACCAGCGGAGCTGAAGGAAATTCAATGTCCTGAATAATTCTGCAGTTCACTGTATCATCTTGGGTGGTAAGATGGTAACATGGTTAGCACATCAACCTTGCAGCAATAAGGTCCTGGGATCAAGTCTCAGGCTCGGTGAGGGCATTTCTGTGTGCAGTTTGTATGTGATTTCCATGTTTGGGTGGGTTTGCTCTGGGAGTTCCTCCAACTCCAATGGCATGACAAGGTCTTCAAGATGTACCCCGTCTTCACACAGTCTACATCACATGACCTCAGCACAATAGTCATCACTTTTTTTTTCGCCAGTATATAACAGTATTACTGTGTTTGCATATTCAGATCTCTCACTACCTTCTTGTTTATGACTCCATGCCTTGTCTGAGATGAACAGTATAAACTTTGCTCATCTCATTTTATATGATCATGCTTTGATTAACTGTTGCCTGAACAGTCTGTCTGATTGTTTGACTTCTGCTTGCCCATGGTTTATGAGTTTAAACGTTTCTGATTTGTGTAATGCCATTAATGAATAGCGAGAAATCTGATCTCATCTTTACCTCAAAGTGGTGTTATTACTGTATAATGAATTCAGAACCTTTGTAAACCATTTATGTGCCTGTGCAGGTTAAAATTTATCTTATTCTTTAATCTTTATCCATACCACTACATCATGAAATGTGTGTGTGAGAGAGAGAGAGAGAGCGAGAGAGAGAGAGAGTTAAAGGGCACACAAGGTTTCTCAATGAAACTGAGGTAATTATTTACTAACAATATTCTTTGAAAACCTCCTACTGAACAGCCAAGTCATCTGCAATTCTTTCAGGTAAAATTAAAGAAACTACGGTATTCCCTGATTCTACAAAATAAGTGGGACATTGAGAGGACCGAAGAGAGTAAACAGGAGTACAGGGAGACACAGCGTAAGGCGAAAATAGCAGTGGCTAAGGCCAAACAGAGGGCGTATGATGACTTGTATGATAGGTTGGATAGTAAAGAGGGAGAAAATGATCTATACAGGTTGGCACAGCAGAGAAATAGAGATGGGAAGGACGTGCAGCAAGTTAGAATGATAAAGGACAGAGAGGGAAATGTATTGACTGATGACAGAAGTGTGCTGGGAAGATGGAAAGAGTACTTTGAAGAGCTGATGAATGAGGAAAATGAGAGAGAAAAAAGAGTAGGAGAGGTGACCATTGAGGAGCAGGATGTAGCAAAGATCAGTAAGAGTGAAGTGAGAAGGGCATTGAAGAGGATGAAGAATGGAAAAGCGGTTGGTCCTGATGATATACCTGTGGAGGTATGGAAGTGTCTAGGAGAGGTAGCAGTAGATTTTCTGACAAGAACATTCAACAAGGTACTAGAGAGTGAGCAGATGCCGGAGGAGTGGAGGAGAAGTGTGCTGGTGCCCATTTTTAAGAACAAGGGAGACGTGCAGAGTTGCAGCAACTACAGAGGGATAAAGTTGATGAGCCATACGATGAAGTTATGGGAAAGAATAGTGGAACCTAGACTAAGGGCAGAGGTCAGCATTTGTGAACAACAGTTTGGTTTCATGCCGAGAAAGAACACCACAGATGCAATGTTTGCTTTGAGGATGTTAATAGAGAAGTACAGAGAAGGTCAGAGGGAGCTACATTGTGCCTTTGTGGATCTGGAAAAAGCATATGACAGGGTGCCAAGAGAAGAACTGTGGTATTGCATGAGGAAGCCTGGAGTGGCAGAGAAGTATGTTAGAGTGGTGCAGGACATGTATGAGAGATGTAAGACAGTGGTGAGGTGTGCTGTCGGTGTGACCGACGAATTCAAGGTGGATGTGGGACTGCATCAAGGGTCAGCTCTGAGCCCCTTCTTGTTTGCTATGGTGATGGACAGGCTGACAGACAAGGTGAGACAAGAATCTCCATGGACTATGATGTTTGCAGATGAGATTGTGATCTGTAGTGAGAGCAGAGAACAAGTGCAGGAAAGTCTAGAGAGGTGGAGGTATGCCCTGGAAAGGAGAGGAATGAAGGTTAGCCTCAGAAAATCAGAATACATGTGTGTGAATGAGAAGGACCCAGGAGGAACGGTGATGTTACAGGGAGCAGAGATAACGAAGGTGGAGGATTTTAAGTACTTAGGCTCAACAATCCAGAGCAATGGAGAGTGTGGAAAAGAGGTGAAGAAGCGTGTGCAGGCAGGCTGGAATGGTTGGAGAAAAGTGTCCGGAGTGATGTGCGATAGGAGAGTGTTAGCAAGAATGAAGGGAAAAGTGTACAAGACGGTGGTGAGGCCAGCGATGTTGTATGGCTTAGAAACAGTGGCGCTGAGGAAAAGGCAGGAGGCAGAGCTGGAGGTAGCAGAGATGAAAATGTTGAGGTTCTCTCTGGGAGTAACGATGGATAGGATCAGAAATGAGTATATCAGAGGGACAGCCCACGTAAGATGTTTTGGAGACAAAGTCAGAGAGGCTAGATTGAGATGGTTTAGACATGTACAGAGGAGGGATAGTGAGTATATTGGCAGTAGGATGCTGAGGTTGGAACTACCAGGCAGAAGGCCTCGAGGAAGACCAAAGAAGAGATTTATGGATGTGGTGAAGGAAGACATGAAGGTCGTTGGAGTCAGAAAAGAAGATGCGGAGGACAGGGTGAGGTGGAGGCGGATGATTTGCTGTGGCAACCCCTGAAGGGAACAGCCGAAAGTAAAAGAAGACTGTATCTCATGAAACACCACTAAATCAATTATTATAAACATAACATTGTAAAATAATATCAAATAATATCAACATTAATTTCAAATAAATTAAATTAAAGCAAAATAATTTCAAATTGCTAAATTTTAATCAAATTCACTCATCAAATACCAAATACAGTATCAAATACAGTATATAACCTTTCACATTCTCTATGATGTGATCTTTCTGCATGTAAATGGTTCAGATGGTCGACAGAAGGTCAGATGACATGAAGCTGAGCTGAATAATATGATTAAAACAGCCAATCAACGTGAGGCGTTCAATACCGAAAGTAGTGCACTTCCTAATAGTTTACTTGCTTGAAACAACGCGCGGGTTATGCGGACTTCCGGCTTTCAAGTGAGCAAGGGCTTTGTTGAAATCGTTCAGTACTCAGCGAATCACCAGCAGAGCAGAGAGTTCTCTCTTTCCTGGATTATTATATAGAGTGTTATCCTTTTGTTAAGACGTCGTCTCTGTGATCTTTGTGTTTACACTGTTTTGCGGACTTTTGTAACACTAAGCAAATATGGTTGGTCAGAAGTGTAAGCCTACTAGCATGGGTGCAAGTCTCATACACACAGATCAATTAACTATCTGCTCGGATCGGCGCAATCTACCATGCATACTCAGTTAAGCAAAGAGAGTTGTAAAATGAATGAAAACACAAATTACAGAACAATTACAGATATTTATTATCTTTTAGCAGAATACGAAGAGTGTATACTTATTTTTATATGAATATTCATTAGGATTTGTACTTGTTCTTTGTGTGCATCTCTTGAATAAAGTTTACGTACTTACACACAAGAAGGAACTCTCCGCTTTGCTGGCATTCGCTTCAGTGCAGGCTGTGTTCTAAACGAGTTCAACGGCACCCTTGTGCACTCGAAAGACCGGAAGTCTGTATAACCCACAGCAAGAACACCACTTTTGCAAGGACACTACTTTCGGTATTCAGCACTTCACATATTGTAAGCGTTGATTGGCTGTTTTAAGCTTCATGTAAAGTGACTCGGTATCAATAAGTTACTTATTTTAAATTAATGTTAATATTATTTGATGTATTTGATATTATTTTACAATGTTATGTTTATAATAATTGATTTAGGGGTGTTTTATGATATGGCAATGGTATTTATGGATGTATAGTACAGTATGCAAAGCCGTCAGCGTGTTTCTGTCCTTTGCGAAAGGGTTGTGACAGGAAGGGCATCCAATCAGATGATTCGCTGTGGCGGCTCCCGAGAAAGGGAAAAGGCTGAAAGGAAACGAAGAAGAGTACAGTATGAGCGTCACACGTCATACGTCACTGTAAGAACTTACGTTCACTTTCAACTTACGTTCGGCCGTCCGGAACCAATTAAAAACGTAAGTCGGGGAGCGTCCGCATTATGTTTTTGAGTATAATTTTCTAATTGCAACTGTCGTCCTGATAAATTCAAGCAGGATCCTGACTGTTTTCCACATGCTATTTAACCACATCCTTTAAAAGTAGGTCGTGCACAATGCCTGGAAAATCTGGCATTTTGAGAATATGAAGTCATAGAATCAAGTTTTTGATAAAAAAAATTGAAAGCAAGCATCGTGTGTGAGAAAAAGACTGAGAGAGAGAGAGAGAGAGAGAATCAGAGATTTTAAGAAATGTATATTTCGCAAAAAAAAAAAAATAAAATGAACTAACCACCCTGACCCATTAAACAGATGAATGAAGGTCCTTGACTAAGGTTAGTTTCCAAGTTTGCATTAGTTAATGTTAGATATTGAAAATATAGATTAAGCCAGATGAATATATTCTTGTGTGTTATTCAGTTTCTGGGTGGTACAATGGCATGGTAGTTAGCAGATACGCCTGACCGCAGTAAGGTCCTGGGTTCAATTCCTGGTGTCTGGCATTTCTGTGTAGAGTTGGCATGTTCTTCTCATGCTTATGTGGGTTTCCTGGTACTCCAGTTTCCTCTTCCAGTCCAAACACATGCACGTTACACTAATCAGTTATTCCAAATTGCCACTAGGTGTGAGTGTAAGTGTGAATAGTCGTGTGTGTTGCTCTGCAATGGTCTGGCAAGCTGTTTAGGGTGTACCTTGCCTTTGCCAAGTATCAGCATGGTAGGTTCCAGCTTCCCCACGACCCTAGTGGGATTAAGAGGTTTGGTAAATGAATGGTAATGAGTGATTTTTTTTGTGGCACTTGAACAGGCAATGAATGATTTCATGGAAATGAATCAATCATCTGCACTCTGAGTTGTCAGGGATTATGTTGTGTTACACACTATAAAACACTTGTTATCCCCCCATTTCACTGGAGCGCAGCAGACTCACGGAAGCAAAACCGTAGTCATCCTCCAATGTTCCTCAGTCATTCCGTCATCTTCCGTGTCCTTCCGTATGATTCCGAAGGAATTCCTCCTCTTCAGTCAGGCCAAATTTTTCCTCAAACAAGCTGTTGAACATGTTCACGGAAATAAATTTTCGACAGTGTTCCCTCACGTTCCGCAGTCCTTCTGCAAATGTTACGTGATCATTCCTTTTATTCCACAAGTCTTCCGTGAAAGTTCCGCGAACATTCCGCTTTCTTCCAGGTGATCAAAAGCAGCCACAGAATCCCCACGGAATACTCACGGAAGGTTTGCCGAATACATGCGGAATGTTTGCGGAATAGTTGCGGATAACACGGAAGACTTGTGGTACACTCAAGGAAGTCACTTCCACTATAAATATTAAATTACTTCACTTCATTTTTTCTGTTTTCCTGTTCATGTAATTAAGTTTTAAAGTTATAATCACTGTGGTTTGGACTTGTGTGCATGGTTTTATGATTTATTGAGGTGCAAATAAAAGGAGCATATTGACATTATTGATATTAAACATTAACATATGTTAAATAGTAAATTAATTGTAAATTATAAACATATTGCACATTAGAAACATATGGTAAATTACAAACATATGTTAAATTTTAAATTGATTGTACATTATAAACATATAGTGTGAATGAGAGAATGAGCTTCCTTGCTCATTCCGCATACAGACGCTCCCCAACTTAAGTTTTTGTTCGGTTCCGGACGGCCTAACGTAAGTTGAAAAAAAATGTAAGTTGTTACTGTATGTTCCAGTGATGTATGATGTTCATACTGTACTATACATCCATAAATACAATTACCGTATCTCATAAAACACCCCTAAATCAATTATTATAAACATAACATTGTAAAATAATATCAAATATATCAAATAATATCAACATTAATTTCAAATAAATAAAATTCAAGCAAAATATTTTTTTTTACTGAATGATGCAGAGCAACAATAGCACCTTTCCTACATTTAAAAGTGCAATATGTACTGTAGCTTCACCACATCCGGAGCTGTTACAATGCTTGCCTTGTGTGGCTTGCCTGCTGTTGCTGTCAAGAAGGAAAAATTATAAAGGGAAAGTGGTAATCTAGGTTTCCAGCACTATGGTCATTATTTTAATTTAAAGTGTGCAGTAGGTTTTAATTCTGCATATACAGATTTTCCACACACACACATTCTAATACTCTCTATTGTCAAATATAGTGCTACGACAGTTAGTGTGATTCTTTTCTCTATTTGTTCTTTAGTTTATCTGTGTGAAGTATTGTGCTGAAAGCTTTATGGTACAATTTAGTCACTTTAAAAACATACATGGAGTGAATGGTCATAAAGACTGATAAAATAACCCACAAAATCATGCTGAAAAAAATCCCTTCTCTTTTTGCTTCAGGCTGCTAGATCCTCTCAGAGGGGTCAACCACAAGGGTTCACTTTCTTAATTATTCTTGTCTACATCCAGTGTAGTGAGGGCCGGCGGTGTAGTGGTTAGGGTGCTGCGATCATGATCGGGAGGTTGTTTTCAAATCCCAGTTAGACCCCCACTGTGCCAAGACCCCTGGGCAAGGTCTTAACCACAAGTGTGCCTCTGTTCACCCAGCAGTATAAATGGGTACCAGTAAAAATATACTGGGAAGGTAACCTGCGATGGACTAGTGTCCCATCCAGGAGGAGTTGAACTCCTAGTCGCTTCACGCTATGGAAACCGGGGATAAGCACTTGTGCTGAGTCACTGTGGTTCGGATGTAAAAAGCCCAACGGACTTTACCTTTACCTTACATCCAGTATAGTAAAATTGTGGGCCCAGAACATCTTTCCATCTTTTCCTCTGGTGGACTCAGCTACATCATCGCTCTGATGTCTTCAAATGTACCGATTTCTAATAAAATGTACATTTGTTACATTATAAATAATATTTTGGCATTTGCAGGATGTCAATTTCTTATTAATTTATTAATCAAATTCAATTTCATAACCTCCACCAAGGAAGTTGTGTTTTACCCATGGGTTGCATGTTTGGTTTGCTCAAAATGTAATGGGCAGATTTTCATAAAATTTCTTCAAGAGATTCGACTTTTAATCAAAAAGACTCTAAAAATGACCCAAATCCAATTCTGGATTCAGGAATTGTTTAAATTATTTTTAAACATTATGTCTGTCTGTCTTCCTTTCGGCTTTTTCCCTTTTACTCGGGAGTTGCCACAGCGAATCATCTGATTCGCACATTTGATTTGGCAGAGGTTTTTACGTCGGATGCCCTTCCTGTCACAACCCTTTAGCAAGGGACAGAAACACGCTGACGACTTTGCAGCTACTCTTTACGAAAGTCAGCAATGGTTCTTTTACATGCCTCTCACCATAGACAGTGAGAGACATGGCTGCCTTTGATAACCCAGTTAGCTGCACTGGGGGGGACAGTGACAACCCTGTGGAGAGTGGGACTCGAACCCCCAACCTTTGGATCAGCGATCCAGCGCCCTATACCACTAGACCACCACTGCCCCTATTTTTAAACATTATGTGAACTTTTTATAATTGACACTGTCACAAAGCAGCTGTATAAAGACATTCAACATTTGTCTGTATGTATATATTCAATATACCTCCAGCATCATCTTCATATTGTTCTTAATCATCTTTATATCAAATGAATTGCATGCAAATTGTCATACATGTGACAAATTTGTGTAAACATAACCATATCTATTGTACAGAACCACCAGGAAGCTAACTGAACAGAATACTTTACTGTATGTAGGCTGTAGGATCACAGAACAGACTTTAAAATTACAGCAACAGTTTGATCTTTGGAAGTAAATAATACATGCTAATAAATATTCAAGATTTAACCAATATAATAACTGCCTGGGATTTCATTCTAAATCAACCCAATATATGGATCCATATTCTGTGACAAATAGCTCAGTCTTTACCTTTAGGCATTTTGTAGCCCCTTCTGCATATAATTAACATCAGATACCTTTTATAGTGTATAATGATTAAAAGTACACTTTAGCGTCTTTACTTCTTATTAATACAAGTATAAAGCAGCACATGTGAGATGGATTATAAAACAGGAAAGTAAAAATCATGTCTTGTTTTTGGCTCAGTGATAAGCTGCTCAGTAGGAAATTATGATCTGGTTGTGTTTTGTGCTTTTAAATATATAGCAAATATTATGCTGTCTTTAATAAAGGAACAGTTGGATTTCATCTATCAAATCAATGACGCACAGCACCAGATTAAAGTTCTAGGTTAATGTTGTTTCGTGTACAACGCATGCTGTGTAGAAACATTCGGATGAAGTGTGCAATAAAGGGTGGAAAATCAAAACACAATAAGTCAGAGTTTGCTGAATTCCAGAACGTGGTATCCGGGATACTTAAGAAAGCAAGCAAGAAAGGGTCAAGCAAGTAAATAAGTGAGTAGCTTTAATATTGTCTACCTTATCAGTATCATTACCTTTCGAGTGGACGATGCAGAAGGTACGGGGATGTTGCACTTTTCGTTCCGTAGACACTTGCATGTGTATGTCAGTCTGCAGTTCACAAGTGCATGCTAGGTCCAAGTAAGTTATCACTTCTTGACTGATTTATACAATCTTTATGTTATTATTAATAGGAACTTGAGAGTCTACAGAAATTGTACTAAAGTAAAATAATATTTTGACAGTTATTATATTTACATAGACGGGAACTTTCCAGTATGTCTAATTCTGGAATCTAATTAGAGAATATGAAAGTCAGCTTTGTCTTCAAGTCAGACAGAGCATGTGTATGTTCAAAGACTTGGATGTTAGAAGTAGTGGCGTTAGAGAAAAAAAATCATTCAGGTAGCATGATGATACCAATCATTGGGCTCTATTATACAACAACAAGAACGTTATACTGTATATACTGATATGAACGTGTGTGATCACTCCACCAGTTATTTTATTAAACCTTTTATGTGCAAATGCATCCAAACTATCTCCAGCTTCAGCTGCAACATAACAAATACAGTATATGGATATCCATAAACATTGACCATAACAGATTTTATGCCTAAAATGTATACCATTATGTATTCATTTGTCTTCTTTAGGTTTGTGTTCAAGCCTCCTGTATTTTATATCTATATTAAACTAATTATTTTAAACTGTATAGCACAACATGAGACATTTTTTCCTAACAAGCAGATCATAATGATTAGTGTTTCTTTATGTTTACACTTGTAGTTATTTCAATTCAGATATTTTTTTCCAAAGGGAAAAAAATCAAAACATTTCAAAAACATTTATCCAACTCAATTACACCGGTCAAGTCACAGGAAAAGTTGATCATTCCTGGAACCTGCACTGATTGAACTCTCTTTCAAAGTACCAATATGTTTTTTAAGCTGTAGGAAAGTGCATAGATACACAAAGATTCCAAATACACAACATATTCATTTAGATGGATGTCCATTATGTGAAGGCAGTTTGTCTGTGTTCAAACAGTGATACTGATATTATGTGCTAGTTACATAATGAACAAAATGCCCCCTCCCTAACACAGCTGCCAGACACATGGATATGAGCACTGCACTAGTCTGCAGACAGATGGCTATTTCGTATTGTGTGCTTAGGTGGGACACACAGAAAACATCTGGAAAGTCTTCCCCTGAGACACAAGGTTGCAGTTTGCTCGAATTAGTGTTATTTCCAGATTCATTAAATCAGCTTATAATCAAATAAAATAATTTATAAACAAATAAATAAATTAATATGTTAACAATATTCAGTTATTGAGGCCATTTGCCTGTCCCTCTTTTTAGACCTCATATATGTCAGATATATAGATAGAATTTTTGGATTTTTGGTGTGTTTATATATATATATATATATATATATATATATATATATATATATATAATGCAGCCATGAGGCGGGGGGGGCACTAACCAGTGTCTCTCCCCCTTATGCCGGTCCCAAGCCCGGATAAATGCAGAGGGTTGCGACAGGAAGGGCATCCGGCGTAAAACTTCTGCCACATTTAAAAATGCAAATGATCAAAACAAAATTCATACCGGATCGGTCGAGGCCCGGGTTAACAACGACCGCCATCAGTGCTGTCAACCAACAGGGTGCTGATGGAAATTGGACTACTGTTGGTCGAAGACGTCGAAGAAGGAGAGGCGGGAGGCGTGTCCGTAGGCAGAGAGAGAAGAGGAAATGCGTGAGCCTGGGACTGAGAGTAGGGACTTTGAATGTTGGAACTATGCAAGGAAAAGATAGGGAGCTGGCTGACATGATGCAGAGGAGGAAGGTGGACATACTGTGTGTTCAGGAGACAAGGTGGAAAGGTAGAAAGGCTAAAAGCTTAGGAGCAGGGTTTAAACTGTTTTATAATGGTGTGGATGGGAAGAGAAATGGAGTAGGAGTCATCTTGAAGGAGGGGTTTGTCAGGAATGTTCTAGAAGTGAAAAGAGTGTCAGACAGAGTGATGAGTCTCAAGTTAGAAATTGAAGGCGTGATAGTCAATGTTGTTAGTGCTTATGCCCCACAGGCAGGATGTAAGCTAGAAGAGAAGGAGAGATTCTGGAGTGAGTTAGATGAAGTGATGCAGAGTACCCCAGAGGTGAAAGAGTGGTCATTGGAGCAGACTTCAATGGACATGTTGGTGCAGGCAACAGAGGGGACGAGGAAGTGATGGGCAGGTTTGGTATCCAGGACAGGAACACAGAAGGACAGATGTTGATCGATTTTGCAAAAGGATGGAAATGGCTGTGGTGAATACTTTCTTCCAGAAGAAACAGAAGCATAGGGTGACTTATGAAAGCGGAGGTAAGAGCACACAGGTAGACTACATCTTGTGTAGGCGAGGTAATTTGAAGGAAGTCAGTGACTGCAAAGTAGTAGTGGGTGAGAGTGTTGCCAAACAGCATAGGATGGTGGTGTGCAGGATGACACTGATGGTGAGAAAGGTGAAAAGGCAAAGGTAGAGCAGAAGACAAAGTGGTGGAAGCTGAAAAGGAAGAGTGTCGTGTTGTCTTCAAGGAGGAGTTGAAACAGGCTTTGGGTAGTCAGGAAGTGCTTCCAGAGGACTGGACAACCACAGCCAATGTGATCAGGAGACCGGTAGGAGAGTATTTGGTGTGTCCTCTGGAAGGAAAGTAGATAAGGAAACTTGGTGGTGGAATGAGGAAGTGCAGGAGTGTGTACAAAAGAAGAGGTTAGCCAAGAAGAAGTGAGACATTGAGAGGACCGAAGAGAGTAAACAGGAGTACAGGGAGACACAGCGTAAGGCGAAGGTAGCAGTGTCAAAGGCCAAACAGAGGGCGTATGATGACTTGTATGATAGGTTGAACAGTAAGGAGGGAGAAAATGATCTATACAGGTTAGCACAGCAGAGAAATAGAGATGGGAAAGACGTGCAGCAAGTTAGAGTGATAAAGGACAGAGAGGGAAATGTATTGACTGATGACAGAAGTGTGCTGGGAAGATGGAAAGAGTACTTTGAAGAGCTGATGAATGAGGAAAATGAGAGAGAAAAAGAGTAGAAGGGGTGACCGTTGAGGAGCAGGAAGTAGCAAAGATTAGTAAGGGAGAAGTGAGGAGGGCATTGAAGAGGATGAAGAGTGGAAAGGCAGTTGGCCCTGATGACATACCAGTTGAGGTATGGAAGTGTCTAGGGAGGTAGCAGTAGATTTTCTGACAAGAATATTCAACAAGGTCTTAGAAAGTGAGCAGATGCCAGAGGAATGGAGGAGAAGTGTGCTTGTGCCCATTTTTAAGAACAAGGGCGATGTACAGAGTTGTGGCAACTACAGAGGGATAAAGTTGATGAGCCATACAATGAAGCTATGGGAAAGAATAGTGGAAGCAAGACTAAGGGCAGAGGTCAGCATTTGTGAACAACAGTTTGGTTTCATGCCAAGAAAGAGCACCACAGATGCAGTGTTTGCTTTGAGGATGTTAATAGAGAAGTACAGAGAAGGTCAGAAGAAGCTGCATTGTGCCTTTGTGGATCTGGAGAAAGCATATGACAGGGTGCCGAGAGAAGAACTGTGGTATTGTATGAGGAAGTCTGGAGTGACAGAGAAGTATGTTAGAGTGGTGCAGGACATGTATGATAGATGTAAGACAGTGGTGAGGTGTGCTGTCGGTGTGACAGAAGAGTTCAAGGTGGAGGTGGGACTACATCAAGGGTCAGCTCTCAGCCCCTTCTTGTTTGCTATGGTGATGGACAGGCTAACAGATGAGGTTAGACAAGAATCTCCATGGACTATGATGTTTGCAGATGACATTGTGATCTGTAGTGAGAGCAGAGACCAAGTGGAGGAAAATCTAGAGAGGTGGAGGTATGCCCTGGAAAGGAGGGGATTGAAGGTTAGTCTTAGTAAGACAGAATACATGTGTGTGAACGACAAGGACCCAAGAGGAACTTTGAGGTTACAGGGGGCAGAGATAAAGAAGGTGGAGGATTTTAAGTACTTAGGCTCAACAATCCAGAGCAATGGAGAGTGTGGAAAAGAGGTGAAGAAGCGCGTGCAGGCAGGTTGGAATGGATGGAGAAAAGTGTCCGTGTGATGTGTGATAGGAGAGTATGGGCAAGAATGAAGGGAAAAGTGTACAAGACGGTGATGAGGCCAGCAATGTTGTATGGTTTAGAGACAGTGGCCCTGGGGAAAAGACAGGAGTCAGAGTTGGAGGTAGCAGAGATGAAAATGTTGAGGTTCTCTTTGGGAGTAACGAGGATGGATAGGATCAGAAATGAGTACATCAGAGGGACAGCACATGTTAGATGTTTTGGAGACAAAGTCAGAGAGGCTAGATTGAGATGGTTTGGACATGTACAGAGGAGGGATAGTGAGTATATTGGTCGTAGGATGCTGAGGTTGGAACCACCAGGCAAAAGGCCCAGAGGAAGACCAAAGAGAAGATTTATGGATGCAGTGAAGGCGGACATGAAGGTCGTTGGAGTAAGAGTAGAAGATGCAGAGGATAGGGAGAGATGGAGGCAGATCATTTGCTGTGGCGACCCCTGAAGGGAACAGCCGAAAGGAAAAGAAGAAGAAGAAGATATATATATATATATATATATATATATATATATATATATATATATATATATATATACACGCACATTTTATGTATATGTAGGCACTGTCGGCCTGGTGGTAAGAGGTGCGTGCTGTATTGCTGATCCTAAGGTTGGGGGTTCGAGTCCCACTCTCCACAAGGTTGTCATTGTCCCCCGCAGTGCAGCTAACTGGGTTATCAAAGGCCGGCCATGTCTCTCACTGTCTATGGGGAGATAAAGAGTAGCTGCATAGCCGTCAGCATGTTTCAGCCCCTATGCCAAATAAAACCTATCCCACATCAAACATGCAATGATTCACTGTGGCAACCCCTGATATTGGGAAAAAGCCAAAAAGAAATCTCATATACAGTAATCCCCCTTATTTCGTGGCTAATACCCCCCCCCCCCCCCCCCCACGAAATGACTTCTGCCACTTCTTAAGGACATCCACCCACCTATATATTATATAAAATTTTATATAGAAGTTAATTTAAAAAATGCAGCCATAGGCACAAACAAGTGTCCGTCCTCACGCCGGTCCCAAGCCCGGATAAATGCAGAGGGTTGCGACAGGAATGGAATCCAGCATAAAACTTTTGCCAAAATACACAATGCGAACCGTCAATACTAATTTTATACCTGATCGGTCGAGCCCGAGTTAACAATGACCGCCATCAGTGCTGTCAATCAACAGTTGGTGGAAATTGGACTACTGTTGGTCGAAGAAGGAGAGGAAGTGCAGGAGTGTGTAAGGCAAAGGTAGCAGTGTCAAAGGCCAAACAGAGGGCGTATGATGACTTGTATTCTAGGCTGGACAGTAATGAGGGAGAAAATGATTTATACAGGTTGGCACAGAGATGGGAAGGACGTGCGGCAATTTAGAGTGATTAAGGACAGAGTGGGAAACATATTGACTGATGACAGAAGTGTGCTGGGAAGATGGAATGAGTACTTTGAAGAGCTGATGAATGAGGAAAATGAGAGAGAAAAAAGAGTAGAAGAGGTGACCGTTAAGGACCAGGAAGTAGCAAAGATTAGTAAGGGTGAAGTGAGGAGGGCATTGAAGAGGATGAAGAATGGAAAGGCAGTTGGTCCTGATGACATACCGGTGGAGGTATGGAAGTGTCTAGGAGAGGTAGAAGTAGATTTCCTGACAAGAACATTCAACAAGGTCCTAGAGAGTGAGAGGATGCCAGAGGAATGGAGAAGTGTGCTTGTGTCCATTTTTAAGAACAAGGGAGATGTGCAGAGTTGTGGCAACAACAGAGGGATAAAGTTGATGAGCCATACGAAGAAGTTATGGGAAAGAATAGTGGAAGCTAGACTAAGGGCAGAAGTCAGCATTTGTGAACAACAGTTTGGTTTCATGCCAAGAAAGAGCACCACAGACGCAGTTAAGGATGTTAATAGAGAAGTACAGAGAAGGTCAGAAGGAGCTGCATTGTGCCTTTGTGGATCTGGAGAAAGCATATGACAGGGTGCCGAGAGAAGAACTGTGGTATTGTATGATGAAATCTGGAGTGGCAGAGAAGTATATTAGAGTGGTGCAGGACATGTATGAGAGATGTAAGACAGTGGTGAGGTGTGCTGTCGGTGTGACAGAAGAGTTCAAGGTGGAGGTGGGACTGCATCAAGGGTCAGCTCTCAGCCCCTTCTTGTTTGATATGGTGATGGACAGGCTGACAGACAAGGTTAGACAAGAATCTCAATGGACTATGATGTTTGCAGATGACATTGTGATCTGTAGTGAGAGCAGAGAACAAGTGGAGGAAAAACTCGAGAGGTGGAGGTATGCCCTGGAAAGGAGAGGAATGAAGATTAGCCTCAGTAAGACAGACTACATGTGTGTGAACGACAAGGACCCAAGAGGAACGGTGAGGTTACAGGGGGCAGAGATAAAGAAGGTGGCGGATTTGAAGTACTTAGGCTCAACAATCCAGAGCAATGGAGAGTGTAGAAAAGAGGTTAAGAAGCGCGTGCAGGCAGGTTGGAATGGATGGAGAAAAGTGTCCGTTGTGACGTGTGATAGGAGAGTATCGGCAAGAATGAAGGGAAAAGTGTACAAGAAGGTGATGAGGCCAGCGATGCTGTATGGTTTAGAGACAGTGGCCCTGGGGAAAAGACAGGAGTCAGAGTTGGAGGTAGCAGAGATGAAAATGTTGAGGTTCTCTTTGGGAATAACGAGGATGGATAGGATCAGGAATGAGTATATCAGAGGGACAGCACATGTTAGATGTTTTGGAGACAAAGTCAGAGAGGCTAGATTGAGATGGTTTGGACATGTATACAGGAGGGATAGTGAGTATATTGGTAGTAGGATGCTGAGGTTGGAACTACCAGGCAGAAGGCCCAGAGGAAGACCAAAGAGAAGATTTATGGATGTGGTGAAGGCGGACATGAAGGTCGTTGGAGTAAGAATAGAAGATGCAGAGGATAGGGTGAGATGGAGGCAGATCATTTGCTGTGGCGACCCCTGAAGGGAACAGCCGAAAGGAAAAGAAGAAGATGCATGTTAATGTCATACAGGCAACGTGTATTAATATATAAATAAATTATACACCATATAATGACAATAAATATATATATAAATACTGTATAACGAACCTTATAAATAACAAATCCACAGCCACATCGAGAAGGAGAATCACTGGCAGCACTGGTGCTTGGTTGGGGCTCGTCAGCGCCTCTAGGGCCATTGCTTTAGTACGTATAATGTTATTGTCCAAATTCACAGGCGTTTAACTCTCTTTCTCTCTCTCCTCATACACTGCATGTGCTGGTGAGGGGCGTGGCTGTTACCTGCAGGTGAAATCCGGAGAGCGCACCTGAATTCACTCAGCCATCAGTGCGCTATAAATAGCTCTGTGCTCGACCAGTTTCTGTGTTGATACTCTCCCAGTGGTTTTGGTTTTTGTTTTTTCCTCACCACTACGATGAACACGATTTTCCCCACACCCCAGTGCTTCCCCTGAGATCAATAAAAGTCATTATTTCATGAGGGAGGAAAGGTGTGTTGGATTCTGGAAAATATAATCTCGACCAATCAGCTTGCTGAATTCATAGCCAATCAGAGAACACTCAAGTCAAGCAGAGAACAGAGCATGTTGGGTAGCGTAGTTAAATGTACATGTAATGCTGTACTGCTAGCGAATTTTGAATAATCTTTAATTTTTTAATTTCCCAATGGGAAATCCCGTGATATTACTCGTGATATTATGCGAAGTAGGAAACGCGAAGTGGCGGGGGATTACAATATTTTATATATATATATATATATATATATATATATATACACTTTTTAATTAACTTGAGTTAATTCATTAAATGAAACTTCATGTTCATTTTTAAATATGACACAGTGGATGTCAGAGGGGTGCAGTTGTTAGCCGGTCCACTTCACAACCAGAAGGTTCTGGGCTTGAGTCCTGGGCACGGGCGTATTTATGTAGAGTTTGCATGCTTTCCCCATGCTTGCATGGGTTTTCTCCGGGTACTGCAGTTGCCTCCCACAGTCCAACGACATGCACATTTTGCAAACTGGCTGTTCCAAATTGTACCTAGATGTGTGCAAGTGGATTTAGAAGTCTAGACGATTCTTCTTGAGTTTGGAGTAGTCCATGTTCACGGAGAAGAACTTGTACTGATCAGTTGGCGCCATTTTGTTCCAGGGTTCAGGGTTGTTCGTTTTGTCCCAGCAGACATCGGGGTTACGAAGAGCCAGTCTGGCCAGGTAAGTTAATGACATCGTGAAGTGTGATACATAGTGTAGTGAAAGCAAGTGTGAATGGATGTATGTGTGTGTGTGTGTGTGTGTGTGTGTGTGTGTGTGTGTGTTATTGTCTGCAATTTTCTGGAGAGTTGTTCAGGGGTGTACCCTACCATCGCCAAGTGTCGACTGAGATAGGCTTTGGCCTTCCCGTGAAACTAGAGGTATTAGATGGTTCAGCCAATTTGTGAGTGAGTGAAGAATTATTACTTTGTCATTTTTAGGACCATTGGCTGAAAAGTTTTCCTTTATATTTTCGACAAAAACATTTTCAAGTGCAAAACTAAATTTGTTCTGAATACCAGCTAATATTACATTATTATACATTACTTATGTGGTGCGTATGGTATTATCAGCAAATGTGGTAGAAAATATGCATGCACCATTCAGTCTAATGTCTGACTCATTTAATCAACACATTTTTCAGTTTAGTGTCCTTGATATGTATCTCTACTCTAATGATGCTATGAGTAAAGAAAACAAAGCACAAGATATGCAACATGAGAAATCATGACCAGCAGGGCACTACCGCTCCTTTATAGCCTCATAAATTGTATGTGGATGACTTCTGCTCTGGCTTTACTTCTATGCTGCACTTTGTTTTCTCTCAAGCTGTTATTCTGTCTGAGGCCAAATAATAACCAAGGGACTGAAAATAAAGACTTCAGTGTGAGGATGTATGTAATTGTATAAATAATTTATAAATTGCAGCAGAATGGCAATGAAAGAGCTGTACACATTAAATTCTTGCTAACAGTTTACGTTAACCTTGTCTTATACTGGAGAATCAGACATGAATTCATGTTCCTTGCTCCCTTTATTTTATTTCACTTTCTTCTATTATTTGCTGTAGCTTTGCTCATGTTATCGGAGTATCATTTTTAACCTTATTTAACAACTGGTATAAATCATTAGGAAGAAATGACAGCCTCTCTGTAATGAGGGCCAGCCCTGCTCCAGAAGGCTTAACTGTGAAGTAGCCGTCCTTAATAACCCCGAGACAGTATACAGACAAAACAAAGAGCTTACAGACTGTCTACCTCCCCTTTCTTGCAGTTTGCTAAGGCTCAGTTTTTTCTCTTGTAGTAGATTCATTGTAGAAGCATTCAAAATCAGCATGGATACAAATATGTTCATCATCAGTTCATTTTCTGTAACTGCTTCATCCTAATTAGGGTCGCAGGGAGGCTGGTGCCCATCCCAGCCAACTCAGGGCGAGGGCAGAGTACACCCTGGACAGCTCGCCAGGCCATCGCAGGGCGGAAACACGCTGACAGCTTTGCAGCTACTCTTGTCGAAAGTCAGCAATGGTTCTTTTACATGCCTCTCACCATAGACAGTGCGAGACATGGCCGGCCTTTGATAACCCAGTTAGCTGCACTGGGGGGGGGACAGTGACAACCTTGTGGAGAGTGGGACTCGAACCCCCAACCTTTGGATCAGCGATCCGGTGCCTTATACCACTAGACCACCACTGCCCGGATACAAATATGGATTGCATATATATATTTATTCATTTGTTGAACCGTTTAATCCATTTACAGTCGCAGGGAGGCTGAAGCCTACTCTGGGAAAAGGCAGTGTACACCCTGAACACCTTGCCAGTGTTGCATGCCAGAGTTGCATGGCCAACACACACACAGAGACAGAGACACACACACACACACACACACACACACACACACACACACACACACATACAAAAACCATTCACACTGACACTCACACTGAAGGGTCATTTGGAAAAGATAGCCTAATGTGAATGTCTTTGGTCTGTCGGAAGCTACAGACTGCATGTATGTCCGCGCTACAGATTGTATAATGTGAATAATTTAGGAAATAATTGTGTAAGGGGTAAACTATGTAAAATTGAAATTCCATCTCATTTTCTGAAGCACTTTATCCTTTATTATGGTCAAGAGGAGGCTTGAGCCTATTACTAAAGGCGGGGTACACTCTAAACAGCTCACCAGGGCAATTAAACAAACACACCCACTATCCGAGTTACGACGTACGTGAGTTACGACCACCCATACTTACAACCACGTCTAGCAGATGCCCTATTATGAGTTTACTGTATATGTCTGGCAGCGTAGCGCATAAGATAATTGTGGCAGCACAACATCCCAGCATCTCACACTCACAGTATTCTACCACTACACTCAGTGACTAGATACCGTCTCAGTAGCATCTCTTTTACGGTACAATTTTACATTCATTTACTGTACATCGTTATCATGGCCTCCAAGAGGAAGTCCGATTCATCAGATGGCATTCTACCAAGAAAGCAAGGAAGGCACTGTCGTTGGAGACGAAGATGAAAGTGATGCGTAAAGCAGTATGAAGAAGGAAAAAAGTAAATTCCATTGCTCAAGATCTCCATCTCTCCCACTCCATGATGTCTACGATTTTGAAGGACAAGGACCGCATTAAGGAAGCAGTGAAAGCAGCAGCCCTAATTAAGTCAACTATCATCACAAAACAGCGTGAAGGACCAATTGCAGAGATGGAAAAGTTGCTATACACATGGTTGGAAGATAATAGGCAAAGAAATACTGTATGAATGTGATGTTGCGAGCAGTGCAAAGTAAGGATATATGTTTATTTCACATGTTGAACGAATGTGCAGGTGAAGAATACACTTCACATGAATTCATAGCGAGTGCTGCGTGGTTTCAGTTTTGTTGTGTTAAATATCCGACTTACGACCAATCTGACTTATGACTGGTTGGTCGTAACTAGAATAGTGACTATAGTCACCCTGCTTTTCACAATTATTTTTTTCCCAGTTGATTATTTTTGCCTTTCTCCTGGATTGTTAGTTCGGGCATCTACATTTTGCATTTGGAGTTCACAGTGCGGTATCATTAGAAGTGTAGTAAGAGTGCATTGCACAGGCTGTATCTATGGGCCTACCTTTTGGGTCCGTTGCAGGCTACTTTATTAGGAACACTTGCAGCTCCACTCATTCATACAGTTACACAATCAGCCAATAATATGTCAGCACAGTGATGTATAAAATCATGCAGCTGACTGTCAGAGACAGACAGCTTGCTTAGAGTATTTCATGAACTGATGCTCTTCTGTTTTAAAACACAAATGTCTCTTGACACACAGAATGGTGTAAAGTGCAACACGTGAGCTGGGGCTCTGATGTTAAGAAAGGTCAGAGAACTGAGAATAGTGGCTAAGGTTGGTTTGACCTGGCAGAAAGTCTACAGTAATACAACTAACCACTCCTTACTATGAGCTAATGAGCAGAATACACAACACACTGAGCCTTAAGGACAACGAGCTAAAACAGCAAACCGCAACTGCTCAGGTTTCACTCTGAGGACACAGTCTCAGTAAAACTGTAAAGTATCAGACTGAAAAGATATAATGAGGTATGAACATTACCCCGTGTGTTTGCAGCAAACCAGCGAATGGAAGCAGGTGTGTGTGGGATTACAAGCCCTGGGAGTGAGGGAGCATGGGTCATGTGTTGAGCAGGTGATATATTTTCTAAGTCGTTTTGTTTTCAGAAAACTGACATGAACACAGATATTTGTTCCATGTGAATCCTTTTAGAGTTCATTTAACTAAGGTTTACTATTGCAAGAAGATATTTTGGATATGGATACGGGTGGATTTTGTATTTGGATAAGGATGGTACAGTGGTTAGCATGTTCACCTCACAGCAAGGTGCTGGGTTCAAGTCTCAAGCTCAGGCGTTTCTAAATGGAGTTTGCATGTTCTCATGTGCTTACTGTTCTTATGTAGGTTCTCTCCAGATACTCTGGTTTCTTTCCACAGTCCAAAAACATGCACATTAGGCTAACTAGCCATTTCAAAATGCCCTTGGGGTGTGTGTGTGTGTGTGTGTGTGTGTGTGTGTGTGTGTTTTGGCCCTGCAATTGACTGGCGAGTTGTTCAGAGTGTAGCCCAGCTTCACCCAATGTTCACTGAGATAAGATCCAGCCTGTGAATCCTAATAGGATTATGCGGTCCAGCAAATGACCGTGAGTGGGAGAAATTTGGGTGATTCAACTCTTTAAACTGGCATGATCTTCTGGTGTTCCAGAATATTCATCTACCTTTTCCATTAGTTTCACTGTATGGTTTAATTCATAATAGCTACTTAAAATTATGCCCTTGGATGAAAAACAGAATCATAAGTTCAGATCATAATTGTTGATGCCATATAATTCTCAGCAAAGATGATGTCAGCTGTGGACTTTTAGGTGCTTTTATCAGTCAGATGTAATCCCCTGAAATGGAGTCTTTGTGCCTCCCAAAGTGAATAGTGAGTTCTGTAATAAGTGTTCATTGCCTCAGTCACAGTAACTTTTCTCAAGGAAATTGGTAATCATTATGTCATCACAGTGAGCTGCTGTTAAATCATAAGTGAGATAGTGGCAACACAGACAAATTCAGTATGCTTGTAGACCTACAGCAGACGTTACAAGCAATAGTGGGTCGTCAGGGCCAGCAAAGCCTTCTCTGCTATCTTAAACATTGTCAGAAGCACGCTGCCATGAGTTTAGTGGTGACCAGGTGGTAAGGTGCTGAATTATTCATCCCAAGGTTAGGGGTTCAAACCCCATTGGGGGTTCAAACCCCACTGTCATCAGCTGTCTCTGCTGTCGACCCATTGCAACTGAGTTATCAACGGCCGACCAGGTCTCTCACTGTCTATAGTGAGTGGCTGTAAAAGAACCATTGCTGACTGTTGTCAAGAGTAGCTGCATAGCCATCAGTGTTTTTCTGCCCTGCAATGGCCTGGCAACTTGTCCAGAGTACTATGCCCTCGTCCAGAGTCAACTGAGATGGGTGCCAGCCTTCACATGACCCTAATTAGGATTAAGCTGTTCACAAAAGGAATGAATGAATGTGTTGCCATGCACTAATCCACTCAGGGCATTTAGAATCGGTAGTGCTGGTCAATGTCACTTAAACTATATTAGAAATGGGAGCTGTTTCTTTAACCAGTCAGATTTCAGATCTGCCTCACAGGGCTAGCTGGCGTATGTGCCTAACGTTAACCTTTTTGTCCATCCCCTGATTGGTTGCTCAGAGCAAAACTATCTGAATAGTCTGAGGTGACCTGCACACGATACATTTAAGTTACAAATTTTACCTGACAATGGCACAATTTGTCACAATGGCTGACAGAGAAGAAATTAACTTGGCGTTGGAGAGTCTTAAAAATTCATTTTCAACTCGGACTTTTTCAGAAAAGCTAAACATAACAAGTAAGAAGTAGGTAAGGTTTAGGCTCGTCACATTTGCACATTTGGCCAAGCGCCATTTTTACTGGGAACATCTACCGGTAAACGTCGGTGCAAGTTACCTAATGCTTAGAGTTAGTAGCAGAAATGCACAAAATGCCATGCTTTGTTATATTGTGTTTTTGTATATTATTGAGGTTTGTATAATTTCTAGGTGATAGTGGTGGTATTAAGAGGTGGATTAAGTCTGTTAAGTCCCACTGAAGACCCAGGTACCAAATGCACAGCCTGCCACTGCATTAGAGACATGAAACCCTTAAACGAATCTCCTTCAACGCCAGTGCTTGAATGGAAAAAGTCATTATAACACTGATTATTAACCACTTATCCCTATTAGGGTCACATATTACCCAGAGGAAACCCACACAGGCACTGGGAAAACATTCAAATTACACAAAGAAAAGATCAAGCCTGGGACGCGAATCCAGGACCTTCTTGCTGTGAGGCAGATGTCCTGACCACTACACCACCACGTCTCCCTGCTTATTACTTCATACCTTAAATATGCATGAATATTCGAGATAGACAGTACAGACAGTATTTAAGACAGACAGACAGTATATCAGTGGGCACATGGTAGCTAGTGTTGCTTTTGATTTATTTTTTTGTATATCCAAAAGAATGTTAAAAAGTGATAAATTGACTGCATGAAAAGCCATATGATAGTACTGTGTGTGTGTGTGTGTGTGTATGTGTGTGTGTGTGTGTGTGAGAGCACAAGAAATTGTATCTTTAATTTCAATTTATTTGTTATTCTTCAAAGCTGAACTGATTATTTGCCTCAATTCAATCTAAAATAGCATTAAAAGAAATCATAGCATGTATATGCTTGCCATCTGATTTTACTTAACGTCTATTTAAATAATGAATTGCCTTCATACAACTCTATTCCATTATTATAGAAAATAGGGCTTCACTGCCAAATAAAAAAGAATCGAAGACCCTCAGATATTTTCAGCTTGTACTGTATGTAAAATTAAAGATTAGACTGGTTTAGATCAGGACTTTTTTCTTGACCTTCTGGTTCTAGTAATCTGATGACAAGCAGCTGCATAGCACAGATGCCAGTTCTTTGTAAAAAAGAAATGGAAAAACTCACACGCTGCCTCATTTTTTGCTTTGCTTTTTGTCAAAGTCATAAAACATTGCAGTGGCCAACAAAGTGCCTGCCCATGGCTTAAATGTATTGCAGGTGGAATATTAGCTTTACTGCCCATGGGCAGTCATTCACATGAGCCCCGCAGTTACCACTCACTCCTTCGAAGTGTCATGCCGTCAGCACACAAGCAGCATGAATCCTGCTTCATTTCATATGTGTCATATAAACTAATTTCATATACACTTGAGAATAAATCAACCTTACAGAGTATTGAGGTGTTCATAGGTAGATTAAACATTCAATGGCAGCTGTTTAATTGTGTCATAATGTATTTGCAGGTATTTGTCACATTATACAGTTTCAGATTACACTATCTGCATTACCAGGCATGATTATAAAATATAAAAGCTGTATAATGAGCTTTATGCAACTTGGCCAGGAACAAATGATCTTGTTCAACTCTAATATGTAGAAGCAGGTTCCAGTGTACGTAATCACAGCACGGTCAGCATATACGTAATCTTTGATTAAGACTGGGCGCATGTGTGCATATGATGCAAAGGCTTAAGTGGAACAATTAAAAATCAAAACCAGATTTCAGGGCAAGGTCAATAGCATAGACAGATTTAGCATAGAATAATCCATATAAACAAAGGAGCATGCAAGGATCGAAAACGGGAAACCACAAGAAACTCAGAACTAAACAATACAAGGGATATTTGCTTTTGTAAATATTTGACAAGGCTTGGGGTGAAGAAGAACTGGAATAACATACAGGGTAGAGTTATTCAAATTAATCAAAGGAAGCGGTTAAGCATGTTCATGGAAACATGGACTCAAGGAAAAAGTGACCATAATCAGGGGAACCAGATTAAGGAAGAAGGGAAAACAGTAAGGGAAGCAAAACAGTTCTAAATGGGAAACATGATGCAATCAGAGAGGAAAAATCTTTGACTATATATCTTTAAGGGTGACAAATACTGAATAATTGGTTTCAGATTGCAATATTTTGTACAAAAAAAAAGATTTCTAGTAGGCGTTTTGTATATTTCATTGTTCTTAGCATGGAATTCTGTCTAAAATAAAACTATATAAATATTGCCACAGTGGGAAAAATAGACAGACAGACAGACAGACAGACAGGAATTAAGAATCATAAGATTGTTTATCTCACTTTTGTTTTCTGAATTGAGACCCCAGCTACAGTATATGCCATGTCTCCTCGCCCAGCATTGCTTGTCTGAATCAATATTCTAGTAGATAAATGGGCAAAATCCCACATACATTCATTCATTTTCTGAACCAATTAATCCCAATCAGGGTCACAGGGAGACTGGCGCCCATGCCAGCCGACTCTGGACGAGAGCAGTGTACACCCTGGACAGCTCGCTAGGCCATCGCAGAGCAGAAACACACTTATGGCTATGCAGCTACTCTCGACAAAAGTAGGCAATAGTTCTTTTACTTGTCTGTCACCATAGACAGTGAGAGATATGGCCGGCCTTTGATAACCCACTTAGCTGCACTGGGGGGACAGGAGTAACAAACCCATGATAGTGGGCCTTGACCCCTGACCATGGGATCAGTAATCCAGCACCCTACCACTGGGCCTCCACTGGCAAATCCCCACAGCCACGTTTCAAAATCAAATGGGAAGCCAAAGAGTAGAGGATAGTATAATAAATGGAGGATATAAATCTGGAATGGCATGTGAAACAAACTCATAATAATTGTCAAGTGCACATATACACTGATCAGCCATAAAATTAACACCATCTAACTGGTCCAGTCTGCAAGACACTATGTGTTCTGATACTTTCCTATCATAGCCAGCATTAACAGATTCGCATGCGGCGTTCTGTGCTGGCGAGCTGCAGGCCGGTCTTGTGGGATTTGTTATAGCTGACTGTTGTACAGTCAAGGTAAAGTTATGAAAGTTTTAAAACTGAAAAGTTTTTCAATCATTTTTGAAAATACTGTAGTACAAACTCGTACATTTTTTGAAAATGCAAAAATATGTCTCTTTAATAGTTTCGATATTGTAAAATGTAGTTCCTGTAAATGTTTGTGGGAAAATCTCTGAGGAAGCCGAGTTTAAAAAACTAAGGTAGGATAACAGTGTGTCTTTTTCAATCTTGCATCATCTAATGGAGAAACCATTCCACTCTCTGGATACATATGACACTCATGATAATCCTGTTCAGAGGATAGCTGAGAAAAACAGGCACTAAAATAGACAAGAAAGAAGAGGAAAAACATCTGGACAGACAGACGATTACGTAGCAGAGACATTAGTCTTATCTGTTTGTTTGCATATTCATACACCATGAACTATATTTTATGTTTTCCATTAGGATTTGCTTTTGTGCCAGAATTATGGTCAAGTGCATAGAAAGAGATGGACCATGACGAAACCCAACAAGGAGAAAAGGATGATAGTTTTAAAAAGTGAGCAATAGAAAGCGACAAACAGATAAACATTCTGGGAAATGGTGGACCTTGCATATCCTTCCGTGAGAGGTTAAAGACTGCTGGAGTTGGCTCATGATAGCACTGGGAAAATAACAGTAGCAGTAATTGAATCATTCTCAGTAATACATAGAAACAGAAAAGTGTATGGTTTTAAAATAGTGGTTCCACTGGGCTCAAATGAAACAGTCACACATGGCACTGTTTTGGGGTGATTTAAACTTTTAGGAACACATCCGGACAGTATAATACCTAATATAGACACCGGGAACCCAATGCTGTTTCTGTCTTGGATATAGTTAGTAGTTATAAAATTTGAAAAAAAAAAAAAAAAGAAAGAAAAAGAAAAAATCATTTCTGAAATACATCTTGAAAACTCATTAAGTGTCGGGAACGTCATCGGGTACATGGAAAAAAAAAAGAAAAGTGTCATGCATTCATTAAATTTCCTGGCAGACAGGTTTCAAAAGTAATATACAACATTATGACGAGTATCCACACATTTAAAAACTTCCTGAACCAAGGTGTTGGAACAAAGTGAGATTAAGCTGATCTGGCTATCCAACGGCTGACAGACTCGCCCCAGTCATCCTGTGGAGAACACAAAAAGTAAAGCACAAATATCTGTGAAGAGAAGGTAATAATATGGTTGATCCAGTTCTGTGTGCTGAAAGATATTTGGTGCTGGACACATGTTTTTTTTTGCCCATTGCCTGACTAGTTCAACATGTTCGGCACGGTCTGTTTGTGATTAAAGCGCACTATTTTAATAATCAAGTCAAACTCCTGAGTAATTATAGTACTTAAAACAGAAAGTGCGTTTCATTCAGCACTCCTTTGGCACTGAAAATGCCAGCCCCCTCCGTATCACCCCATCCTCATTCTTGCCCATGCCCTTCAGCAGGCTCACCTAAACAACAACACCGATGGTTTGATTGTAAGAGATCTTGTTTAACTGCTTGGAGAGTGGCCTTAAACTTAAACCTTGCTATGTATAACAGATTTGTGTTTTATGAATACAGGCTAGACTCCCATTAACCTCTGGACTGGCTGCTGGAAAATCATCATGAATTAGGATGAACTGAAATGAGTTTTCACTGAGGCATGACTGCAAAATGTGTTATATTTAAGACATCATGCAGTAAACAGTGAGCTTCAAGGTGTTTAACCCTTTACATTCCAAGAACTAATTGATGGGTCCTCACTATTCTAACTATATATCCTTTCTATTCATTTAAATTTCATAAAAGTAACATGCTTAAAACAGTATATGGAGAGCATCAACTTCTGCCAAGCATTGAACCAAAATGTGGGGAGGGGGAAAGTCATCCTATCTTACACTGTTAAAGAATCATTGAAAAAAAATCCTATATCCAGAATTTGTCTGGATCATCACAAAAATCTAGTCTTTCTTATCCTAATTTCTGGTAGAAATTTCATGAAAATCTGTGCATAACCTTTTCTATAATCCTGCTAACAACCAAACAAACAAGCCAGGAGTAAGCTATATCTCACTTGGCAGAGGTAATGAATAATAACCTATACCTGGGACTCAGAATGATTAACTCCAATATATAAAATGTAAACATGCACAATTAAATGTATAAAATGCACAGGACTTGTTACAATAGAGAAACTAGATAACCTAGAGGAAACCCACCCACACATTGGGAGAACACGCCTAGTATTTGAACCCGCACCTTGCTGTGGGCCATACATGCTAAACCACGAAGAAACCATGCCCTCCACTGGTTATTACTTGTCATTTTACAGGTCAGCTTCTATTCTCCAGTTCTCTGATGCTGGGAAATTAAAAAAAATCTACATTACAATATGGAAATATAATGTGAAATCCTGTGACAGCAATGTTTAAGTGCAATCTCAGTACTATTGGCCATTTTATCTAATGGAATGGCCAATAATAACGAAATAGGTAAACAAATAAACAATTAGCCTAGCCTACAAAGTCACTAAAAAGAGAAGAAAGATTTAATAATGCTTTGAGAGGTTATTTTTTTTATTCTCCCCTTCAGTGTCCTGGCTTTTGGGCCAAAAAAGCATCTGTTTCTGTCTAAGGTTCTGCTGATGGAAAATCCCCTGGCAGTGATGAACAATCCCTATCACACACATGCACAGATTCATACGCGAGTATACGAACACACAAAGCTACAACATACAGGAACCACAAAAAATAATAATAAATCATCCATGGACAAACCTCAACCCCAACTTTCTCGGGTAAACATACATACAAGCTCAGATTTTTAGCAATGAAACTTACTGACAGCTGCTTCTCAATTTAGAAGATCTGTTGTAAAATCAGACAAGACTAAAGGTTTAAACATTACAATGATTCTGCCACCAGATTCCTGACCCAGACGAGAGTCTATGACTATGACTGGATAAAAGCAAGTGAGATCTAGCCTTAATCAATCGTCCATGATACTATGGGTTATTAAATGGTACATTTTCACTAAACAAATTTGTGGTTCCAGTCCAAATTTTCTATAATAATTTTTGGCAATGAAGCAAAGGCAGTATTAGAGCAAATTATGATAAAGTATTTTTGACTCACTATGTGTTTGCCTCCAAAAAAGCATGGTTTCAATTTCGTCTGTTTCCCAGTCAACACTCTGCATTAACGTGTGACTCTTTTCCTGGCTCATGGTTCATAAAATGTTCTCATCCCCTTAAGTTAAACTGTGTGTGTGTGTGTGAGAGAGAGAGAGAGAGAGAGAGAGAGAGAGAGAGCAAGAGAGAGACTTATTGAGGTAGGTAAATGAGGTTTGGAGATGTGTTCGTTTTTCAAACACTTAAACTCTCCAGAGGGCAATCTGACCACTCCAGAAACCTGTGGAAACTTTTCACCTGGACTGACAGCCATATTTATAGTCAATGTCAAATGCACTGGAAAAAGAGGGAGGGCTTCTCCTGAAATAGAGACAGATGGATTTGATAGTTGTGACGATCCAGAGAAATAAAGAGGGCTTGAAAGACTATTGTTAGCATTTTTCCATCAACTGCCTCTGTGGCTGTTATATATTTGTATTAAATAAGTCAGGTAATACATTCCAGTTAAATACGTCGAATAAATTCCACAATAAGAGTCTCAAACATTTTGGCATATGAATTTTGCCTTTTTCATTTTTTTTTCCAGTGTTCTGTATACGCCAGTGTTTTCCTTTAGGCTGAGGTTCTTTTTTCCGCTAAAGGGAAAAGAATAATTTGTACAGGAAAGCTTGGCCCAGCTTCATTACCTTGAAGAATATGGCACCATGTCAGAACCTAAGTTGTTTATTAGCTAAAAATGTTACTTTTCACATATGTTGTTTGGCTTTGAAAATAAATCCCAATATGATTTCATTTGATAATATTTATTTGTAATGACAGCTGCGTTTGAAATATCCTGCTCATTATCCTGTACGTAAATCCTTCAGCTTTGTTGAGTTTAAGTAAAATGTTTGTGTAATCTGGTCCAATGTGTTGTGAAGAAGGAAAACTATGGGGTTTGCTTTAGGTTTTTTTTTTACCTCTTTGCTTGTTGTGTTTTGTTTTTTACCTATTTATTTTTTAACCTAATTTTTACTAGTAATTATCACTTTGAATAAAAAATAAGACCTCAGAAAATCTTGTAGCAACTTAAGAAATCATGGCTAAACCAGTTGGATTTAATTTGCCTTACCACTAAAAAAAGTACAAGTAGTTTGGGTTATTTTTCCACCAGGACTCTAACTGCATCAAGGAAATCCATCAATGGTGGCACAGCTAGAACAACTAGCAAGGTTTTAATCAAACTCTGGAAAGATCGTGCCCTCAGGAAATCTCTGCATGTCAAAGTTCCTGAAATTTGTTCAGTTCATTTTCTGTAACCGCTTCATCCTAATTAGGGTCGCGGGGAGGCTGGTGCCCATCCCAGCCAACTCCGGGCGAGGGCAGAGTACACCCTGGACAGCTCGCCAGGCCATCGCAGGGCGGAAACACGCTGACGGCTTTTCAGCCTACTCTTGTCGAAAGTCAGCAATGGTTCTTTTACATGCCTCACACCATAGACAGTGAGAGACATGGCCGGCCTTTGATAACCCAGTTAGCTGCACTGGGGGGGGACAGTGACAACCTTGTGGAGAGCGGGACTCGAACCCCCAACCTTTGGATCAGCGAGCCGGCGCCCTATACCACTAGACCACCACTGCCCTCCTGAAATTTGGTCCATCACAATCTATGATGTTAAATGTTGAGCTTTTGAGATGTTTGGGCACTGTAGAATTTTATGGGTTAGCTGGACAGAACACCAAAACTGTTCCATACTGCAGGACCCTGCCTGCCATCACCAAATCATAGGTTAGCCCATTTTGCCCACATCACAAGAGCTGGTGCTCTATCATGTACAGTACTATCTTGGAGGGCTGAGAGGAGTACGTACTACAAAAAACCGGGGTGTCAAGAAACAAAATAACAAAAAAAAACACTAAATCTAAGTGAAAGGATACTCAAAACAAGTGACATTATTTGTCCATGCAGCAAAAATTATTTCCTTTCACAAGATTTCTTGAGTTTAGATTATATTGTAAAGTTGAAGACATAAAATAAGAAATTAACTTTCAAAACAAGATAAATTATCTAACACTTTTAAATCTATTTGTTTTTTTCTTGGTAAGAACAAAAATTTTGTAGTGAGAAGACTAAATAAAGAGGTCGGCCGAAAAGGAGACGGATGATACCCGAGAGTAGACGGGTGTGACTGGTACGACGTGCCCTGCCTTGGCACAGGACAAGCAGGGATAAAGGCATGTGCCTCTCCTAGTATCGCCAACCCTCAAACTAAAACCTGCAAAGTGGTCTTCTGTATTCATGTCAGTAATCCTACATCCACCCCCCACCATTCCTGTGCACTGATCTCAGGATCTGCACTGAACATGTGTGCGCCATTCAGTGAACTGCAGGTCTGCCAGTTCACATACATATCTACTTGGTGTAGTTTATTCAGGTGTGTTAAGAACTGGAAATGTTTGGTGTGAAATGAATATATTACAGAACGTGTATGAGTTAACATATTACCTCAAGATGGAATAAGTACAGTATGCTCTTTTAAGAAACAAGAGGTGTTCCTGAACTTTTTACAGTGTACCTTTGTTTTTTAAACTCAACTTAATATAATTTGAGAACAAAAGAATGGGTTTTGTTTAACCCTGAAATGTTTCCCTTGAAACAACATTTAAAAGAATTGAATGAGCCGAACTTTACAAGACATTTTTGCCTCTTCAAAGACTGTCAGAATCACCATGATCACAAGTCTAGTAGTATCTTTCTTTCTTTGAAATGTGTTTATTAATTGGGTTTGAAACATGGTTCTGTTTGTACCACTGATATGTCATGGTTTTTCCATGTACTGTATTTCAGAGAAACTTTTAAGCATATCTATACAGACAGTGACACAAAGTGACAGCTGTGGCCTAATGGTTAAAGCAGTGCTTCTCAAATAGTGGGGTGCCCCCTGAGGGGGACTCGGTATGATGTCGGGGGTTGGGGGGGGGGGGGGTGAGGTGCCGGATGGAGCGCATATGTCCCTGGGGAACATGCTTTTCTGGAATAGACACAATTCCGCATCTCGGCTCGCGCACGGCATCATGGGATTTCGACTACCAAACGTGGTGGAAGTAAAACTTGATGTGGATGAGAACTGCACTATCGATGAGTTTAATTTATGGAAAGTTCCCGACTTTTGGGCGTATTGTATACGTAGGGGTGTTCCCGGTTGTTCCCGCAAACATAAAGATGAACTTGTTGCGCTTGCATTTGCGGCGACGTTACAAAAACTGCCGATAGTTTTGTCAAAGGCTGAGGAATCTAAACAAGTTCAACGTGACTATGCCAGCTTGTTGACATTTGAAGTGGATGAGGAAATCATGACAATTTCCGATCCCTTGGGACTTGAAGACGGCTGGGAGACAGAAAATGGCGCCTTATCGAAGTGGCCGCCAAGTATGTACTGTACGCTGACATAGCGGATTTTTTTGATAATGAAGGACCAGGAACCCCTACTAGCGTGACTTCGTAATGACTACAAAGAAGGTAAATACAAGTTTTAGAGCTGCACCGAGTGATCTGACAGCTCTTGTTAGTGTATTTTACACATTAACATAACAGTAATTTTCAAGATCTAAGTCTTGAAATCATTTTATCAATTATCATGTGTAATGATAATTTACATATATAATTTGGCATCGCCGATTGTTATGGTACATTAACAGGTAAATAAAAAGGTATTATAGTAGTCTATAGGGTCTATGAATTCGAATAAAGAACACTTTAATTATAAACTTACTGCTTTAATCGAACGTTTGCGGCCCTCCGGATCCTTCAGCTCGGTGGGGAAGGTAAATAGCGTGAACGGCGGCAGACATGTACACACGTTATTCCAAAATTTGCAGGCATGTACAGTGGGGCGAATAAGTATTGGGCAATGTAAAAATGTGCAAGTTCACCCATTTAAAAAGATAAGAGAGGTTTGTAATTTTCATCATAGGTACGCATCAAGTTTGAGAGACAGAATGACCCAAAATGTCACAATACATGGCCCCATTCATGTTGCCATTGATACGGTGCAGTCTTCCTGTCCCTTTTGCAGAAAAGCATCTCCAAAGCATGATGTGTCCACCCTCATGCTTCACAGTAGGTACGGTGTTCTTGAGATGCAACTCAGCATTCTTCTTCCTCCAAACACGGCAAGTGCTGTTTAAAACAAAAAGTTCAATTTTGGTCTCATCTGACCACATCACATTCTCCCAATCCTCCTCTGGATCGTCCAGATGGTCTTTAGCATACTTCAGATGGGCCTTTACATGTTTTTTGTTTAGTAGGGGAACCTTTCAGGCAATGCAGGATTTCATCTCATGACGACGTAGTGTGTTAGTGTTAGTTGTGACGATTGTTCCTGCCGTCTTCAAGTCATTGACCAGTTCCTGCCGTGTAGTTCTGGGCTGATTACTCACTGTTCTCAGGATCCTTTGAACCCCACGAGGTGAGATCTTGCATGGAGCGTCACTCCTAGGGAGGTTGTCAGTGATGTTATACTTCTTCCATTTTCTAATAATGTTTCCAACTGTTGATCTTTTCTCACAAAGTTGTTTACCAATTGCAGTTTGACTCATCCCAGCTTTGTGCAGTTGTACAATTTTATCTCTGGTGTCTTTGGGAAGCTCTCTGGTCTTGGTCATGGTGAAGACTGCAGTCTGACAGTTTGAAGGTGTGTGCAGGTTTGAAGGTGTCTCTTATGCATCTAATCAGTACAAACTGGTGTCATTCATACTGTTAACGAGTGGGGGCCGAAATAATGTTTGTTTTCTAGCTGCCCAATACTTATTGGCCTCCCATTTTCACAAATAAATTCTTTTAAAATCATACAATGTGATTTCCTGGATTTTTTTTTTTAATTCTGTCTCTCAAGCTTGATGTGTGCCTATGATGAAAATTACAAACCTCTCTTATCTTATTAAATGGGTGAACTTGCACATTTGTGAGGCGCTCCACCGAATGTAGGCGCTTGTCGAACGGACTACTTTTGAGAAAATGGCCAAAAAAGTAAAAGTGGACATTTTTTATCGAAATTCGGATTTTTGCATAAACCATTAAAACAAGTATTCAACTATCACTTGCTCATGTGAAATCGACTAAAACTCACTCAAATGTATTTTATTTCTATTTTTCTGACGAGTACCCTCATAAAACTAGATAAAAACAGAAACAAACTTACCCGTTTTCTTTGCAATGATTCACCGAGTTTGGTACAAGACACACTATAATCCACGCACCATAAGAACAGTCCGAAGTTGTCTCTCCATTTTGGATACTGTTTGAATATTAAAATGCCGTTTCAGTGAATAAAATAAAGGTTATAAAGAATGCAAGTAAACAATTTAGGCTAGTTGCTAAGGAAAGATCTGAAACGAGCACACTTTTGGTGTGATTGGTGAAGGCAGATTGGTGAACTCGGTCACATGCTCACATTGCACATGCTCAGTGCTCGTCACGTGTTAACGTCCTGTTTACTTCCTGACTCTAGTATACCGCACGTGGAACTTGTATCCGACTTTCTCTTCAATAACAGTCATTAAGTTTATTTATAAGATTGTGAATACACATAATTTCTGGAAAATAAGAGTGAAATGTCATCTGTGATGTCTAGCAGCATCAGTATAGATGTTAAATTCCGCACTGGAATTCGGCTTTGCAGAAGATTTTCTCTCTCTCTCTCTCTCTCTCTCTGTCTCTCTCTCTCTCTCTCTCTCTCTCTCACACACACACACACACACACACACACACACAGTGTGCAAATGGTTAAATTAGCAGCATCCAGATGGACTAGTGCAATTTGAATGGAAGAAAATACAGTATATGAAGGGAGTGGGGCAAATGAGTGCAAATGGTGTGATAGATCCACAACTGAGCAGTTACCCATTGCCTACAGTCTGTGTGTGTGTGTGTGTGTGTGTGTGTGTGATACTTCAGGTCTGCTGGAATATTAAGAAAGACATGATTCCATTGCAATTCAGTCAAAGAAAATCCCATATGCTCAGTATTATGTACTTTATAAACTTAATATGAGTATTGTATGAGTGTTGGTATTTTTATCTGCATGCAAAATTCAATTATGGAATTTTTTTTGACCATTTGATTTGTGTGTCATCTTGTCTGGACTGGACATGCTGGATCGTGGGCTGTTTAGTTTTGTACGAAAATTGGTCAAGACCTGAAAAATACTTAAATGTTTCAGTTCAGTTCATTTTCTGTAACCACTTCATCCTAATTAGGGTCGCGGGGAGGCTGGTGCCCATCCCAGCCAACTCAGGGCGAGGGCAGAGTACACCCTGGACAGCTCGCCAGGCCATCGCAGGGCGGAAACACACTGACGGCTTTGCAGCCTACTCTTGTCGAAAGTCAGCAATGGTTCTTTTACATGCTTCACACCATAGACAGTGAGAGACATGGCCGGCCTTTGATAACCCAGTTAGCTGCACTGGGGGGGGAGACGGGACAGTGACAGCTTTGTGGAGAGTGGGACTCGAACCCCCAACCTTTGGATCAGCAATCCGGTGCCTTATACCACTAGACCACCACTGCCCCCTTAAATGTTTCATTCCTTTTACATATAAACAAACTGATGATGATGATGATGATGCCAGCTGTGTTGATGAAGATTTTGATTTTGATGTTGATGAAGAAGAGGCATCTGTTAATAAAAGTGTGATGACTGGTGTTTGTGAAGATGTGATTTTATCTGCTGAGCAGGATATAGATGAAGATGATGATGCTGAGGGCAGAGTTGATGAAGCTTACTTGTATAAAGAGATCAGAGTTTTGTTATATGGTTATCTTATGTATAGTTTTCTTAATTTCAGTGTGATTGTTTGAACCCGACAGTGTTTTTTTTCAGTCAGTATCATTTGAAGGCATTTGAACCTTTATATAAATGTCAAAAAGATACATACTGATTTATTGGAATAAACAGAAATGGAAAAAAAATAAAAGTCGTTTTTGGTTAATTTTTGGGCGGTTACCACGGTGACTGATAAGTTTAAAAAGGGCGTGTCAGATTAAAATGAGGATGATTTCTCTTATCATCTGTTCCTAAAATTCTTCCTAGACATGTTTTCTAAAAGTTTATATGGCTGAAGTGCATAAAAATGTTTGGTTGCTAAGGACTAATCATCTTGGAAGAAGTGCAATCTTTGTGCTCATTTTTTTTCTAAAACGTCTTTTGAAATTTTTAGTTGAATGCTGACACAAGAAATGGCACAGCTCGCTCAATTTTCAAGCTATTGACAAACTTTTTTCTGCATTTTGCAGATTTGGGTCTCCTCTATCTGACTGTGTAAAAATCTAATTTTTCGTTTTTGAACCCAAGAGCCTACTTTCGGTGGAGTCGCTCACATTTCTACAATTGCCCAATACTTATTGGCCCCACTGTATACTGCAAACTAGCTTTCTCCAACGCTCGAGATGATACATGCCGTTCCCACAGTTCACTGCGGCACAATGCGCACCTGGCATGTCATAACTTAAGGCTTAAGGCAGACAATGAGTGGCAGTTGTTCGGATGTGTTTCCATACAACAGCAAGCGGCTGCAATAAAGTTTGGTATCAGTGACCCTTGGATGAGCTTTTGGGTCACGTTCCCCGCACATGCGCAGTCGTAATGCGAATTGTGTCTATTGTGTACGAGAATTAAGTGTAATTGCACCTCCACTCCCTTAGTTGGCAGTGGCTCTCTTATTGTCGCACTATGGTGTAGCGGTTTTTCGCACGAGCAAACGATATGAAGTGCAGTAAACAACCCCTCAAGAAACAACACGGGAAAATTTTTTAACAGGAACTAAGAGAAAGGTGGAGAGAAGACAGAGATATTAAGACATAATTAAGCTGAATGAGTTAAAATAAAGATGAATTTTTTTTTTTTATTTCAGGCACATTGGTGCACAAATCTTTTTTGTTCCAGATTAAAAAACAATGTTCCAGTAATGAATTTTTTTCTTTCTTGTAAGTTGAACTATTTATTTATTTTTGTTTTTAATGGTAATAAAAATGCAATGTTATGCAGAGGTGTACTAATAACAATTCTATAGACAAATAATACTATTTATAGTCGCTCATGGAGGAGGGGAGGCGTGAAATATTTTTTTCTTTCTGGGGGGGGGCGCCACAGAAAATAATTGAGAAGCACTGGGTTAAAGACTTGACTTTGTAAGATCCCTGGTTTGATTCCCAAATCAGTGGGGGAAATACGGGGGGGGAGAGGGAGGAGCTGCTGCGTTCCTTCTTCCACATTCATGGTTGAATTGCCCTTGAGCAAGGCACCCTACCCCAACTGTTCTTCAGACACTGCAGTGTGCGGCAGCCCACTGCTCCCTATGTGTGTGTGTGTGTGTGTGTGTGTGTGTGTGTTGTCACATGGATGGATTAAATGCAGAAGTCAAGTTTCTCCCTTGTGGAATTAATACAGTTTAATATAAAAAATGCATCAGTGTATGTTCTGGTATTAAACTGAATGTGATGGATTTATTTAGTAGGATGCTGAGGTTGGAACTACCAAGCAGAAGACCTCAAGGAAGACCAAAGGGCAGATTTATGGATGTGGTGAAGGAGGACATGAAGGTAGTTGGTGTAAGAGAAGAAGCTGCAGATGATAGGGTGAGATGAAGGCAGATGATTCGCTGTGGCGACCCCTGAAAGGAACAGCTGAAAGGAAAAGAAGATAAACCCTCTGTGGTAAATATTTTTCTCTTGTCATAAGCAGTACATTTACCAACTAGTTGATCATTAATCTCTCATAGTCATTTTATTCAAGAATTTAAATTTGTATTCAAAGGAATTATTCATCATCATGTGAGTATCTGTTGATGGTGTACTCAACTTGCACTTATGCCCAGGGCGTATATTTGTTCTGGGTTGCCAGGTAGAGCAAGAAGCAACTGGTATTGGTATGTAAATACTAATAAAGTCATTCAGGACAGTGGTGGTCTAGTAGTTAGGGTGCAGGATCGCTGATCCTAAGGTTGGGGGTTCGAGTCCCCACATGGTTGTCACTGTCCCCCCAGTGCAGGTAAGGGAAAGAGCCGAAAGAAAGAAATACTAATAAAGTCATTCATTCATTTTTTGAACCGCATAATCCTAATTATGTTCGCAGGGAGAATGGCACCCATCACAGCCAACTCCGAGTGAGGGCAGGGTACACACTGGACAGCTCACCAGGCCATCGCAGGGCCAACACTCACACAACCATTCACACCTAGGAGAGAGGAAACCCACACAAGCACCAGGAGAACATGTAAACTCTACACAGAAATGCCCAGGCTGGCAATCAAACCCAGGACCTTCTTGCTGTGAGGTGGATGTGCTAACCACTACGCCACTGTGCTATCACTAACAAAGTCCTGAAACCAATGAGTTAAATCACTGCAGAATTTAATTCATTCATTCATTCATTTTCTGTAACTGTTTAATCCTAATTAGGTTCGCAGGGAGGCTAGTGCCCATCCCAGCCAACTCTGGGCGAGAGCAGAGTACACCCTGGACAGCTGACCAGATCATTGCAGGGCACAAACACGCTGACAGCTATGCAGACTACTCTTGACGAAAGTCAGCATTCGTCCTTTTACATGCCTCACGCCACAGACAGTGAGAGATATGGCCGGCCTTTGATAACCCAGTTAGCTGCACTGGGGCTGCAGGAATTTAACAATTAATAAACCATTATCTATGCTTTATCAGGTTAGTTTACAGAAACCCATGCCTGTTCTTGGAGTACCTCATGTCCTGCATATTTCAGTGTTTACCCCGACTCTAACACACCTACTTCAACTCAGGAAGGGCTGTCAGAAGTTGAACAGGTACAGAACTACAACATGCAGGACATTGTGAACCCAAGGCAAGGGTTAGGAAACCTACGGTGTCCTGCATGGTTCTTTTCAGGTTTTATGTATATTTGTCTGTTATATCCATCCATTTCATGGTTCGGAAATACATTTTTCGGAAACAACTAACATGTGTGATAGACACAGTATAATCAGTAGGAGCATCTTTAATTTGCCACAAATGAGAAACAGCTGTGGCTCCCTCATGTAACACAGGTAAACACATGGTTACTAATTTTATTGGAAAAAACCCTAGTTTCCAACACTCCCTGAAAGCACTAGTTTCCTAGTCCCCTTGAGCGCGTCATAGGCACGTGCTGCATGCGACCAGCAGAGAGTGCAGCAGAGAGCGTGAAGAGCAGGACGCATACAGAGCCCTCGAAAAGCGACACGAGTGAGTCAACGATCAAAAATGTGATTAAGTGAACTTTTAACAAGTTTAACTAAGTTGTGTGCTTTTCAGAGCCTTGTATGTGTTTTGTTCTCTCTCAATCGAACCGGGTGGAGAGAGTTTGTTTTCTTGGAAACTCCGGTGAGTCATTACAATATGAAGCTAGTTTAAGAACCTATGCTAACTTTACACGTGGTGAACCTATGCTAACTTTACACGTGGTGACTTTTAAAGCTGTGTGCACTATTTTTGTCTTTAAAAGGCTAAGACCAGTCGAAGTACATAACAAAGATTGTGCTGTGCACAAAATGAACCTTACATTTTATTTTTCTAAATGTTTTGTTGAAAGCACTTTTGCTAATGCACTAAAGTAGTGCAGATAAGCTGTTTGTATTACATTCCATTCAGTGCCTTTCATGCACTTTTGTCATTTTATTTAGGAATTATTGTTGTTAAATATTTTATTCATTGTGTCTGTACTGCATGTGCAGACTGGTTTTTTAGTGGATCTGGATTTGATCTGGAAGCTGGTTTCGACACGGATGGCGAGCCAAATCCAGTGAGAACTCTTGGTGGATCCAGAAGCAGTGTGGCCAACTGTTCTCTGGATGCGAGAGTAGATCTACAGACCCAACCACTTCAAATCACAGGATCCCAGATAAGAACAGATAAAAACACCTTTATCCCAAACGGATCACAATCCTGGAAAAGACTCCCGGGTTCACACGAATCAAACCTTAGAGACTTAAGCTTATTTTATTTTATTTTTAATTTGTAAAGAAAGTTCTACAACATTGTTTGCACTGTTTCTTGTAATATTGTTAATTGTAATAAATCTGCCGGCTGTTCAAATTCAAATCTCCACAATTCATTTTACTCCTCCAGAACCTAGTATAAAACCTAGCACAGCTATATCAAGCTGGTGTTACATCAAAGTGGCGAGCCAGCCAGGAGGAGTTTTGGCTACATTTTGCCTCTAAATTAATAATTTGGCATACAGTTTGGCAGTTTTATGACAGTTTTTGTACAACTTTTCCCACAAAAGAAATATGGATATCATTGAACGTGAAGGTATCAAAGTACCAAATGCTGTATTAATTAGTGGTTTTTCTGGTACTGAGACTGATGAAGAAGTTATTAAGTTTTTAGAAAAGTATGGTTCTATTACACGAACAGTGAAACTTACTACTTCTGACCCTGACTTTGAAAATACAGCCGTAGTTGAGTTTGAGTATGGCACTGCTATTGAGTCAATTCAGGCTGAACTACCATGTCAAAGAGCAACATCTGACCCAAAGGTTGTTCACAAAATTCAGCTCTTATCCCCACTTTATAGTGATAAGTTAACAGCTGATCTGACCAAGTCTTTTCTCTTTGATTTAAAGGGAATTGCCAAAGCAAGCGGAATAGATTATGAGAAATTGTTGCTTGGTGAACTTAACAAACTTCAGGCCTCTGCTGCTGAAAGTGAAGGTATAGCTTCCACTGACGCTACTCCAGTAACTGAAAGTTTAACAGGTGATTCTGTTGTGACACAAACAAATAGGGAAACTCTCACAACTACCTCAAACTCTGATATTCCCAGTTCTCCAATCAACAGCAGACCAACTCCTAATTTAAATCCCGAACACTTGAGCACCCCTGAAGTCCAGAGGGTGATTGTCGAGCACATTGTCAGAAGTGCTGACACGTCCCAAACTTATCTGAACTCTTCCAAGTTCAGGTCGTTCTCCGGAAAATTTCCGTGCCCTAATACGGAAGTAGATTATGACACTTGGCGCAGTCATGTTGAGTTTTATCTTGCCGACTCTTCTGTTTCTGAAAGACAGGTAGTAAGAAAAATTATTGAAAGTCTCTTACCACCAGCCGCCAATATTGTCAAACATTTGGGCCCCTTGTCCAGCCCAAAAGACTTTTTGAGCTTGCTCGATTCTGCATACGGGGATGTAGATGATACTGATGAGCTGTTTGTGAAATTTTTGAGCACAAACCAAAATGCCGGAGAAAAACCTTCAACATACTTGCACCGGCTCCAGACTACATTAAGCAAAGTTGCTAAAGGGGGAGGCGTTACAGTCAGTGATTTTGATCGACAGCTTTTAAAACAGGTCTGCAGGGGTGCTGGGATGATAACCTAATTGCCAGCCTCCATCTAGAACAAAAGAAATCCAGTCCACCTACCTTTTCTGAACTTCTTTTGTTGCTGCGAACAGAGGAGGATAAACAAGCAGCTAAGTCCACTCGCATGAAGCAGCACTTAGGACTTTCAAAAGTAAAGGTACTGTCCAACCCTTTAAATGTTTATGCAGACACTGAGTTTCAAGCTGCTGCTGCAGACAATTCTAGTAAAACGTCTACCAAGAAACTGCAGAAACAAATTGCTCAACTGCAAAAACAGTTAACTTACTTAAAAGCGTACATGGAAAAGACAGTTGAAAAGAAACCTCAGACAAAGTCCCCCAAAGTTGCAAAGAAACAACAGAGGAAAGGGACACAAACACAGAACTCACCGCCGAAAAGTGAAAGCTTTGGAAAAGGTAACAAAAAGCCTCGCCCATGGTTCTGCTTTAACTGTGGCGAGGATGGCCATATAGTCCCCTCTTGTGACAGTGACCCAAACCCCAAAGCTGTTGAAGCTAAGCGCAAAGAGCTTAGGTCAAAACAAAAGGCTTGGGAGAACCAATGTAACACTGATTTAAACTAGTTCCTGTTTCAGTTGAGGGACAAACTGGAACTAGTAGCGACACAAGTCCCACTCAGAAACCCCAGCCAAAACAGAGTTGTACGCTAACGAGTAAACACCATTCTAGCTTTCCCAAGGGCTTAATAGGTAAGAAGTGCACTGCTAATATAAACATAGCTGGTGTTAGCTGCAATTCTCTATTAGATTCAGGGTCGCAAGTTACGACTATTTCACACTCCTTTTACCAGAGACACCTGGTTGACTTTCCAATCCAGCCGATCAGTGACCTAGATGTTGAGGGTGCAAACGGTCAGGCGGTACCTTATCTAGGCTATGTAGAAGTTCCAGTTGGTTTTCCAAAAGAGTTTGTTGAGTCTGAGCCTCAAATTTCTACATTAGCTCTAATAGTACCTGATTTGCGCTCCAGCACAGACTTGCCAGTGTTAATTGGTACAAATGCCCTCGATGTTTTATATGAGGAACATTGTCGAGACACTCCCATTCTACCAGCTGTCTATGGCTATAGTCAGATTTTAAAAATCCTCGAGCACAGATACGAAACAAAGAGCACAGGGAAGCTTGGGCTAATGACACTGAGGGCAACACACCTTATGTTATTCCAGCTCACGAGAAGGTCTGTCTTGAAAGCTGTGCCCACTTAAGTTTACCACTCACAGACAAATGGGCAGTAGTAGAGCAGCCAATGTCCTCAGCCCTTCCAGGTGGAATCTTTGTTGACTGCTGTCTTATCACAGTGCCAAGTCAAAGTCCTTACAAGCACCCTGTTTGGATAAGAAATGAAACCGATCATGACATTATGCTTCCTGGCAACTGTGTCCTTGCTGAACTGCATGTTGCAGACCAAGTTTTGGAAACTCAAAACCTGTCCAATACCAACTCAGCAGGTTGTTGCCGCTTGTCTGCAGACTCCTCATCACCGAAGGACCAGTTGACTTTTGATTTTGAAAATTCACCTCTGCCTGAGGAGTGGAAAAGTCGCATCACACAGAGTCTGAGTGCTTACAGTGATGTCTTCGCATGCCACGATCTTGACTTTGGCCATGCCACTAGAGTTAAGCATAAAATCAAGCTTAAAGACGAAACACCCATAAAACAGAGATCGAGGCCTATTCACCCAAATGACTACGAAGCTGTTAGGAAACACCTCAAAATGCTTCTCGAGGCCGGGTAATAAGACCATCAGAATCCCCTTTCGTCCCCCATCGTTGTAGATAAGAAAAAGACGGGTGAGGTACGTCTCTGTGTGGACTACCGTAAGGTTAACGTACAAACGGTTAAAGACGCTTACGCGTTACCAAATCTTGAAGAGACCTTCTCCGCTCTATCTGGGTCAAACTGGTTCTCTGTCATGGACTTAAAGTCGGGCTACTACCAGATAGAGATGGATGAGGAAGATAAGGCCAAAACAGCGTTTGTATGCCCCCTAGGGTTTTATGAGTTCAATCGAATGCCTCAGGGAATCACAAATGCTCCCAGCACCTTTCAGAGGTTAATGGAGAGGTGCATGGGAGACATTAATCTTAAGGAGGTGCTCGTCTTCCTAGACGATTTGATTGTTTTCTCAGACTCCCTAGAGCAACACGAACAGAGGCTAAAGCATGTTTTGGACCGTCTTCGTGAATATGGCTTAAAGTTGTCCCCAGAAATGTCGCTTTTTTCAGACATCGGTTAAATATTTAGGCCATATTGTTTCGAGAAATGGCGTAGAAACAGATCCTGAAAAAGTAGCAGCCATTAAGACCTGGCCAGTGCCACAAAACTTGAAGCAACTCAAGTCGTTTTTAGGGTTCACCGGCTACTATCGCCGATTTGTTAAAGATTATTCAAAGATAGTTCGGCCCTTAAACGACCTTACATGTGGCTACCCACCTTATAGAAAAGTCCAGAAACGAACCGACACTTCTAAGTATTTCAACCCTCGAGAACCTTTTGCCGAGAGGTGGACATCTGTCTGTCAGTCAGCCTTTGAATGCATTAAGGAGAAATTAACATCCTCTCCTGTATTGGGCTTTGCAGATCCAAAGCTCCAATATGTTCTGCATACCGACGCCAGCTCTACAGGCCTAGGTGCCGCTCTTTATCAAGAGCAAGGTGGTAAAATGCGCGTCATAGCCTATGCCAGTAGGGGGCTGACACCAAGCGAAACCAGATATCCAGCTCATAAGCTAGAATTTCTAGCTCTGAAATGGTCCATTGTAGAAAAGTTTCATGATTACCTTTATGGTAATGAATTCACAGTTGTAACGGATAATAATCCGCTTACATACATTCTGACCACTGCAAAGCTTGATGCAGCTAGCTATCGCTGGTTAGCAGCGCTATCCACCTTCAATTTCCAAATCAAATACAGAGCTGGAAAGGCTAACCAGGACGCAGATGGCCTATCACGAAGGCCCCACCAAACACTAGCTGCGGATTATGTGACATTAGAAGAGGAGAACCGAATACAACAACTCACCTCACGTCTTCTCGGATCCCCTCCTCGATGTAGTGATTTATGTCCTGATACTATTGCAGCAGTATGTCACAAGCATTTTCTCAATGAGAAAACCAAAGATTCACCTCATGTCATTCTTGTTGAGTCCTTGGCTATGAATGCTGATGCAATTCCTGATGTATACAGTGATGCTGAAACATCTGGTCAGGTAACTGTTCCCTTGTTTTCTGCTCATGAGCTTAAAGAACAACAAAGATCTGACCCAAGCATCAATCGTGTCATTCAGTTACTTGAAGCTGGAGCAGATGTTCCACATAACAACAGAGAAACATTTGAAATAAAACTGATGCTCCGAGAATGGAAACGTCTTGAAATGAGGGATGACCTTTTGTTCAGGAGACGACAATGTGACCCAGATACAACTTACCAGCTTGTACTCCCTGTCTCACTTAGACCCACTGTTCTAAAGTTACTCCACGATGACATGGGTCATATGGGGTGGGAGAGGACTCATGAACTAGTGAGAGCAAGATTTTATTGGCCTAAGATGGGTCATGACATTGAGACCAAAATAAAGAACTGTGGTCGTTGTGTTCGAAGAAAGTCCTTGCCTGAAAAGGCCGCGCTTTAGTTAATATTAAAACCACGCGACCAATGGAATTGGTCTGCATGGACTTTCTTTCGATTGAGCCCGATAGTAAGAGTACCAAGGACGTTTTAGTCATCACAGATCATTTTACGAAATATGCGGTGGCCTTGCCCACTCGTGATCAAAAGGCAACCACTGTGGCTAAAAATCTCTGGGAAAACTTTTTGGTTCACTACGGGTTCCCGAACGCCTCCATAGTGACCAGGGAGGGATTTTGAGTCACATGTGATTAAGGAACTGTGTGCTATTACAGGCATCAAAAAGTGAGAACCAGTCCTTATCACCCGAGGGGTAACCCCGTGAAGCGATTCAATCGCACCCTCCTTAGTATGTTAGGTACTCTGAAGGATGACCAAAAAGTTCATTGGCGTGATTTTGTCAAGCCTCTCACACACGCCTACAACTGTTCAAAGAGTGAGGTTACTGGGTTTAGTCCTTATGAGTTGATGTTTGGCCGTAAGCCTAAGCTACCAGTTGACCTTGCCTTTGGGTTGCCGTTACAGGGGACTCACCTGCATCCCATTCTCAGTATGTGCGCAGTCTAAAGGCTAAACTCGAAGAAAGTTACCAAATTGCCCTTGAAAACTCCAAAAAGTTGCAGAGCGCAATAAGAGCAGATTTGATAAGAAAGTCAGAGAATCCACTCTTGAAGCAGGAGATAGAGTTTTAGTCAAAATTGTCCGTTTGCGCAATAAACATAAACTTGCCGACAAATGGGAACGCATGGTGTACCGTGTTGTCAAGAAAATGGAAAATGTTCCTGTGTATGTGGTTCGACCAGAGAGAGGTGATGGTCCAAGTAGAACTCTTCACCGAGACCTTTTACTTGCGTGTGGTGACCTCTCAGACATTGAGGATGAAGTTGAGACAAGACCAAAACCTCCACGTAGACGCAAAACTCGACAAAGTCCTTCCGAACCACAGGACACAGATCTGTCAGAATCAGAGGAGGAGTATGAACCCATGCCAGGACAACCTTCAATCGAAACAGAGACCTTCATTAAGATTTATGACAATAATCAAGACCAATCAAATGTACGAAACCAGACAACAAACTCGGATATTTCAAATGAACCACTCTCACTCAATAAGGATACCTCCTTGCACCCAACAGTTTCATTTGAGACAGACACAGACGAGATGGACAATGAACAGGAAAATCAGAATGAGGCCGAACTACTCAAAGAGGAATCACATTCAGATGTCATGGAAGGAGGAGATGATGAAAACCAAATACAAGGAGGACCAGACGTTAATATTGTGGACACAGAGCAAAATGGTGATGTGATTGACCAACAAACAGAACAGACAATTGAAACAACAAATGAAACTCCCAATGTGAGAAAATCTGAAAGATTAAAGCGAGCCCCAGGACGGTTTCATTACCCTCAATTGGGTCAACCGCTGATATCTTTTGCACAACGGTTCTTGGATAACTTTAACCAAGCCCTAGAGTCAATTAGTAGCTATGAAAACCATCAGATCTATGATGTTTAAACAAACATTTAAGTACATGACGGGACTCATGCTTATTCAAGGGGAGGGTGTAACACAGGTAAACACATGGTTACTAATTTTATTGGAAAAACCCTAGTTACCAACAGTCCCTGAAAGCACTAGTTTCCTAGTCCCCTTGAGCGCGTCATAGGCACGTGCTGCATGCGACCAGCAGAGAGTGCAGCAGAGAGCGTGAAGAGCAGGACGCAGACAGAGCCCTCGGTGCGACACGAGTGAGTCAACGATCAAAAATGTGATTAAGTGAACTTTTAACAAGTTTAACTAAGTTGTGTGCTTTTCAGAGCCTTGTATGTGTTTTGTTCTCTCTCAATCGAACCGGGTGGAGAGAGTTTGTTTTCTTGGAAACTCCGGTGAGTCATTACAATATGAAGCTAGTTTAAGAACCTATGCTAACTTTACACGTGGTGAACCTATGCTAACTTTACACGTGGTGACTTTTAAAGCTGTGTGCACTATTTTTGTCTTTAAAAGGCTAAGACCAGTCGGTACATAACAAAGATTGTGCTGTGCACAAAATGAACCTTACATTTTATTTTTCTAAATGTTTTGTTGAAAGCACTTTTGCTAATGCACTAAAGTAGTGCAGATAAGCTGTTTGTATTACATTCCATTCAGTGCCTTTCATGCACTTTTGTCATTTTATTTAGGAATTATTGTTGTTAAATATTTTATTCATTGTGTCTGTACTGCATGTGCAGACTGGTTTTTTAGTGGATCTGGATTTGATCTGGAAGCTGGTTTCGGACACGGATGGCGAGCCAAATCCAGTGAGAACTCTTGGTGGATCCAGAAGCAGTGTGGCCAACTGTTCTCTGGATGCGAGAGTAGATCTACAGACCCAACCACTTCAAATCACAGGATCCCAGATAAGAACAGATAAAAACACCTTTATCCCAAACGGATCACAATCCTGGAAAAGACTCCCGGGTTCACACGAATCAAACCTTAGAGACTTAAGCTTATTTTATTTTATTTTTAATTTGTAAAGAAAGTTCTACAACATTGTTTGCACTGTTTCTTGTAATATTGTTAATTGTAATAAATCTGCCGGCTGTTCAAATTCAAATCTCCACAATTCATTTTACTCCTCCAGAACCTAGTATAAAACCTAGCACAGCTATATCAAGCTGGTGTTACACTCACTATTGGCCATCAACTATGTGTTAAAGCACATTTTAAATTGTCTGATCTGAGGTGCTTTTGAACCAGAACATTTCATAGTTCTTAGAACTGTAGGAAGATTTAAACTTCAGTTTTTGTGTAGAAGTACTGGAACTAAAGATGATTTTAGTTCTTATAATGCTGTTTTTAAAGATTTTTTAAGCTTCTTTGTCATGGTGGGTACGATGGAACCATAATTAATCATGCACCAGTATACCAAATGGCATGTTTAAAATCCATTAATTAATTTTTCATTGTTGAATCCTTAATTCCAGTTCATTAAATTATTCTGAAGCTACCATTCATTCATTCATTTTCTAAGCCACTTAATTGTAAGTTGGGTCATAGGGAGGCTGGTGTCCATCTCAGCCAACTCTGTGTGAGGACAAGGTACACCCTAAACATCTCTCTAGACCATTGCAGTATCAACACACACACACACACACACACACAGTGTCATTCACACCTGGGGGTAATTTGGAATAGCTAGTTAGACTACTGTGTATGTTTTTTGGACTGTGGGAGGAAACCAGAATACCTGGAGATAGCCCATGAAAGCACATGCACAACTCCACACATAAACGCCAGAGCCAGGGAATCGAACCCAGGCCTTCTTGCTGTGAGGTGGACAACAACTGGACCACCCAATATTGACAATCCAAATAAAAATAATGATAATTTAAACAATAGCTCTTAGAATTAAAATTGGGGGGGGGGGTGTAAACAAGAAAATGGATAGTTTATGAACAATATTGTATTATTCATTCATCCACACACTTATTTTCTGTACCACTTAATCCGGATCAGCAATGGTTCTTTTACATGCTGCTCACCACAGACAGCGAGAGACATGACCTTTGATAACCCAGTCAGTCGCATTGTATTTTATTGTATTGTATTGTAGCCGAGGGAGAGTGGTGGTCTTGTGGTATCGGGCGCTGGATCGCTGATCGAAAGGTTGGGAGTTCGAGCCCCACTCTCCACAAGGTTGTCACTGTCCCCCCCCCCCAGTGCAGCTAACTGGGTTATCAAAGGCGGGCCATGTCTCACTGTCTATGGTGAGAGGCATGTAAAAGAACCATTGTTGACTTTCGACAAGAGTAGCTGCAAAGTCGTCAGCGTGTTTCTGTCCCTTGCTGAAAAGGGTTGTGGCAGGAAGGGCATCCGACGTAAAAACCTCTGCCAAATCAAACGTGCGAATCAGAAGATTCGCTGTGGCGACTCCTGAGTAAAAGGGAAAAAGCCGAAAGGAAGACAGACATTGTATTGTAGCCAAGCCCTTAAAACAGTTACAAAATTGAATGCTTTAATCTAACCCTCATGATACCTGCAAAAGGAAAATAAAATGTACCTTCTTTGGCAGAAATCTAGCACATCATTCACGAACATCTTGGGAACGATAATATGCTATTTCAGCATCTTCACAGTGCTGCCATTTCCTTTTATTTTTTATTTCCCTATACACTCACTGATTGAAACTCCGGTATCCATCTTAACCTGTACTGCTTGTTTCACACAGGGTGCCAAATCCATCTCATCTCCCTCTCATGATTAATTCTAAAGGGTCTCAATATCTCAAGATTTCTACCGTTTTAATCACCAGAATGAAAACTTGAGTGATTGATCCAAGTGACAGAGATAAAGAGACTCTGTGGTTGATCCTCAGCTGTGGACCCTCCCAAATACACTGCCATATAAATGCAATAATCCCAAAGAAAGATATAGAATAAATACAGTTCAGTCCATTTTTTTTCAATTTTTTAAAAATATTTACATTATGATAGAAATAAGAGCAGCATGGTAGCATAGCAGTTAGTATGTCTGCGTCTGCCTCACAACAAGAAGGTCCTGGGTTCATGCTTTTCAAGCAGTCCCCATGCTTGTGTGGGTTTTCTCCAAGTACTGTACACTCTGATTTCTTCCCAAAGCCCAAAGGCATGCACATTAGGTTACCTAACTGTTCCAAATTGCCCTTAGGTTTAAATGTGTGTGTGTGTGTGTGGCCCTGGAATAGTCTAGTGAACTATTGAAGGTGTACCTGGCCTTCAATGAGTGTTGGCTGAAATAGGCTCCAGCCGTCCTGCGACCATGATGGGATTAAGTGGTTTGGTAAAAAAGTAAGTGTCCTTATACAGTTCAACTTTAATGTGTATGCAAGTGTGCAAGCCAGAACAAGCAGGAGAACCATAAGACTTCCCCTTTAAGAGAAAATTATGCATACATATGTATTCGTGCCAACATCACTGGCATCTATAGATCAGGAGAGGTTGTCTAGGCTAGTTGTAGTGAGGTTCAGAGATGGTAGGTGAAGGTCAGTGATGACTGGTGATGGATAAGATCTCGGATCCCAGTATTCTTGGTTGTCCTGGTTTCGTCAAAATCTATTACAATAACAACAACTACTACTACAGAATACTTTTCTCTTCATGCAGTTAAGGTAGCTACCTGTGACATTTTTAGAACATGTAGTAAACATGTGCTTAAATTAGATTCATCATAGTGGATATACACTTCGGTTACATTACTGTGGCTACGGGACGTGCCTGTCATATCACACCTCCCGTCGTAAAAGAACATTTGGAAAATATGACAACTTTTATTTTTTATTAAAATTAAGCCTAATGGCTTCTGTTCAGTGGCTGAATAGTTTGCCTGGTGAACATCATATTTCAAACGTGAGGCTGAGCTTTCAGCGCCATTGTCATCTAACGACAACAGCACAGCACCTACATCAACATCACTGGCATCTACAACCAACAGATCTTTCAATGGGACAGTGATGTTAGCAAGGTTCTTCAAAAACTTTCTGGAGGAACTTTTCCAATTCTCTGTACTTTTACTACAATGGGTACTTTTTGCACATGACCAACAACATAGCCTAAATAGGTCATACTGGCTTGACCAGAAAATTTGTAGAACTCGATAAGAGATTATATGATCTCTGGGGATTTAATATGTGTATATGTGTACTGAGGTCGTTGGGGCGCCTGTGAAGACTTGGCCACCACTCTCCTCCACCTGTCTCTGTCCTCCACTGCTCTCTGGGATGTTGCCAGGTTCAGGCCTGTCCATTCATGAATGTTGTCCTCCCATCTTTTTCGTTGTCTTCCCCACCTGCAGCTTCCTCTGACCGTTCCTTGCAAGATGGTCTTAGCAAGGCAAGTTGAACGAGACATGTGTCCGTACCAGCTCATTTTTCGTTTTTTGATGACAGTGAGGAGGTCGTCATGGGGTCCGATTGCCTGTTGTACTTTATTTCGGACTTCTTCATTTGTCACATGGTCTGTGTAGCGAATGTCAAGAATCTTTCTGTTGCATCTCATTTCTGTTGCAAGGATTCTTCTTTGTAGATCTGCATTAAGTGTCCAGGTTTCGCAGGCATATAGAAAGACTGATAGTACGAAGGAGCGCATCAGATGGACCTTTGAGCGCAGACTGATGTTCTTGTCTCTCCAAATGGTCTGGAGCTTTGAAAGTACAGCTGTTATTTGTGCAATCCTTGCCACCACTTCTGATTTTGAACCTTCGTCAGAAATGATGGACCCAAGGTACCTAAAACTTTTTACTATCTCTAAGGATGTTCCGCTGACCCTGATGTTTGAAGAAATACCTTGGGTGTTGTTCGTCATCAACTTGGTTTTCTCTGCACTGATCTCCATGCCATATGCAGAAGCCGCTTTGTCCAGATGTTAGACAAGGCTCGAGAGTTCATCCTTGCTACCTGACAGGCCATCGATGTCATCTGCAAATCACAGGTTAATGATATTTCTACTGCCAATGGAGACTGTGCCTTCATGATCTTCCAAGGCCTCTTCCATGATCCTTTTGAGGAATACATTGAACAGTGTGGGGGAAAGCAAGTCTCCTTGACGCACCCCCACATATGTTCAGAACCAGTCACCTTTGCTGTCGTTCAGGAGGACAGCACTTGTGGCCTTCTCATAAAGTTTTTCTACCACTCTGACAAGGTTGTCATTGATGTTATACTTCCTCATGGCAGACCATAAGGCAGCGTGCCACACCCTGTCGAAGGTTTTTTTGAAGTCGACGAAAACGTGGTACAGGTCTTGTTGGTGCTGGAGATATTTCTCACAAATAAGTCTCAGATTGAACATCTGCTCTATGGTACTCCGTCCTGCCCTTAAACCCGCTTGTTCTTCTGCAATGATGGTCTCTGCTTGTGGTTTCAATCTGTTGAGAATGACTTTTAGCATGACTTTGCTTGGATGGCTGATTAAACTGATGGTACGATAGTTCTGGCACATCTGAAGATTTCATTTCTTGGGCAGGGTTATGATTAGTGATTGAGTCCAGGGGTTGGCCATATTCCAGTAGTCCAGATCTTGTTGCAGATGGCGGTGAGGATGGTGACCATCGCCTCTCCTCCTTCCTGAACCAGTTCTGCAGGTATGTTGTTGATTCCTGTTGACTTCCTTTTTTGAGTGCCTTTATTGCTGTTTCGACTTCCTCTCATAGTATTGGATGAGAGGCATCATATAGGCTTGTCTGTGGACCTTGCAGTAATGTTATATTTCCATTGTGCTGGTAGTTGTACAGTTCAGCGCAGTATTCTGTCCATCTATCCATCACTTTTTTTTCCTCAGTGAGTGTTTTGTCTGATTTGCTCTGCATGCTCAAAGGTCTCCCTTGTTTCGGTGTGGTGAGGTCTTTAACCACGTGATATGATTTCTTAGTGTTATTTCTCTTCAAGTTTTCCTCGATGTCTCTACACAGGTCTTCTATTCAACTTTCCTTTGCCTTTTCATCTCCTTTTTAACTTTGTTGCTTACTTCCCTATACTTCTGAGCTCCTTCTGGGTCGCTTTTCTTTTTCTTCAATTCCCGTCTTTTGTCACATAGATCCAGAATCTCACTTGTGACCCATGGCTTTTTGGGATGTTGATGATTCCCCAGGACCTCACTGGCTGTCTCTATTACTGCTGTATTGAAAGAACTGACTGTTGACTTAAGGTCCATATTGTCATCCAGGACAATCGGAGGGTTGAACCTCCCTCCAATCATTGCCTGAAATTCTTCCCTTACTGCAGGGTCTTTAAGCTTTTCAAGATTGAAGCGCAGTCGTATGAACCTGGGCTTGTTGATTTTCTTCAAGCGCAGTTTGAAAGTCATCAACACTAGATCATGGTCACTTCCAATATCTGCCCTAGGGAAGCTGCGGGTGAGTGCTGTTTTCACCCCTGAACGAAAGCGCTTTTGGACCAAGATGTAGTCGATCTGATTGCGTTTGTGACCATCTGGTGATGGTCTTCTGGTCTTCGCTATGACCAGGTTGTTGGTAGCAGCAAACTCCAGTAACCGGAGACCTCGTTCATTTGTCACGGAGTTGCAGGATGTTCCACAGGTACCCTGCCAGTTTATTTGGGCGTCTTCTCTTACTTTTGCATTCCAGTCACTTTGCACTATTAAGATGTCTTTTTTTGGTGTTTCATCGATGAGTGCCTGGAGTTGGTTGTAGAAGTCCTCCACGTCGTCATCACTGTATTCTGTTGTTGGGGTATAGGCTTGGATAACAGTGATATTGAAGGGTGTTGCCTTCAAGCGGATGGTGATCAGTCGACTGGAGGCAGGGCGGCACCCCATAACTGTGCCCACAGTGTCTTTGTGGACAAAAAACCCACGCCTTGTTCATGCTTGTCATCTTTCTCACTGTAGTACAGTTTGTGACCTTCATCAGTTGTCAACTCCCCTATGTTCTTCCATCACATCTCACACAGGCCCAAAAGATTCCAGTGGCAATTTTCCATCTCATGAACCAGTTCTTCCAGCTTTCCATCCTGATGTAGTGTTCGAATATTCCAGGTGCCAGTCACGATGTTATTTCTGATTCTGAGCCTAGGTCTTGTGTCACCAGTAGCGTACTTATCGTCTCCGCCCTGATGAGCAGCGGATAGCACGGTCCCTGTTGACCCGGATGATGACCGAGCCGGTATGGGATTCGTAGTGGTTGTCTTCATCATGGTGTATCTTGGGTAACATGATCTGGCGGTGCCCAACCCTCTCCAGACCATTAGCCACGGCCGAATTCCCTCATAACTTGAGGGGTTGCCCTGACCCCAGACACATAGCCGTTGAACTTGTGACAAGTCTCCTCCGCCTTGGCCGTTGACCTCCGAAGTGGTTCTTCCGCCCAGTGATGCAGTGTCAACATCACCCCCTCATGTGGTTTAGCCCGCCAGCTGAAGCGGTTTAACCAGGGTATGGCGCTTGGAGCCAACACATGAGAGATTTAGTGATGGGTGAGGACCAGTGATGTCCATCCACCCTACTAGGTAGGGAGCAGCATGCCGAGCATCAAAGGTACTACCTCTCCCCAGAGCCCCATACACCCCATATATATACTTGTGTGTGTGTGTGTGTATGTATATATATATATATATATATATATATATATATATATATATATATATATAGGGCAGTGGTGGCCTAGTGGTATAGGGTGCTGGATCGCTGATCCTACGGTTGGGCGCTCGAGTCCCACTTTCATATTTGTCACTGTCCCCCCAGTACAGCTAACTGGGTTATCAAAGCCCGGCCATGTCTCTCACTGTCTATGGTGAGAGGTGTAAAAGAACCATTGCTGACTTTCGACAAGAGTAGGCTGCAAAGCCGTCGGCGTGTATCTGCCCTACAATGGCCTGGCGAACTGTCCAGAGTGTACTTTGCCCTCACCCAGAGTTGGCTGGGATGGGCGCCAGCCTCCCCGCGACCCTAATTAGGATTAAGCGGTTACAGAAAATGAATATATATATATATATATATATATCACACACCAGACTTCACCACACATATCATGTATCATGTGATCTGGTATTACAGCATCTTCCTAGAGCAGAATCATGTGCTGAAGCTTAATTAAGAGTTTTAAAATTTATATTTCTATTCCACTAAAGGATAAATCAAATTGTCTATTTTCAATCTAGATTATCCTTAGGTTGACTGTGGTGATGAGGTGTTTTCTTTTTATTCTAGAGTCATACTATTCTTTAGCAGGAAAATTTAGAAGCTGGTTGAGCAAACTGAAATATCCTCCATATACAGAACAGACATTTTCCACTGATTTCTTTTTCCAAGAATAAAAGCACATTTGGAGCCTTCACAGAAGCAAGTGGAAAATAATGCATTCTGGTGTTCTCTTTACTTTTTATTTTATTGTAAGCTTTAAAAGGTATTTCCTACAAATGCTGGGTTAAAAGATTTTATGGAAATTGTAGCGTATAACAGGAAGAATTTAAAACTACTGTGTAAACTCCCAGAAAACCCCAGTAGAGCTGCAGTTTCTGAAACAATCACACCAACCTCAAATCCAAGGAAGTCACGTCATATTATTTTTTTTGAAGATGACGTTTTATTGATTCATGTTCGGGGTAAAATGGTGCAGTGGTTAGTACTGTCAGCTCACAAGGTTGCAGTTTTGAATCTTGTGCCTGAATGGGACCTTTCTGGATAGATAGAATTTGCACCCTCTCCTTGTACTTGTGAATAACTCAAAAAAAAAAGTTGATTGGTGGTCTGTCCAACATGCACCCCACCTCCTGCCAAGAGTCATCTTGAAATGGCTATAACGTCCCTGTGATCCTGATAGATGAGTGGTGTAAGTAATCAATGCATGAAGCATGTTTGATGTGAAGTCTTTCTGTATTCGCATGACCTTGCACATTGTGTGGCTGCTATATCACCAGATGTACAGGTGTTTCTAATACAGACTGGTTCCAATTATCCGGCGAAGCAGGTGCCAGAAAATCAAATTTTGCCGATGTATCAGGACCTTCTCACAAATACTGTATATGTAAAGTAAATTAAAATTAAGTCTAGAGAAAAAGAATAAAAGAAATTGTGTACAATATTACCAAAAATAGCAGAAGACAACCAAAAAAACGTTAGCAGTCCCAATTCTCGCGAATATCATGTCTAGCGTTAAAATTACTTCGCCACCCATTAGAAAAAATAAACTCCTCCTCAATACCGAGGTCGTTAAGCATCTTGGCTGTCTTTTTTATAATCAATGGTTCGCTAACAGGCTTCCCTTCAGCACGTTGGCTCCTGAACCAAAAGTACAAAGCCTTATTTAACTCTTTAAACTTTGCCCCGACTTCCTCTTCCAGTCTTGTTGGTTTGTTTCGACTGGCTGCTGCTAGAGCACAAGTGTGCAAAGTTTAAAGTGGCAATCTGTTACGATTTTCCCGATTGCACTTTTTTCTTTTAAGGCGGGAGGTGAGGCCGTCCTCAGGTGGCTGTTCATTCTTGTGTGCTCCGTGTGGTTATCCCAACTGACTAGAAACGGGGCATCGTTGTCCCGATCTGGAAGGGGAAGGGTGATACCCGAGAATGCAACAGTTACCGGGGGGTTACTCTCCTCTCAGTTCCAGGCAAGGTCTTCGCACGGATTCCACTGGACAGGATCCGTCAGCAGCTTCTAGCACACCAGCGCCCTGAACAGTCCGGGTTCACATCAAAGAGGTCTACCGTTGACCGCATCCTGGCGCTCCGGGTCCTATCCGAGCGCTTGTGGGAGTTTGATCGGGGGTTCCTTGCAGCCTATATAGACGTTCGACTCAGTGAATAGGGAGGCCCTCTGGAGCATATTTCGTCTACGTGGGATCCCGTCGGCTCTGGTCCGGCTGATATCGTCGCTGTATTTTGGGACAGAGAGTGCTGTGAGGTGTGGGAGCTCCACCTCTGACTTCTTTTCGGTCGAGACCGGAGTGAGGCAGGGGTGTGTTCTGGCCCCCACTCTCTTCAGTACTGCAATGGACTGGATCATGGCGGCAGTATCGGGTGGATCGGCCTGCGGTGTGTCGTTCAGTGAGGTTCGGATTACTGATCTGGACTTTGCTGATGACGCCGTGATCTTCGCGGAAACGGTGGCTGTCCTGACGGAGACTCTCTGTTCGTTGGGTGCGGAGGCGGAACCGCTTGGTTTGCGAGTCTCCTGGATCAAAACCAAGATCCGGGCTTTCGGTGACCTCTTGGCTGCTGCTGTTGACTCGATTGCAGTGGGTCGTGAAAGAGTAGAGATCGTGGAGTCTTTCGCTTACCTTGGCAGCATGGTCCATCGTTCCACTGATTGCAGGGCCGAGATCAATCGTCCACTTGGTCTAGCCAATGGGGCGATGGACTCGCTAGACAGGACCGTGTGGCGGTCGAGGTATCTGAGCAGGCGGACGAAAGTCCGAGTCTTTCACTCCCTTGTGCTCCCTGCCTTGCTCTACTCAAGTGAGACATGGACGCTCATGGTTGAGCTTGGACAACGACTGGACTCCTTTGTTACGACTTCCCTTCGCCGCATCTTCGGATACCGCTGGTGGGACTTTGTTACCAACAAGAAGGTGCTCGGGAATGCGGGGATGGTAAGAGTAACCTGCTTGATCCGCGACCGTCAGTTGCGCTACTATGAGCACTTGGCGCGTTTCCCGCCTTTGGACCCAGCACACCGGATCCTGTCCGTTCAGGATCCGAGGGGCTGGAGCCGATCACGGGGACGACCGCGTGCGACGTGGTTGTCGCAGCTGAGGGCTGCCCTGCCGGGGGTATGGGCCCTGCGCAGGCCTGGTCGATCGCTAGGAGACGGCCGGATGAGTGGAGGCAGCTGGTGGGTGCAGCGAAGTGCCGTCCCAGCGCATGCCCACATACCTGACCTGACTTTTTTCTGGACAAAATGTGCCAAGTATGCCAAGTAGAGTACTTATTGTTTGGTATTTTAAAAAGTACTGTTAAATAATGCCTACCGATGTATCAGATGCCAGTTAATTGGAACTAGTCTGTAACGTGGCCATTGGATAAGACGATGGAAGGATGAATGATTGACAAAAAATAAAGAGTAACTGTTTCTATAGGATCTTCTTGATCACTTGAACAGCCACCTAAATCACCACCAACAGCAGAATGTATTATGTTCTAATGAGACCAAGGAAAAACTTTGTGTCTAATTTTAAAACAAGACAGGTTATGACCCACAGAACATCAGACCCACATTGAAACATGTTGGTTGTAGCATTATGCTATGGGACTTCTCTATAGCAGGGACTATGACTCTACTATAAATAACTACCAATTTAATTTTTCCCAAAACATAATGATTAAACTTATGTTAAAAAACATAAATATTATGAGTGACCTTTATTTATCAAAGTAAACATATAAAGCACATTCATTCATTCATTCATTCATTTTCTGAACTGTTTAATGCTAATTAGGGTCATGGGGAGTCTGGCACCCACCTCAGCCCACTATGGGCGAGGTTAGCGTACACCCTGGACAGCAAGTCAGGCCAACATAGGGAGGTGCAGCCTACTCTTGCTCAAAGTCAGCAATAATTCTTTTACATGCTTTTCACCATAGACAGTGATAGACATGGCCCAGCCTTTGATGACCCAGTTAGCGGCACTTGGGGGACAGCAGTGAAAACCTGTTGATATTATCGTCTGAACCCCCGACTTTGAGATCAGTAATCCAGTACCCTACCACCGGGCCACCCATACACACATTTTCTCCTCTAATTTGGTCTATCCAATTCCCACCCCTCGAATTTTGCCTTCCTTATCACATGACGACGACCAACCAGGTAGGGGTGCAAGCATGCGTATGCCCCCTCCGTGGTATGACCTGCTACTACCCGCCTGTGTTCAAACTGCTGCACTTGTTTGCGGATGATCTAGCACACTCAGGGGCTTGAGTGCTATCTGTCCCCTCGTATGAATGAGCTCATACATGCTCATAATTGGCTGGCGATCACTGTGAGTGACAGCTAAATGATCTAAATGCAATCTAACGAGTTGTGGAATGACTCAACAAAATAATCTAGGCGGTGTATTCAATGCATTTCTTCACTTCACTTATCCCTTAACATTCGAAGATGTCGTTGGGGCACCTTCATGGCGAGACTTGGGCTGATTTGGCCTGGCGGAGCCCATCCCTCTCCAGGTCATAGAAACATGCTGACGGCTTTGCAGCCTACTCTTTACGAACGTCAGCAATGGTTCTTTTACATGCCTCTCACCATAGACAGTGAGAGACATGGCCCGCCTCTGATAACCCAGTTAGGCGCACTGGGGGGACAGTGACAACCTTGTGGGGACTCAAACCCCCAACCTTTGGATCAGCAATCCTGCACCTTAACCACGAGACCACCACTGCCCCAATGCATTTCTAACTTGAATAATTATACTGGGATGTTGGTCAACATACTTATGGACAAAGGTAGTGAGTGAGGGATGCTACATTACTAAACAAAAATGGTGTTAGTGGTTTGAACAGGATAAAGCATACTGTTGTGTTTTTCTGTCTCATCTCTCAGATATCCATGGCATTTTTACTTTACATTACTAATTTAAAACCATGATATGTGTCATTACTGTACATGCCACTCTTTTGCCAAACCACTGAATCGTATTAGGATCCTATGCAGGGGAGGTTGGAGTCTTATCTCAACTCATTCTAGGTGAAATGCTTGTCAGACCATTGCAAGGCCAACACACACACACACATGGTTTTGAAAAGTCAGTGAGCCTAATGTACATGTCTTTGGTCTGTGGGAAAAAAAAAAAACTGTACGATCCAGAGGAAGCCCATGTAAGCACAAGTAGAACATGTAAAGTCCACACAGAAACTGCCAAGACTGTGTCTAGAACCCGAGATCTTTTTTACTGTGAGGTGGACATGTGAACCACTCTGCTATCTTGCCACCATGATTACATTTTATAAATATTATATTTCCCAAATGAAATGCTTTGATTTGTATTAAAGAATGAAATAAATACGTTTTGTATTTGATTTTGTTTTGTATAGCTATACAAATTGCAGAGGCCATACTGCCAGTAAATACCATGGACAATAGGTCCCTTTGAAGCTGCCTGCTTGAGCCATTTTCTATCACGTAATTAGAAAGTCTCGTTTTCTCTGAAGTCCAAATTTGAACATGATGCAGTTGTTTCCTAAACAGTCAGAAGAGGTCCTGCCCCACACAAATAAGCAAGCTGTCTAAACCAATCACTGGCACTTTTGCACAAAGATGATTGTGAACGAGTCTAATGCCTTTCGAAGAGACAGAGCTCAGGCCTATGCTTCAGGCACAACGCATGGCATGTCGCACTACAAAACAAAAGCATGAAAAGATTAATGAACAAAAAAATGGGAAGATGAGATGAGTTCTCTTTACATGCTTTAATTATTGATGGAAGAGTGACTTGGCCCGCTGTGTGCACCAAGCATCTGGAAGTTCTCTGTTCATTTTCTTTTAACTCTAATAAAACATCTAAAAGTAGTTCTTTTAATAAAACCGAAGTGAGAAAAGAGCTAAATTAAGGCAGGGATGGCCAAAACTACTTCACCCATTCTCTCTCTTTCTCTCTCACACACACACTTATTGAGAAAATAACTAAACTAACTGCTGTACAGAAGTTAATAGATACAAACTAAAAACCTCAAGTGGATTAAAACGTCATTGTAACCATCGACAAACACAGTGGTTACTTAATTATATTCCAACACAAACACATTAAGCAGACATCCAGGCCAGATGTATTAATTCTTTCTCCACATGCTGACAATTAGATGCAAGTCTTCTTCAAAAACCCAACTTTACCATCAGGATTTCAGGACTGTTGTCGGAAAAACATGCAAACCGTTGCAAACAGCGCCACCTTGTGATAGAAGAGAATTTTTAAAAAGTGAGAATAAAGTACTATATTATTATATATGATATACGTATTATATCCATGAATGCATTCTTTTTTTTTTTTGAAGTGCTTAATCCCAATTCGTGTCTGGGAGGCTGGCGCCCATCTCAGCCAACTCTGGGCAAGGCCATCACCTTTTGATTAGTAAAAATAATATCACTTAATTCTTATTAGTAAGAATAGATGAGAATTTTTTTTAAAAACGAGATAGCATCATTTAATCTTATTTTCTGAACTGCTTTAACCTCCATTAGGGTCACAAGAAGGTTGGAGTCTGTCTCAGCCAAACCTGGGACAAGACAGGGTACACTATGAATAGCCATCCAGTCAATCACAGGGTCAACACACAAAACCATTTCACACCTCGGAACAATTTGGAACAGCCCATTAGCCTACTGTCAAGAAATTTGTGAGACGAAAACACCCAGGTATGGGGCGTACATTCAAACTACACACAGAAACACCCTCCCAAAGCACGGAGCTCAAACCCAGGACCTTCTTGCTGTGAGACAGCTATGGTAACCCTTGGTCCACCCATTGATATTGTTGAATGTGAAAATAAAAATAGAAAGGGAAAACAATGTTGGGTTTTCAAGTCATGTACAAGATTCCATCCCTTTGCTTAATGTTGCTTGGACCAGAGTTAATTCACGACTGAAGACGGGTATCCTCAGAGTACATGTACAATTAAAAAAAAAAAAAAAAGTCTGAATACGGTCATGTCTCAGGATGCATTACATCATTTACTGAAAGCAGATCATTTTCCATTCCTTACAATAATAAGATCTCAGGCATGTAAAGATGATCAAGTCCAAATGTTGAGTTGTTGTACACTCATCGCATTTTTTTTTTTTTTTTGGGGGGGGGGGGGGTCAGTGGAGCTCTCAAACCATTTCACAAATTAAAAAAAGAAATAAAGAAGCTGAAACAGAAATAAGACATTACTACTGGATCAGTTTAAATAAATGGTTGGTTTAATTACACACACACAGGAGCGCTCTGATTTCAGTCAGAGAGACTCGAACAAACAGCTGTGGTTTTGAGAGAAGCTATTTATTGCATTTCTTCTTCTCTCTTACGAGCCTTTATGGAATTTGACATTAATAATGTGGTGTGATGTTTGAGTTTGAAAGGCTGTGTGATCTTTTGAGATGTGATGGTTTTACTTCTTAGCAGCTTGAAAACGCTCACTAACATTCTCCCAGTTTAGAATGTTCCAGATGGCTTTCACGTAATCTGGTCTGACGTTTTTGTACTGCAGATAGTACGCATGTTCCCAAACATCAATGCCAAGCAGTGGGATGAGACCTTAAAAGAGAGACAGAGAGAGAAAATCAGAAAAAGACAAATCCAAGAGATTGAGGGATTCAATTCAAGGAGAGAGGGACATCTGGACCTCGCTGCTTAGGCTATTGACCCCGGGACCCGACCCCACATCAAGAGTAAGCTGACTGACGATGACGGACAATCCAAGGGAATGATGAAACAGATGAAAGCATTGCTCATGTGTCGACTAGTTCTGTTGCATGATATGGTGAATGTAATACAACTTATATCCAGGTTATTACATATGAAAGCTGCAACACCTGAGAACAGCTTGTTATAATATACCTCTAGTTTCTTATGCCCATGCAGCCCCCCCACACACAAGCTTATAAAAATGGATTTTCACAATTATTTCACAATAGCAGCTGTACAGCTATACAAATACTCATCATGTACATGTTATTCTTCACTGTGATGACACAATGTGGATGGACAGATATTTCCATGATCACCTTTTTAAAGCGCATCTCTATTTTTTTTCTCCCTGGAAACCCTTACCAGTGGTTCCCTGTAAAGGATCTTGATTTGCACATGCAGCAATTCTCAGCCTCCCACTGTCCTTGTCATAACCCAGCCATCCCCATCCTGATCCTTGAACTGCCACAGTGGCAGAGGACATCTTCTCCTTCATCTTCTGGAATGAGCCAAAGTCTCGCTTAATGGCCTCCATTAACTCACCTGTTAGGAACAAAAAAAAAAGGAGACCAGTGAAAAACAGTAACTTCAGTACCAAAGGATCCACTGAGCCTTGCTGCAGTTTTGTAACAAACAATGGGAAGCTTTTGTGTAAATGATATTTATCATGCTGATTTCTCCTCTTTAACATTTGAATGATTCGTCCATTTCTTTCCACTAAAGCCACTCAGATACTTGTTCAGTCTCTTGTCATTTCAAGACTAGACTACTGCAACTCACTCTTGGCAGGTCTACCTTTGAGCACAATTTAACCTCTGCAACTGATCAAAATGCAGCCACATGGTTTGTTTTTAACCCTCCCAAAATGTTCCCACAATACTCTACTGCCACAATCATCCACTGGCTTCCTCTGGCTGCTCGCACCAGATTTAAAAAAACTAATCCTTTCCAACAAAGCAAAGCAAAGCAAAAAAAAAAAAAAAAAAAAAGGACCTGCAGCCTTTTACTTCAAAGCACTGATCAAAACCCCACACTACCGTGTTCTCTCAGATCCTCTAGTACTACTAGACTGGTCCCTCCCTCTACCAAGAAACAAGTGAAAATGCCTCTAAACTCTTCCCTGTTCTGGCTCCAAGGTGGTGGAATGAACTTACTCAATGTCTAGACAGCTGAGTCACTGGGTATCGGCTGAAAATCTACTTTTTTTCGGTAATACTCAGATTAGCACTATGTTACGCACACACACACACAACACCTACCCAGTGAGTTTGTCTGATGGTACACTGTCCTGATGAACCAGTATAAGAATATATTAACTGATAGTGATTTTAAATCACTTCTGTAAGTTATTCTGGATAAGGGTGTCTGCTAAATGCTATAAACGTAAGGAGGTGAGCAGCATCTCTGACCCTGTGGTTCTCCTCCACCGTTCGGAGACAGGTTTGTCCAGAAGATGGTATGGTTGATGTGGCCACCTCCATTAAACTTCAGTGCTGCCTGAAGAGCCACTTGTGCCGTTACGTCACCTGTCGGACAGGGAGATCAACAGAGGGCCGAGATGATGAGACAAACCAACTAGAAAAATTTATTTTACAATAAAATTACACTATTATTAAGTCAAATATTAAATCCTTAATCAAGGCAAATTAACCTGAAGCCATAATCTGTGAATGAAAAGCATGTGAAATAAAGTCTGGTTGACCTTTTGCCAGAGCCTCTTGATATTTCTCTTCAGTAACATTAAGGTTGTTGACATATGTTGCATGGTGCTTGCTGTGGTGAAGCTGCATGATCTCAGCAGTGATGTGAGGTTCTAGTGCACCATAGTCATAAGGCAGGTCTGGAAGTGTGTGCTTCTGTCTGGATGCCAAAATACCCAGCAAGGGCTTCACACTGACTGTACACCTAATGTGGTCCATGGTTTTAAACATCAAGGTAGAAACAAAGTGATGGAGAGTTAATTTTTCCAATCCAGCGAGAATGTATAGAACAAAGAATTATTTCCATTCCTGCTCAGTGAACACGCAGGACATATCGAATTAAAGTTTCTGGAATATATAGGGATCCTGCAACATAATGAAACTGTATTGGATTGTGTATGACAATGTAAATTGTCATGAAGCTGTTGTGAGAGCTTATACAACCTGCTAAAAGAGAAAAACATTATTGGACCAGTATGATCCAGTAGGGCCAGCTGGTATTAGTATATGCATATACTTTTTGCTTCATGTACTTTATTTACAGTGGCAGGTGCAAAAAGGTCAGGCCTATGTAAGGCAAAGCCCCATATTCCCAGTATTTTTTTCTGGTATACTGATGTTGGGACAGAGATAAGTACACTTGTGGTTAACAATAAAGGGGGTCGAGCAGGAATTTGAACCCACAATTACGAGTCCAGCACCCTGACCACTACATCTTGGCCCATGAATACATTAAAAAGTGTAACCTGTTCTTAAATCAATTGTTTAAATAAAAATTTCGAACTAAAGCAATTTAAACATAAATGCCATGTTAATTACAAAACAGATCACGTGTTACAAGTCACACCTGATAGGGCTCATCTGGATCCAGTTGAGCATCTTGCTAGATACTTTAATAACTGACATCGACCTAAATACTGTATTAAACTTTGCAATGCACCGAGAACTGAAGGAATTTTTTTCTGAACCAGAACCACGGAACTGCAGAGACCTATAGTGTTGGAGTCGCTAAGTAGCTAGCTAATATCTGTTAGCTAGGCTAACTGAGTACGTAATAGCGCTCACGCATATGTAACCCGTAACAAAACGTCGAATTTTAAAGGCTTTCGCACGTCTTAAGCGTCTGATATTACCTGCAAACGCGTCCAATCCTGCACAACATACTTTCACTTCTATACGTCACACTGCCCAGTAACGTTTGTTACCTCACATTGACTTCAGCTCTAACCTGCCCTTGAAGTTTCAACTTGAGCCTGAGTGGAATGTTCCATTGTGTGTCTTTAGGTAGGACAGTAATGTACAAATTGATGCACTGCTCATTATGCAACTCACTGCAACTAGAATGTGATAAATTGTACAGATTTCGCAGTAAAACTTAGAGATACTTTGTTAATTAAATTTCTAAACACTTTACTCTTGGATGTAATGATGAAACTCTGAAAGCCAATCCCCTGCGTGTTCTCTAAATCCATACGTCTGTTTGATTCAAAATGTTGAGGAGTTGACTCTGGTTAGACGTGTTGATTCATTTGAATCAATTATAAGAGTTGATTCTTATATATTATTTTTCTCGTTTAAAAAAAAACACCTGATTTTAAATTATTAAAAGCAATGAAATGTAATATAATTTTGCGCCCTTCTAATACTGTAGACAGGATAATTAACAGGGGAATGTTCTCGATAGTATTTATATATATATATATATATATAAGTTTGTTACAAGCAAATCTGTATCAAAAAATTACTACTCGGTGTTTGAGATGTAAACAACTGCAGCTGAACTATTAGTTCCTATTTATAACCCGTATCGCTGTGGTGACCCCTGATAAAAGGAAAAAGCCGAAAGGAAATCTCTCAATACACCAACTTGTACTTGGAGTCGATTCTGCACCGCCGATGCCCAGAATTCGAATCGACTCTTTTTTTTTTAATAAACGTTTTAAGTCCTTTGGTTAGCTGGTCTTGCTCAGATTGCTTGTTTTTGTCTTCGGTTAATTCACGTGTTTCTGCGCTGCTTTTCCATCTCAAACAGCATCGGAAAAGTATATTTCGAGATTTGCCGAATACTTGAACATTTTGATAAGGAGAAGTGTGGGTACTGAGCGTGGAGGAGTCTGCCAATAATACCATGTGCGATTGTGTATTTCAAACATTTATTTAAAATGCTGTGTTAGTTAATACATTAGATGCCTGTTCGTCAACCTCGTTACTTAATTTAGTTAATCTGGTTGCTTGTAAAGAGAGAAAAAAAATTGTGTAAAACATGTTACGTAAATTTTTGATTTAATATATGCGTGACAAATGCACTGAGTTTGATATTTTTGCTGTTAATGGCTGAAGACAACAACCATCGTCACTCAAGACAACATGCGCACGCGCCGATTCCCAGTAGAGTTATTTTTTATAAAACAAAAATAAAACACACCCGTATTCCGACTAAACCCGCCTCCTGCTTTCCAATTGCCGAACAAATGTTGCCTGCTCGCAGTCCTTCGGCCATAAGCCAATCAGATCGTAGAATATGATGAGCAACGCTTGCAGACAAAGCATGGTGACCAGTAGGCTCGCGTGTGAGTGACACTTGGTCGCGGAACATCATTCTCTCAGTGATGGCGGATGCGTCGAGTTCGCTCTAAACTCAGATTTCGCTTTAATTATTTATATAACGCTTCATAAAATCGATTAGGAGTGGATTCATAACATTTTACGAAAACCGGGTCGTCTTGGTCTAATCCAGGGGCGTGTAAGTATTATACTGTGTGTTTTTGTGGCGTTGTTTTTGTGAAACATGGGCGAGAAGAGCGGCGCTGCTCGTTGGGAGAGTCTCTTCCCTTTCCGCCATTTTGTGACAGCAAGAAACTGATAAAACACGACGCCGACAGGTAGCTGGAGACCAGTTCAAACAGCAGAAAAAACCGCGGCGCTGTTTTTGTTTGTTTTTCCTTATCTCGCTCTCTGTCTTTCTATGTGCGTGTGTGTGAGGGAGAGAAAGACAGAGAATTGGTGGTGTGTAATAAATGTTGAAGTGGTGTGTAGTTGCTTTAGTTGCTGCTCTTTCGCCTGTTTGTTTGCAGCAGCAGGGGCTGAGGCATGCTAATGCTAGCATCCGATTTACCGCGAACAGTCCCAGTATTACTATCGGGGTTTATAACAACCACCGATTTTCTGAGAAGCTAACCTAAAGCGAGTCGACGTCATTTATTAAATTTTTTTATGCAGATCGCTGTAGAATGATGATAGAGGCTCGTAAACAGCTGAGGCGGGTTTGGTGGTGCAGGTGGCTGCAGTCAAGTAATGTAGTGAAAGAGAGATCTCTCTCCCCGAGTTACTGCTCAGCTCTTCTTACATCGCACACGTGTGATCAGTCGCATCTGAGGCCATTTCACGTTTCACTCGGGGAGAAATCAGGATGATCAATTTTAAATTGCTGACTGTATTCCATACGAGTTTCTTTTTCAATGTTTCATTGGTTTTTCCTTCATTTTTTTGCAGAGATCAAGATGACTAATGAAGAACCTCTCCCTAAGAAGGTGTGTAAAAGGAAAAGTTCACATGAAATGTCTATTAGAATGAGATTTTACAATACATGTGTACATCATAATGCTGTACTGTGCTGTATTTAGATTGTTCATGTAAGAAATTACTGTGTGGTGCGTGATTGTCACGTGAACTCATTCCCAGTTCAGATATAGTACTGTTTGATTAAAAGAATAAATTTAGGGATAATCAGACCAGTTTCATAAACAAAGGAGCAAGTGTGTGTATTCTCACTTTTTTAGGGTGATTTGCTTTAGCCTGTTAAGAGTTTGGAGCTCATCTCATCAGACTCAGGGTAAACACCCTGAACAGCTTGAGGGCCAACACTCCCATCAAGGGGCATTTTGTGGGGGTGGCCATGGCTCAATGGTTAGAGAGGCAAGTTTGAGACTGAAAGGTTCGTTGATTGAGTCCTGGACCCCCCCAGGGTAAATGGGGGGGGGGGGGGTCGGCGCAGCCCACTTCTCTGGGCAGCATTTAACTTTTGATGGGTTAAATGCAAAGCTACATTTCCCTTGTGGGAAAATGTGGAAATGCAGTATATCTTTTGGGGGGGGGGGGTACGGAAAACTCAATTATCCTAAAATATGTCTTTGGGATGTTGGAAGACACTTGAGTACCCAGAGGAAATCCACACAAGCATGGCGAAAGAATGCAAACCCCACATAGAAATGCCTTTGGCGAGCCTGAGAGTCAAACCCAGGACCTTTTTGGTGTGAGATGGACATGTTAACCATTGTGCCACCCACATTCAAGATTGTTAATATTTTTTCTGACAGTAATGGTACATTTCAATCTTTGTACCACTCCACTTGTCTGTGATCGCTGCATACAATTTCAGTTCATCATGTTAAAACTGCTTCTACGTCAGTCTGTTTTATTCTGTCATGGCACACACTATCCATCTGTGAGTCTTTTGGAAACTCCTCATTGACTGAGGGGGAAAAAATAAACATATTTCTTGTCTGAACTGTCAGTTGTTTTGATGGTTGCTACATATTTATACAATTGTTATACCTATGAGAAATGCAATTAGAGGCAACAACTTCTATACTCAATTCTACGGTGTTGTCTCTCCGCTTGTTTGTGATTTGTATTTACAGCGTTAATCAGACACTGATATCCAAAGTGACTTATCATTTTGTTTAATTTTACATGGGTGAGCAGTTCATGATTATGGGCCGTGATCATAGGGGAAACTGTGGTACTGAGGCTTGAACCCTCAACCTTCTGAACAGCACCTCAGGTCCACCACAATTACATTGTTGTATTTGGATGTAGTTGGACCCTTAGAAACCCTGAGTGCTTGTTATGGTAAAAGAGTAAAACGCCGCTGCACTAGTTTCTTTTGCTGGGCAGTGAGGTTTTAATCCCATTGGTTTTAATCATCATTGTTGTGTGCTGTATTGGCTTCAGGTTTTTATGAAAAAAAAAAAGCTTAAAATAAAACTTCAGTTGCCATAAGAAATAATAAATCTTTAACACCCCTAAAGGGGTTATAGATGACAAGAGTGAATGTTTTATGGTGAGTTTTCTTTCAGGAGTAATATTTTTAGTACATGTTATATTCTGCTGAAATTCTTTGATCTGTTTACATCCTGTTATTTGCAAAAGATGTATGTGATTTTAATGTGTTGGGAATATGAAGTGCCTTGAAGGGAAAAAAAATATATAATTAATCTCCTGTATAGAGCATGAGCCTGATACACAAATCTTGCAGCAAATTTCCAGGTCTGGCAACAGTGATAAGCACGAATGTCAAACTCTACTAATAGTTTTATTTTGACTCAGGTTCGCCTTAGTGAATCTGATATGAAGACCCTGACCAGAGAGGAGTTGTGTGCAAGGTAAGGATGACTAATGGTTCAGAGTGGCTCATTTTTATTTAAATTTATTTTACCTAAATAAATATTTTCTAAATCCTTCCTTCGATATTTTAGGTGGAAACAGCATGAGGCTTATGTCCAGGTGCTCGAAGCAAAATATGCTGATTTGAATTGTAAGTAAATGTTGGTTGTTTGCTTTGCATGTATATTATGCTTTGTTCTGTTCAGAACATGATGCAGGTTTTAACCGATTTCATAATCGAATGAATGGTTCCACATTTAGTGCCCTGTGTGTGTCTGTTGTATTTTAATTGCATATTTTGTCCGTAGCCAATGACGTGACTGGTCTTAAGGAGTCCGAGGAGAAGCTAAAGCAGCAACAGCAGGAGTCGGCACGAAGAGAGAACATCCTGGTGATGAGGCTAGCCACGAAAGAACAGGAAATGCAGGAATGTACAGTAAGTATTTCACTTTCTGGTTTTCTTTCAGTTGTTATTTGTGATTTTTAGTTCACAATGACCGAATAAGTGGAGATGGAGAAGGTGTGTGTGGATGTCCAAACATTGTTGTTTCATGTGAAAAATAAACACCCCCATTATTAGCTTAGTCTGTCTTCCTTTCGGCTTTTTCCCTTTTACTCGGGAGTCGCCACAGCGAATCATCTGATTCGCACGCTTTGATTTGGCAGAGGTTTTTACGTCGGATGCCCTTCCTGTCAGCAAGGGACAGAAACACGCTGATGACTTTGCAGCCTACTCTTTACGAAAGTCAGCAATGGTTCTTTTACATGCCTCTCACCATAGACAGTGAGAGACATGGCCAGCCTTTGATAACCCAGTTAGCTGCACTGGGGGGGGACAGTGACAACCTTGTGGAGAGTGGGACTCGAACCCCCAACCTTTGGATCAGCGATCCAGCGCCCTATACCACTAGACCATCACTGCCCCAGCTATTAGCTTAGTATTGTATTAAAAGTTTTGTTCTTGCAGAGCACAGTTTTCAGATACAAGGGAAATCTTTTAGGAATTTCCTGCGGCGTTTGTTTTAATCAGCGTCCGCCCACTTCGAGCGCTATTGGAATGGGTTCTGTCTGTCCGCCTGTCCGTCACACTTAAGTTTCCGGATATTTACTTTCAGGATGCTGAAGCTAGGGTTTTTAAACTTGCAATGATTGTTCCATATTGGCATACTATAAAATGGTCCTTTCGGCAGGAGCGTCAGGACCACTGTGGTCTGGCTTTCTTCTTTATTAAATAAGCATCTAAAAAGCATGCACAGTTGTGTCAAACACAATTTTTCATTTGCAATTTAAAAAAGAACTAAGAGAACAGGCCACACAATTGAACGTACCAGATGTCATGGAATAACTTCGCCTTTGTAGGCAGTAAGTTTGGGTCCTGCCAAATGTGGTGAAAGTGATGCTCTCAGGAAGCATTTCTTGTATGAAGAGACTCTTCTGCACTTTATGTAAAAAAAAAAAAAACTGGTTTTGTGTATATTTACATATCAGTGTACAATGTTTATTATTTTGCAGTAGTATTATGGATAGTTTTGACAGAACTTGATGAGTGAAATTTACATATGTGTGTGTGTATATATATATATATATAATATAAAAATAAAATATACACACACATACAGGTATACCTCACCCAACGTCATTAATTGGTTTCAGGAGAGACGACTTAAGTCGAATTGGCTTGTGTCTATGCAAGGCTACGCCAAATTTACTTGTCTATACTAAACAGAAAATAACCATTGCCTAGTTCTGTACTTTATTCATGAATGCAATTTTCAATATGGTTAATAATGTTGCACCTGGAGCATGTGTGTCCAACCCAAAGATGCAGGAGACCATGTCAGAAGATTTTATTTTGCACTTTGGAAAATCTAAATCACTGCAAGTAATGAATAGATGGAAACTGGTCAAGCATGAAGCAGGACACCAGAGAGATAGCAGGAAAACGGAATCACTGGGAAGGACAATCTTCTGACGTCTGAGGGAAGCGCACCGCTCCTATTTATAGCTCACTGATTGCTGAATGGAAATAGGTGCACTCTCTGGACCTCTCCTGCAGGTAGCAGCCACGCCCCTCGTCAGCACTTGCAATGAATGAAGAGCGAGTTAATGCCTCCAGCCAGCACAGACCATAACAAATAAGATCTATTTTATTAAACTTTATTTTATTTTTTCTATACTTTTTTGAAAACCGACGTATAATTGAAAACGTCTTAAGCTGAGGTATACCTGTGTGTGTGTGTGTGTGTATATGAGAGAGAGCGCGATTATATATACTAGTCCTTCTCAAAAACTTAGCATATTGTGAAAGTTCATTATTTTCTGTTTTGGTTTTTTTTTTTTTTTTGGGAATTTTGGGTTTTCATGAGCTGTATGCCAAAATCATCAGTATTAAAACAATAAAAGACCTGAAATATTTCAGTTGGTGTGCAATGAATCGAAAATATATGAAAGTTTAATTTTTATCAGTACATTACAGAAAATAATGAACTTTATCATAATGTGCTAATTTTTTGAGAAGGACTAGTAGATGCCCCCCCCCCCCTTACACTGGGCACCGATTTTTAGTTTATTACTAGTTCCACAATATTAGGAGCACAAATGAGATTTTTCAGTAAGTCTTAATTGCTCAGAAGTGGGTGGGGCTGGTGTGGTGGTTTGTGCACTAGGCTCATGACCAAGAAATCATGGGTTCGATCCCATCATGCTAAGACCCCTTGGCATGGACTTTACTACAAATATGCCTCTTGCTTCATGCAACATAAACTGGAATAGGCTCCAACTATGACCAGCTGTGAGGTTGAGGCAGAAAAAGCCAGAAGACTTTACCTTTAATTGCTCAAGGTGTGTGGGGGGGTGTAGCACATGTGATTGTAATCTGATTGTTCTGATCATTGAGTTTCTGACAGAGATTTTCCATTTTTCAGACGCAGATCCAGTACCTGAAGCAAGTGCAGCAACCTAGTGTGGCTCAACTGAGATCGTCCATGGTGGACCCGGCCATCAACTTATTTTTCCTTAAAATGAAGGCTGAACTGGAACAGACTAAAGACAAACTGGAGCAAGCCCAAAATGAACTGAGTGCCTGGAAATTTACACCTGATAGGTAAACTAAAATAACTCCCCCCTCCAAACAAAAGTCAAGACTTTCCTGACTCACCCCCTCACTTTCTCCACTGCAGGAGTGCAAATAATGGTGGGGGAAGACTGAAATGCTATGCTCACAACAAGACTCAGACTTAAAAGCCAAACACAGAAAGACATTTTTTTTCTCTTGTTCTGTGCTGCTATTATCATTCTGTAATGTAAAAGTGAAACAGAACAGAAACTGAAAAGCCAGTTTTGGTCAGGTGACACTGTTTCAGCTTTCTCTTCCCCACACCCCCTCATGGTACAGAGGCCTGAAGGAATCGGGACTGTTCCTGAAGAGGTGGTCACAGCGGAAACAACCCCTCCTTCCAGCCCCCAACAGCCTATGTTAGACAGATTGCTGTAATAAATCTTTGGCGGCCATTGAGAGAGACTTGAGCAAGGCATTGCTCTGGAACTGATTGAACTGTAGTTGTAAAAATCCACCGATTGAATATTTAAAATATGACCCCCCAAAAAGAATATGTTGCACATGCATATCTCACCTTTTACCCCCCACCAGTGTAGAACTGTTAAGACTCTCAGTAACAATTTAGAAACACCCCTGGGGGAGGGGGAGAGTAGTGTGATCTAATACAATGAGCGGAGTAATCAATCATAAGACTCTGGGGAGGAGCCTTTCTAATGATGTAATACTTTGGGGAAAGAGTAAGACCCTGTGGTCTACAGAGACTTTGTTTAACAACCATCCCGCTGGTGCAAGAAACGGTACTGTGTTTAACTTTTCCTTTCCTCTTTTTCTTTGTGTTTATAGTTTATATATATTTATTTATTTATTTGTTTGTTTATGTTTGTTCTTGGAAATGCTGTTTGCACTTGCAGCAGTGTTTGGTGGGTGTGTGTGTGGGGGGGAGTAAGTGGTTGGCTTTTCATATTTTAGTAAATGTGTGTTAAAATGAGGAATTGCTTATACACTGCTGCAGGTGCAAGCTTTTTTATTTCAATGTGAATGCCCATGTGTCTCCAAGGGAATCTTAAAGCTGTTTATATGTATGTCTATGCTGCTGTGTCATTTGATCACAATTTCTAGGTCCAACATTTTATCGATACAAGTGCATTTTTTTAGACTGTTTGGTAAGGACACTGCTTTTATTAACAGGTGTTTCTCTTGTGAACTTTTTCCATGGCAGTTATTGTTCAGTGTCACTGTTTTTAATTCTTCACCATTAATGTTGATGCTTTAGGTGATGTTTGCACATCTAAAATACAGGTATAAAAATGTTCAAAAACAATAACGTGCTTGCACATTTACACATTTAATCATCAGCCAAAACATGGTCTACTCATCTCCATTACCCAAGATCATAATTTCTCCTTCTGGTCCGCTTGAGTTGCTATTGTTGTTTAGTTATTAATATTTATCATGTAGCACTTGTAGTTACTTGTTACACTGAACAGATAAGGTTTTTTTTATTCATCGGTGTAACTTCTGGGCACATTTTTTAACAATAATAATTAACTTGTTGGCACTTACACTATCAGTAATGATTCTATTCAAATATTTTTGGAGTTCAGCAGCTCTGAACTATCTTAACATTTCTACAAGTGCATAATATATTCCAGTCTACCAAAAACCATACAGTAATTTCTATTATTTTATGCATCTCATGGTAATCCTAGTTATGCCCAGATAGTGTGGTGCAGATACTAATGTTTAGTCTTCTCTGATATTGTCAGGTCACTTGATACTGAAGCGTGGCACATGTAGTTCAGTGTCACATAAAAGCTGCACACATGTTTAAACAGTTTGAAAGAAAACCTGCCATTGCTGTTTTAATATATACTTTATAGATGGTCTGAACATGTGAAAAAGGTTAGGTACGTGCTCCGAGGTTTGGTACGTCATCTTCCGGAAACCATGTATGTTTGGAGTCTGTGTGCTTTTCCAATTGGTGCCTGTCAAATGTTACTGTGAAATTTTGTTGGTTCACTCATTTCTTTTGTGGGTTGGTAGTGTTTTGCAGTACGTCTTGCTTTGACTGGTAAACCTCATCTGTTAGGGTTGCTCATGATTGTTCATCACCCACATACCATTTTGAATGTCTTGGCTCATTTGACCAATGACCAAAGTGGCGTTATGGAACTTATCCTGCAGTGCTGCTGCTGCTCAGCAATTACTCCAGCTGTCCTTGTTGTGCTCATGGCTCTGTTCACCATGTGATGTCAGACTTGTCTCCCTTGCAGCCAGACTGGTAAGAAGCTGATGGCGAAGTGTCGGATGCTGATCCAGGAAAACCAGGAGCTGGGCAGGCAGCTGTCACAGGGCCGCATTGCCCAGCTAGAGGCTGAACTTGCCCTGCAGAAAAAGTACAGTGAGGAGCTCAAGAGCAGCCAAGATGGTGAGGGAAAATTTGTTTTGATTTTATTTATTTATTTTCTTTATTCGTTTTGTGGGTCAAAAACGAAAGCAAGTGGTCATGAATTCATACTTTACATTTTCTCTATAATCATATTCTATTCCCTCCGTTTTGGTGAGTTCATCCGAACTCTTTTAATGGAATGTTGTCTTTGAAACGAGTGTTGAAGGATTGGAGGCTTTACATGGATTTATCCTTTTTAACTGGTAGATGAACTGATTAGAGTTTGGAAATGATGCACAGCAAGTGCAAAAGCATGGGTTCTACTTTTTTTGTTGTTGTTTAATTTGACCTAAAGCATGTTTTCATTCAATTATAAATGGCAGACAGATGGCTGTCGAGTTACAAGAAATTCTTATAGTGCTATAATTGGAGTAACATAATCATGTTGCACATCCAAATATATATTAAAAAACCCTAAATCTGTTAGAATAACCGCTTGCCCATTTAATTTGTAATCCAGTGGAATTTTTTGCTCATTAGTATCTTAATTTTATGTATATTATGAAAGTGTGATCCCGTTCTCGTCTTTGACCCAATATTGCTTATAGTTTTGTAATCTCAGCATTTATACCACCTCATCGCACACATTTTGTTGTATTACTTTGTGTTTAAGTCACTATATTTTATTATTTAGAGTTGAACGACTTTATCATTCAATTGGATGAGGAGGTGGAAGGTATGCAGAGCACAATTCTGGTTCTCCAGCAGCAGCTGAGGGAGACCAGGCAACAGCTGTCTCAACAGTCCCAAGCTCTGGGTACCTCTAGTGGCGCTGGTCCAAGCAGGACTGTCCCTTCTCCTCCCAGTGCCTCAGAGCCTCCTGCTGAAACCGAAACTGCCCCCTCAGGCAGCTCCACTGGGGCAAAAGACTGCGGCCGTGTCTTCAATGGCCCTTCCAACGGTTCCTCCCAGAGAACGTTGTCCAGCTCTGGCACTTATCGGGAGCCAAGCAGTGCTGATGAGGATTATCCCGGGTCGCCCTGTGCTTCCAGCCCTGCTCATGGGGGAGGAGCCAAACTGTCAAACCACTCAGAGGGTGTGGTGAGCCAAGGCGCAGGGGAGGGCTATGGGACTCTGAGTGCGGGTTATGAGAGTGTGGACTCTCCAACAGGCAGCGAGGCATCAATGACTCAGCACTCAAATGACACAGACTCCAATACTGATTCCCATGAGGCCGCTACTGTCACCAAGAGCTCCAGAACATCGGGCACACATCACGCCACTCACAACGGGCTGGACTCTGCAGCGGCTGCTACAACTGCCTCCAACTCCTCCACGGGATCCGTTTTGTAATCCTTAAAATGTCTGTTTTTGTTTTTTTTTTTTTTTATACTCATGGCAAACAGACGAAAGCCACACATTTAAGGCCAGTTGTTGTTTGGTTTTTTTTGTTTGTTTTATTTTATTTTTATTTTTTTAAGCCATTTTCAGTCATAACTTGGTTATATCGCAATGTTACGTAGCTGATTATGTTGAGCAGCAGTATGAGAATTAAATAACAAATGAGAAGCATGAGAATAAGTCTGATGTTTATAAGGTTTTAAATTGTGCTCTAATTGCAGTGGAGTTCTTTAAACGTCACCATGTCTATACTTTAATTTGCGCACTAAACTAAAATTTCTGTTGTACCATAAAGTTTAAGTCAGGAGGCAAGATCTTACCTTGCTACACATACTTAATGTTCTTCGTTACTTAATGTTGAACTTTTATTTAATAAAAGAAACTTTCTCCATCCCCACGAAAGCAGTTAGTTTTATTGTAGATAGGTTTATTAGGTTTTTTTGTTTTTGTTTGTTTGTTTGTTTTTTTGTTTTTTTGGAGTTGTTTTGTTGGATTTATATTCTGATTTCAATTCATTTTTGTGTACTGACCAAATATCAATAAAAGCTTTTAATATGATTCGGGTATTAGTTTTTTTATTTATATAATAATTAGGGTAAGTAATTTCTACATGACTGAATTTATTTATTTATATATATATATATATATATTTTCCTTTCGGCTGTTCCCTTAAACAATGGTCATAAAGCATTGTCAAAGAAATCATAAAAGGACAAGATCTTGACTTTTATACTTCAACGTCATATATTTACACTTACACTAAACCCGCCCATTTTTGGGTAGGGAGCGAGGCTGTGATCCACTCGGTTACGAATGAACAGGGCTTGTCATCCAGTCCGTTAGATGGCGCTGTAATCATGGTCGATAGGCTGTTTCAGTGATCATACCGGATTTTCCTTTACCGTCTTCGAGCAAATCAATGAAGCGGTGCTCAAATCAAATCCGTAGCCTCGGTGGAGTGGTTTAGTGAACAGACAGCTGCGTTTGTAGTGATATGAATTCTGCTTCAAGGAAAGAAATGAACACGGTTGTGATTGTGTCTGCTGCCAGGACGCCGATAGGTAATCATTTATTTACTATTTTAGTCTCACAGAACGTCACACTCAGTAATCGCTGACAAGTTGTTTGATTGTTCTGTCAATCAAGTGTTTACATGACTTGTTTTATTAGAACGCCAAGTGATAACACTTTATAACCGAATATCGAATTAAATGTTATATGTATATAGTGTTGGTAGTGTAGTGCTGCATTCTTGTCAGTTAATCAGCTCAGCTCGGTGTATGAACCCATGAGCAGAATTTTCAGCTCGTCGCAGGGTCATCGTGCAGGAGACCTGAACTCCGATCGGTTCACTGACTCGCCTGGTTGCTCTGTGTAGGACGTTACACGGCGGCAGCTTGTGATTGGCTAAAGACATCTCACGTCAGGAAAGAGCTCGTGCAGGGACGTGCCTCAAGATATTTTAAAAAGTGTTAAGTCGGCCTTCACAACAACACGATACAAAATAGGACAATAAAAAAAATATTATTGATAATACTGGTGCTGTTATTATTATTATTATTAATATTACTATTATATAATTATATTATTGGTTTTATATAACTTCTAATATTAACATTATTTTTGGTATACTGTATTGCTAATATTATAATAACAACAATAATAATAAGTATATTTAACAGTGACTGACAAAAATATTGTATTGTTGTAGTGTAGTCATGTGTATTAGTTATTGTATATGTGTATTACTGTATTAGTTTAAATAATTCTCAATATATATTTTGAATGTTCCTAAAGTATTTATGCAATATGCTAAGAATTCATATTTTGTGTTTGTGCTGCTTTCCCACTGAACATGTTTAACACAATCTACTTTAAAGTAAAAGAACCCTTGTGTAAAAGAGTGACATGTGTTCACACATTTGGGTTTTCATGTATTTACTTAAATTAAATAAAGTTTAGTACCAAGGCCGTGGTGGGCAGGTGGTAAAGGTGTTGGATTACTGATCCCAAGGTCTGGGGTTCAAGCTCCATTATCAATAAGTTGTCTCTACTGTCCCACCAGTGCAGCTGACTAGGTTAGTGTCCCTCACTGTCTGTGGTGTGAAGCATGGAAAAGAAACATTGCTGACTTTCATAAGGAGTAGAGTACATAGCCATCAGCATCATGTTCCTGCCCTGCGACCCTCTGGTGAGCTGTCCAGGGTGTACTCCGCCCTCGCCTGGAGTCAGCTGAGATGTCTCCCCGCAACCCTAAGTAGGATTAAGCGGTTCAGAAAATGAATAAGAAAATAGTACGCAGAATTTGTGAACAAAGTTGTGAATTATAAGAGGCGAGTTGTTCTGTTGATAAATCAGTAACCAGTTATATTGATTTCTTTAATGACGAGACTGACCTCAATTAGGTCAGAGTTACAGGCTTTTATTATTGTATATGACAGTGTTATAAAATTATGAAGTTGTGATTCTTTATTGTTCAAGTATAAAACATTTTCAGACAGATAGTTATTCATGTCTTTCAAGGGTCTTTCGGTGGGGCACTGAGCGGTGTGACAGTTTCTGGTTTGGCTACAGTAGTCATCAAGGATGTCCTGGAGAAGGCTGGTGTAAAACCAGATGAGGTATCCGAGGTCATCATGGGACATGTCCTCACTGCAGGTAATATGTTTACCATATGAATCATTTAGGAATATTCTCATCCTGAGGCGGAGGAGGCCTGTGGCGTTTTATAGCCCATGATTTAATTCATCGGATTTTATGGCAAATTTGCATGTCGTATTAATTTAGTGATTTGAGAAGAAAAAAAAAACTGATTCCTGTACAGCATGGTGGCGTTGTTGTTAACACATCTGCCTCACAGCGTGGAGGTCCTGGGTTCGAGCCCCATGTCCAGCGAGTGAGCATATCTGTGGGGAGTTTACGTGTTAGCACTGAGATTGTCTGGTGACTTGTTCAGGGTGTACCCCACCTTTGCCTAGAGTCAGCTGGAATTGACTTCAACTTCCCTCTGACCCTGACAAAGGATAAAGTTGTTTTGTAAATGGAATGAAAAAGAATATTTTGGTATTCTGTCATTTAATTTTATTTTTATGGCTACATGTTGACACATTCGCTGTAAAACCATATAGGCTCTGTGCCGCTGACTAACTTCCAATGAAGTATTCTGCCTCATATTCATTAATGATATTTAGTGCACTACACTGGAATGGCTTAATCTGATTGGTATGCAGTCTCAGGATTATTCTAAGTGAATAATGCTTGAATCAAAATAAGCTATACTGAAAGTTTGTCATGGTCACATGCAGCAGGTGGTGCTGACATTAAAATGCTTCAAATTGCAAAAATAAGCCATCGTGTTTTAGTTTTGTCTTCTTGTGCTTAACCCTAACCTGGTAGGTTAGAAGGGGAGTCTCGCCTGTTAGGCGCTTATGATGGGCATCTTCCCTGAGGCCTGTTCCTTAGAAGGCCTCACTTTTGTTTCCAATAGTTTGAATTCAAATTTTATTGCTTTTTGTAGAATAAGTAAAAAATTAATGGAAGAGAAAACTAGCTAGTGTTAGCGTTAGCTTACCATCAGGTTTTCTTGGCTCAGAGCGTTGAGCTCATCTGACAGAGTTTATCATGGTTGATATATACATATAAAATTTGAACAATTAAAAAAATATAAAACTCTTACTTTAATGTGCTTTGTTCTGATGTTTCCATGTAATGTTTACTAAAACAATTATTCAGTGACACCTTCCTTTCTGTTAATTATCCACCCAGTAAACTCAGGAGAATGTTTGAACTATTTAAAAATGTTAAAAATAAACCATCCTTATTTTAGTTTGCACTTCTAATGGTCCCATGTTGTTCAAAGTTCTGTCTTGGGGGACTTTTCAGTGATAACCTCTTTGCTTTTGGTAAGTGATTGTGATTTAATAATTCAATCAATAATTGTGGACTAAATGGACTAAATGACTGGTTGTTGCTGTTCTCAGGTCATGGACAGAACCCTACACGGCAGGCTAGTGTTGGAGCAGGAATCCCGTACCCTGTGCCTGCGTGGAGCTGTCAGATGGTGTGTGGATCTGGTTTAAAAGCGATATGTCTTGGAGCTCAGTCTATCATAATGGGAGAGTCCACAGTAGTGGTGGCAGGGGGCATGGAAAGCATGAGCCGGGTAGGTGATGGTTGCATAATTTAGTGTATTAACAACTATGCAACCTATGCTTAACTTATTACACTTAATACACTTAACTTAATACACATGACCGTGACTTAGTTAAGTTACGTTAAGTACATTAAGTTACGACTTTAAGTAAGTTACGTCAATTGCGTAAGTCATGTCAATTGTGTAAGTTACGTCAATTGCATAAGTTGCGCAATTGATGCAAATTACAGTAGTGTATATTATTAAGCTGTGTATTTGTGTCAAAAATGTAAAAATGACTGCCTTCATAATGTTAGCGTTCTGTTATATAGTTTAAAAAAAAATAAGAAAAAAACCAAGATTGTTTATGGCAATGTTTCACAAAACATATTAGAATGTGCAGTATTACTGAAGAAATGGGCACAGTTGAAGTAAAAATGGCTATAATGTGCACCGGATTATAAAGCACAACACCAATGAATGTTCTCTGTCCATACAGAACATGCAACTAATTATAATGCACATTAAATGAGACAAAAGTCAGATAAACCAAACTTTATTCACGTCACAATAACATCCCTGTTCAGCTGTAGTACAGAATACGTAATTTATGGAAGTGACGTCAGTTCCGTCAATGAAGTCACTTTCGGAAATGACGATGAGCCCATCAATAACTTATTAATTGGCGGAAATGATATCACCGACGGGAAATGATGCCACCGGCGGGAAACGACGCGACATCATCCGGCTGAAATGATGTCATCGGACGAAAATGACATCATCAGGGGAATTCTGTCATCGGGTGGAAATGACGTCAGCTCATGGAAATGACGTTGCTTCTGCACAGCGACGTCATTTACACCCGATGACCTCATTTTCGCCAGATGACATCATTATTGCCCGATGATGTCATCTCCGCCAGATGGAATCATCTCCGCCAGATGGAGTCATCTCCACCAGATGGAGTCATCTCCAGCCAGTGACGTCATTTCCCACCAGTGACGTCATTTCCCACCAGTTACGTCATTTCCCGCCGGTGACGTAATTTCGGTCCTATGCCATCATTTTCACCAATGACATCATTTCCATTCGATGGCGTCATTTCCGCCCGATGGCATCATTTCTCGCCGATGACGTCATTTTCGGCCGATGACGTCATTTATCGGAGATGAAGTAATTTCCTGGCAATTATTTTACGTCATTTTCGGCAATTACATGCTTTTTTGGAATACTGTACCAGAATTAAGTGTACAGGGATCCCTCACTTTCCGTTGTTAATTGGGACCGAGATCCTGCCGCGATCACTGAAATCTGCGAAGTAGGATCAACCCCCCCCCTGACTGATATACGTACATGTATATGTGTATATAAGGTAAGTCTGTTGGGTTTTTACACCCGAGCCTAGTGGCTCATCAGGCAGGTATCCCCGGGGTCCTTAGCATGACGCGACCAGGAGTTCAGCTCCTCCTGGATGGGATGCTAGTCCATCGCAGGTTACCTTCCCAGTATATTTTTACTGGTACCCATTTATACTGCTGGGTGAACAGAGGCACACATGTGGTTGAGACCTTGCCCAGGGTCCACATCCACAACAGTATTTGGCAGTGGCGCTCTCATCATCTCTCTGTAGTGTAGGGAAAAAGCACTGAGCAAACCATAAAGTGCAGTAAAAACCCGTCAACAAACAGTAAAATTTCTCACAGGAACAAAGAGACTTGGATCAGGCCAAATCTCTTATTTCAGTGTTTTTTATTTTAAAGAGATAAGTAGCGACCCCTGAAAAAGAGAAGAAGCCAAAAGGAAAAGAAGTAGAATATTCCAATATGAATGGATAGAGTAACATGTTGTCATATACTGTAGCTGTTTCCAGCTGGGACTATATTACCCATCAGCCCCTGTATCTCACATGTCCCTGATCATGAGAAGTTGTTTCTGCTTGTCCTTGGTTATAGCCAATCTTCCATTTAAAACCCCTACTCCCTATGACTCTCACTGAGGTATTTTGGATATAGCAAGATATTACACTGAGGTTTTTCTGTCCTTTTTGGTGCGTAGGCACCTCACATAGTGCAGATGAGATCAGGAATAAAGATGGGAGATGCCACGTTGCAAGACTCTATTTTGGCCGATGGACTCACAGATGCTTTTCACAACTGCCACATGGGTATCACAGGTATATCTGAGCAGAATTGACATTTCCCAAGTTTTTTTGTAATGAGGAATGATGGGTGATAAGTGTTGGCCAAGTCTACTCTATCCACAACAGTATAGAACATTACTAATCCATTTTTATAGGCCAGAAAGACGTAACAAGACTTGTGTATTACAATGTTGGCTTTCTTGTTATTTCTTTGAAGCGGAGAATGTGGCTAAACAGTGGGGTGTGACCCGAGAAGCTCAGGATCAATATGCTGTCACCTCACAGAACAGAACTGAGGAAGCACAGAAGGCAGGTTACTTTAACCAGGAGATTGTTCCAGTTATTGTTCCTTCAAGAAAAGGTAACAAGCTGTGTTTGTTATTTTAGCATTTATGTTTATGACTGAACATCCCTTGTGAATTTTGAGTAGGAACTCTGAATTTTAACATTTGACTATTAGTGTTTTCATCAAAAAAAATAGCAACTCCTTATAAGAGAACTCTGTCAACATATGAGTCTAGAATGATGGGATGGTTTGCAGATGTATTAAACTCTTCAGTATTAACTGATAACGAGCCTCACTGCCTTCTTTACTTGACATGCTTGAATTTTGCACTGATAATAGGTCCAGTAGAAGTAAAAGTTGATGAATTTCCTCACCATGGTAGCAACATGGATGCCATGTCCAAGCTGAAGCCCTTTTTTCTGAAGGATGGATCTGGCACAGTCACAGCTGGCAACGCATCAGGTAACTAAGCAAAACTGACTATCGATCAAGGTTCACAAAGTAACCCAGAGTTCATTCACTTCTAAGTGTTCTTCAGCAGGACAGTATTGCATGTGCATGAAATCTGTCTCCCTTATCATATGTTCAGTGCTTAGTAGATGTTACCTGATATCTGCCTTCTCTGCCGCAGGAATGAACGACGGGGCTGCAGCTACTCTGCTCATGAGCCAATCTGAGGCTGAGAGGCGTGGTCTGCATCCAATGGCACGGATTGTCTCATGGGCTGACACTGGCCTTGAGCCGTCTGTCATGGGCATAGGACCAATTTCAGCCATAAGAAAAGCAGTGAGTGTCCCTACCAGTCCACAGATGGACAGTCACAGTATTACATAAACAAGACAATACTGAGAAAAGTCTGACCTGTGTATTTTTATAGAAATATAATTTTCTGTTATTATTTTTAAAGGAGACAAATATAGTTAAAGTTATATTTTATTTATATTTGTGTATTTATGTAAACACCAATTAATTTGTACAGCTACATTCTTCATGTGCAATATGGTGCATGATGTTTGTAAATTCAATTTCTATATCTTTTTGCACTAGACAGAGAAGGCTGGCTGGCAGCTCTCTCAGGTGGATCTGTATGAAATCAACGAAGCCTTTTCTGCTCAGTGCCTTGCAGTAATTCAGGAACTTGGCTTAAACCCAGACAAGGTTGTTAATTTAATTTGATTCCAGTGTTAATCAGAATAATAGTCATTTTAACACTGTAGAGAACTGGTTACAGAAATTCAGATATGCATGTAGATCCTTTATGAGTAATCTGGACATCACAATGGAAAGACAGAAAAAAAGGTCTGGAGAAAATCAATCCAGATTTAGAATTAAACTCACCCTCTTTCTTTTGAGTGACACTAGAAAGAATACGCAGTGTAAGCATTTCGAGAGTACAATTACATCGGGAAAACTTTATTGACACTTGGCCATTAGACTCTAATGTGGTTTCTTCCCAAGGTTGGTGCCATTAAGTTAAAAGCCCACAGACTCAAACCTTTTCTAGATTGACAGTCCCCTCCACACACAGTGAGCTCTATGAAGGCATGCCTTCCCAAGGTTGGAGTGAGAGGACGTGAATCACTTGCACAGAGCACTGACCTCAACCCCCACCGAATATGTGTGGGATAAACTAGAATGCTAAATTCCCCAGGTGTCCCGATCTGATATCACTGAATGACCTTAATAAAGCTCTTGTGGATGAATGATCACAAATTTCCACAGCCCACATCCCAAACTCTAGTGCACAGCCTTCCCAGAAGAGGGAAATTTATTATAACAGTAAAGAGGAATGAAAGCAAGAGTCCAACGATCAAGAAGTATGGGGGTCTTCAATTGTCCATAAACCTTTGTCCATATTACTGTACAAGTTGTGGGATGAATAAAGGACAGTCTTGATGATTACAGGAGGAGGTTTAAGTTCAGGATTATGGAGAATTTGCACACATTGTTTTTAAAATGCATTAAATTATTCATGACACAATTTCCTCCAGATCAATAAAGTATTCTGATGACATGAGATGAGATGAGATGAGATGAGCAGACCACATGGTGGAATGTCACTGAAGCGCAGAAAGTAATGACAAACTTGTTGCTTAGCACAAGTACTGACATCTATTGTGAGCTGACCTTAATCTTCTTGCGTAATGAATCATGTAATCTTTGTGCTCATAATAAGTCTAGACCAGGGCTGCGCAATCCTGTTCCTGGTGATCGACCATTCTAAAGATTTAATTTAATTTTTCTTTTCTTGGATTTCCCCCCCAAGTATCTCCCTAATTTGTCATATCCAATTCTCACTCATCAGGTATTGACTTCCTTATCCCATGACAACCACCGACCAGGGAGGAGCGAAAGCATGCATACAATCCTTCTGTGACACGCGATGCGAGACACTCACCTCTTTTCGAATTGCAATGCCTTTCGTGTTTGATTGGCTGGTGATTGCTGTGAGTGAAAGGGAAGTGAGCATATGCCATCCCTCCCTCTGGTGAGAGCTCAGCCAATTAGCTTCCATGGATTCCTGAACACGGATGGCTGTGGCATTAAACTGGATTCAAACTTGCGATCTGTGGGTTGTCACGTATGTTGTCAGTTCCCTCAGAAGCCTTTTTAAAGATTTTAAGCCCAACCCTAATGGGGCCCATCTGACAAAACCAATAATCACTTTAAGTCTTTATTTCCAAGCCTTAAATCTTGATTTAGAAAATGTTTAAACTCTTTGATACTTTGTAAAGTCAGACCTTTACTGTGTAAAGCTGCTTTGCGTCAATGTCAATTGTAAAAAGCGCTATACAGTATAAATAAAAATGAATTGAATTGATGTGATGATTAGATGGTCAGGTGGGTATAATTGGGGTAACATGGATCACCAGGAACACAAGTGGGCATCACTGCTCTGGACATTAATTTATTGACTCTGTTGAGTAAGTGGAGCTATTGTAATACACCAATTTATTCACTTAGTTATAAGAATTAGAGAACATTTCATAGAGCAGGAAGTAATAATTTGTTCGAAGGTTTTTATTTTTAAAATAAATTAAAAGGATTCCTGCTCTTTAAGTTTCTCTAAACAAGCCTTGGAGTGGCATGGTGATGTAATGGTGAGCATGTCCGCCTCACAGGGGTTGAGTCCTGAGCCTGGTGAAGTTTCTGTGTGGAGTTGGCATGTTCTTTGCGTGGCTGCGTCAGATTCCACCTGAAAGTCTGGTTTCCTCCCACAGTTCGAAGCCAGGCACATTAGACTTATTAGCTGTTACAACTTGTCGCTAGGTTTGTGTGTGTGTGTGTGTGTGTGTGTGTGTGTGTGTGTGTGTGTGTGTGTGTGTGTGTGTGTGTGTGTGTGTGTGTGTGTGTGTGTGTGTGTTGGTCCTGCAACATTCAAGGTACTGTATATCCCTCATCAAAATGCACAGGAGAATGGACACATTATTTAAAACTTCTAAAAAATATGGTGGTAATATCTTTATTCATTACATACCATCTCTGTACACCAGGGGTCACCAACCTTTTTGAAACTGAGAGCTACTTCATGGGTACCAATTAATGCGAAGGGCTACTAGGTCGATACACACCTCTGAAATTACAAATTTGCTCAATTTACATTTAATTAGATTTAATTAGATGTTATTATTAATAATTAATGATATTCATCTATGTGAAGATATTGACTTGATTTAAAAATATATTCAAAAAAATTATATGCAGCTCAATGGAGAGTGGCGCTGTCCTAAAAATGGGCCTGTCCTAAAAATAGCAGTGAACAGGTCCGCGGGCAACTTATATTGTCCTTGCGGGCTACCTGGTGCCCACGGGCACCACGTTGGTGATCCCTGCTGTACACGATACTATCCCTGATTAAAGGGATATTTTTCTGATCATTGTCCTGTTAATCCCACTTGTACTCAAACTGTAAACATGTAGTTAGTCTGATGACTGAGCAGTGGAGTGTCCAACAAGGTTCACACTGGTATCACTCACCTTGTTATCTTAAGGTCATACATAACAATTATTCCATGATCTCGAGTCATATATGATTTGATATATGTGCTGATATACACATATATACCTGATAAGAGTATAAAATACTGACCAGAAGAGTTGGTTCGATTTTAGTGCAGCACAGCGTCTCGCATGGTTTCCGCACTTCACTTAGGATGGCCTCTCCGGGGCAGTGGTGGTCTAGTGGTATAGGGCGCTGGATCGCTGATCCAAAGGTTGGGGGTTCGAGTCCCACTCTCCACAAGGTTGTCACTGTCCCCCCCAGTGCAGCTAACTGGGTTATCAAAGGCGGGCCATGTCTCTCACTGTCTATGGTGAGAGGCATGTAAAAGAACCATTGCTGACTTTCGTAAAGAGTAGGCTGCAAAGTTGTCAGCGTGTTTCTGTCCCTTGCTAAAAGGGTTGTGACAGGAAGGGCATCCGACGTAAAAACCTGCCAAATCAACCGTGCGAATCAGATGATTCACTGTGGCGACTCCTGAGTGAAAGGGAAAAAGCCGAAAGGAAGACAGACTTAGGATGGCCTCTCCCCCAGAGACTGAAGACCTGTTCCTCGAAGAACGCTGATAAAATCATGTTCAATGGGAAAAAAAAAAAAAAAAACTGTGTTTACCATCATTTACTTCAATTTAAACTTTTGTTGCTTTTTTTGAAGTAACTTAATAATAGGATGACTAAAAGAGCCGGTCAGATAGGGCTAGTGTTTAGCCTCGCATTGTATCACAACCTCTGCTTTCTGCACTGATGTAGCTACTCACAGTATATAAGCTGATATTGTGGTATAATATGAGCTGATGTTCTAGTAGAAGATTAGCCAATAAGAATGAGCGATTTCTGATATTTACTGCATTTGGATGTACAGTAATATAATTTTAAATTTCTCCTATTTTTGTTGCCACTTTTGAATATTTTACTTTTGTCCTCATAGCTATAGCGCATAACTATATATAAAATGAGACATAAATTACACATTTCCATATAGCGCGCTAGTTATTATTACTTAATAAACTGTGTATTGATAGTAGTGAGTATTTTCTTGTTGCAGGTGAATGTTTGTGGTGGTGCTATTTCTTTGGGACATCCTTTGGGTATGTCTGGCTGCAGGGTGCTGGTGACTCTCGTTCATGCACTTCAGAGGACGGGCGGCAGTAAAGGTGTTGCTTCGCTGTGTATTGGAGGAGGAATGGGAATTGCTATGTGTGTAGAGACACTTTAAGACATCCTCAGACACGCGTACAAACCAGCTGCAGTTGCAGCAAGCCAGGCAAGGTCTTACACATCTAGATTGATTTGCTGAAATTATGTTTTAATGAATTAGGGGAAATGTATAGTTTATATTTTTATAATTCAGGCATCTTATTCAGTCACTGACTGAGTTTCTCTGAAGTAATAATCAATAAAGTCTATGATGTAAATAAATACTTAGTTATTTCAGGACTGGACTCTCTTTTTCTGTCATTTGCAGTACTTGGGGTAAGATTGATAAGATTGGTAAGATTTAGACATCTGTTAAGACCTAAACTAATTTAAATCATCCGCGAGGTTTTTAAGTAAATTAAAGCAATGTATTGTAGCAGTAAACAACTCCTGGTCTAGATACGATATAAGTTTAATTTTAAATAAAAATTCAGCAATAGTTTCTATCTGAAAACATTCCTTTTCTATAATATTACATTTACTTTTATTATGCAGCTTCCATTTACTGTGATTGCACTTGCCTTGTAATTAATGAGTGTAGAAATAGTTGCAATTTAATTACAAAATGTCTTCTACCTTAAACTTGCCTTAAATGATGAAAGTGCCATAAAACTGTAAATTAGCCTCAGTCCTGTGCTTCCTCTCAACCACCTGATGAAAGCTTTACATGATACACTACTCTGTATGTGCTGATAAAACCCTCATGGGGAAACATGTTAAACTGTACTGTGTGTCTTCTCAGTGAATAAAATATCTATCAGTTCAGATACATCCACCTATCTGTCCATCTGTCTGTCTTTCTAGTCAAAAGTTTGGCCACACCATCTTAACTAATATACACTACAGTCAATTATCAGTTGTGTTTTTCTTTTTACTTCAAGTAAGTGCTTAGGGTGCTGTGCTCATGATCAGGAGGTCATGGGTTTGAATCCCCATTAGATCCCTACTGTGGTAAGACCCCTGCACAAGTCCCACGAGTATGCTTCTAGGTGGACACCTCGCAGTGTAAATGGGTAAAAGTAAAAATACAGTCATACCTCACCTGACAACATTAATTCGTTCCAGAAGTGGTGTCATAATGTGATTTTTTTCATAATTAGAGTCGCATTTTACATGTAAAAGGCCTGATTCGTTCCAAGGCCCCCAAGACTACCCCCTGAACCCTTTAAAATTATAAAAGTATATCAATTTTGTATGCAATATGTGTTAAAAGTAAAAGAAAATTATTTATTAAACCATTAAAATGAATAAGACATGCAAATCATTTACCATTGGGGTTGGGCAACTATGCCCCGCTTCTTCTTTTCACTCGCACCGGGAATCGCTTTCTTGTGGCCCAAGATGAATAACGAAGAATAAAGTTGCAATGAGCACACTCGAAAAACTCACGAAACCACAGTAACTCTGTCCTTTACGCGTATTAGAACTCCATGACGAATGAGTGTCGAAGGCACATGAAAAGCATCATGGGTATCATGGAGATGCAGCTCCCTCCTAGTCAATGGGAGGCCAGTGGGGTGTTGGGAGATAGCCAATGGGAGAGCAACTCTTATCGTGCCAATTTCAAAACAAAATACAGGATGCGTTTCGTAACTTGAATTTTCTTTCGTATTCAGAGACGAAAAGTTTATGTAAAGGCGTTTCGTAACTTGGATTTTTCGTTAGTTGGGTCTTTCATAAGGTGAGGTATGACTGTACTGGGAAACCGGGGATATGCATCACCTTATGAGCCAGTAAACTCGAGTGTAAAAGCCCAACAGGCTTACCTTACCTTTTGTTTTTACTTTACAGGCTAGACTTTAAACTTTCTTTCAAAATAGTAATAATTATTACAACAACAATAATAATAATAATTATTATTATTATTATCTGCATCTCAGGCAGCATGGTAGCGTAGTGGTTAGCATGTTGTCTTACAGCAAGAAGGTCCTGGGTTTGAGTCCTGGGCTGTGGTGTTTCTCTGTGGAGTTTGCATGTTCTCCCTTATGCTTGTGTGGGTGTTCTGGTTTCCTTCTACAACCCAAAGAAGTGCATATTTGGCTACTTGACTGCTCCAAATTGTCCATTGGTGTAACAATGAGTGTGAATGGTTGTGTGACCTGTGATGGTCTAGCAAACTGTTTAGGGTGTACCCCACCTTCGCCCTGTGTGGGCTGAGATCTCGGCACTGCGACCCAAGCAGTTTGGCAAATGAGTGAGCTTAATCTGCAAGTTGACAGTTACCCAGCGACGCCTCTTTCTCTTTCTAAACTTTAAATATTTCATACCACCAGTTTACAAATTGAAAGTCATTGTTAATGTTTATACTATTGCTGTTAAGAGGAATGGGGTATTTTTCTTTAAAAAGGAAATGGAAAGGTTACATATCTTTTTTGTTTTTGCTGGTTTGTTTGTTACAAATACAAAATACAATTGAAAAGAAACTTGCAAGAGATGGCTCCAAAACTTAAAACTCAAATAATGTTTGGAGCCTCACCTTTACTCAAGGTTATGTTATGTACTTGCAGTTCAATGACAAATGCATTTCTTCATGAGGAGGAATGGTGGAACCAAACCGCAAGCTACTCATCCGCTGAACTGATTAATCCTTCTAAAGTCACGGGGGGCTGGCACCTATCTCAGCCCACATAGGACGCAAGTAAGGTAGGCCCTGAACAGCTCTACAGACTATTGCTGGGCCAATACACATACAACCATTCAGACTCAGTCCTAGGCCCAATCAAGAACAGCCAAACAAGCCTAATGAGCATGTCTTTGGACCGTGGGAGGAAACCGGAATATGTGGTGGAAACCCACGCAGGCATAGGGAATACAGACATGCAAACTATATACAGAAACGCCCAGGACTCAAACCCAGCACTTTCTTGCTGTGCTAAGCACTACCCCACCATGTTGCCAAACCTAAAGCTATGATGGAAAAGTATAATATCTAGCATGAATGTTCGGTAACAGTGCTCCATGGTAACAAGAATTAACATGATAGGTATTTCTGTACTAATAGTGAATGTTAGATAACAGGGCAGTGGTGGTCTAGTAGTATAGGGCACTGGATCACTGATCTTAAGGTTGGGGGTTTGAGTCCCACTCTCCACCAGGTTGTCACTGTCCGCACAGTGCAGCTAACTGGGTTATCAACGGCTGGCCATGTCTCTCACTTGTCTATGGCCATGTCTATGGTGAGGTTCATGTAAAAGAACCATTGCTGACTTTCGTGAAGAGTAGCTGCAAAGGAGTCAGCGTGTTTCTGCACCTTGCTAAAGGGTTGTGTCAAGAAGGGCATCCAACTTAAAAACCTATGCCAAATCAAACGTGTGAATCACTCGCTGTCGTGACCCCTGATAAAGGGAAAAAGCCGAAAGGAAATCACGTCTCATCTCAATCTCAGTGAATGTTAGATAACAGGGCAGTGGTGGTCTAGTGGTATAGGGCGCTGGATCACTGATCTTAAGGTTGGGGGTTTGAGTCCCACTCTCCACAGGGTTGTCACTATCCCCCCAGTGCAGCTAACTGGGTTATCAATGGCTGGCCATGTCTCACTGTCGATGGTGAGGTTCATGTAAAAGAACCATTGCTGACTTTCGTAAAGAGTAGCTGCAAAGGAGTCAGCGTGTTTCTGCACCTTGCTAAATGGTTGTGTCAAGAAGGGCATCCAACGTAAAAACCTATGCCAAATCAAACGTGTGAATCATCTCAATCTCAGTGAATGTTAGATAACAGTACTGTATGGGAAGACTGGAAGGGAGCAGTCTCACAGCTAAATTAGGAAGGAGTTAATCCCTTAATTGGCCTACTGTACTGTGACTGGCAAACAGAGGTAGCGGACTGTCATTTCTCCCCCCTAGCCTGCTACAACTCATAGCTGAGTTTTAGAAAATGACATATTTTGTTCACAAAGACCAGATTTTTGCACATCAGGTGCACCTTCTGGAGCACAAACTCCGGGTAAGTGACTTAAATCCAACAGCTCAGTGACAGCAAGGAGATGACTTGAATCTCAGACACAGAACTGGCTAAGTCACCTGTAATCCTGCAAGAAAAAATAGTTTTGGGAGCCTTGTATGGAAAGTGATTAAATTGAATTTGTTATATGTACACTTTCAGAGCAAAGAAGAACGGATTTTAGAGCTGGAGACAGAGAACACTCTTCTTCACCTGAGGCTTGCTGAGGTAACTTAATAACAGCATTATTATCAGCTGTACAATACACGCGCGTCCATCAGTTTGATTTAAATGTTTTATTCATTGTGTAGATGTACTGTATCGTAAAGCTTTTTATTGATACGAGAGACATTATAATTAAATAATTACTGACGTGCTTATTGTCAGGGGCCAGTGGCGTAGTGGTTAGGGTGCTGCGCTCATGATCGGGAGGTTGTGTGTTCAAATCCTAGTTGGACCCCCACCGTGCTAAGACCCCTGGGCAAGGTCTGAACCACAAGTGTGCCTCTGTCCACCCAGAAGTGCAAATGAGTACCAGTAAAAAAACAGACTTTATCTTATCTTACCTTATCGTCAGTCACACAATTTACCAAACCACTTAGTCCTATCAGGGTGGCAGGTCTGTCCGGTGCTCATCTCAGTCAACATTGAGTGAAGATAGTTTACATCCTGAACAACTTGTCAGACCACTGCAGAGCCAACACATAAAAACACTCACACTTTTGTACAATTTGGAACCACCAATTACCCTGACGTACATGTCTTTGGACTGTGGAAGGAAACTGTAATACCTGGAGAAAACCCACTCAAGCATGAGGAGAACATGAAAACTCCGCACAGAAATTGAAAAACCTGGGAACTGAACCAAGGCCCATTTTGTTGTGAGGCCAATGTGATAAACACTACCCCACCATCCTATTGCTGTTTATGTAAAAAAAAAAAATGTATATATAGCTGAGATGAAAAGATTTTCAGGTTAACATTCTTTCTTTCCTTCTTTTTGGCTTTTTCGCTTTCTCGGGAGTCGCAACAGCAGATCATCTGATTCGCACGTTTGATTTGGCATATGTTTTTACGTGGGATGCCCTTCCTGTCACAACCCTTTCGCAAGGGACAGAAACACGCTGACGGCTTTGCAGCCGACTCTTTACGAAAGTCAGCAATGGTTCTTTTACATGAACCTCTCACCATAGACAGTGAGAGACATGGCCCACCTTTGATAACCCAGTTAACATATAACACAGAAAAATCTAAAAATTCTAAAAGTTTTCTCAAGTATTGAACACCTGAGGTAACAGTAACTTAGACAAAATATACTAAATTTTTAAATGCAAATTGGTGTAGTGGTTAGCATGTCTGCCTCACTGTATGAAGGTTCTGGGTTAGTGTCCTGAGCTCCCTGAAGGCATTTCTGTATGGCCTCTGCATTTTTTCTCTGTGCTCGTGTGTGTTTTGTCTGGACACCATGGTTTCCTCCCACAGTCCAAAGGACAAACATATTCGGCTAATTGGCTATTCCAAATTGCCCCATAGTGTAAGTGGGAATGTGTGTGTGTGTGTGTGTGTGTGTGTGTGTGTGTGTGTGTGTGTGTGTGTTAGCACTAAGATGGACTGGCTAGTCTTTCAAGGTGAACCTAATACAGTGCTTCTCATAGTGGGGCGCAACCCCCCTTGGGGGGGGGGGCGGGGGGGGCGGTATGATGCCAGGGAGATGTGTAAGACCTTGAGGAACATGCTTTTACGTAATAGTGTATGGAATTAAGTGTAATTAATTGTACCTCCACTCCACTAGTTGGCAATGGCGCTCTCATTGTCGTGCTATGGTGTATCGTTTTTTTTTGCACGAGCAAACGATATGAAGTTGCAGTAAACAACTCCTCAAACAACACAGAACAATTTCTAACAGGAAGGAAGAGAAAGGTGGCAGAGAGACGGAGATATTAAGACATAAATAAGTTTAATGAGTTTAAATAACGGATGTATATTTTTATTTCAAGCACATTGGTGCACTTTAAATCTTTTCCATTACAGATTGAAAAACAATGCTAAATGAGGTTTTTCTTGATTGTAAGTTGAACTATATTTCTTTCTTTTTTTGTTTTAATTGTTAATAATGATACAATGTTATGCAGAGGTGTAGTAATAACAATTTTATAGACAAATAATACTACTGTATTTGTAGTCGCTCGGAGGCGGCAGGGTTGCGTGAAATGTTTTTTTCTTCCTAGAAGGGGCGCCACAGAAAGTAATTGAGAAGCACGAGCCTAGTAGGATAAAATCGTTCTTCAAATGACCGGATGAACGAATGAGTGAATTTATCCCAGTAAAACAAGTTCAGTTTTCTGGTAGTTGATTTGTATCTGTTCCATTAAATTTTTATTATATATGACCATATTATGTTTCACACTTGCTCAAGTGTATGGGAAAATTACGACGGGATCAGCAAGAGGATGTGATTATGGCAAAGAGACACTGTCAGCACCAGGGAAATGTGCACAGGAGCACTCATGTTCCTCTGGCCAAACTCCTCTCACACGTCCAAGTAAGTCGGCAGAGAAACAGCTGACCGCACCTGTTCTGTCTCATGGCTGTTTTATGGAATGTGTCAGGTTTTCAGTTTTTATTTATCTTGATTGTTTTCAGGCTTTGAGAAAAGATATGAGGGATCTTTTGGCTGTATACATGGGCTTTGCCATGGAGTTTGAGAACCAGATCAAGCAACTTTTGGAGTGGATGGGCATCATCAACAGAGCTCTCCTGAGTGATTATGGTGGTGACACCCAGAGTAAGTTATTATAAAAATGTATTATGTAAGAATTCCATCACTTGTCCAATTTGTAACTCAGACTTCTGTAGTCATCTTTGTATTAATCTAGTGTTTTTGAGTAGGAGTAGTGCTAGGCAGTTTACCCCACAACTTGAAAAAAAATTACCATATACAGTACAGTAAATACTCACTGAATATGTTATTACAAGCACAGTACTAATACTGGATAGAGCCTCACTTTCAGTCTTTTTTTGTGGCATCAGTTCTACAAGGTGTTTTTGAAAGGGTTTTTTTTTTGTAAAGTTACTTAAAATAATTGTTTTTCTCATAATTAAAGCAACCATGCTTATGAGTTTTTGACCTTACACGCATATACACACACACACACACACACATATATATATATATATATATATATATATATATATATATATATATATACATACAGACGCTCCCTGACTTACTGGTTCCGGACCGTCGAACGTAAGGTAAAAAAAAAAATGCAAGTTGTTACTGTATGTTCCAGTTAAGTGTGACATTCATACTGTACTATACATTCACAAATATCATTACCGTAGCTCATAAAACACCCCTAAATCAATTATTATAAACATAACATTGTAAAATAATATCAAATATATAAAATAATATCAACATTAATTTCAAATAAATTAAATTCAAGCCAAATAATTTCAAATAGATAAATTTGAATCAAATTTAGTAATCAAATATCAAATACAGGATCAAATATAATCTTTAACATTCTCTGTGATACGATCTTTCTGCTTGTAAATGGTTCCGATGGTCGACGGAGCCATTTGGAAGAAACGTGCAACAGTCGCATGTTTTTCACCAGCATCGATTTTCTTGATAATAGCCATCTTCGTTTCAAACAAGATGGCTTGCTGCTTTCTCTGATTACCACTATCGCTAGTAGGCTTATGTTTCTGACCAACTATATTTGCTTATGGTTACAAAAGTATGCAAAACAGTATAAACACAAAGATCACAGAGACGACGTCTTAACACAAGGGTAACACGCGGTGAACTGGGAAGAAGGAGGGCACGTTCAGTCTGTTGTTTGCAAACTATGGACGCAGCGTCATACCTCAGTAGCGTATTACGTCAGCGTACTACGTAGGTACATCTCGTACTACAGAGAGCACGCTAAACTCAAAATTTGACATAATTTTTTTTTTTTTACGTAAAATAGAAAAATACATAAAACGAATGAATGTAAAGCGGGGAGTGTCTATATATAAATACAAACATGTGGGGCATAAATGAGTGTCCATACTCACGTCGGTCCCAATCCCAAATAAATGCAGGGGGTTGCAAATAGGAAGGGCATCCAGGGTAAAACTTTTGCCAGAATACAGAATGCGAACCGTCAATACAAATGTCATACCGGAGCGGTCGAGGCCCGGGTTAAAAACGACCGCCATCAACCAACAGCTGTCAACCAACATCAGCTGGTGCTGGTGGAAATTGGACAACTGTTGGTCGAAGAATGAGAGGTCAAAGAAGGAGAGGCAGGAGGCGTGTCCGTAGGCAGAGAGAGAAGAGGAAAGGCGTGAGTCTAGGACTGAGAGTCGGACTTATTTTTAACCGGGGTGCGGCTAGCATTGAGCTACCCTAGCATATTAGCTCAGGATAGTTGAGCGTGCTTAGTTGCCCGAAGACTCCGATCTCATAGCTGTAGTAGGGTCGACTGGTCATAGACGAGCATAGTGCAAAACATGAACAAATAAAACACATTAAAACGACAAAGAAACAATTTAACTCTGAGAACTCCGCGACATCGCCCTCTAGGCAGCGCTATCTTGGAGACGTCACTCCAAGTTCAATGTAAAAGGACATGAAGCGTAATAAAGTTTATCCTTTTGGTATCATTTGTTAAACATACTACAGAACATAAAATCTCATGCACAAACATTATAAACATTAACTTATATACTGTACTGGAATAATAATTGAAAAAGACTTTAATATAGCAGTTCAGAGGAAACTGTCGTTTCTTCAGACGAGACATCCAGCATTTTCTTCGCCAGAAGACGCACAGCGTTTGAGTGGCATCATAGAGCTTAACTGCACCCTTGCTTAAACATTGTTTAAAACACCCCAAAAAAAGAGGCTCATTGACAACTTGTGTGCGAATGAGGAAAAAGGGGCGTTACATCATCTCAACCAATCAGCAGGATGGAGGACAGCCATTGGCTGAATTTGAGTGACTTGTGAGTTGCTTGGCAGTCCGTGAATACTCAAACCATGAGTGCAAAACCGTGAATAGTCAAGGGCCTATATATAAATAAATAATTAGGTGGCATAGTGGTTAGCACACACGCCTCACCTAAGGTATGGCCGAAGGCCTGGGTTTAATTCCAGGACTCTGGCATTTCTTTGTGGATTTTGCATGTTCTCCCCGTGCTTGTGTATGGATGCTCCAGTTTGTCTCAGTCCACAAACAACTGGCATTCATCTCAACTAACTCTGGGCAAGGTTGGAGTACACCCTGGACAGCTTGTACAGATACAACCATTTATCCTCACACACTTGGGGGCAATTTAGAACAGCCAATTAGCTAAATGTGAGAGTCTTTGGACAGTGTGAGGAAACTGGATTACTTGGAGAAAACCCACACAGCTACAGGTATGGTATACCAACTCTACACAGAAATGCCTTCACCAAGCCTGGGATTTGAACCCCGGACCTTCTTTCTATGAGGTGGATTTGCTAACCCCGACACTTTCATGTCACCCAATTAATGAAGTCGGTCTAATATTGAGTTGCCACTAGTTGTGTGAAATACCTACATAAAAATAAATTACTTCTTTTAGTTGCTGACAAGCTGATAACATTATTATAAGTGTTTGACAAACTGGAAAGAATCCCTACAGAGCTACAGCTGTGCCTGTTTACTTTCAAAATTTAAAATTCACTTTTACCTTTCTTTTCTTCTGGCTCTCTCTATTGCATCACTCCATTCAGTGCATGCAGGTAATGATTACACATGGGTGGATTTCTGATGTTTACAGAACAGGAAGTCATGGAGAGTTCACGAAAGAGTCCATTTCCAAAATTATTGTCAAAATTTCCTTTACTAATTAAAGAGATTTCCTCACAAATTGCAACTGGCCATACTTAATTGTAAGAAATGTGCATTTAGTGAAAGGATAGGAGAGATTTTTGTGAAAGTGTAAAAGTGGTTTCAAAAAGTGGATAAAAAAAATGAAGGAGAAATATTATATTTTTGTGCACTCCCCAGCCTCAGACATTTCTGTGTGAAGTTTACATGCTTTCCTTGCTTGCATGGGCTTCCTCTAGCTGTGGGTTTTCAGACATTCTAGTTTCCTCCCACAGTCCAAAGATATCCACATGAGGTTATCTAGCTGTTCCGAATTGCCCTTAGGTGTGGATTTGAGTGTGAATGGTTGTGTGTGTGTGTGTTGGTCCTGCAATGGCCTTGCGAGCTGTTCAGGGTTTACCCCACCTTCACCCAGCGTCAGCTAAGATGGGTATACATGTGTACTCCCATGATTTTAAAATCCTGCCTCGTATTTCATGGACTTCTGTAAAAGCTGTTGTTTAATTTTTTACCAAATTGTTGAAGATTGTTACATTTCTATTATTTACACAAGTCCTAAATGATGGAAGGCTGATTTGGTAATTGTAAGAATTTTACAATATACCTACTTCTGACTGTAGGATTGTCAGAATGTTTGTTTGATTTATTTTTGTTGACTACAGGGCTACAGGCACAGGTGGCGTCTCTGGAGCGTTCTCTACAAGAGGAAAAAGAAAGGCATAGATCAGAGCTGAAGAGGAGGAGACAGATACACAATACGCTGATTGTAAGCTGAATTGGTTCATAAAGTATAAACAAATGTATTTAATGTCTTTTATAATATATGTAGTTTTAAATATTAGATGATGTAGTTTTGTTTTCTATGCTGGGAGCCTGCTTGTTGGATTTTATAGTGTACTGGAATGGGTGTATTACAATTTAAGATCAAACTGCACGATCAGTAGGAAGGCAGTCAGTGGTTCAGCCTGATCGATACATTCTAAAATGGCTCACACCGTATATATTCATGCTGGTTTAGGAGTTAAGGGGTAATATTCGAGTGCACTGCAGGGTGCGCCCCATCCTGCCTTTTGACCACATCCAAGGTTCTTTATCTACTAACGGGTAAGAAGCAGTTGTACTCCAATCACGCATACAGTCATTGTGATACAATTTCTGCTGCCTTTTCATATTTATCACAGCATCATTGTGCAGAAGTACTAATGCTTGTGTTAAATAATGTTTAATGGTTCCAGATCCTCATCATCAGAGATTGTGGTGCAGGCTGTTAGTGATGTAAGTGAACTGGTTACTATCATATTTATGTGATTTATAGACTACTGGCCTGGTTAGTCGGTCAGATATAATTACATGATATGGTTATGAGCGGCAAACATTTTTTTCCACAGGAATCCGTTCTAGTGAATTGTACCAAGCCTGGGAGTGCAGTAATGAGCAAAATATTTGAATTTGAGAGGTGAATACCAGGTGTATATATATATATATATATATATATATATATGTGTGTGTGTATATATATATATATATATATATATATATATATATATATATATATATATATATGTGTGTGTGTGTGTGTGTGTGTGTGTGTGTGTGTGTGTGTGTGTGTATATAATATGTGTGTGTATATAAATAAATAAATAAATAAATATATATATATATATATATATATATATATATATATGTATGACTGTATATATATATATGTATGTATATATATATATATATATATATATATATATATATATATATATATATATATATATATGTATGTATGTATATGTATATGTGTATGTATGTATGTATGTATATGATTCTGGAAAAAGGAAACGTGTTGCTCAGATGTGGCATGATGGAATAGAATAAAGCAGTTTGACAAATGAATGAATTAATGTTTATTCATTCATTCATTTGCTGAACCACTTAAAGCCTATTTCAGCCAACTCTGGGTGAAGGTGGGGCACACCATGAACAGCTCGCCAGACAATCACAGGGTCAACACACAATCATTCACCCTAATACACACCCAGAAGAACCCCATACAAGCACATGGAGAGCATTTAAATTCCACACAGAATCAAACTGAGAATCTTTGTGATATAAGACGGACGAGTTAATCACTATACTCTCATGCTGACCTGAGTAAATGTTGTTCAGAGTAATGACATATACAGTATACAAAAATGGGTGAGACAGAGTTACCCTTAAACGCCACCTTGGAACATTTTTTCAATACAACATATCTCTGTGGGTGTTTTCATCATGGGGTCTGAATAATAGGGTACACGGTCCAGAGGACTCGCAGGATGCCGTGTTTGATGAAGTGAAGCCTCTGTTAACTTCTCTGTTGGATGGGTGAGTTTAAAGTTTTAAATGATTCTCTTCCTCTGAAAAAAAAAATGCTATCACTGTTGTGTTGTCATTCAGCTGAGAAAAGGAAATTTTGTTCTTAGCACTGTGCCTTATATCCAGGTATAATGTGTGCATCATGGCACATGGGCAGACAGGCAGTGGAAAGACTTATTCAATGATCGGATCTCAGGATGAAAATCCCACACATCATAAACAGAACTTTCAGGAAGGAATCATCCCCAAAGCTGCTGATGAGTTATTTAAGTAGGTTACATACACACATACTACAGGACCTTATTTAACACTCGAGTAATGGTGTTTAAAAATAATCAATTAATCATCCATCACTTTCTGTCACACTACACTGTCATGGATAATTTGTCTAAAAGATGATGTCTTGATGATTGTGTGTATTGCAGTGATACTATCTATCTGTCTGTCTGTCTGTCTGTCAGATGGTCTGTTTGTCTCTCTGTCTATCTGTCTCTCTGTTGGACGGTCTGTCTGTCAGTCAGTCTGTCTGTCGGACGGTCAGTCGGTTAGAGTGTCTGTCTGTCTGTTTGTCTATCTGTTCAGTAATCTGGGTACATCATATCTGTCAGTAATAACATATATCTACATAAGAACATACTTTCAGTGTCTGCTCGTACATATATTTATTTTTCCCAGGTTGATCTTAGAAAAGCCTGCAGAAAGACATACAGTGGAGGTTTCCATTGTGGAGATTTATAATAATGAGTTGCTGGACCTTTTGGCCAAAGATAAGGATGGAGCAGCATTGGGCGTTAAAAGAGACATCATAACGACCAGCACTGGCACTAGTGAAGTACCGTGTCTTACATATGAGTGAGTGATGCTGTCAACTTGAAACATATTGTGCTTCACGAAAAGGTAGAGAAATGATTTGTGTTCGTTTTTTAGGAGGTACAAGACTAAGAGTTGTTTCTGTTTACAGTGCATCCGTGTGTATATGACACTGGTCAGTGTTATGCAAATGTGTAACTGTTTAATTTTTAAATTGGTACAGTAGGCATTCGATATTCGCGAGGGTTCGGTTCCGGCCCCTATGAGCAACTAAGCACGCTCATAGCATACTACTATCCTAAGCTAATATGCTATGGTAGCTCAGTGCTAGCCGCACCCCAGCTAACAATAAGCCCAGGCGGGAAGGGGTCAAACGACAACTCCTGCGCTTGGATCGCAGGGGATGAAGGCCGTGTCGCCGGCTGGTGCAATCGCCTCATCAGGTGGACTCTCCTCGAGCCATGTTTCACAGAAACACAGCATGGAGCAGTCCTGTAGATTCTTCTGCGCTGCAATCTGAGCATGAAGCTCGTCCATCTTGTTTCGCAGGGACTGAACATTTTCAAGCAGTATGACCGGAAGTGCTAACCTTCCACTTCTAACCAAGCGCCGGAGACTCTGAGAACTCTGCCTGGGCTTATTGTTAGCTGGGGTGCGGCTAGCATTGAGCTACTAAAGCATATTAGCTCAGGATAGGAAGGTGCTAAACTTCAGAAGACTCTGATCTCATAGCTGTAGTAGGGTCGACTGGTCATAGATGAGCATAGTGCAAAACATGAACAAATAAAACAAATTAAAACGTACAAACGATTTGACTCCGAGAACTCCACGACGTCGCCCTCGAAGTGCCATCTTGGAGACGTCACTCCAAGACGTTACTCCAAGTTCAATGTAAAAGGACATGAAGCGTAATAAAGTTTATCTTTTTGGTATCGTTTGTTAAACATGCTATAGAACATAAAATCTCACGCACAAACATTCTAAACATTAACTTAGATACTGTACTGGAATAATAATTGAAAAAGACTTTAAAACAATAGTTCAGAGGAAACTGTCGTTTCTTCAGGAGAAAGTCTTATTTCTTCAAAAGAGACATTGAGCATTTTCTATCGCTTAGCCAGAGAAGACGCACAGCGTTTGAGTGGCATCATAGAGCTTAAATGATAATTAAAACACACAAAAAAGAGGCTCATTGATAACTTGTGTGCGAATGAGGAAAAAAGGGCGTTACATCATCTCAACCAATCAGCAGGAAGGAGGACGGCCATTGGCTGAATTTGAGTGACGTGTCAGTTGCTTGGCAGTCCATGAATACTCAAACCGTGAGTGCAAAACCGTGAATAGTCAAGGGTCTACTGTATATGAATTATCACCCTCATTCACTAATTCATTTACAGAGCCGGTTAATGGCTGAAATCTATCTCGGCCAACACTGAGTGAAGATGGGGTACACCTTGAACAGCTCGTCAGCCCATTGTGTGACCAACAAACACACAACCATGCACACTCACACCTAGGAGCGATGCCTAATGTACATGTCATTAGACTGTGGGAGCAAAATTGGAGTAAGTTACTTGCAAAAAAACCAACACAAGAACAAAGGAGAACATGCACACTCTCCACAGAAACACCTAAACCCAGGCCTCAAACCCAGGACCTTCTTGCTTTGAGGTGGATGTGCTGACCACTACCATGCCACTCAAAGCTGCCAGCATGTTTCTGAACAGGGGCGGCTGAGATGTGTACCAACCTCCCTATGACCCTCATTAAGATTTAGTACTTCAGAAAATGAATGAATGAATAAGTTTAAGAAGAAAAATAAAATTAAAATTCACTTCTATCATACTTTCTCAATATTTTTGGGTGATGTTCCACAGTCACTCATATTGTGTGATGATATTTCTTGTATTTAATTTTTATGATCCACCCCACCATCACCCTACCCTGTATGTGCCTCAGGTTGGTTAAGAGCTCAGCAGAGGTGATGCAGCTGCTCAGTGGTGTGCTGAGATTAAGAGCTCACAGTCCTACATTACTGCACAGAGACTCTTCCAGATCCCACCTTATTGTCACTCTCACTGTCATATCCAAGAGCCCCAACCCTCAGATACTAGGTATAATACAACACACACACACACACACACACACACACACACACACACACACACACACACACACACACACACTCACATTTTTCCCCTTAGATATTTTCCATTCCAAAGAAGTGGTCTATTGAACTTTATCTGAAAACTCCAGACCATCCAGAGTCTCTTTAAAGAAAGATTAATATCCTGACTCATCTTCAGTGTAGCTAATCTGTCCTTTGCATTTATCTCAAACCCACTGCAAGTTCTGTTCAGAAGTGAAACAGATTAGAGAATAGTGACTGAGGAACAGTCAGACACCATGGCCAGATTGTAGTGTGACTAATTACTTGAATATGTTTCTGTGCATATGTATATGTATATGTATTGAAGCTCACAGGTTGCAGAGTACAAGGCAGAATGTTCACCGTGGACCACAGAAGCAATGGAGTCCCCGCTGCCCCAGAGCTGCCACTTCTCGTGCCTCCGGCCCTGCTTCTTCTCCCTGCAATTCATCATACCTCACCTCTTGGCATGTCCTTTCCCAGGAACCTGTCAGAACAAAGCTACAGCTTGTTGACCTGGCAGGCAGTGAATGTGCAGGTAAGAATGCTGGCAGTTACAAAAGTAGCATAGTGGTTAGCATGTCCACCTCACATTGTTTTGTGTTTCCCGTAGGTATTCTGCTTACCCCATAGTCCAAATACACTCGTATTAGGGTAATTATCTGTTCCAAATTGCCCCTAGGTGTGAGTGTGAATGTTTGTATGTGTATATATTGCTCTGTGATGGTTGAGATAGACTCCAGACTCTCTATGACCCCAGTAGGATTAAATGGTTCAGCAAATGAGTCATGAATGAGAGTGTTGAAAAAATTGACTAATAATATGAATAAAGCAACACTTTCTCACATGTTATCATTACAGTATAGCATTAATTCTATTAATTAGAAATTCTAATATGAGTATCATACATTAGTGCATCAACCATGGGGCAGTGGTGGCCTAGTGGTAAATTGCGCTGGATCACTGATCCTAAGGTTGGCGGTTCGAGTCCCACTCTCCAGAAGGTTGTCACTGTCCCCCGAGTGCAACTAACTGGGTTATCAAAGGCCGACCATGTCTCTCACTGTCTGTGGTGTTGCTGACTTTCGTAAAAGAGTAGTTGCAAAGCTGTCAGCGTGTTTCTGCCCCTTGCTAAAGGGTTGTGTCAGGAAGGGCATCTGACATAAAAACCTATGCCAAATCAAACATGCGAATCAGATGATATGCTGTTGCGAACCCTAAGAAAAAAGGGAAAAGCCGAAAGGAAAAGAAGAAGACATTAGTGCAGTGGTCCCCAAACTACGGCCTGCGAGCCGGATACGGCCCGCCTCCACATTTGGCTCGGCCCCCTGAACAATACCAGAGAGGGATTATGATTATTATTTTTAGTCTGGCCACGTAATCAAGACTAATACACACCTAGAACATGACATCCTATTCCACCCTTCTGCCGTCTGTGCCCCTATCTGAACACCCCCCCAAAACAAATATCTTAGACTCTCCCCTGTCAAATGGAATGGAATAATGGTGAAAAGGTTATGGATGAGAAAAATTGATTCGTTATGCCGGGTATTTAACCTGCAGTGGACAAACAATTATTTTTTTGTTAAATGCAAAGAAAAGGTTGTTTGTCTCATCTGTCAAGAGGCGGTGGCGGTATTCAAAGAATACAACCTGCGCTGACACTCTGAATTCTGTCACAAAGATGAGTATGATCGCTTGCAAGGCCAAATGCGAGTAGACAAACTCTCAAAGCTGAAAAGTGGACCGTTAGCTCAGGAGAATACATTTGTACGCCAGGCTCAGCTGAACCAGTCGTAGGTTCGGGCAGCTTTCAGGTTGCTCAGCTGATAGCCACCAGCATTTTAAAAATTTATTTCCTGACTTTTTTCTGTGAAGGTCCTGGAAAGCATTACAAATATTTGGTTATGCGTGGCTTACTGGAAAACAATAAATGTTTACGTTTAGGAAGCCCTGTGATTGTCACACTTTTTCTGTTACAAACTGACCTCGGCCCCCATCAGAGAAGAGAAAAGTTATGTGGCCCTCACAGGAAAAAATTTGGGGACCCCTGCATTAGTGCATCAACCATTACCATGAAAACATAATTGACCATCCTTCCACTAGGTGGTAGCAATTGTTTTCAAATAAACAATTGATTCAGAAGATTGAAAGCTATCTAATTGCTATCAAGTGTTCATGCATTCATTTTCTGAACTGCTTAATCCTAATTAGCGTCACGGTGAGGTTGGCACCCATCTCAGCCTAACCTAGGCGAGGGCAGAGTACACCCTGGACAGCTTGCCAAGTCATCACAGAGCAGAAACACACTGACGGCTGTGAAGCCTCCTACTGACGAAAGTCAGCAATGGTTCCACCATAGACATTGAGAGACATGGCCAGCCTTTGATAACCTAGTCAGGTGCATGGGGGGATAACAGTGACAACCGTTGGCAGTGGAGCTTGAACCCCAACCTTTGGATTGGTAATCTAGCATCTAAACACCAGGCAACCACTGCCCTCCTGTCAAATTTTGTCAGAAAGGAAAGTGGAAAATGGAAAAGAGAACAAATACCTAATCAAAAACTTTGTAATGTAGATTTTATTTCATGATCTTTGTAAAATTGATATTCAGTGAATAATCAGCCTTTGGTGATCTAGAAATTTTGTAATTTGGCGATATATTAGTAATTATTAATAATATTTTCCATTAATAATTCCTGCCCATATAACTATAACTAATATCAAAATTGCACAAGTACTACTAAAAGTGTGGCCTGATGGGTTCACCATCTGGGGCTTATAAAAATAGTATCCCAAGTAACAATTATCATTTTTAAGTCGTGTGTAATAGGTGGCTTCATGCTTAAAAATTGAAAAATAAACTTTAAAAATCTAATTTCAGTGTGCTTTCCTTGTATTCTCACAGCGTATGTACATACTAAAAGTTTGAATGAGTGTAAAAACACAGCATAGTATTTATCTGTCATTGTTAAAACATGTAAAAATAAACTATAAAAATCTTGTTTCCATGTGCTCTTTGCATACATTTCCATGTAGTATATACTAAGACAACAATTTCCGTCAGACTTGACAGATGTCACTAAATTGCATAGTTCTCTCAACATTCCACCTCTGTGTGTGTGTGTGTGTGTGTGTGTGTGTGTGTGTGTGTGTGTGTGTGTTTTTTGTAGGTACTTCTGGGGTGAGTGGAGTGGCACTGTGGGAGAGCTCATGTATTAATCGCAGTCTCTCAGCTTTGTCAGATGTTCTGGGAGCTCTGGCAGAGCAACGCCCTCATGTGCCCTACCGTAACAGCAAATTAACCCACCTTCTGCAGGACTCTATTGGTAAGTATGATAAAGTTGGGAAAATGTGTTTCATATAATAGAACAGGCAATACTGTACATAAGTACAATAACAAATAGGCATTGTAAATAAATATAAACATAAATATAAACCACATTTCCAAAACATTGGGACACGATACAAATTGTAAATAAAAACTGATTGCAATGATGTGGAAGTGACAAATGTCAATATTTTATTGTGAATAGAACATTGAGGACAGGGTAAAAAGTTTAAACTGAGAAAATGTATAATTTTAAGGGAAAAAGCTGTTGATTTTAAGTTTCACGGTGTCTTCTTACAACAGTCTGCAAACATCTGGGGACTGAGGAGACAACTTTCTTAAGTTTAGAAATAGTAATGCTGTCCCATTCTTGTCTAATACAGGCCTCGAACTGTTCAACTGCCTTCTTTGTTACACCTTCCTCTTTATGATGTGCCAAATGTTCTCTATAAGTGAAGGATCTGAACTGCAGGCTGGCCATTTCAATACCCGGATCCTTTTCCTATGCAGCCATGATGTTGTAATTAATACTGTGTGTGGTCTGGCATTATTATGTTGAAAAATACAAGGTCTTCTCTGAAAGAGACGTCTGAATGGGAGCATATGTTGTTCTAGAACCTGAATATACTTTTCTGCATTGACGGTGCATTTCCAGATGTGCAAGCTGCCCATGCCACACGCACTCATGCAACCCCATACCATTACAGATGCAGGCTTTTGAACAAAGCGTTGATAACAACTTGGATTGCTCTTGTCCTTTTTAATCCAGATGATATGACGTCCCAGTTTTCCATGAAGAACTTCGAATCGTGATTTGTCTGACCACAGAACAGTTTCCCACTTTGCCACACTCCATTTTAAATGACCCCTGGCCCAGAGAAAATGCCTGCACTTCTGGGTCCTGTTTAGAAATGGCTTCTTCTTTGTACTGTAGAGTTTCAGCTGGCAATGGCGGCTGGCACAGTGGATTGTGTTCACCAACAATGGTTTCTGGAAGTATTGCTGAGCCCATTCTGTGATTTCCCTTACAGTAGCATTCCTGTTTGTGGTGCAGTGCCGTTTAAGGGCCCCAAGATCACAGGCATCCAGCATGGTTTTTCGGCCGTGACCCTTATGCACAGAGATTGTTCCTATAGATTCCTATTGCACTATAGATGACGATAACTTCAAACTCAATTTTGCACTTTTTTGCACTCAATTTTGAACTCAAATGCAATTTTCACTGGGAAACACCTTTCTGATATTGCTCCAATACCTTCTGTGCAACGTTGGGGAATTGGTGATCCTTTACACATCTTTGCTTCTGAGAGACACTGACACTCTGAGAAGCTCTTTTTATACTCAATCATGTTGCCAATAGACCTCATTAGTAGTAATTGGTCTTACAGCTGTTCTTTATAAGTGCAGTTGACTTTTCCAGTCTCTTATTGCTACCTGTCCCAACTTTTTTGAGATTTGTTGACATCATGAAATTTAAAATCATCACATTTTTCCCTTTAAAATGCTACATTTTCTCAGTTTGAACTCTTGACCTGACATCTATGTTCTATTCGGAATAAAATATTGAAATTTGGCACTTCCACATCATTGCATTCAGTTTTTATTGATAATTTGTATAGTGTCCCAACATTTTTTTAATCTAGTTTGTATTTGGAATGGTTTTATTTACACATGAAAAATGGCCTTTTTTTTTTGCATTGATCTTTCATTGAATACTTACACACACACAAACACACGCATACATATACATACATACACACACATGCATACACACACACACACACACACACACACACACACACACATATATACCTCAAAATAACTAATAAAAACGTTCTTATCGTAATGCTTTTATTTCATTCAAATGATAAAGGTTTACATTTTTTTGAAAAATTCAAAATTTATTCCTGATTGTATGTGTTTGTTTGTTTTACAAGAAACATATATTGGGGGTTGGGGGGGTTGGGGGGTTGGAAGGGACATTTGGGTCTGATCATAAAACTGGCACATTTTCCAACTATCCAACTTTAATTGTGAATAAATATTTCCATGTCCAAGTTTATTTGTGAATTAATGCATCAAAATCTTTAGTGCATGCCTAGGAGATAATATATCAGAATGTGGTGAACACAGCTTTTGAAATAATTCAAATACTTCCTAGTTTACACCTTTTCCTGCTCAATTTTGTGACAAGAGTAAAACCTTGTTATTTTCATGTCCCGCTGAGCCTCTGCTAAGGTCTCCACAGGTACAATAACCACATGAATCGAAACAGAGGTGCATCCACAATGAACCAACACACATTTCAGTACCGGGTTCGTGATCAGACCCATATAAACCCTTGTGATTACATTTGCATTCACCACTATTGCTGTAAAATATCTAAATCCATTCTAATGCAGCTTTACCTTCCTTCTTTGTAGGAGGAGATGCTAAGCTGTTGGTGTTGCTGTGTGTCTCTCCAACTCAACACTTTCTATCAGAGACTATGCAGTGTTTAGGCTTTGGCTACCGAGCCAGACAAATTCAAAGAAACACAGCATACAGGAAGAATGCTGGACTGAAAAGGAAGTAAATCGACAGACAACAGAATAGCATAGAGTATCAAACGTGACAAAGATTAGGTATTTGTTGGCTTTTAAGATCCCTTAAAAGGCAACAAATACCTAATCTTTCCATCTTACATGTGATATGTCATAAGGCCAGGTCATAAAATGACACAGCACAGATATCACATGGGAAATATGAGACGCTGACTCTCTTTTTCATGATAAGAAAGTATAAAATACTAATTCTATGTAACTACTGCATGTATGATATATTTTCAGTGTGGCATTTGTATTGTCCCTGAGACTACATGTTACAGGCTTGTGTAACAGGAAAGGGTCAGTCTCAGAAAGCAGTATCCACAGTAAACTCTTTACAGTTATGAAGTGCCGAACAAGACAGACTTTTAAAATCAGAATCAGAATTCTTCATTGATTCCGGAGGAAATGTGTATAAATATAGATAATATTGCGATCACATAAAGCTTGAAAAATTGGTCATCCTTTTGTGAGTTTTCAGTTGGAGTTGAACAATTTACATAATAATAAATCCTCACATTAAGCTTGATTTATGCTTGAGTAATCCAGCGTTATGTGTAAATGAACACCAGGGAATTGTGATTTAATAGTTTAATATATGCAAAAAGATTCCTTATAATACACGCACAAAGTACTGAATAGCTGATGAATGAGAAAAGTGAGAGAGAAAAAATGAGTAGAAGAGGTGACTGTTGAGGACCAGGAAGTAGCAAAGATCAGTAAGAGTGAAGTGACATTGAAGAGGATGAAGAGTGGAAAGGCAGTTGGTCCTGATGACATACCTGTGGCGGTATGGAAGTGTCTAGGAAAGATAGCAGTAGATTTTCTGACAAGAACATTCAAGAGGGTCTTAGAGAGTGAGCAGATGCCGGAAGAATGGAGGAGAAGTGTGCTGGTGCCCATTTTTAAGAACAAGGGAGACGTGCAGAGTTGTGGCAACTACAGAGGGATAACGTTGATGAGCCATATGATGAAGTTATGGGAAAGAACAGTGGAAGCCAGACTAAGGGCAGAGGTCAGCATTTGTGAACAACAGTTTGGTTTCATGCCAAGAAAGAGCACCACAGATGTAGTGTTTGCTTTGAGGACGTTAATAGAGAAGTACAGAGAAGGTCAGAGGGAGCTGCTTTGTGTTGTGGAACTGGAGAAAGCATATGACAGGGTGACGAGAGCGGAACTGTGGTATTGCATGAGGAAGTCTGGAGTGGCAGAGAAGTATGTTAGAGTGGTGCAGGACATGTATGAGAGATGTAAGACAGTGTTGAGGTGTGCTGTCGGTGTGACAGATGAGTTCAAGGTGGAGGTGGGAATGCATCAAGGGTCAGCTCTCAGCCCCTTCTTGTTTGCTATGGTGATGGACAGGCTGACTGACGAGGTTAGATGCGAATCTCCATGGACTATGATGTTTGCAGATGACATTATGATCTGTAGTAAGAGCAGAGAACAAGTGGAGGAAAATCTAGAGAGGTGGAGGTATGCCGTGGAAAGGACAGGAATGAGGGTTTGCCTCAGTAACACACAATACATGTGTGTGAATGACAAGGACCCAAGAGGAACGGTGATGTTACAGGGAGCAGAGATAAAGAAGGTGGAGGATTTTAAGTACCTAGGTTCAACAATCCAGAGCAATGGAGAGTGTGGAAAAGAGGTGAAGAAGTGTGTGCAGACAGGTTGGAATGGTTGCAGAAAAGTGTCCAGTGTGATCGGAAGGTATCGGCAAGAATGAAAGGAAAAGTGTACAAGACGGTGTTGAGGCCAGCGATGTTGTATGGTTTAGAAACAGTGGCACTGGGGCGAAAATAGGAGGTAGGAGGATGAAAATGTTAAGGTTCTCTTTGGGATTAACGGCAGATCATTTGCTGTGGTGACCCCTGAAGGGAACAGCCGAAAGGAAAAAAGATGATAATACACTCAGTTTTTTTTTACAGCCTGTTTTAAGGTACATGATTGCAAAAGTTTCCGATAACTTCAATCACTCACTTTCCAACCGAATTCACCTATTATTCGGATCATAGCAAGGCTGAAGCCTATTCCAGCCGACACTGGGAAAGGTGGGACGCACACTGAACAGCTCGCCAGGCCATCACAGGGCAGCACACACAATCATTCACACCTAAGGCCGCTTTGGAACACAGTAGGAGGAAACCGAAGCACCCAGGTAAAACCCACACAAAGCACAGGGAAATCATACAAAGATGTCCGCATTGGGCTCGGGATTTGAACCCAGGACATACTTGCTGTGAGGCAGAATTGCTCACCACTAAACCACCATGTATTACTGTATAAAATGATACTATATAAAATAAACTGTATAAAATGATGACATGTGGCATATTAAATGTGTTGAGGATGTGTAAGAATCATTGTTTAGACACTGGCATGTTTTAGAAGTCTTTTCGTTTAGGTCCAGAATGTTGGACAGTTATAGATAATTTAAATATACCTCAGATTTTTTTTTTAATGTTATCCATTATCTTTAAAACGAAATAAAAGCGTTTTGTTATGAAAGCTTTTCATGCTCGCGTGTGGACTTCCTGTTGTTTTATAACGACGTAAACATGCGTCGTTTCACACAGCCAATCAGAGGCGACGCTTTCAAAACGTCACTGGCCGAGCGCCATGGTTTGGTAAACATTACACAAGAGGTTTGCCGTCGTGTTGTCATGCTACTGGTGTAGTAACTGACCAAATTGTACCTAATTCACAGTCTGCTGTGACCGAGTTCATTGGTTTTACTGACACGTGAGGAAACAGGTAGGAAATGAGCGGTTTATTTACTTTAACGGCTGAAGAGTAAGAAAAGTTGACGGTAATATTGTAAAGTAGCGACGGTGTTGTTATATTACAAAACATGGACTATTTCTCTCCCCGAACACAACAGGTGTGTGGTGGTAGATAAGCTGGAAGATGTTTAGGGCTGTGGGTAAACTGATGTTTGGATCCTACGAGAATCCAAAGTTTACCTCGAAAGAGAGCAAGGTGGGTCAATTAAACAGACTCAAATACTTCAGCTCACTGTGTCTGATCTATTCTTGTCCTGTTTTTACACTTCTTCTTCTTTTCCTTTCGGCTGTTCCCTTCAGGGGTCGCCACAGCGAATCATCTGCCTCCATCTCACCCAACCCTCTGCATCTTCTTCTCTTACACCAACGACTATCATGTCCTCCTTCACCACATCCATGAATCTTTTCTTTGGTCTTCCTCTAGGCCTTCTGCCTGGTAGTTCCAACCTCAACATCCTACTACCAACATACCTATCCCTCCTCTGTACATGTCCAAACCATCTCAATCTAGCCTCTCTGACTTTGTCTCCAAAACATCTAACATGTGCTGTCCCTCTGATGTGCTCGTTCCTGATCCTATCCATCCTCGTTACTCCCAAAGAGAACCTCAACATTTTCATCTCTGCTACCTCCAGCTCTGCCTCCTGTCTTTTCCCCAGGGCCACTGTCTCTAAACCATACAACATCGCTGGCCTCAACACCGTCATGTACACTTTTTTCCTTTCATTCTTGCCGATACCTTCCTATCACACATCACACCGGACACTTTTCTCCATCCATTCCAACCTGCCTGCGCACGCTTCTTCACCTCTTTTCCACACCCTCCATTGCTCTGGATTGTTGAGCCTAAGTACTTAAAATCCTCCACCTTCTTTATCTCTGCCCCCTGTAACCTCACCGTTCCTCCTGGGTCCTTGTCATTCATGCACATGTATTCTGTCTTACATGTTTGTTTATCAATTGTTTGTTTCAGGGAGAGGACTATGAGGTGAGGACCTATCATCCCACACGATGGATCAGTACTACAGTCAGTGGAATGGACCAGGACGAGGCCCTGAGCACTGGCTTTAGGAGACTTTTTAAATACATCCAAGGAAATAATGTAAAGCGTAAGTTCTGAATGCTGCAGTGCACATGATTTTTGACCTGTACTCTTCTGCTACAGTCCTGTAACTAAAGTTTTCTAGAGATGGATTTTGGGATTTTCCTGCATCCTGCTTTTCTGTAATTTGAATGCTGAGTGAAGTTATTTGTTCATTACCAGGTTTACTTGATGTCTTTAAGAAGGCTAATCACCAAATCTTACTGAACCCTAATCCTCCAGACCTGGACATGGGGCAGCATTAAAAAAATTAATTCATTTCCTGTTACCGTTTAATCCTAACTAGGGTCGCGGGGAGGCTGGCACTCATCCCAGCTGACTCCGGGCGAAGGCAGAGTACACCCTGGATAGCTAGCCAGGCCATTGCAGGGCAGAAACATGCTGACGGATATGCAGCTATTCTTTTCAAAAGTCTGCAATGGTTCTTTTACACGAACCTCTCACTATAGATAGTGAAACACATGGCTGGCCTTTGATAACCGCAATCCAGCACCTTTACCACTAGGCCACTACTTCTAAAGAAAATTAATTGTTGTCTCATTTTAGTTTATTATTAATACCAGTAATGTATACGGCCAATGCAGAAAAAACGAGTTTAGCAGAATGTATTTGTACACTGTTATTTATAAGTCACGTCCCCACAGGGTGGTCACTGTTCCCCCAGTGCAGCTAACTGGGTTATCAAAGGCGGGCCATGTTTCTCACTGTCTATGGTAAGAGGCATGTAAAAGAACCATTGCTGACTTTCGTAAAGAGTAGCTGCAAAGCCATCAGCGTGTTTCTCTCCCTTGCTAAAGGGTTATGACAGGAAGGGCTCCGACGTAAAAACCTATGCCAAATCAAATGTGCGAATCTGATGATTTGCTGTGGTGACTCTCAAGAAAGGGAAAAAGCCGAAAAGAAAAGATTTATAACACTGATGTGTTGTACTGTTCATGAGCTCCACTGTTACCACCAGATGGCAGAAATGTGCACAGCTGTTCTATCTACAGGGTTCCCTCACTTAATTGGGACCGAGATCCCCATGCGACCATCGAAATCCGCGAAGTAGGATCACCCCCACCCCTGACTGACGTATACAAACGTATATAAAGATTAAAAAAATAAATAAAGTGATGTACTGAAGCCGAATGAATTGAATTTCAAAGTAGCGAGGGATCCCTGTATTTAATGAACACAGACTATTTGTTCAAATCTAAATCATACACTTACTATCCCGATACAAACACACAAATCAACAACTAGTTTTGGTTTATGTATATGTGTATAGAATATCAATAAATACAGATCCAATGCTATAAATGCTTATAATAACAATTAAACATTGAAAAAAATAACAAGATGTAAATAAACTATACATAGACGCTCTCAAACTTGCCAACATTCGTTTTGCAAACATCCGGCGATACCAACAAAGCTGTCCGAGGTCTAAAGTGAAATGAAAGTGAAGAACAAATAGAAATGGAATAAAATCTATAGAAAGATAGATCATCAATATAAGTATGAAGTATGATTAAACATTATCCTGAGGTACACTTAATACTAGTCTCCGGCAGAGGGGGGGGCGTGACATGAATTCATAGCGAATGGTGGGTGAATGGCATCTGACATGCGACCAATCTGAATTACGACTGGTTGGTCTGAACCAATCAAGCTCGTAACTCGGATAGTGATTGTAGTCTCTTACGTGCTAGCATCACAAAAAACTACATTTTCTGCTCACACTTCTTGCATTTGATCTTTGATCAGCTCATGTGATTGAAGTGAGGTCTCATACTTTGAGTTAAGGAATAGCTCATAAACATTCAATGGTTATATAAAACAAGAGAGTTATAGTGATCTTTTCACTATGGAGAGAGGGAAAATATTCATCCAAGAAAGCAAAACACACTATGTTCATATGAATATGTAAACATTTTTCTTCCGTCTACTACTGTCAGTCCATTAGCATATTCCTGATCAGTTTACTCTGTATCTGCTGCAGCATATAAATATATTAAATGAATAGGGAGTATGTAGCACTTCAAACAATTTTTAAACTATTTATAGAATATCAGTAAATATCTATGAATTTGTAAGAAATCATATTATGTTATGTACCAGTTATGGAGTCATTACAAAATAAAGCCTGACTAGGGAGTGATGCCTTACTGCCACCACTTCTCACAACATGTTGTATTCCTTGAACCACAGCAGTTAAACGATGCTGACGGATGAACAATGTGGAAGTGTGTTTACGTTTAATGTTGTGTTGAATGAAAATGTCGGCAGCTTGGTTTCTAATTTCTTCTGTATGAGCAACTATAAACAGCTAATCCCTTCCTTCTAATTAAAACAACCCTGCAGTTTCTAACATGAAAAAACCTCAGCACTCTGTTTTAAAAAAAAATTTTTTTTGATGAAAAACAAAGAATTTACTTTATTTCACCTAGTACTTCACCTAGTACAGTAGGCTCTTGACATTCGCGGGGGTTCGGTTCCGGGCCCTCCTGCGAATCGAGATAATCCGCGAGTTCTGTACCCGGAAGTAAAACCCCATGTATCACGTCACATGTTCCAATGAGCAGCCGGAAGTAAAATACTATGTATCTATTACATGCACTAAAATATGCTTCTGAAACACATTCTATAGACAGTCTTACTCATTAATTCAGTATTAATGTAGTAAAATGTAGTAATGATTAAGAAAAGCTTTTCAATATTTACTGTTATATTTGTTGATGATAAAATATAAACATTATACAGCATACGTATAAAAACACCTTTCAAAGCATCCTATGAAAAACATACAGTACTGTAGTTTTCAAAAATGCCCACTAGAGGAGCGAATTGCATTAGGCATGAGATGACTGTCTGTCTGTCTTCCTTTTGGCTTTTTCCCTTTTTACTCGGGAGTCGCCACAGCGAATCATCTGATTCGCCCGTTTGATTTGGCAGAGGTTGGCATGAGATGACTGAATTCAGGTATTAACTGCATTAAGTCCAAGCAGCTCAGCCACGCCCCCCCAGCCGAAGCGAGTACAAAACAGAATTTTAGAGTTGGAGAGCGTTACAAACCAAAGAAGCGGTGATGTTGATGTGAGTTGATCCTCTGGTGTAGAGGTGAGCATGCTTTTGTTTATTGGGAGTAAATGAGAATAGTGAATTCAGGTGTGTGTGCCACCAAGCGGCTCAGCCACGCCCCTCAGCCGAAGGGAAGTAAACAGTTAGTTAGAAGCACAGCGCCAAAATCACAGTCCCCCAAAACACACACCATAACAAAAAGGACATAAAAGAACAAGAAATGTAATAAATTGGATAAACAAAACAAAATGAGAAACATGCTACATCATAGTAAATAAAAGACACAAACATTTTAAACATTACATTAGGTCATGTACTGGAATAATAATTGAAAAAGACTTTAATAGTGGAGTGTTTTACAACAGTTCAGACGATTATTCCTCTTCAGCAATGACGTGACTTCAGAGGAAACTTGTTTCTTCCGGGGAAAGTCTTATTTCTTCAGAAGAGACATCCAACGTCATTACCTTTTTCTGGTGCTTAGCAGACGTTTGAGTGACATCATAGAACTTAACTGGTAATTAAAACACACTAAAAAAAGGCTCATTGCCAATGAATGAGGAAAACGGGGCGTTACATCATCTCAACCAATCAGCAGAAAGGAGGACAGCCAGTGGCTGAATTTGAATCACGTGCGAGTTGCTCGGCAGTCCGCGAATACTCAACCCGTGAGTGCAAAACCACGAATAGTCAAGGGCCTACTGTACTTCTTTTGTCAACTTTATTTATCCTTGTTAGAGGTCACCGTGGACATGACTTCCCCAGTGACCTGTCTCATCAACCCCGGAGCAGGACCAACTTGTGAGAGCTCCTTCACTGTGGCCTTTTACATCCCTGAGGCGCACCAAGCAGATCCACCTAAAGCCAACATCCCTGAAATCTTCGTTGAGAATAGGGAGGAGTTCACTGTGTTCGTGAGGTACTTGCATGAAATCAGCGTTCTTTCAGTGAGTCAGTCAAGTGTGTGTGTGTGTGTGTGTGTGTGTGTATCTTATGCTGTTTTGTGTGTGTTTGTGGTAGGACATTTGGAGGCTTTGCTAACAGTCAGAACTCTCGTGATGAGATGCTGAAGCTGATTGAGAGCTTGAAGAGGGATGGAATGAGCTTTAAAGAGGCTCCTTACTATCGTGTGGGCTATGACAGTCCCTTCAAGCTTGTTAACCGCAGAAATGAAGTCTGGCTCATAAAGGATGAGGGAAAGGAGTGAGTCTGAATGATGTTCACAGGATGCATAGAGAAAAAGGTTTTGTTATTCCTAATTAAATGGAGCTGTGGTTGATTAGATACCCACAAGTGCCTTAAATTTTTATTAATTGAGAATGTAATATTAATGACGTACAGTGCTCTGCAAAAGTTTTTGCCCCCTGACCAATTTTACATTTTTTTGCACGTTTGTCACCGTCATCCATTTCAGATCAAGCAAACTTAAATATGCTACAAAATATAAAACGCAAGTAAACAAAATGCAATTTTCAGTGCCAATTGCATTTATTAAGGGGAAAAAAAGCAGCTGAACCTACAAGGGCTCGTGTGAATAAGTAATTGCCCCCCAAACCTAATGGCTGGTTGAACCACCTTTTGCAGCAATAATTGTAGTCAAGCGTTTGCGAAAAGAGACGATGAGTCTTTCACATTGCTGTGATGGGATTTTGAAAAACTCTTCTCTGCAGAATTGTTTAAGATCAAACAGATTGGATGGTTTTCAGGCATGAATTACCTTTTGAAGGTCATGCCAAAGCATCTCAATAGGGTTCAGGTCGGGCCTTTGACCAGGCCACTCCAAAACCCTCGTTTTTAATTTTTTTTAGCCATTCAGAAATGGACTTGCTGGTGTGTTTCAGATCATTGTCTTGCTCACTTCCACACTTCCACCACAATGTTCTTTTTATCAAATGCAGTGTTGCTTTTGCACCAGATGTAACGGGATGCATTTCTCCCAAAAAGTTCAACTTTAGTTTCATCAGTCCAGAGGACATTTTCTCAAAAGCTTTGGCGATGAGCAAGATGATTCTTGGCAAAAGTGAGTCGTGCCTTGATATTCTTTTTTGCCAGCAGTGACTTTCGCCACAGAACTCTTCCATGGATGCCATTTTTCCTCGTGTCTTTCCGATGGTGGAGTCATGACCATTGACATTAACTGAGGCAAGTGAGGCTTGTAGTTGTTCAGAAGCGGTTTTGGGATCCTTTGTGACTTCTCCGGTTAGTCTGTGCCGTGCTCTTTGAATAATTTTGGTAGGTAAGCCACTCCTGGGAAGGGTCACCACTGTGCCATGCCGTCTCCATTTATGGATAACGGCTCTGACAGTGGTCCGCTGGAGTCCAAAAGATTTGCCAATGACTTTGTGTCCTTTACCAGACTGAGACTATAATCTTCTTTCTTGTTTGCTCTTGAAGTTGACTAGATCGCGGAATGATGTGTTTTCAGTATGGCCTACCTCACCCTGTCAGAAAGGTTTGTTCAGGATCTCCTGACTGGAAATGTCTGGCAGCAATCAGGCCTGGGTGTGGCCATGAAATTGAACCCAGTTTCCCCAATAATAGGATTAATCACAATTACCTAATCTTTTAACAAGGGGGCGATTACTTTTTCACAGAGGTTCATGCGAGTTTGTATAGGATTTTTCTCTTAATAAATAAACTCACAACAGGAAAACTGCATTTTTTTTTTTTTGAATACTTGGGTTATCTTTGTGTGATGTTTAAATTTGTTCGATGATCTGAAAAAGTTAAGTGTGACAAAGAAAAAAAAGGAAAAAAAAAATCAGTAGGGGGCAAAAACTTTTGCACACCACTGTAATTAAAGGTGCAGTCATTGATTATGTTGCTATTTGAACTTTATCACCAAATGCACACACAGTGCACCCTCAGAAGCCCAACCCTAACACACCCTGCCGAGGCGGCAACACGTACAGTGACCCCCAACCATCTCCCTTGAAGCCAGTTCACAACAGGATGTGTTTGGGCTGTGGTTTTGAACAAGAATTCCCTCGATGTTTATTGGCTGGAGTGGTGTTGTGTGGCCCCCTCCAAGATACTTTTTTCTTTCATATCTAATTCTCACTCCCCTCCCCTCGGGATCTTTTTCTTTTCTTTTTTTTAAACTAAGCAGACAGGAGCCATAAGGAGATGTGCACTGAATAGACAGTGTTTAGATTCGATGACTGCACCTTTTAAAAGGCTTCTGGTCTCCATGTTAATAATATTTTTTATTTGTATTGTTTTTGTGTGTTTGGTGCCTTTGTTGTGTGACGTGAAATTAATACTTAAGATTTTAAAGCAGGGTGAGAACGCAAAGGATCTTTTGTGAGGGTAACTTTATGGTCAGCCTTATTCTGATCACTGATCCTTTGACGGTGTGATACGTGACTTACCAACTATGACATGATCAAAATCTAACACTAACACATTCCTATTGCTTTCAATGATCAAGCGCTGAAGTGCTATCTGGCTGTGAATGCACTTTTAAAGGCACTTCTAGGATTAAATCTGTTTCATTAACAACATTTTTACAGTAAATATAAAATGACGTAGGTTCTTCTACAAAAATGGAGGATTTTTATATATAAAATTTTATCTTTCAGTAATAAATATCACTGTTGCACATGTTGAAGCTTTCTCATTGGGTGTGATTTTAGATGAAAAAGTGTGGAGGACATGAGCACAGCTGCAGGAAGGTCTTCACTAATCCTCATGTAGACTGCATTGCCATTAGATTTATTTTAGAGCGAAGAGTTGCTTAAAGAGCATGTTTATGTGCTCAGTGTTGATTTAAAACTCAATGAATATTATACAATGTGCTGCTGTCCAACCCAGAAATGAGTAGGATCTATTATATTTGAGCCACTCCACCGACAGTAGGCGCTTGTGTCCAAAAATGAGATTTTTACGCAGTCAGATAGAGGAGACCCAAAGTGGCAAAATGCAGCAAAAAGTTTGTCAATACTTTGAAAACTGACCGAGCTGTGCCATTTCTTGTGTTAGCATTCAACTCAAAATTTCAAGACGTTTTAGAGAAAAATGAGCACAAAGATTGCACTTCTTCCAAGAGCATTAGTCCTTAGAAACCGAACATTTTTATGCACCTCAGCCATATCAACTTTTACAAAACATGTCTAGGAAGAGATAAGAGAAATCATCCTCATTTTAATCTGACACGCCCTTTTTAAACCCATCAGTCACAGTGGTAACCGCCCAAAAATGAACCAAAAACGACTTTTTTTTTTCATTTCTGTTTATTCCAATAAGATCAGTATGGATCTTTTCGACCATTATATAAATTTTCAAATGCCTTCAAATGATACTGATTGAAAAAAAACAAAAAACTCAGGTTCAAACAATCACACTGAAATTAAGAAAACTACATAAAACTCTCTGATCTCTTTATACAAGTAAGCTTCATCAACTCTGCCCTCATCATTATCATTTTCATCTATATCCTGCTCAGCAGATAGAATCACATCATCTTCACAAACACCACTCATGCACACTTTTATTAACAGATGCCTCTTTTTCATCAACATCAAAATCTTCATTAACACAACTGGCATCATCATCAGTTTGTCTGTCTTCCTTTCGGCTTTTTCCCTTTTACTCAGGAGTCGCCACAGCGAATCATCTGATTCGCACATTTGATTTTGGCAGAGGTTTTTACGTCGGATGCCCTTCCTGTCACAACCCTTTTAGCAAGGGATAGAAACACGCTGACGGCTTTGCAGCTACTCTTTACGAAAGTCAGCAATGGTTCTTTTACATGCCTCTCACCATAGACAGAGAGACATGGCCCGCCTTTGATAACCCAGTTATCTGCACTGGGGGGACAGTGACAACCCTGTGGAGAGTGGGACTCGAACCCCCAACCTTTGGATCAGCGATCCAGCACCCTATAAGTTTGTTCATCTGTAAAAGGAATGAGACATTTAAGTATTTTTCAGGTCTTGACCAATTTTCGTACAAAACTGAACAACCCACGCTCCAGCATGTCCAGTCCAGACAAGATTACACACAAATCAAATAATAAAAAAAAATTCCATAATTGAATTTTGCATGCAGAGAAAAATACTCACGGGCGAAATAATCAAGAACGCCAAGCATTCCGGCATCTTCAAAGCCCAATTCTTTCGTCGAATTTCACATCTATACTAATGCTGCTAGACATCACACTCTCCTTTTCCAGAAACGATGTGTATTCACAATCTTATAAATAAACTTAATGACTGTTATTGAAGAGAAAGGCGGAGATAATATCCGCATGCGGTAAACCAGAAACAGGAAGTAAACCGGAAGTTAACATGTGACGGGCACTGCGCATGTGCACGCCCAAGCTGACCAGTCAGTGTGCTCATTTCAGATCTCCCTTAGCCACTAGCCTGCATTGTTTACGAGCATATCTTTATAACCTTTATTTTATTCACTGAAATGGCATTTTAATATCAAAACAGTATCCAAAATGGAGAGACGACTTCACGGCCGTTCTTCTGGTGTATGGATTATAGTGTGTCTTTACTGAACTCGATGAATAATTGCGACGAAAACCAGTAAGTTTGCTACTGTTTTTATCAAGTTTTATGAGGGTATTCTCCAGAAAAATGGGGGTGGGGGGGAAAGACCTTTTTAATGAGTTTTAATCTCTTTCACGTGAGCAAGTAATAGTTGAATACATGTTTTAATAGTTTATGCAAAAATCCAAATTTCGATAAAAATGGACGCGATAAGTGCCTACTTTCGGTGGAGCGCTCACATATACTAGTATGTGGGAGAGCACCATTAAACCATGAATATCTCTGAGAGAACTGAATTTTTTTTTGTACAGTCGGCCCTCTACTTACGAAATTAGAGCAAGGGCGTAGAGTAAGTAGAGCAAGGGCGTAAGGCTGGGGGGGTGCACAGGGTGCATGTGCACCCCCCCCCCCTAAACACACAGCAGGAGTTTAGTTCCGCTGGACAAGAAATGATGTGTGTTCACAATCTTATAAATAAACTTAATGACTGTTATTGAAGAGAAAGTCGGAGATAAGTTCTGCATGACTAGAGTCAGGAAGTAAACTGGAAGTTAACTTGTAACAGGCACTGCGCATGTGCAAGCCCGAGCTGACCAATCTACAATCAACGACAAGTACGTACCTACTTTCGCCTACCTCACATATCAGAAAGAAATAATAGCTGAACATTGTCAATCAAACAAAGTGCGAGTGTGAGAATAAAGCACAGTTTGTTAGTACCGCCTCCGGCTCCTGCACATGTGTTAGAACACAAACATTGACGGACAGAGAATGATTCGCTAAAATAATCATAAGCCATCCAATCTGTATCTGCAGATAAATGGTCAGTGTGTGAATGAGAAGGACCCAAGAGGAACGGTGATGTTACAGGGAGCAGAGATAACGAAGGTGGAGGATTTTAAGTACTTAGGCTCAACAATCCAGAGCAATGGAGAGTGTGGAAAAGAGGTGAAGAAGCGTGTGCAGGCAGGCTGGAATGGTTGGAGAAAAGTATCCGGTGTGATGTGCGATAGGAGAGTGTCAGCAAGAATGAAGGGAAAAGTGTACAAGACGGTGGTGAGGCCAGCGATGTTGTATGGCTTAGAAACAGTGGCGCTGAGGAAAAGGCAGGAGGCAGAGCTGGAGGTAGCGGCGATGAAAATGTTGAGGTTCTCCCTGGGAGTAACGAGGATGGATAGGATCAGAAATGAGTATATCAGAGGGACAGCCCACGTAAGATGGTTTGGAGACAAAGTCAGAGAGGCTAGATTGAGATGGTTTGGACATGTACAGAGGAGGGATAGTGAGTATATTGGCAGTAGGATGCTGAGGTTGGAACTACCAGGTAGAAGGCCTCGAGGAAGACCGAAGAAGAGATTTATGGATGTGGTGAAGGAAGACATGAAGGTCGTTGGAGTCAGAAAAGAAGATGCGGAGGACAGGGTGAGGTGGAGGCGGATGATTTGCTGTGGCGACCCCTGAAGGGAGCAGCCGAAAGTAAAAGAAGAAGAAGACTTTTATAAAATTAATGTTTTTGTGCATTTTAAGACGGGGAATTCAAAGCGCACTCCCTGCTTGACAGATCGGAGGTGCAGACTCAACTTTAACTTGTTTCCGTGAGGGATTGGCTGTCCAGATGAGCCGTGTTTTGCTCACATTTGGCAGAGCGCGCCACATTTATTAAACATTTACTGAATTAAACAACAACTCGAAAGAGAGTAAAAAGAACGCCTCCTTTCATCTCTGACTGACTGTACGCAGTCTCTCTCTCTCTCTCTCTCTCTCTCTCACACACACACACACACACACACACACACAGTTTCTATCTCTTTCTGTCTCTCTCTCACACACACACACACACACACACACACAAAACTCTGTCTCTGGTGTGTTTTGCCGAATGCCAGCCAACAGACAATTCTATTTAAATGTTTAAATGGATGGGGTGTTGTATTTAAAGCGGAATTACAGTACCTGTTTGAAAGATCAGTGGTCCTAATTCAATATTAACTTGCTTCCTTGCGAGATCGGAGGTCTTGTCCCACGGAGCACTCTGTTTTTATGCTCCTTCTGCTTCAATATTGTGCTGAAATAATCGCCTCCGTCACTGAATTTCCGCTTTAAGGTCTTCTTCGTCCTGATTGTAGAGGGGTTTCAGCTTGACAAAATATAACGCTGCATGATCAATCTCAAAATGAGCCAACAGTCCTGTTCAACTCTCCTTCACGTGTGTGACAAACAGGAAGTATGGGTACAGGTCAGCTCCATCCTGGGCAATGGGAGGCCAGCGGGGCAGGGTGTTGGAAGACAGCCAATGAGAGAGCAACTCGTGCGTTGTTTGAATTTTGAATGGCGCGTTTGGCGCTTTTCGTAAAAAGAGCTTGTTTTCGTAAAAAGAGGATGAAAATTTAGGAAAATATTTTTCGTAACCTGGATTTTCGTAAGTAGAGGGCCGACTGTATTTAAATTGTAAACACTGAAAGAATTAGTACTGGAAAGTAGTGTTGCAATCACTAATTTAATCGATTATTAAAAGTGTTGGCAACAAATCTCGTTGTCAAATAGTCTCGTGATTGTTGCGTAATGAGCCAATCAGCTCTACAGACGAGTGTCACTCAGTAGAATTGAACGGACGTGTCATGTGTGCGCCTCACATTTTTCATCTTCATACTGGTGGGTCTGGGATGGAAAAAAGTGTTCGACCGAAATCTTAAAGTTTGGGAGCATTTTAATCTCCATGGTTCCCTCTTAGCCAATGGGAGGCCAGTGGGGCGGGATGTTAGAAGATAGTCAATGGGAGAGCAGCTCGTGCATTGTTTGAATGGCATGTTTGAATGGCGCGTTTCGTAAGGAGAACTTGTTTCGTATACGGAGTCAAAAAAGTTTGGAAAATGTTTTTCGTAACCTGGATTTTTCGTTTGCTGGGGCTATCGTAACGTGAGGTACCACTGTATATAGATAGTAGTATAACGTTAGCTTGGCCCCCTGCTCTGACTGACGAATAAAATATAAATACACACAGACGAGTGTGCATGGACACACTCACAGACATGCGCCTCACATAAAAATAAAAGTAGTTTTGTTGGGTTGGTTTAAAAACACTTTAATTAAAATCATAAGTTATGATAACAAATGCAAATATGCATAAAGAGTGGGTTAGACAGGGGAAATTCGGTAGAGAATTAAGGCCTATGGGCTAGAAGTCTACACCGTGGTACCTCACCTTATGATAGTCCCAGCAAATGAAAAATCCAGGTTACAAAAAACATTTACAGGTGTTTTCATTAATTCAGTAGTTTGTTAATATTAAAGACTTTTCGGTGTTAGTGAAATAAGGAGTACTGGTGATAAGTCGTCCTTGAGTTTTAGTTCAGAATTTACATGACATTCCAACAAGCAAGGAGGTCCTGGGTTCAATTCCTGAACACTGGTGTTTCAGCGTGGAGTTTGCCTGTTCTCCAGGTACTCTGTTTTTCTCCCACAGTTAAAACATGCACATTCGGCTAATTGGCTGTACCAGATTGCCCCTATGTGTGTGTGTGTGTGTGTGTGTTGGTCCAGTGTTGGTCTGGTAGTGGTACCCTGGTAGTAAGAGTAGACCCTGCAGTAAGCTGTTCGACTGAGTGAGTGAAAACATGTCAAATCCCATATATTGTATATATCACGGAGTACATCAATTTATTCAGAACCCTTATTGGATGGGGGCTGATAAATATTTTATAAATAAAGGTGAGTACAATTTGGTCATGAGACCTTTCTGAAAAAACATTTTTGTAAATGTGTTTACACTGATCTCTGATTATCCTGAACACAGACTGAGGTAGATGGCTATACAGGGGTGAAATCAGTCTGTGCAAAAAAAAAAAAAAAATCTGAACCAAAATGGTTGTCAAAGCAGTAACTGATCACACTGCAGAAATGTTTACAAGTGACTTATATAGCCGTGAGTGCCTTGGAATGCTGTGCCAGTGAATCAAACACACAGATATGGGCCTTTTTCTTTTGAATTATCTCCATTTTTATTAGAGAGACATACAAAAGAGGGTGAGCAGCCGTGTTCTCCCGTCACTATGGTTTTGCTTTTTGGATCAAAGGTACAGTGAGACTTTATAAAGGCCTCAGGCTCTGAAGAGTCGAAAACAGTGATAAGAGTATTTCTAAATAATTACAAACTGAGCTGAAAAAACCTCTCGCAAATAAATGATATCACATTCTGGCTAATCTAAAATAAATACTCTACAACAAAAAAGCTCTTCTAACAAATGTGGACAGAATCTTTGAAAATAAATCCAGATATTTTTTATTTTTTATATATATATATACAAAACAGTATAAAACTGCACGAGAGATTTTGTGTAAGAGAAGTTAAGTTCATAAGAAATGTAAATGCTCGTATTTAGCAATGCTTTACAGACGACTGTTTATTGCTCCCTGTTCTGTAAACGCCTGAAGCTCTCCAGAGTCTCAACAGCAGGCCACATTTACACTTGAAACTCTTTGGTTAAAAACCATTACAAAAAAATAACAGGCGTTACTTGGTTCCAGTAGGTTTTTGCTCTTTGTATGTAAAAGTAAATCACAACCAACACCAGCAGAATATTATAAATGATCAACAGACAAACAAACAAACAAACACATGAACACAATGCAAAGCGACACACTGAAAATTGAACAAAAAAAGGTTCTTCTGGACTTGGAGCCTGTTAGCCTGCGTCTCAGTTTTACAGCTTCCGTTGTCCTTCTGTATGTTACGCAGTTCCCTTTTGGACCTGTTTGACTTTTTGCTCCACAACCAGAGAGTCTCAAAAGTGAGCACGAACGGTGGAAACCCTTTTACATGAATCTCATGACGGTGTGTCTGTCAATCAAGGGTTCAGCAGACAAGTGCATCACTGCGGATAAACTGAACTACAACGTCAAGAACACAGAGCAAAGTAAAGTCTATCCATCCACAGGTCAAAGGGATGACTTGCTTCTCAAATCCTTCATGTCCGATTTCAAAATGCCACTGAACAGAGAAAGCTGAAAGGAAAGCAAACAGAACTAAAAACTGAACTTCCTCTGCAAACAGCAGGAACCTGAAGAGAACAGAATGACATATCAAAGAATTGTAACTGAAATAAAATCTACTTCAGACAGTAATCAGTCTGAAGGAGGCACCTTGTGGTCTGGAATATCTCCGACTAAACTACCAGATTTGTGCAGCGTGGCCTGGTTCCCTCACTGCAGGACAGACAGACTACAAGCCCCCAGTCTGCCCTCTACTCGTCCTCTGCCCTTGGCCAGTTTCTGCTATTGTGAATGAAGTTCTTTTGTTCCTGTGATGGGGAAGAAAAGATGCTTCATTCTAACTGTCCCCCTCACATAAAGTGCCATTTGACTTCTGAGGGATTGAGGTGGAGGACACTAATGAAGAATCTGGACGTGGCTCATCCAGTCCCTCTCCGCTCTCGGTTAACTCTCCCTCCCTCTCACAGATGACGGTCATTGGACTGCTGGGAATTCGACTTCGGGAATTGTACTTGCTGCTGGCAGCAGAAGGCGGGGTGCGGGATCGACCGTACTTTAGCCCGAGCATTGAGGAAGGGGACAACGGAGAACACTGCGAGTAACGCGGCTGTATGGCTTCATTCCTAGGCCAGTCCTCTGACGCCCTCTTGCTGTGACCAGGGGAACCACAGGGGCTGTCCGGGCCTGTTGCATGTGAAGCCAGATCCAAAGGTGAGTCAACAGATCGAGTTTTCTGGAAACGTGGGTCAGTTGTGCGTAGCATCTCAGTTGCGGACATGCGAAAACTGCCTTCTGAGCGACTGCCCTTCTTCAGCAGCAGCGCCTTAAAGGTGTCACTGCTGGTCGCTGACTTGCGCAGGCTGCGCTGGATAGAACCTGTCTGCCGAGGCAGAGCGGCGCTTAAGGAAGGATTTGGTCCTGTTGGTGTGGCTGGAGGAGATGATTGACCTCGCACACGCTCATCATCTGACTCCCTACGTCCCAGGACTTTCCTCTTGGACCTGCAAAGTACAAATACGGGAGAGTTAGGATCCATTATCAGAAATGGATGAGGTGGAGATTGAAACCTGAAGCATTCAAAGTTTGATATGTCAGCAAAGTGGGGGTTTTCCTTTTCAGAGGAAGCAAAACATTTTAAATCAAGCACAACCTGGTTTAAAAAGCCAGTCATGAGCGCCGTTCTAAAGTGTTCGGTTACCCATCTATTAATTCTGTAATAAGAGTTGATTTACTACAGATTACAGATATGACTAATTGCAAACAGACTTTTCTTCGCTGAAGAGTGTGTTTTGTAATTAATGATTGTTTTGGGTTTCATTTTTCTCTAATGAACCTTCACATTCCACTGATTCTGCTCCCAGGTTTCTTATTGATTCACCAGAGCCTCACGTAGCTCATGGCTTAATGGCGTTGAAAAAGTAGGAATAACTTGCTGTTGAATGTTAAAAGGACTGTGCTATGGTTGTTTGAAGAAAACAGCCTAAATAACATTAATGGTAGAAGCAAACAACACAATCTTTTATATAAACTCAAATTTGGTTGCTATAGGCTGACAGAAATTAATCCTGTTCATACAGTCAGCTGAATAGGTCTTTGCAGCGGTATTTCAATCTCTGAAATCTGTTTGGTTCAGCAAGATTTCAAAAAGTTTATGCTGAAATATATTTCCATTCGGGCATCGTGGTGGCGTAGTGGTCAGCAGGTCCGCCTCACAGCAAGAAGGTGCTGGGTTCGATTCCCAGCTCAGGCGTTTGTGTGTGGACATTGCATGTTCTGCCCATGCTTGCGTGGGTTTCCTCCAGGTACTCCGATTTCTTCCCAAAGTCCAAAGACATGCAGAGTCGGCTAATTCTTTTCTTCTTCTTTTACTTTCGGCTGCTCCCTTCAGGGGTCGCCACAGCAAATCATCCGCCTCCACCTCACCCTGTCCTCCGCATCTTCTTTTCTGACTCCAACGACCTTCATGTCTTCCTTCACCACATCCATAAATCTCTTCTTCGGTCTTCCTCGAGGCTCTTCGGTCTTCCTCGAGGCTCTTCGGTCTTCCTCGAGGCGGCAGAGTCGGCTAATTGGCTGTTCTAAATCACATTTAGTTATGAGGGTGAGAATGTATGTTTTTGTGCCCTGAATCACTGTCAAGATGAGGATACTGATCTATTTTCACTCAAAGGGGTGTCTAAGTACCATCGTTATCAGCCAACAGACTCTGAAAGACGATCTGCACCAGTGCTCTGGATTACTAGTGGGAGGGATTAGCAGGGGGAATAATCAGAAATGTATTCTCGTGCCAAGGGATTTAAAAGGGTAAATCCACTGTGGCATCACCGCAAGAGGGGAAACACCAATGGCCAATTATTTTCTATGCTGCGCCTCAGAGATTGGACAGTATTCATGCTCAACCATTCAGTCTAATCTGAGCATCTGTTTGGACAGGAGAAACGAAGGGAGTCATGAAGAAGGCAGCTCGAAGCGGTGGGCAAAGCTGTATGGGTGGGATGTCCCAGGGTGGTTGTGCCCATCTCTGACATGACTTCACATAATGTGTAGGTCAGTCAGAAGGTGATGAGGTCATCACAGAGAGTGTGTTGGTGAATCAGTACATGATGTTATCACAGAGGGAGGTGCTACCACCTCCTCTCCAAAATATCATCACAGTGTCAGGCATCATACTGGCAGGACATCCTGAGAGAGAGCGCGAGAGAGAGAGAAAAAAGGATGTGGAGTGTGGCCCCTGGTAGAGAATTGCTAAAATGCTCTATCCTGTTACATCGGACGGGGCAGTGGTGGCCTGGTAGTAAGGTCATGAATTACTGATCCTAAGGTTGGGGGTTCAAACTCCACTGTCCATGGTTGTCACTGCTCTCAGACGCCTTCAGAGACTGTGAGACCGGCATTGGCATCAGGTACAGGTCTGATGGAAAGCTATTCAACCTTAGGCGTCTACAAGCAGTCACAAAGGTGAAAAAAACTGTCCTCAGAGACTTCTTGTTTGCTGACGACTGTGCCCTCAATTCCAGTGATGAGCAGGGGATGCAGCTGCAGATGGATATGTTTTCCTTGGCCTGTAAAAATTTCGGCCTTACCATTAGCGCCAAGAAGACCAAAGTGATGTTCCAGCCAGCTCCAGGGAACCAGTATCGTGAGCCACAGATACAGGTAAATGGACAGACTCTTCAAGCAGTGGAGAAATTTATCTACTTGGGCAGCACTCTTTCCTGTAGTGCGACCATTGATGTCGAGGTCAACAACAGAATCGTCAAAGCAAGTAGCGCCTTCTGAAGACTCAGGAAAAATGTCTGGGAGAGGAGATCCAATTGTCTTTGCCACATTACTTTATGGCTGTGAAACTTGGACACTATATAGAAGGCACGACTGACAGATTAACCACTTCCACCTTAAGTGTCTTCGCAGCCTCCTTCACATCCGCTGGCAAGACAAAGTACCTAACACAGAGGTTCTGAAGCAGGCAGATATTCCAAGTGCCACCACCACCATGCATAAGACTCAGTTGAGATGGGCAGGTCATGTCTCCCGCATGTCAGATAACCGCATCCCGAAACAGCTCTTCTACGGAGAACTCACTGAAGGGAAGCACAAGGCTGGAGGGCAGAAGAAACGTTTCAAGGACAATCTGATGGTCAACCTCAAAGCCTTTTCAATTGACGTCGAATCATGGGAGAGGCTTGCTGTCGACCGCTCTTCCTGGCGCTACGTAATTTCGTCAGGAGCCCAAAGAGCAGAGGAACAACATGTCCAGCAAGCTGAACAGAAACGCCAGCTTCGGAAGGACAGAGCAGCTCCTACACACTCCTGCCTTACTTGTGGGAGAGACTTTCTTGCCAGGATTGGGCTTGTCAGTCATATCCGGTCACATAAGTCCAGCACGAATACCTAAAGTGATGCCTGTGGTCATACTCGAAGACGAGTGACGAACGACGACGACTTCTGTACAAAACAAAGGAATACGGATAAGATAGAAGCAAGATGGGGCCAGTGGTGCGGTGGGCTCATGATTGAAAGGTTGTGAGTTTCGAATTACCATTAGACCCCCAACGAGCTAAGACCCCTGTGCAAGCACTTAACCACAAGTGTGCCTTTGTCCACCAAGCTACTGCTTAAATGGGTAACAGTAAAAATACTGGGTGAGTAACCTGGAGCATCCCATCCAGGAGCAGTTAAACTCCTAGTTGCTCGATGCTACAGGAACATTGGATGAACTCGAGCCTGATTAGCCAGTAGGCTTGGGTCTTAAAGCCCAACAGACCTTTATTCAGATTAAATTTGAGTTCAATTGTATCGTATAATGCACATTTATAATTTCTATGATGATATGTCCTTAAAGATATTTCATAAGGACATGTATTTTTACGAGATATTACATCATATTTCACCACATGAGAAATCCAGTGCTGAAATTTAAATGAAACGGGCAGTGTAAAAAAAAAAAATGTATAGAACAGGATTTAATAAGCTTATCTTCCTGTGGTTCTTCATTTGTGGTTGTTTGGCTATATGTGTATATATACGCAAAACAGGGCATACTTAACATCCATAACAGAAACCATACCATTTACAAAAATGACCACAACACCTGAGAAACGTTATACGTTTGATGGGTGCGTGAATACGTGACTGGATCTTTATGAGCTTATTTTATATTCTTTAATCCAGTTAACCCTGCAGCCAAGCCTTTTATAATCAGACCAAGAAACCAGAGGAGCAATGTTGATGGATGTATTAGAGAATCAGGAAGACAGGCTACTTTAAAGTTATGAAAGGACACGCACAGAAGCTACGGGGTGTCTTATAAGGATACTGCAACGAACATGAAGGTACATACCTGTGAATTACTGCAAAGAGGTCCTCTGTGGTACGGGGCCGTGTGGGAGTCACCATGTCTTGAACGATGTCGCCGTTAATGCTGGAAGTCTGTGGGGAGTTGGATGTGCTCGACTCAAACACTTCACCTGAAAGAAGTATGACTTGCAAATGAGTACTGACAGCAGTGGAAGCTTGTAGCTCTGAGGTGCTGACACATACCGTTTCTCACAGAAATGGACAACAAATTACCCACAACCACATATACACACATTGTATAGCGATTGTCTAACTGAAAACCATGAAGTGTAAATCATGTTACAGACAAGCACAGAGCCAAAGATTCTGGAAGGAGATAACGAAGACACGAGAATATGTATGATGCAAGAAAAATAAACTAGTTTAATACAAAATACCTCCCAAGGAAGAACATATACTCAGCCAATAATATTTATTATCAGAAAAACACCTCTATCCTTCCTGAATAAGCAACACGTTCTAATATAGACACCATATCAGTCTCCATCAAACTCAAGGTCAAACGCTTGCTTTCAGAAGTCGAGAACTCCCTTTAACTCTTACATTTTTACAGATGAATCCTTCTCTCCGTCAAAGTTGAGTTGATCTGATCCTGTCCTTCCCCTCTACTCTCGTCCCTCATCCGCACTTGCTTGAGATGATGTAGGCAGGCTCACATTATCCACTCACTCGCTCTCTTCTCTCTCCTCCCCTTCCCTTCCTCCATACCCCTCCCAACCACTCTAAACGGCCGGCCCTTGGGAAGACTGCCCCATCTTATCCACAGTGTGACGAGGAAGAGATGCGTTAAGCAGGAAGGGGGTGTGTGTGTGTGTGGAGAGGAGACAAAGTATAGGATCGAAGAGATGTGAGAAGGGAGGAAGTAAGAATATGAAGAGAGAGAAAAAAGTCAGTGTGAAACAGGATAAATAAATTAAAGAAAGCAATCGAATGGGACTGACTAGAAAATAAAATCTACAGAAATGAAGCAATTAAAGAGAGAAGAGTGGGATCTGGATGGACAGCAGTCAGAGGAACAATAAATGAGGATGGAAGGAGTATGACAAATGGCTGTACTGAGAAACTGATAGAATTCATTCAAATGGCTGCTGCTGCAGCAGTGTTCCACAAGCCCCGATTGGCCAGGGAGGAGGTGGATATAATCCGTTGCCTCAGTTCACCAGAAGTAGACAAACCTAATGCTTACAACTGCATAGCACTTGGCAGTTTCCAGAAAGGTGAAATGCAGTTCAAAGTAATGTTCGGATTAACCAGTAATACCGAGAGTGCTGATTCACCCACAGGCCCTTAAACCTAATTATTTCTCATCTAAGTGAATGGTTTAACCGAATGAAAACTCCTCCCATCTCCTCCAGCCTTGTCATTTACACAATTTCCTCTGGGATCAATAAAGTATTTCAAATTCAGATCAAAACTTACCAAATTAATTTCCCAATGCCTTCCATTTCCAGCATTTCAGAAAGAACTGAAAATTTTATGACCCTGTCAACCAATTTTATAAATGACCACAGAGAGCAAAATTAGAAATTATTCACTCACCATCCTCTTTGGAGCAGACTGATCCTGCTGTGCTGCTTAATGCATCATCATCATCATCATCATCATCATCATCTCCATCTCCATCTCCTTCCGCTCTTCCTTCTAAAGTGTCCATTACATCATCAACAGACACAGATGCTTCCTTAATGATAGGAGTCTCAGCGCATTCCTCAACCTGATTATCTCTTGGATATGTGCTGCTTTCACATGTGAAACTATCAGTAGAAATGTTGTCATCCTTTTTCTCCATCCCTTCGACAGATTCCTGAACTTCAAGTTTGGGCCCGTGAATAGTCATCTCTCTCTGAACATTTGCAAACGCTTGAAAAGAGGAATAATGTTCTTCCTCCACTGTGTGCTTGTTCTCTACAATCTCAGCATCAATTACAGAGAACAGAGGAAATTTGGACTTCTTGGGGAACACAGGAGGTTTTTTCTTGGGTGTGGTGATTTGTGGTGACTTTTCCTCCTTCACCTCATTTTTATTTAGGGTATGACTTACTAAGTCACTTGAAGGGCAATTATTCAACTCATAGGTAATGTCTTTTCTCAATTGTGCCTTATTCAGGGGCATCTCTGCTTGGTTTTCAGGTTTGGCAATTATGGTCATTGTTGATGGAGATTCTAATGTTCCATGTATGTCAGAACTGGAGCAAGAAGCCAGGGGCAAAACAATCGGGTGAGCCAACTGCTTAACTTCCTTTGCTGCATCAGACTTAGAAGGAATCTCTTCATTTTCCACTTCATGAGATTTATTGCTCTCCTCTACATTTGCTGGTTGTTTGACTGACCGGAGCTGCACACTTTGGAGGGTAAATGGGGTTATTAGTGGCATAGCAGACTTGCAAAGCTCTTCGGAGTGAATGGAAACCGATCGTCTCTCAGAGTTCACTGATCGGAGTCGATCTTTAATTCCCTTTAGGCTTGCAGAGGAAGGTATGATTGGAGTCAGGGTGGGCAAGGATGGGGGCTGTGGAGGAGTAGAAGTACTAATATTGGGATGAAACAGGGGAGGTGGTGGAGGCAAAGTTGGATGAAGAGTGGGGCTAAAGGATCCATTATTTAGCATGCTGTGGTCGTTTAACACCTCTGGAGGAGGAGGAGGGGGAAACTCTGGGGAAGAATCTATGGATAGGGGACTCAAAGATATTTTACATTCTGGGGTGCTAGGTAAAGGAGGAGCAGGTGGAGGTGGAAAGGTTTCACTGGGAGGAAGAGGTGGAGGGAAAGGTTCCAGGGTGACGAGTTTAAGAGACACTGATGAATGAGGCTGTGGTGGAGGTGGAAGGGGTATGTTGTTCCTAACAGAATCTGAAGTGTTAGAAGATAAAGATGTTGAAGATGAGGAGATCGAAACCGATGACAGCAACGATGACTTCCTTTCAGGCACTCGTGGCTTGGGTCTAGAGCCGGAAGGTGACATGGACCTCATGAATGTCGGCACAGGAGTACCAGCTGTTGGGGTGTTGGATTGACTCGAATATCCACTTGAAGGGGAGGTCAGCCGATGCACCCTGTCTGGAGAAGACGTGCTTACTTGAGGCTTTGATGGCACATCCCCCTGTGCAGGAGGAAGGGTCGTCTGACTATCATTGTGGACATGCTGTCCATTTGTCATGATGCCTGGATGTCCTTCATTAGACACCGAGTTAGTATGTCCTAGTGACTGTGACCGATCGTGGTGCCGAGGGTATTCCATGTAATAGCCCCATGATTCTGCATAGTCCGAACGCAGGCTACTGGTTTCGCTGTGTGATGGTGTTATAGGACAAATGGAATAAACATTAGCCATCCCTGCAGCTGACACACTGCTGCTGCCTGCACTTAAACTGCTCTGGCTCCTAGGCCGCAACAGCCAGGGATCTTCATAGTCACTGCAAGGGCTTTGAGATGGTGATGTCAAAGACCCTTTCCCTTTCAACCCATTCTGCAGTGATTGCTGAAGAGTTGCAATCAATGACTCATTAAGAATTGACTTATTGCTTGCATTACCACTATTCTTATTCTTAGGTTTACGCTGTAGCGAGTCTGTACGTGTTGGGGGGAGGGGTGGCTTCTTAGACTTACGGAGAGAAATAGATCGGGATAAAGATTGATTACTGTAAATGCTGCTACGGTCTCCTGGTTGGCCAATGCACTCATACATACTGTGACGTGTCCTGCCAGCATTGCTATGTCCTTTTGGCCTCAGACCTGAATCCAAATGCATGGAGGTGTAGTAACCATCATTATCCATGGAGTAGAGTGAACTGGAGTCTGTACATTTAGAGGCACGCTCCAAGCTGTTGTAGAGGTGATTGATAGGAGTGGAGCAGCTGGAGGTAAGTGGTCTTCTGGACAATGCATTCTCAGGGGTATCATAAATCCACTGCTCATCTGATGATGCTGTTCCTGCAGCAAGTGTACTCTGGCTGTTTAAACTGCTATCTGACTGAGAAGTTTCCTGCATGTCTGTCTCTTCTGTTCCAGCGCTGGTGGCCACACTGGTGGAGCTTTCTCCATTGACACCTGATATCCTAAGAGGCCTTGAATGCATTTGCTGCCCTGGGGTAGATGTAGAGTGAAGTGCAAATACCTCAGCTGAACGGGACAACGTTGCATTAGGGATGAGTGATGTTGAGTATGCTGAATGAGGAGAAACCACACATGCATTCCCCCAGTCCCCATGTGATCCCCTCACCTCCTGAGATTTTGGGCGCCCTAAAGTGCTGGTCCTAGGGGCATTTCTCATGTGAACTGCCGTATCATCAACTTGGAACTTTCCAATCTGCCGGGATGCTGGTACGGCACTATCCTCTGGTCTACAGGATGTACTGCTATTCGGGAGCTCTGTATTTAAAGAAACCCGGGCACCTCGAGGCAAGCTGTGAAAGCGCTGGGGATCGCCATTAAATCGAGAAGATATGACATGCACAGAAGATCCAGAAGTATGGTTGTTTGGAACTGTAGATATATTAGTAGCGGATGTTGACATGCCAGAGATCTGAGCAGCAATTCCTTGACCTCTCTGAGCTCGGATCCTCCTTACAGATGGTGGAACAATTTTTACCTCCTCAGTCTGGCAGCCAGAATCCCTCTTCCCAGAGTGCCTATGGGTAGAACTGACACTGCTAGAGCGTTCTAGTGTCGAAAACTGTCCAGGAATAAACATGGACTGTGGCCGGAGCACCGCTCCTCGTGCTTTAGCTGCAGTGAAGCAAAACAGTAATTAGACACAAGCAAGAGCATTGCGATAGCAGCCCCCCCCATTCCTCACATCTGCTGTCAATCAAAGTGAAGCTTGTCTATTAAAGGCAGTTGAGTTTGATTAACCATACCCACATCTGACATGTTAATAATATCTGGAAACTCTGATTAACACTGATAGCCTCGATAGAGGCTACCATAACATTGCCAAGTGAAGTATAAGTTAACATCCATCCGTCTCAGACCAGATCCAAGAAAATGACAGAACAACATCTTAGTAATGTCAACTTGGAGTTTAACCACAGAAAAATGGCATATCATATATAAACACCGAAATTGGGACATTAAATCAGATTCACAGTAGAACCATAAGGGGAACCAGAATACTACCAAGTCGACACCTTTCTGCCCAAAAGGTTAGTATTGTTAAAACTGATACCCATTGCGACATACATAAAAACAAAGAAAATGGACTTTGCATTTTCAATGAAGAACTCAGCAAATGCATGGAAAGCCATTTCTTTAAAAGCAGTACAAGTTTTATATTTATAAACACACAATATGTTTACTCGTATTATTCGATTGATGATTAAGTTCCCAGAACCTTTTCCTACTGCCCCATATCCCATGCTTGCAGGATCCCGACTGACCATCCGTTCTCATCTATCATGTCAACACAGAAATGAATTGGGGCATCACATGGAGTAGTAGTTATTACGTCTGCCTTATAGCAAGAAGGTCCTGGATTTAAGTCCAGGGCTTTGGCATTTCTGTGTTGCATTTGCACGTTCTCTCTGTGCTTGAGTGATTTTACTCTGGTTACTGTGGTGTCCTCCCACCCTCCAAAGACATGTATGTTCAGCTAATTGTCTGCTCCAAATTGTCAATAGGTGTGGATGTGAGTGTAAAGGTTTGTGTATGTCGGCCCTGCAATGATCTGGTAAGATGTTCAAACTGTTCAAGCTGCCTTCACCCAGTGTTGGCTGTGATAAGCTCAAGCCTCCCGTCAACCCTAATAGAATTAAGCGTTTCAGCAAATGGGTGGGTGAGTGAGTGATGAGAAATGAATTGGTCTGGTGGATAAACCTGAAAATTGAACCAGACTAAGACTGCACTGGGCAAATTTGCACAATGTGGCATGTACAGTTCGCTACTGTGTCCAAGTAATAGCACCTACACTATTGGGGCCGTGACCCAAGGAACAGACTAAAAAGAAATTAGGTAGGAAAACAGATACTAAATGCTATGGTTATGTAACATGAAAAACAAGAGTAAAGCGTGTATTGCACAGTTCAAATAAAGTTAGATCACCACTAATGTTCCAATGAAGAATACAAGTTATGTAAAACAAAAAGATCAAGCAATAAAGCAAAGCACTACAAGCTGCTTGCATGTGATGGGAACGTAAAAAGTAATATATGGAGCTGAATTCGGGAAAGAGGGTGGATACTCAAATCAAAGTCTGATTTGATTGTTCTGAAACAGAACGAATTATGAAAGAATTGTAAAGCTTGTGCATTTATGTAGATTATGAAGGACTAGCAAGAGTGCGACACTGAGCACTACGTACACTACGCTACAACATGAAGTCTACAAGTTGGCAGGCAAGGCAGGAGCAGCAACGATCCAAGCTAGCAGAGCCATACCATACCTAATTCCTGCCGAACGTTGTCAGGCACACCTGATATAGTCTTTCTCCGTTTGACCTTCTGGGGCCGACGGGCCAGTGTGTCAGTGTTTAATAGGGAGCGACGGATGCTGGCCTGACGGTCAAATGTCTCCCCTGGAGACCAGGTGATGAGGGTAGGTGTGAAGAGCAGACAGGCAGTTAGTGACGAGCATGCATTTTCCATGCAGAGAATAAATATATTCATAAATGAACACATACAGTGCATAACACAACTTTGAAAAAGGAAAAACTTAACATCCACTCTGAAATGACACTGAATATACAGTGCGGCTCTGAACGGTGTAAGGGGTCCACAAAAAAACAAAAAAAAGACTTCATGACAAAGAAATTAAACATTTCTAAGAAGGTTTCTACAGTTGTGATATTAGCTACTGATCATTTACCTCTTATTAAAACTGCTCCAAATTACAGGCACAATAATAATATATAGAGTCAAAGCCTAAATGAGGAGCTCCTGATACATATTCCTTGATAGATGACTGAGCCAGGGTTTGCTTTATCCGTTTAACGAGTTCATGTTCTGTACAGCTTCTGATTTTGGCATTTGCTCCACCAACATTTATTTAACTGAAAGTCTGTCTGTCTCACCGAGTTAGAACGTGTGCATAGAATAACTATGCAAGTCTGCAATGGTATATTAGTCCCTACTTTTTGCGGTTCAAGGTTTGCTATTAGGATAAATCGTTTTCTTTATTCCTAACCATTATCATGCAAGTCAGCAATATATAACAGCTAATCAGCATTAATTCAACAACATGGCAGCCTTAATGGGTTCCCTGTGGCGGGCGGACGTACACACGCACACACAGGCCAGGAATATGAGACAACCATCCAAGTAATGTTTCCTGAATATGGTGCTTCACATTGGAGCTCTGCTACAAAGCCTTAGACTAATGTAAGGGATTTTCATATGACTGACCCTAAAACCATACCTCTTGTACTACCAATAGGAATGAGATTCATCAGAGGCCACCCTATACAATATCACGAATATGGTGCTGATATGCTTTATATTACGATTCTGTAATGTATCGCAGTTTGGAGTCACAATTTTAGAATCATGTATTACCTTAAATTACATAAAATAAAGCTGACTAACACAACTAATGCGTTAAACATTTAAGAGCTGCACAAATTAATTGAAAATGATTAAATAAATGTAACCTACTCTGTAGAAAACGTGTTAAAGTGTTGCTGTTCATAAGACTTGCATTATGCACCACTTTCCACAAATTTAGCATCTGATTAGAATATTTATCATCCTTCAGTTTAGGCAGAAATTTGTTCTGCAGTGTTGTACAGCTGATAGACTGAGGCGAAGAATACTGCGACTTCTTCATATGCTTTACACACTGATGTGATGTGTACATGGCAGGTTTAATGCGTCACCGTTGACCTCTTGCTCAAGATCAGAGAGAGAATGCGAGTTCATTTTATCAGACAACCTGTACAGAATAGGTGAGTGTGGTTAACAGCACGGAAGACAGAAACTTCCTGTGTTACCAAAGTATTCAGGTGTTAATATGTTAGTGCATGCAGACATACAGAGACCCACCCGCTGTGCCGATACACTCAAAATAGTGACAAGTCCGAAATAGTAATTTAACAGTAAGATGCATTTATTGTAGAAACTAAAAAAATGACAAACTTGATGTGGTCTAATCCTTTACCACCCCCTCAGTATCAAATACTATCTAAACCGATCACATCAGTAAATATTGGCACCTCAATTCAACACATATTATGATGAAGTTCTTACCGGTGACATTGATGGGGACTATGTCGGTCAGAATGGCTTGAGCTTGTTGTCTCATCTTTTCTTCAGGAGTCGGTAAGGGTGTGAAGCCTGACTCCTGTCCATCCACCTCAGTCCCCACTGACTTCACTGCAGCGTGTGCCTTCATTGCACTGGAGCTCTTGTATTCTTCTGCGGAGGAGGCATTCGACTGGAAGAAAAAGTCAAAGAAAGAGGTAAGAGTCAGATTAAAGGTGCACCTGTAGGTCTAAAGGAGGTAAACAATATCCTAGAAATTGAGGACATAAGCATTAGATAACAGATTCCTCCTTTACTCTGCCACACTCAGTTTAGCCAGAGGCGCTTTATGGTGCTCCTGACCTTTTGAAGGGCTGCGAGTACACAGAGCAGTTTCATGGCCAATTTAACTCATGGACACAAACAAGTTTGAGAAAACAGCCATATGCATCTGTACACACACACACACACACACACACACACACACACACACACACACACACAAAGAAAAAAAAAAAAAGGGGGGGGGGGGGATCAAAGATTCACTCAGGCAGGAAAAGTTTGCCAGCATTGGGAATCCTGAATCAGATCAAACCATGTAGCTTCACATACTGTTAAATTGGCACAGCTGGATTCTCAGTCTCACAGCTGTGCCTCTTAAAGTTCATGACAACATGAAGTCCCGTGTTTGCAAAAGCAATGGTCATGTGCAAGACTGTAAGTAAAATACAGATTTTGGCACAGCCTAAAAGTGGAGCACCCTGTTCTCTGACAAAACCCCTTGTAGCATGAAAGTCCTGGACTCAAGTCGGGTGTTTCTGTGTGGGGATTGCATGTCCCGTGCTTCCTGCAGTTTCCTTGCAGAGTCCAAAGTCATGCACATTAGGCTAACTGGCTGTTCTAAATTGACCCTAGGTGAAAATGTTTTATGTGTGTGCGATGGTCTAGCGAGCTGTTCAGGAAATACCTCGCCATTGCCTAATGTCGGCTGAAAATAATTTTTATCTGTTAACATTTGAATGGATGGATGGACACACACACACACACACACACACTTTTATATACTGTATTAATCCGGCAAGGGGCGCAAAGGGAAATGTCTTTGCATTTACCCATCCAAAGTGAACACACACACATTCAGCAGTGAGCTGCCACACATTGGAGAACCTGGAGAGTAGTTGGGGGTTAGGTGGGGCACTTCAGCCATGAAGGTGTTGGAAGGGAAGTTGAAGCAATACTGGAGGCTTTGTAACAAAGTGCACTGTGTATGGAATACAGTGGTACCTCACCTTACGATAGTCCCAGCAAACGAAAAATCCAGGTTACGAAAAACCAAATTTTTCCAAAATTTTTTGTCTCTGTATACGAAACAAGTTCTCCTTACGAAACGTGCCATTCAAAAATTCAAACAATGCACGAATTGCTCTTCATTGACTATCTCCCAACATCCCGCCCCGCTGGCCTCCCATTAGCTAGGAGGGATGACGCAGCTCCCTCCGATTGGCTATTATGGAGCTGCAGCTCCCATAATGCTATTCGTGTAAAGGACAGAGTTACTGTTGTTTCATGAGTTTTTTGAGTTATTGCAACTATATTTCTGGACTCAGGCTTTTAACCTTCCATAAACATTTGTAAGATTATAACGGCTAAGAAGACATGGTCAGCACACGTGCGCGCGCACACACACACACGCGTGTGTGATTTTCGGTGCGAGTGAAAAGAAGAAGCGGGCTGGTGGCATGCGGTTGAGTAATATCGCAAAGGAATATGGACAAACCCGTCTACCATCTGTACGATATTGAAGCGGAAGGAGATCTTAAAAGGTATGTTTTCACAATTTTTTAAAGGGTTTAGGGGGTAATATTGGGGGCCTTGGAACGAATCACACGTTTTACATTTAAAATGTAAAGAGTGAGGAACCGTGTACAATAAAAAACTAACAGTTAATCAGCACAGGCTATGAATCTAATCAAGTGTTCTAATAGACATGATTAATATGGATACAGCCAAGCAGCCAATTTTGCCTTCATAGTCATATTATCTCATTAAGATCTCAGTAAGTAAAACTAATGCGCTTTCTCTGCTCTAAACTGAGACTAACAGGTGTGACGTGCCTCTAAAGGCCCAGTGCTCATAAAGCAGCAACACATGGCTGATACCACTAATACAGTACAAACTGTGAGAGAGAAAACAGACAAAAGTGTGGAGGGAGACAGAACTGGACAGTAGAGTAGGCCACAACTGCTCTGTGTACTCGTAGACCTTCAAAAGGTCAAGAGCACCATAAAGCGCCTCTGGCTAAACTGAGTGTGGCCGAGTAAAGGAGGAATCGGTCACCTTGAGTCAACTGTGAACTATATGGCATATTTAATAGACACTTCTGCTCGTTTCCTCCACTTATAGTTTTGTATTATAAAAATAAGGTCACTGACATAGCAGTGTGTTTACCTCAAGATATTTTGCACATCCCATATGTATAGAGTACTGTGTGTATATACATGCATTCGAATGCCATTGACACGATACTGAGATGGTCTTATACTTGTGATGTGCTGAGCTGATGACGTTTGCATAAGCCACAGTGTCTCACCTTATCATCAACATCATCCTCATCCTCATCCTCCAGTTGACTGATGCGGGAGTGGGCTGAGCCTGAGAAGGTGGGGCCCTGGGAGTAGTACTGGGAACTGCGGAAGCCATCCTTCCTCAGCTTATCACAATCTGCAAAGTACAAAACACACAAGCCTAGTCAGAACAAAGACATGAGGGCTAAAGCTTGCTGCCTGGTAAAACTTCGAAGATGATGTATTCAGTATTTGATTTTAAAGAACCTGAAAATGAGGGAGGGCTTTAAAAGTGTTTAGTGAGCTCCCTCTAGGCATGAAAAACTGAACAGCACTTCTTTTGAAATTGGTTTAAACCCCCACCCCACCCAAAAAAAAAAAACACAAAACAAAAAAAAAACAAGAAAAGATAGAGCAAATATAATACGTAAGTGAGAAGTGAAATGTTTCCTTTCTATCCCCGTGAGCCTGTCTGTGTGTGTGTGTGTGTGTGTGTGTGTGTGTGTGTGAGAGAGAGAGAATCAGTCAACTGGAGTGTGTCTCAGCTTCATGCTGCTTGCTACAGATGGCAACCCATGGTCCCTTTGGTATACAGACAGATCTCCTACATCACGCTTCCTAAACCATGAAGATAAGTATGCAAAGTCTACTCAGAATGTTCACACTTTCAGATGGCAGAATTGTTCCTGACAGTCAGTGTGATGCTACTGTACGTATCTGTGTGCCTCTCATCTGCATGGCTGCCAATATTTTTCCATAAAGCAGACATGCGATATCTACCCAGGCACATGGAGGTACTGAGTGAGGTACACTAAATACTTCCATATTTAGTCACCCGAATATAACAGTAATTATGAGGCACACTCCTGGAATGAAAATCAAATCTAAAGGTACCCTGTGCACCTGCGGGTTGCCACAGTGGCATAGTGGTTAGTAAGTCTGCCTTACAGCAAGAAGGCCTGAGGTTCGAATCCCAAGCTCATGCAAACCCCACATAGAAACGCATGATCTCCACATGCTTGTGTGGATTTCCGTCCACATTCCAAAGATGTGTGCGATAAGTGAATTAGCTGTTCAAAATTGAATGCAAGTGTAAATGATTGTGGGTGTGTGTGCTGTTCAGGGTGTACGCCACCACCGTCCAGTGTCGACAGAGAGAGGCTCCGACCTCGATACATCCCAAATAGGATTTAGTATTTTGGCAAATAAAGTGTGTGTGTGTGTGTGTGTGTGTGTGTGTGTGTGTGTGTGTGTGTGTGAATACATATAGTATCTCTAAAGACATAATATTACCTTTTAACTTCAAATGATATTGGTTCCTCCAAGGGATTTAAAATCCTATAAGAATATTCAGTAAAAGACTGTTGGGCTTAGAAGACTGTTAAAAGACTGTTGGGCTTCATGTTTTTGTGCCATGATTATGGTTATCGATCACAGCAAATTGCCAAACATTAATATAATTATTATTTATTAAAGCAAGAGACTTTTTAAAATCCATCTATAGTTACATTTACTGTTGTGAAGTCTGAAATATAAAATAAAAACTACCCCACAGAAAACTCCGGCATATCGTTCTGGTCGGTTCTGTTTTGTATGATGGGTCAGATGTGTAAAATATTTCAGTGTGAATCCAACAGAGAATAAGTGCTGCAGAAAAATAATCTTATACAGTACAGAGTTGTTTAATTCAAAACAGCTTGGGTGGAAACCTTGCACTAGTGTTAACATGCTCAGTTGTGAAAATTATCATTTCAAGAGGAATTAGGTAGGTGTTGCTTATCATAACAGGCTGTGAGCAATGATCTCTCCTTTCCACATTGTACATCTTCTATCCTTTCGGATTTTTCCTTTTCTCAGGGGTCACCACAGCGAGTCATTTGATTTGGCATAGGTTTTTCACGTCGGATGCCCTTCCTGACACAACCCTTTTAACAAGGGACAGAAACACGCTGACGGCTTTGCAGCTACTCTTTACGAAAGTCAGCATTGGTTCTTTTACATGCCTCTCACCATAGACAGTGTGGGACATGGCCGGTCTTTGATGACCCAGTTAGCTGCACTGGGGGGGGGGGGGGGGGGGGGGGCGGACTTGAACCTTGTGGAGACTTGAACCCCCAACCTTAGGATCAGGGATCCTGCGCCCTATCCACTATACCACCACTGCCCTGTATAACGCATTGAATATTTTATAATAAAGTGACCAATTACTAAAGCCAAATCTGAAATAAGACAGGAAATAGTTTTCCACCGACAAGATTTTAATTAACACCCTTTTGTATTTAACAAATCTATAAACACTTGTTTACCAGTTAATTTCAAGAAAGTTGTTTCTATTCTACAAATGCTTGTCAATTGAAAAGTTGTACATGTGTGGCCAAAATGATAAAGAGGACCACAGAAGGAGAAGGAACATGAAATGGTACACGAGAGGAAACCCAAGCAGGTAATCCTATACATGAATTCCCTTTACTCAGGAGACCTTCCCTATTCATACACACAGCCTGTTGTCTTCTCTTAAACACACACACACCCACCCACACACACACACCTAGAGCAATCGTTTTCCTTTTTCATCCTGCAATCCTACTACTGAACCTAGTCAGAGAGTGTGTGTGTGTGTGCGCGAGTGTGTGTGTGCGTGTGTGGTGGGAATAAGGTCTTGTCACTGTAAGTTACTCACACACCTGTTACTGTATAATTAAACAGCCAGCACACTGACCAGCTGCCCTGCTGCTCACATTACCTCAACTGACTCAGGGTCTCCAGTTGACCTCACTCTTTACCCTATTCTCTCCTAATAAATTACCTGACCTGATGTCAGACCTTCTCCACACCACAAACATAGGTGTGTAAGCGGAGGGTTGACCTGCAAGCGGGCAGTGGCTTGCATGTGTTTACCTGTGACAGCAGAGCACTGATGCACCTCATTCTGAATAAGGACAACAGAGAACACCACAACTGGCAATTTTAGGGCATTACTATTTTTAAAAGTGCAGCAAGTAACCTTCAAAAGTCTTTTCTATATGTCTAATAATAACCACATCATTTTAAGACCCTTTAATTGACTTCAATCTTTGTTTGTCTTCACTAAGGTGCCATATCCTGGGAAAAATGATGATGGATCCAGAACCTGTTTCGGGGAACACTGTGGGAACTAGACAGGAAGACACCCATAATGGGATGCAAGTAGATCTTGCACACACAATGTTGTTTCTATAAGTTCAACGGACAACACAAAGATTAGTCTAACCCTAACCATAACCACTGCTTTCATAAGCATTACCTTAATCTAACCCTACCCTTGAAACTTAATGATTCACGTTATGGGGACTTGCATTTTGTCTCACTAAGGAAGTCACGTTCCCACAATGTGATGATTGCATACACCACGCCTACACATACAACAAATACTGTAGCAGTTATTTTAATTTTTAAATATGGGATGAAAGCAAAGAACCCAGAAACTATATAGAAAAAATTCTGCACAGATGGGGTGGAGGCCCTGAAGTGAGGACACTGCTAGCTGCACCACCATGCCATGCATGTTATGAAATTCCCATTTGTCCATAGTGATGGAAAGCACCAGAGATCACCTGATACAATGTAATCATGACACAAAAGCCTTGACTCAATTTCTATTATTATTTCAGTATTGCACTTCTACAAATACTATTCAATATTACATTTTTTGTAGGGGATTACCCACTCTTCAATTATTGCCTGCCCTATCACATGACTACCACCAATCAGGGAGCGACGAAAGCATGCACCCCGTCCCCTCTGTGACATGTAATGTTAACCATCCATCTGCACATACCCGCACATGCGTATTTTGGGAACGGTCCAGGAAAAGTGCTATCCGCCCCCTCGTACGAATGAGTTCAAAGACACCCATTATTGGCTGGTGAGCACTGTAAGTGATAGGGAAGTGAGTGTATGCCATCCCTCTCATCCGTGAGAGCTCAGCCAATGGCCGAACCTATTAGCTCCCATGGACTCCCAGTCACGGATGGCTGTGGCATTAACCTGGATTCGAACTTGTGATCTCTGGGTTAACTGTCACGCAGCTTGTTGATGAACCACTCGGGAGCCCTAATATTACAATTTTTCCTCTTTTACTTAGGAAATATTTTGCTCATGTCATACAAGATGCCATAATGCCTGCCAACAGCTTATAATAATAATAATATGCCACCTGTTGGACAATAGAGGAACAATGACGTTTCACCACCTCTAATTCATTATGTATATTAACAAGAGTAATCAGCTGTTTTTAAGTTCTCGCTCGGAAACGAACACCACCCATATAGACACATGGTAAACTGGATGCTATGGAAACAAACTAATGACTATCACCCACATTATATGCCGGTGAGAGAAAATGTATAGAAACTAAATTTTGGAGCCAGAGTGGCAATATATGAATCACAATATACAGTGGTACCTCTCCTTACAATAGTCCCAGAAAACGAAAAATCCAGTTTACCGAGAAAAGTTCTCCCCCCCAGTGCGGCTAACTGGGTTATCAAAGGCGGGCCATGTCTCTCACTGTCTATGGTGAGAGGCATGTAAAAGAACCATTGCTGACATTCGTAAAGAGTAGGCTGCAAAGTTGTCAGCATGTTTCTGTCCCTTGTTAAAAGGGTTGTGACAGGAAGGGCATCCGACGTAAAAACCTCTGCCAAATCAAACGTGCGAATCAGATGATTCGCTGTGGCGACTCCCGAGTAAAAGGGAAAAAGCCGAAAGGAAGACAGATACGAGACAAGTTCTCCTTACGAAATGCGCCAAACGCGCCATTCAAACAATGCGCAAGTTGCTCTCCCATTGGCTGTCTCCCAACATCCCGCCCCGCTGGCCTCTCATTGGCTAGGAGAGATGACGCAGCTCCCTCTAATTGGCTATCTCCCAACACCCCGCCCTGCTGGCCTCCCATTGGCTAGGAGGGATGACGCAGCTCCCTTGTGCAGCAGCTTTTTTCATGAGTTTTTCGAGTGTGCTCATTGCAACTTTATTTTTTGGCTCAGGCTTTTAATCTTGCATAAACATTTGTAAGATTATAACTCTGCTAAGAAGACACGGTCAATAAAAAAAAAAATGGAAAAAAAATCAAACAATGCACGAGTTGCTCTCTCATTGACTATTTCCCAACATCCCGCCCCACTAGCCTCTCATTGGCTATCTCCCAACATCCCTTCCCCCTGGCCTCCCATTGGCTAGGAGGGATGACGCCGCTCCCTTGAGCAGCAGCTTGTTTCATGAGTTTTTTTGAGTGTGCTCATTGCAACTTTATTTTTTGGCTCAGACTTTTAACCTTGCGTAAACATTATAACTATGCTAAGAAGACATGGTCAACACGAAGTAAGTACCTTAAAAGGTATGCTTTTATAATTTTTAAAGGGTAGTATTGGGGGCCTTGGAACGAATCACGTGTTTTACTTGTAAAATGCGGTTCTACTTACGAAGAATCCAGGTTACGAAAAAGGCTCTGGAACGGATTAATTTCGTCAGGTGAGGTACCACTGTATTACTAAATCAAGTGTTTCCCCTTCTACTTGTCTTTTAGATAACTCTCACCGGCCTCCTAATAAAACCTGCTATCTCCATTTTTGGTCAAAACAAGATTGTGCATAAATATAAATTAAGATGATCCTCTGTATCAACTAGAAAAAACTGATGGCTTCATGTAGCTATTTGGGGGTAAATTCATACACACACATACACCACCATGATCATTATTTGCACTTAAAAAAAAAAAAAAAGTCAAAAATAGAGACAGCAGGTTTCACCAGAAGGCCGACACTATATTATTTCTTCTGAGCAGAAAAACTAATGCTTAACACCTCTGAAAAACAACTTGAGGGACATCCATAATTTAAACACTGTGTTCTGGCAGAGGCCAGATCAGCCGAAGGAGCTGGAAGATGTTGTCTCACCTCGGAGCGATGTTTTGAGGTTGACTTTGGCTTGACAGTGCAGCTCTTCCAGACATGTCGGTCTGGACGCAGGGAGGAACACATTCTCTTGCTGGTGCCACGGTGCTGTGTAGTGAACCGTCCACTTGCTCTCCTCGTCCAGATTAGACACAGCTGTGGAAAAAATACAAGGTAATTATTAAAAAACAAATTTAATTATCTTTGACTTAAAATAATATTTGTATATTAATTACAGTAAAGGTTTGATATCACTCAAAACAATTTCTAAACAGTAATGATTTGTTTGATGATGTTCAGTCATCAAGCACAAAAGCACATAAGTGCACCAATATAAACCCCACCTATTCCACAGATCAAGATATAGACTAACTTGCTGCACGTGAGACACTAATTAAGAAAACAACTACAGGTGACATCATGGGATGAATATTAAAATATAGCCATTAGTACAATCCGGAAATGATGTCACCAAAATTTTCTCACATCGGTGATCTCTGTCCATATGTGAACTCAGCATGATGAACTGCTAAAAACATTTCAAGAGTTTTCTGTAAAACCTACTTTCTCTGTTACCTTCATGCAGCAACACGCCTTTTGAGAACGAGATCCTGAACAACTTGTCCTACAGTGTCTAAACACACACAAGTGTCGTAAAGCTGCAAATGGGCTGTTAAGCACAGCTGGGGAGGAGAGTGTGACCGTTTGAGGAAAGAACCCTGCTGGTTATATATGAGTCAGCCTGATGGGCAAGAATGCCAGTGACCGGATGAGCAAGAGGAAGGAGGTCAGTAAACAGAAGGAGACCTGGAGGATCTGTGTGTATGGCGTCACAGGTGTCACCAAGAAGTTAAGAACCTGAATACTCATTAAGTAAGCATGTTGCTCGAGTGCCGCGGGGAATCGGTGCACCACAGATGCTAATTTAACGTATTTACAGTACACAGGAAAGCTGGTAACTCAGGTGCTTTTTAAGTGGCCACTAGGCTCAACAATCCAGAGCAATGGAGAGTGTGGAAAAGAGGTGAAGAAGCGCGTGCAGGCAGGTTGGAATGGTTGGAGAAAAGTGTCCGGTGTGATGTGTGATAGGAGAGTATCGGCAAGAATGAAGGGAAAAGTGTACAAGACGGTGATGAGGCCAGCGATGTCGTATGGTTTAGAGACAGTGGCCCTGGGGAAAAGACAGGAGTCAGAGTTGGAGGTAGCAGAGATGAAAATGTTGAGGTTCTCTTTGGGAGTAACGAGGATGGATAGGATCAGAAACGAGTACATCAGAGGGAAAGCACATGTTAGATGTTTTGGAGACAAAGTCAGAGAGGCTAGATTGAGATGGTTTGGACATGTACAGAGGAGGGATAGTGAGTATATTGGTAGTAGGATGCTGAAGTTGGAACTACCAGGCAGAAGGCCCAGAGGAAGACAAAAGAGCAGATTTATGGATGTGGTGAAGGCGGACATGAAGGTGTAAGAGTAGAAGATGGAGTAAGAGTAGAAGATGCAGAGGATTGGGAGAGATGGAGGCAGACCATTTGCTGTGGCGACCCCTGAAGGGAACAGCCGAAAGAAAAAGAAGACTAAACACTGATTTTTACTGCTGATGTGTGGCTACTGCTAACTTGAGTCCCTTGAGATTAATGAGAATTCCAGAAAGCGGGGAGTAAATTCGGAAACAATACTATAGTACCTTAAATTAAAAGTACAAAGCAACACTCACACAGCAGTGTCTGGTGGAGCAAATATTTCTGTGAGAATGAGGAATTTTAAAATACTAGTTGTATGTTCAAATCAAGTCCTGATTATGGTGGGGAGTGCATCCTCTTGAAGGGAAGAGGGTCCTGGGTTCAAGTCCTGGGCTTTTTTCCGTTTTCAGGTGTTACTGTGTAGAGTTTGTATATTGTTCCTGTGCTTGGGTTTCTTCCATTTCCACAGTCCAAAGACATGCGCATGAGGATAACTAGCTGTTCTAAATTTTCTCTTGGTGTGGATGTGAGTGTGAATAGTTGTTTGTGTGTGTGCTGACCTGTAATGGCCTTATGAAATATTTTGAATTAAGGAATTAAAAGTAGCGATCCAGCACCCAATACCACCAGGTCACAACTGCCACAAGTAGTCAATTACGGAATATTATAAGAAAACACTTTATATCACGATTAGCTCTCTGCTATTTTCTTTTGGTGACACAGTAGATCTGTGACAGAAAGTTCAGAAAATTTATTTATATTCTTATTAGTTTGCTGAGCCCCTTTCATCCTATAAGGTTCATAAAGAAATTGGAACCCATCTCTGACTCTTGGCGAAAGCAGGGTACAGCCTGAACAGACTGCTGGTACAGAGCAGGTCCAACACACACACAACAAGTTACAATCACAACTGTGTTTTTGGACTCTGGGAGGATACCGAAGTACCTGGAGGAAAACCCATGCAAGCTCAAGAAGATGCAAACTGCACACAGAAACATCATCGCCGATCACGGGACTCAATCCCAGAACCTTCTTGCTCTAAGGTGAATGTGCAAACCACTACAGTATACAGTATCCCCCTACAGCCCCTTCAGTGAGTTTAATAAAACCCAATGTTTTAATGATAAATGAATCACTTGTACAGTACTAAATTAAAAAAAAATTTGCATGGAGATTTCATTAGTGGGGAAACTCTACACGTGTGTAGCTCTCACTCTGTGTGTGTGTGTGTGTGTATGTGTGTGTTAAGGAGTCAGGTGAATGTGTGAACAGCTAAACAAGACTATTACCAACAGCAGCTGGTTCTGCCATCATGCAGCATGAACACATGTACACAGTCAGAGAACTTCTCAAACACTTAAAAAAAAAAAAAAAAAAAAAAAAAAAAAAAACCCACACAGATTCTAAGTACACAGACACACCCTGCTTTGAGAAAAACAGAGTTTCAAAGAGCATCATGATCATTTGATATGCCCGAAAAATAAATATCAAAGTATCAGCCACAGTAGCTTCAGAAGCAGGAGAACATCAGAACATCGTTCGTGTGTGTGTGTGTGTGTGTGTGTGTGTGTGTGTGTGTGTGTGTGTGTGTGTGTGTGTGTGTGTGTGTGTGTGTGTGTGTGTGTGTGTCTCTACAAGCAGGCTTTTAGCTCTCATGGAGATCAAAGCTTCCCAAAAATGACAGAAACACATGACCATTCTAACCTGTTTATGGGAAAACAGATTTTATTTTGACTTTTTTTTTTTAAAACTTTGGGGTAGGTGTTCATATAGTTATCAAATCGTAAACTATAGAAACAAGTCAGCTGAAAGTCCTCACAAAAACAGTAAAACCTACAAAACAAATGTGAGCTGAGTGCAGGCACTGAAAGGAGAGCAGCCGCCGTGGTGGGGCACAAAACCGCCATTGTCCTAAACATCAATCTCCACATCAGTCTGAGCTCAGAGCTCTCAAAGTCCATTCACTAGCCCGATAATCCTTCAGAGTGCACACACACACACACACACACACACACACACACACACACACACACACACACACACACAAAATCACAATCATATCCTCAGAACTGAATATCCCTGAACACTGAATTTCGTTACCCTGTATTTATTACATGTGTAAAAACAAAGTTGAACCAAATGTAATCTAGAAGACAACTGATCACACAAAAATATAAGGAACAGCATCTTACCCTTTCTTTTAAAGTGTTTAATTATAGACTTGAGTGATGTCCCGATGAACACCATTATTCCTGTGTGTGTGTCTGTGTGTGTGTGTATGTGTATGTGTATATCCACCACAGCTTCCTAGTTAGCAGGAGAGCCAGACAAGTGGAGCTGCCTCATTCATCTGCTTCAGAACTGAACTCTGTGTCTACTATTCTCCATCACATTACAGTCCACAAGCTCATCCATAGCTCCTCCTACCAACACACACACACACACACACACACACACACACACACACACACACACAGACACACACACACACACACACACACACACACACACACACACACACACAGACACACACACTCTCTGGGGACGAAGGGTGCAGTTCTTCTTTTCATGTGAGCTTTAGTAACTAAGAAACGTCTGCTGCTGGTGAGTGTGTGTGTGTTTCTGTGTTGATACATCTAATTCATTTATCTTCTGTTTCTGGCTTACTTGTTACTCACTGTACATCTTATTTAAAATTATACATCCACCTGCCAGCTAAAATGAGAAAACATATACATGAGAGAAAAATAAATGTAATATCTAATTAATACAATTCTATCAATTGAATGGAGATACACCACTTTGACAATAACATTATGACCACTGACAGGCGAAGTGGACATCAATGATTGACATACATCCAGTATGTAAGGTAAATCTGTTGGGTTTTTACACCCGAGCCTTGTGGCTCATCAGGCCGGTGCTTATCCCCGGTTTCCATAGCGTGAAGCGACCAGGAGTTCAACTCCCCCTGGATGGGACGCTAGTCCATCGCAGGTTACCTTCCCAGTATATTTTTACTGGTACCCATTTATACTACTGGGTGAACAGAGGCACACTTGTGGTTGAGACCTTGCCCAGGGGTCTTAGCACAGTGAGGGTCTCAGTGGGATTCGAACTCACAACCTCCCGATCATGAGCGCAGCACCCTAACCACTACGCCACTGGCCCCACACATCTAGTATATATCTAGACTTAAATATAGATGTATTTATTTATAGATAGATTTCACACACACACACACACACACACACACACACACACACACACTTTTATCAAGACTTTCTCATTCTTTGCATGGAGAAATTTTGTGCATACAATTCCTTCAGAATCAATAAAGTATTCCGATTCTTATTGTATAGTAATTGCCAACGGTACAATATGATTGGTCTACACTCTCAGATAAAAAAAAAGCTCACTGTGAATGGATAATGCTTGAATAAAAGGTAAGTGGCAGCATTGAATCATTATTGTCATTTTTAATATAAAAATACACCCTGAAAATGATACATACTGAAGCACATACTAAACCTCTTTTATGGGGAGTGTATACAAACTGATTTGCTGAGTGCACAAAACTCACATGATCTGCTTCTATAATTTAAATTTAAACCCTTAAAAAAAAATCTCATTTTAATTTGCTTTTGCTTCTATATAGTTTATACTCTACCACTCGTAGAGAGAGTTCATATACCATTACACAGCTCTTTCACCTTCTCCTTTGTGCACACAGTACTCATGCATTTCTTCTAATTTTTTAAAAACTAAAATAAATAAATAAATTATAGAAATCTGATTTCAGTTCTTTATTTGGCACATGTTCCCATGCAGCCTACTTTCCCCTCTTTCAAATAAAGTACAAAAATAATTATTTACTTCAGGCTTAATGCACACCGTTGAATCAAATACCGTAGTGACATCCTTGGCAAATATCTGTTAATTATCCTGTTACAGTGGAGCCTAAGGAGTGAGCTGTATTTTGCAGAAGGTGAGTGGTCAGTCCTCGTGACAGGTGTTGGAAACAGGAAAAATGAGCGATGTAAGGATCTGAGTCACTGACAAGAGCCACATTGTCATGTCCAAATAACTGGATCTATTCATCTCCAAAATGGAAGGTCTTGTGGGGTGCCTCTGGTATGCAGTAGTAAATACCAACCAAAGGTGGACCAAGAAGAAATGACCGGCGTACTGACAAAAGTGTCATGGGTGCCCGAGCTCATTGATGTGTGTTGGCAGTGGAGGTTAGTGTGTCTGTTCTAATCCCTCAAAGGGCTACTGCAGCACGAACTGCTGAAAATGCTAATGCTTGCTATGACAGAAAGGTATGCAGCTCCCTAACCACAGACCAGTCAGGTGGTGTTAATGTTATTACTAATCTATATACGTGTGTGTGTGTGTGTGTGTGTGTGTGTGTGTGTGTGAATATCTTAGTAGAGACCGCTGTTCTTCGGGGAGATATTTGACTAGTCTTGCTCTTTCAGAATAAAAGAGCCAGACGACTTCCTTCGGTTTAGTAGGTTAGCTTAATAAGGAACATTCATTAGTTGAATAACAATTTAAATGAATGAAAGGTCCTCACCAAGACAATAAGATAAAATGAACATGTTTTGGCGCATGCTGGCTTCACCCAGTGACAGACGGCAAGTTTCTACTACTGCCAAGCCTTGCTGCGTTAGCACATGGCCACCAAATCTATACTGTACTACCAATCATACTGCTTCATGCCACACACACACACACACACACACACACACACACACACACACACACGGAGACCCTGAATATCACTGACATTCATGGTGACCCTGTGTCTTTTGACTCAAAGGAGCAGACTGATGGGTGCTGGGGGTGTGAATAGCAGGAGGGGCAGATTGGAGCCTCATCTGAAGCTGAATGGAGCAGAAAATGATGGTTGAATTAGAGCCAACAAGCGGGACACCCTTCCCCCAACCCATATAGTCCATGTCTGCCTCACTGGCTTTGGATTTCATAGAAACAAGGTTTCTTTACTTTCCTGACATTTAACAAGTGCATGGAGGCACATGGGGAACAAAGTGAGTCAGTGGGCGAGAGTGTCTGCATGAGCTTACTTTAATCTCAACACCAGACACAAACAGAGACGTCTTTAACTATATTGAACATGCTGTTGCTCGCATCACGCCACAGGTTCAGTTCTTACTACAACTTATAGCATCACTGTTGGACTTCATTCCTCTTACAGTACAGTTAATGTAGTAGCACTGCTGTGCATTAATTATAATTGGATTATTAATTCAGTAGTTGCATAGCCGACCATTACCTTATGTGTGAACAGAATGAACAAATTCAGCATTACGTATTATGAATATATTATTCTACAGAAGGTTTTAACTGAAGAGGGAATGAATCCATTGTTATTCTTCATCTGTATTTGTCTCTGATCACAGTCCATCATTGTGTACTTTCTGTTATCTGGCACACAGACACTATTCATTCACTGGCACAGGGGACTGTAATTAACACTCTACTGTTCCTTGTTCACGCCAATGCAGCATCAAACTGCACCATGAGACTTGTGATTATAGCCTATATATAAAGCCTCAGTCAGTCTGTCTGTGTGTGTGTCAATGTGCAGACCGGTTCAGACACAAATGAGGCATGTTACAGCTGTGTATTCATTATGAGGTGCACAGAGTCATTTACTGTTCGGAAAACCTTTTTTTTTTTTTTTTACATCTGAAAAAAAGGCAGATACAACTTAAGCACAAGTTCTGTAGTCTTAACTGATGACAGGAAACAAAGTAACTCTGACTCAGAACCCCCCACCATCACCACTACCACCACCACTATTTTCATCCCCTTTTCACACTCTATATGGAGCAGAATTACTTCACAGCATTCACCTTCAAACTGCCACAACTGACACGGAGATTAAACTCTCCGATCCCAATCCTGAAATTGTTTGTTGGGCAATTTTTTTTGTTTCTAACACGAATGTTAATAAATAAATCAAAGTAATAATATGATAAGAAATCAAAACATCTCATTGTGTCCATTAACAATTACGCTAATTCACAATCATCGATGAAGGTGAGGTAGACGCGCAAGAGGATGATTCAATTCAGACACAAACCCAAGAGGAATTAATATTTTATTATATACTACACAGACACTTAAGAACTACATGATCAAAAATTTTGTAAATAGTTTTTACATATTTTAACCACGACAGAAGCAGGTCAGGTGAGCACTGTGCACTTCTAGCAGAGTGAAGCAAGCTGTGATAAAGTTGTCTCGTCAAACTCAATCAGATTTTTAGAATACACCACACAGAAAGACAAACTAAAACAAGTTAGTTTTAAGTAATATCCACTCAGGATAATACAGGGATCCCTCACTTTCTGTGGTTAATTGGGACCGAGATCCCCACACGAGCACTGAATTCCACGAAGTAGGATAACACCCAACTCCCCCAACCCCCGATTGACGTATGTGCGCATGTATGTGTGTATATAATATCAATACAATGCTTATAATAACAATTAAACATTAAAAAAATAATGCATAATATGTAAATAAAGTTTAAATACACACATAGAGGTGCACAGATGCGCACCTCACAAAAATGTAAGTAGTTTTGATGGGAGGTTTTGGGTTGTTTTTTGTTTCGAGTTTGTTTAGGGTTTTGCTTTTTTTGCATAATTGGCCTTGTTATTGCAGCATTTTCCGTAACTTTTTCCGTATTCTTCCTTAATTTCCTTATTTTTTAATTCGATGAATATTTAAAAAAAAAAAAAAACCCGACATGCACTAAAGCCATATGAATTGAAGTGCGAAGTAGCGAGTGATCCCTGTATATATTAACTGCTAGATGGTAAATTAATCAGATTGCACCACTCCTATGTTGTATTTACTAAAATGTATTTTTATATTTTAACATATTCCGATCTTATGAAATGATGCTAGTGATGTTTTAGTGCTCAAATGAGTCTGAACTGAATATCTGTGCTGTGAACTGATAAAGGAAGAATTTGTTATAATATTTAGTGGTTTCATGAACAACCTACAGCACTCGGTCCATATGAAAGGGGGATATGATGTGTTCTGGTCAGTCTCGTCTCTTTCCTTGTTCCTGGAAACCTTGCCTATTAAGCTTACTGTGTAATCGTATGGGTGGTTTGATTTACAGATGCTCCACGACTTACGTTTTTAATTGGTTACGGATGGCCGAACGTAAGTTGAAAGTGAACGCAAGTTGTTATAGTGACGGTATGAACGTCATACGTCACACTTACTATACATTCATAAATACCATTACCGTATCTCATAAAACACCCCTAAATCAATTATTATAAACATAACATTGTAAAATAATATCAAATATATATAAAAAAAAAAATCAACATTTAATTTCAAATAAATTAAATTCAAGCAAAATAATTTCAAATAGATCAATTTTAATCAAATTCACTCATCAAATATCAAATACAGTATCAAATATAACCTTTAACATTCTCTATGATGCGATCTTTCTGCTTGTAAATGGTTCCGATGGTTGACGGATGACCACTTTACATGAAGCTGAGCTGAGTCACATGACATGAAGCTGAGCCGACTCACTTTACATGAAGCTTAAAACAGCCAATCAACGCTTACAATATGTGAGGCGCTCAATAACGAAAGTAGTGCACTTGCTTTGTGCTTGAAACAAAGCGGGTTACACAGACTTCCAGTCTTTGAAGTGAGCAAGGGCGCCGTTGAACTCGTTTAGTACTCAGCCTGCACTATTGTGAATTACCAGCAGAGCGGAGAGTTCTCTTTCTTTTCTGGATTTGGGTTTTTATTCAGTTTACAACTCTCTTGACTTAACGGAGTATGCATGGTAGATTGTGCTGATCTGGGCAGATAGTTAATTCATCTCTGTGCATGAGACTTGCACCCATGCTAGTAGGCTTACGCATTTGACCAACCATATTTGCTTAGGGTTACAAAAGTACGCAAAACAGTGTAAACATAAAGATCATAGAGATGTCGTCTTAACACAAGGGTAACACGCTATATAACTTTTTTGGGGGGAACCCCCCCAAAATCGAAAAAAAAAAAAAAAAAAAAAAAAAAAACGTAACATGAATGAACGTAAGTCGGGGAGCGTCGGTATTTATTTTTTGACATTCTTCACAAATCAGTAGCCTTTTGTTCATCATGCCGCAGTCACAGAAACTGAGTGCATGTGTGAAAACACAGATGGTTTAAGGACAGGTGCTTATGCTATTTCATTGTAAAAACAACAGGAAAGAGAAGGTTGGGTTTTTAAAAAAAAGCTACACACAAAATACATTTACTATGACAGCGCTCAAAACTAAACCGACTGGCTTTTAAACTCCATGTCCTGCTCATTACTGTGAAATAAAAACCCCTTCAGCATGATCATAGACCTATCTGCTTTGTATCAGGGTCGGGCATTGCTTTCTCACGCCTTATTTCCCAATAACGACCAGCTGGCTGTACATTATCTCTTACATAACAACAAACTCTGCAAATCGGTTGTTAAAAAGCAACTGTTTTGGTGTTCAGGATTATTTCCTTTTAAATATTATATATAATCTATATTTTTCATCTTTTAACATCCTTCTGAAATAATGACACTCTTCCAGTTAATTAATATACTGATAGGAGCCCAGACACTTTTCTCTGTTATTAACCGAGCCACGCGCAAGCAATAACTCCAATACGCTCAGTTCTGGTCATCTTTACTTTGGGCCGGACATCTCGCTGTATAAAGTGAGGACTGTTGAACTCGGGCACCGAGTGTGTTTATGACTTTAAAGTGAGTCCTAATGACTTACCCATAGGGCTGCTTTCCCACGCAGCTTTGACACAGACTCACATCTCTCTCGCAAGCGACAGCTAAAGCAACACCCAGTCACTTTCAACACAACCTCTGCACCTGTTGTATTGGATATGAAACGGGAGGTCATGCACAAACTCCTCGTATCTCCTCTTATTCACTGGGAGACTGTTTCTTAAAACTTGTGTCGATTCCACTTTTACAACTCACTTAATCCTTTGTAAGAATCACAGCAACCACCAGAGAGAGAGAGAGAGAGAGAGTGATGGGTGTGTATTAAGTTCTGAAGTAGAGAAGTGAGAATAAATGTGACTTAAAATACCTAACAGTGTTTGCATGGAAAGATAAATGGAAAGAAGGCTTAAAATGAATGAATGAATAGCTGCGGCTGTATTTCAGGGGCGATCAAATAATAGAAAGGCCATTGACATGAATGGCAATCTGCGGCTGCTGCTTTTGTTTCTCAAAATGTTCAAAAATTTGTCCTTCGACATTTGCGGCATCATATTTTGGTCGCCTGGTTCCTGAACTAATCAAAAAATTTGCAACATATTTCAAATTTCCACGAATGTCGCAAAACGAGGCTCTGATAAAGAGGAGTCCCAAATTCTTTTCAAACAGTCCGCACATCATGAGAAAGACGCAAGTTGTTATTTTGCTCGCAAATGATTTGTTTATCATGCACAAAAAAAAAAAAAGACATGTTGGAGACTTCCATGTAGAGAATTTCTGACTCGTTGAAATCTGTCATTCTGTGTGTTTTGTTATCATTAATATTTTATTTGTATTTTATTCACACTAATACCGCGCAGTGTGTATAGTTTGAGAACAAAAAGCAAACAAAATACGACTGATTTATGAAAAGGAGATCCACTTTTTACCTGCCAAACATCTGCAAAGTGATCACAAATTATTCACAAACGAGTCAAACATCAATTGCAATTTATCTTGCAGCCTTCATCCCATATATGTTTAAACAGCATAATATTCACTTGCTTGTAGAGTCACGAAATGTATAAGTAAATTTGACTTTTTTTTTAATCACAAAAAAAAAAAAAAAAAAAAAAAATCAACACTAAGGTGATCGCCCCCCAACTTCTATTTTACAGAATCTTGTTCTGAAAGTTTCTTCAGCATTGTGTGTGTGTGTGTGTGTGTGTGTGTGTGTGTGTGTGTGTGCATGGGAATGACAACAATCCTGGGCAGAATAAAAGCCCTGGGCCTCCCTGTGAAGGCATTCAGCACTATTGTGTGCCAAGTGGGAGTCCTGAAAGCATATGCAGCTCAGATGAATATGGCTCGAAGACTTGAACATCCACCATGAAGAAAAGCATCAACTTCCCAACACACACACACACGTACACACATGCAAGTGCGCACAGACACACACAGGTCATGTAGAAATATGTACAGCATAGAAACAGACAAGCCAATCCATCCAAAATGCATGGCGCAATGAGAATGAAGGTGTGGTGTTAAAACAGGGAGGAAATCAGGGCAGGAAAGAAACAAAGCCCCTTTGAAGTGAAAAGGCTGAAAGTACCACACCTGTGAGAAAAATGAAGATTGGGTATGGGATTAGGGAAGAAAAGAAGAGAGGACAAAAGAACAGAGAAAGAGCACCTGCCCTGTGGAATCCTGATTAGCATTTGTTTACAAAGTGCATACTGAGTCATGCACGTGTGTGTGTAAGTCACAGTGTAACCAGTGATATGATGCCAACTTAAGGTCTGTATTATTAGATATTTCTATTCTTCCTTGGCGTTTTCTTGACTCGATAATTAAATATTCTGGCCGATTTAAAGTCGCACAAAGCACATGAGTATAAAAGAAGTAAAAGACACACAACCTCTATACATACAGAAACACAGGAAGAGATTATGTGTTCATGCTTCTCGACAGAGCATTGTTTCCGATCTGTAGATCTCCTGGTCTGGGTTGCACAGAATGATCATTTACAAACCCCTGCAGGATTCAAAGATTTTGGCTCGTCATCTGGCCCCCCTATTCACCCAGACCCAAAAAGCAGCTCCTTAAAATCCTTTAAAGACAATTCATTACCGAAAGCTATAAATATAAGAAATGCATGATAGTTAATCATGTTGCTGAGCGACAGCTGTGCAGGGTGAGCTCTGAGGGTCCACACTGCATTAGATGAGGTGAGAGAAGCGTGAATTAGGCTAAGTGCCTGACTCAAGGATGGACAGTGGGCTGTTAACCTGGGACCTGAACCTTTGACAGCACAGACACAGCACATGTGTATGTATGTGAAGCATTCCCCTCAGATTCAAGACTACTGTACTCCACATGACACTTCCAATCAGCAGTGACCCAGACTGCATCTGATGTAATACAGAAACAGTGATGTGACTGATTCAGAGAAAAAGACCTTAATACTTGTACTCTCCAGTAACCCATCAATCAGACTTCTCTCTCTTCCATCGAGTAAAACTGGTAAAATACAAAGCTATCAGTCCTGGTATGGCTGATCGAATTGATTATGAAAGGCTCTTGTGAAGAACTGGAGCACACTGATCTTTAACTGCTGTGATTTCCCTAAGAATAGTAAATGGTGGACAATCGCATAGGCTTGCAGGGAGGCTGGTGCCCATCTCAGCTGACTTTGGGCGAGGGCAGTGTACACCCTGGGCAGTTCACCAGTTCACGGCAGGGCCAACATACACATAACCATTCTCTCACACACATTTACCCTCCTGTCAGATCTCATCAACAGAGACACCAGAGTCGCAGCTGCAGTGGAAACACCATGACATCAGGATCTCCCACTGAGACAGGGACCATTAACAATACACTTGTGCTGAACACACCCAACTGGATGCTGTATCCATGATCTCTTCTTTTCCTTTTGGCTTTTTCCCGTTCTCGAGAGTCGCCACAGCGAATCATCTGATTCGCACATTTGATTTGGCGTAGGTTTTTACGTCGGATGCCCTTCCTGTCACAACCCCTTTAGCAAGGGACAGAAACACGCTGACGGCTTTGCAGCTACTCTTTACGAAAGTCAGCAATGGTTCTTTTAGGGGCAGTGGTGGTCTAGTGGTATAGGGCGCTGGATCGCTGATCCAAAGGTTGGGGGTTCGAGTCGCACTCTCCACAGGGTTGTCACTGTCCTCCCCCAGTGCAGCTAACTGGGTTATCAAAGGCGGGCCATGTCTCTCACTGTCTATGGTGAGAGGCATGTAAAAGAACCATATGTCAGTCAATCCAAAATGGCTTAGGCAGCTAAAGTTTGGCTAATTCGCATTTCTTGTCGTCTGCTGGTTTCGGAACAAAAAGAATTGTTTTCCATGATTTCTGAGCTTGTTGTTTGTGCAGTTCAGCACTGGCCAATAATATGTTATGTTACATAAGTCCTTTCCATGAGCCACCCTATCTAATGAATTTGCAAGGCTGAAACAGCCAATCAGAAAGGCAACATGTCTCTGAGGATGCTCAGAGTCACAACACTCACGTGCACATTTAAAATTGAGCGTGGGTTGATGATGCAAACGGAAACAGATGATGTCATACGTGATCGTTTTAAATCACTAGTAACACTAATTCACTGCAAGTACCCTTAACGGCTTTGGGTTACTGATCCAGAGGTGACGATTTAATTCCCGGTAACACCATGCTGCGACTGGAGCCCTTTGGAAAGCCCCTTCACCATTAGATCCGAACTGAACAAAAGGGAAATTAAATGTAAGATAAGTGTAAGTTGCTCTGAATAATCATGTCTGCCAAATCCCATAAACGTAAATTTAGTCTTGACTAAAGTCACCAAGACTTTCTGGTAAAGATGTGCACTTTATTATAATCACATCACAAAGTGCTCTTGTTCAAAAGGTGGCGGTAATAAAAAGAAATCCTTTAAAAACACTCTTCTAACAGCTTGCACTCTCTGTCCTGCCTCTTCAGCCCCATTCACAGAATAACTCATTTCAGACAAAGAAACTACAGAGAAATAAACATACAGCATCAAAGCAAAGCCCGGACCAGAGTTGATCACTTTCATCTGGTTCCTAATAGCTTGGAGAGGAGTGTTAGTAATGCACTGATCAAATACAGCCATTAAAAGCCTCCCTATTCTTTCTCGTTCTTGTATTGAGCAGTTGATGCAGAGTGCAATGTTGTATGTGCACAGAGACTCCCAGTATTTCTGATAGTTTGTTTAACATGAACAACAAAGCACGGGCAGTGGACATGATCTCCTTTGCACACACCAAACATTTAGCTGGACGATGTTACTGAATTGAAAGGAGAAATAACATTAAGAACGCACAGTGAGCAAACACTTCTCAAAGCGCAGGTACAAAAGATTTGTATTTTTCTGAATATGGGC